>JAWNPC010000454.1:0-600000 GCA_035045365.1 Drosophila leonis
GTGTTTGATTTGCCGGCTGGTGCATTTGGCGACCGTGTCCATGCTGTATACGATGTTTGTTGGAGTGTGTGCCTTGCTGTTGCTGTGGGCGTGGTTGCGGTTGAGTCATCTCTATCTGGTTCGCGAAGGGATTACGTACTCTTCCGAGCATACCTTTGTTTTGAACAACCTGGCTGTAAGTAAGATTGGAGTTCCTAGTATTGTTTGAGTATTGGCGTGTAGAGCGCTGCTGTTGTTTGTTGGAGTGGCGTTGCTCTGATGAGTTATTGTGCGAGTAGTAACGTTATTGTTGCATTTGTTCTCCATCCGGTGAGTAGAGCGCCCTAGTGTGTTGAAATTGCGGCTGGAGCTTTTGTTGGAGTTGCTGTGGCGGAGATCTTTTCCAGGTGATGGAAACATTGGCTGCATCCTGTACGGGATGCTTCGATTGTAGGTGGCGAGTGTCGACACGTACACGATTCACTAGGAGTTTGCTCTGAGCGTTTTTGAAGACAGGACAGCCCTTGTAGCTGGCAATGTGTATTCCTCCACAGTTTGGACACTTGGCATCCGTGTCTCTTGTTTTCACACATGCTGTTGTAGCATGTGAACCTGCACATTTTAGGCAGGCAAATGGTCTACGGCAGTAGTTTTTGCTGTGACCAAATGCCTGACAGCGGTGGCACTGGACTGGGTCAATACGTCTGTGTTGCCTTTCAATAGCAATGTGTTGGTTTCCCAGTTCAGTTAAGGTGAGTATTTTTTCATGTTCACCGTCCAATCTGGATTCCAGTTCAACTTCAAAAATATTCATTGGCTTGCCATTAAACCTGTGTTTCATGACATTGACGTAACGGAAGTCACATATCCCAGTTCCCGGAGCACATTTCACGCAACCAATCACATGGAGTGGAAAAGTGTAGATGACGTATTATTATTCTGTAGCCACGCTCTTTGCGTAGCTGGTGGGTGTACATATGAATATGGTTGTCGTTAAGCAGCACCATTATAGCGTTATACGTAGTGATGTCTTCACATTGAATTCTAATTCCGCTACCTTGTGCCGATTTAGTGGAGCATTTTCCTATACCAGGCGAGTTGTTGATCAAGTCAAGTAGTGGGTTGATTTCGGTAACGTTGGGCAGGAAAAGAGATGGCACTTTTGAACTTTGTGCCGAATGGGCCTGTTGTGCCTGTTGGTCGTCGTGAAGGCGAATTGGATATTGTTGCTGCTGGGTGTCATTGTGACTATGCTTGTCACTGACATATGGTTCCGATTTCCATGTGCTCATTGGGAGTGGTGGACTTGGTAGTTGCTGAGTTCCGTGGTTTTTTCTTGGCTTTGGAAAAGTCGTATAGTCTTACAACCGGATTGGAATTAGTTTGTATTATATTCTTTATTGATTTGCCGCTTGGGAATTACACCGAGCGTTTGGGATTATATTGCTGCAAAGGCATTATAATTTTGCGTTTTGATTGCTTTAGATGCCGTGTGTTTGGTGGCTGACTTGTGTTTTATTTTATTCAAATAATTAGATGTAGCATCATTGGTTTGTGGAAGCACAGGTGTTAAGTTTACATGATTATACATAGTAGTTTCACTTGACGTGGAATTTGGCGGGGAATGTTGCGTTGTTGTCGCTTTTGGCGCGGGAATTGGCGCCAAAACTTGTTGTTGTTGTAGCGTCATACTGTTTGACAGCTGAATTGGCGGGAGAGTTTGGAGTTGTTGTTGGTTAGGTGTCACTTTTGGCGCGAGAATTGGCGCCAAAACTTGTTGTTGTTGTAGCGTCGTACTGTTTGTTTTTTGTGGTGGCGGGAAAGTTTGGGGTTGTTGTTGGTTAGGCGTCACTTTTGGCGCGAGAATTAGCGCCAAAACTTGTTGTTGTTGTAGCGTCGTACTGTTTGACAGCTGAATTGGCGGGAAAGTTTGGAGTTGTTGTTGCTTGTGCGCCATTTTTGGCGCAAAAATTAGCCGTCAAAGATCTCTTTTTATGTATTAATGTAGCACTTTTCGTTGGATTACTTGGCGATTTCGAGTGCTGATTTTTGTGAGGATGCTCAGCAGCTGCTGGTTGCTGGGGCGTAGTGGCTTGTGATTGCAATTTGGTAATTACTTGTTGGGCGTCGACAGCACCCGTGTAGGAAACATCAGAAGAATTGGATAATGAGGAATTGTCCCATGCTGAGACTGTAGGAGAGTAGTCGAAGACAGATACGTTTCCATCAGAAGACGAATCACAGATTTGTACATAACGTGGGTTACTACAATTTGAAGTATTAGCGAGGGCTTTTGAAGCCATTTTGATTGGAGTGTCCGAATCGGACAGTATTGCGTCTGGTCCAATTGGTTTATCACGGTTTCCTGGAGAAACCGCGTTGGCGAGTGGAGAGTCTTCGTCTGACCATGTATAGGACAGGCTTTTATTAAGATTTCTTCGCTTTTTTGGCATTACATTTAACATAGAAGCTGCTGCACTGGTACGTAGGAGTACGGGTGCGCAGCACACCGATCTGGCGGTAGAAGAAATTACAATCGCGTCAAGTTCACATATATTTTGCACGCTGCAAAACGACACTAGAGTTATACACACGATAAATGTTTTGGCTCTCTTTTTAATTTAATTATTTAAATGATTTGCTTTTTTTTTAATTTAAATTCATTTTAAATTTTTTTTTTTCAACTGTTTTTTTTTTTAAACTGTTGTTTTTAACTTGTTGTGTTTTTTTTTTTAACTGTTTTTTTTTAACTGTTGTGTTTTTTAAACTGTTGTGCTCTCATGCGCACTATGGGGTTTTGCTGTCGACTATTTCAGTCAAAGCTCGCCTTTCTTTATTTGTGTCATTACTAAAAAGCAACATATACAAGTATTAGTGGACCTCAACTTAATACTACTCGGCAACACTGCCTATAAAAATAAAATACATAAATGCTAACAAAAAATACTGACTTTCAGTCTGAATCATTAAAGCGCTATCTGGTAACACTTTACAA
This sequence comes from Drosophila leonis, assembly GCA_035045365.1. NCBI lineage: Eukaryota > Metazoa > Arthropoda > Insecta > Diptera > Drosophilidae > Drosophila > Drosophila leonis. The sequence continues at coordinate 2,975 of JAWNPC010000454.1, forward strand.
ATATATGTAACATGTGATGAATACAATTGTAAGTGAATTAGCAAGCAATTGTTTACAAAATTATAATAATTAACTTTAAATACATTTATTTTCTTTCAGTTATTTACTATGATGATAAGTTACATATATACTATGGCGGGCGAGCCTTGCAGTGAAGAGCATATCCTGCTGGAACGGACTCCAAGTGCAGAACTTTATGTGAGCTGTGCCCTGGGGTGTTTGTGAATTGGCTGACAATTGTTTACAAAATTATAATGATTAATTTAACAAATATTCTATTCTTTTTCAGGTGTTTGCAATAATGCTTGGCGGACGAGCCTTGTGGTGGGCAGCATACATCCAGCTGTGGGACGGACTCCAAGAGCAGGAGTTGCATGTGAGCGGTTTTAGTGAATTGGCTGACGATTGGTTAAAATAGTGATAAGTAATTTAACAAAATTACTATTTCTTTTCCGGTATTTGCGATTATGTTGGACGGACGAGCCTGGCGGTAAGCAGCACGCATCCATGTGTGACGGCCTTCAGGAGCAGGAGTTACGTGTAAGTAGTGTTTGTGAATTGGTTAAAGATGATAAATTCTGTTTCTTTTCAGGTATTTGTGGTGATGTCAGGCGGACGAGCCTTGCGGTGGGCACATGATGGTCCAGCTGTGGGACGGCCTCCTGCACAGAACTTGCATGTGGTCCGCTCCAGGAAGTGATCTGTGATGCTGTCTCAAATATGAAGACTGGCGAAGGGGCTGGATCAGGCAACTTTCTGTTCCAAGAACGCTTCGTGGCAGCCTAGGAGGATGGAGAGCGTTTGTTGGACATCCCGTGTTGACCACACAGGAGAACGCTGTGTTTGGTCGCAGGAGCGGAGTTAGTAGCCGGTTGTGTGGCAGGTTAGCCGAGCGTGCGTCGGACATATTGTGCGTTATACGAGTCCTCAGTGATGTGATGTTGAAATGCCTATGTGCATTCGGTGGTTGCGCTCTTCTTGCGATATTGAGCCCTAGGATGCCGCCTGCAGCCTGGGTATATGCAATGGAGCTGTTTGTGCTTGTCCTGTGGATGAGATCCAGTTTGCCATTGCCACGGTAGTGGAAGAGCACCAAGTGGACCCCGCATGTTGACCAGGTGATTATGTTTCATGCAATCGTTTAGTGGCGGTAATAATAAGTCTCTTCCGACGCATTTTAGGTTTATTTGGCGAACCAAGTGGCGATGCTGCTGGTGTACTTGCGTCGTTTTCTTCCCGTGGAGCGGCTGGTTTGGTCGACGTATACCAAGCGTATTGAGATGGTGTTGGGATGGACACCAGTGGCTGTTCTATGGAGTTTGGGCAAGTTAGTGAATTACGTGTTTGCAATTGGCTTGTTCTCTGTAAATATCATTAATGGATTCGTTCACAGTTATGTGGGCGCCAACGTCTGTGTTGGTGCTGAATCGCTACTATCTTCAGGCGTTGCAGCTCACTTGATTTTGATGATGGCTTGGATTTGCTCAGCTAACTCACCAGGATCAGGCACTGCTCTTGTGCCAATTTGCGTCTCCTATATGTAGGGGAACATCTTGCTGCTGCTGGGATTGAAATTGCTGTTGATCCGACATGAAGTTCTGCACTTGGAGTCCGTCTCACAGCTGGATGTGTGCTGCCCACCACAGGGCTCGTCCGCCAAACATCATTGCAAATACCTGAAAAAGAATAGAACACTTGTTAAATTAATCATTATAATTTTGTAAACAATTGTCAGCCAACTCACAAGCACCTCAGGGCACAGCTCACATGAAGTTCTGCACTTGGAGTCCGTCTCACAGCTGGATGTGTGCTGCCCACCACAGGGCTCGCCCGCCAAACACCATTACAAATACCTGGAACAGAATATTTGTTAAATCAATCATTACAACTTTGTAAACAATTGTCAGCCAACTCACAAGCACCTCAGGGCACAGCTCACATGAAGTTCTGCACTTGGAGTCCGTCTCGCAGCGGGATGCATGCTGCTCACTGCAAGGCTCGCCCGCCATAGTATATATGTAACTAACATCATAGCAAATAACTGAAAAGAAAAGAAATGTATTTAAAGTTAATTATTATAATTATGTAAACAATTGCTTGCTAATTCACTTACAATTGTATTCATCACATGTTACATATATTTGTAAAGTGTTACCAGATAGCGCTTTAATGATTCAGACTGAAAGTCAGTATTTTTTGTTAGCATTTATGCATTTTATTTTTATAGGCAGTGTTGCCGCGTAGTATTAAGTTAGGTCCACTAATATTTGTATATGTTGCTCTTTAGTAATGACACAAATAAAGAAAGGCGAGCTTCGACTGAAATAGTCGATAGCAAACCCCCAATAGTGCGCATGAGAGCACAACAGTTAAAAAAGTGGCAATGGCAAACTGGATCTCATCCACAGGACAAGCACAAACAGCTCCATTGCATATACCCAGGCTGCAGGCGGCATCCCAGGGCTCAATATGCAAGAAGAGCGCAACCACCGAATGCACATAGGCATTTCAACATCACATCACTGAGGACTCGTATAACGCACAATATGTCCGACGCACGCTCGGCTAACCTGCCACACAACCGGCTACTAACTCCGCTCCTGCGACCAAACACAGCGTTCTCCTGTGTGGTCAACACGGGATGTCCAACAAACGCTCTCCATCCTCCTAGGCTGCCACGAAGCGTTCTTGGAACAGAAAGTTGCCTGATCCAGCCCCTTCGCCAGTCTTCATATTTGAGACAGCATCACAGACACTTCCTGGAGCGGACCACATGCAAGTTCTGTTCATGGAGGCCGTCCCACAGCTGGATGCATCATGCTGCCCACCGCAAGGCTCGTCCGCCTGACATCACCACAAATACCTGAAAAGAAACAGAATTTATCATCTTTAACCAATTCACAAACACTACTTACACGTAACTCCTGCTCCTGAAGGCCGTCACACATGGATGCGTGCTGCTTACCGCAAGGCTCGTCCGTCCAACATAATCGCAAATACCGGAAAAGAAATAGTAATTTTGTTAAATTACTTATCACTATTTTAACCAATCATCAGCCAATTCACTAAAACCGCTCACATGCAACTCCTGCTCTTGGAGTCCGTCCCACAGCTGGATGTATGCTGCCCACCACAAGGCTCGTCCGCCAAGCATTATTGCAAATACCTGAAAAAGAATAGAATATTTGTTAAATTAATCATTATAATTTTGTAAACAATTGTCAGCCAATTCACAAACACCCCAGGGCACAGCTCACATAAAGTTCTGCACTTGGAGTCCGTCTCGCAGCAGGATGCATGCTGCTCACTGCAAGGCTCGCCCGCCATAGTATATATGTAACTAACATCATAGCAAATAACTGAAAAGAAAATAAATGTATTTAAAGTTAATTATTATAATTTTGTAAACAATTGCTTGCTAATTCACTTACAATTGTATTCATCACATGTTACATATATTTGTAAAGTGTTACCATGATTCAGACTGAAAGCCAGTATTTTTTGTTAGCATTTATGTATTTTATTTTTATAGGCAGTGTTGCCGAGTAGTATTAAGTTGAGGTCCACTAATATTTGTATATGTTGCTTTTTAGTAATGACACAAATAAAGAAAGGCGAGCTTCGACTGAAATAGTCGACAGCAAACCCCCATAGTGCGCATGAGAGCACAACAGTTAAAAAAATAGTCGATAGCAAACCCCCAATAGTGCGCATGAGAGCACAACAGTTAACAGATAGCAAACCCCCAATAGTGCGCATGAGAGCACAACAGTTAAAAAAAAAACAGTTAAAAACAACAGTTTAAAAAAAAAAACAGTTGAAAAAAAAAAAAATTTAAAATGAATTTAAATTAAAAAAAAAGCAAATCATTTAAATAATTAAATTAAAAAGAGAGCCAAAACATTTATCGTGTGTATATGTTCAGTGTCGTTTTGCAGCGTGCAAAATATATGTGAACTTGACGCGCGTGTAATTTCTTCTACCGCCAGATCGGTGTGCTGCGCACCCGTACTCCTAAGTACCAGTGCAGCAGCTTCTATGTTAAATGTAATGCCAAAAAAGCGAAGAAATCTTAATAAAAGCCTGTCCTATACATGGTCAGACGGAGACTCTCTAATCGCCAACGCGGTTTCTCCAGGAAACCGTGATAATCCAATTCGATCAGACGCAATACTGTCCGATTCGGACACTCCAATCAAAATGGCTTCAAAAGCCCTCGCTAATACTTCAAATTGTAGTAACCTAAGTTATGTACAAATCTGTGATTCGTCTTCTGATGGAAACGTATCTGTCTTCGACTACTCTCCTACAGTCTCAGCATGGGACAATTCCTCATTATCCAATTCTTCTGATGTTTCCTGCACGGGTGCTGTCGACGCCCAACAAGTAATTACCAAATTGCAATCACAAGCCACTACGCCCCAGCAACCAGCAGCTGCTGAGCATCCTCACAAAAATCAGCACTCGAAATCGCCAAGTAATCCAACGAAAAGTGCTACATTAATACATAAAAAGAGATCTTTGACGCCAATTTTTGCGCCAAAAATGGCGCACAAGCAACAACAACTCCAAACTTTCCCGCCAATTCAGCTGTCAAACAGTACGACGCTACAACAACAACAAGTTTTGGCGCCAATTCTCGCGCCAAAAGTGACGCCTAACCAACAACAACTCCAAACTTTCCCGCCAATTCAGCTGTCAAACAGTACGACGCTACAACAACAACAAGTTTTGGCGCCAATTCTCGCGCCAAAAGTGACACCTAACCAACAACAACTCCAAACTCTCCCGCCAATTCAGCTGTCAAACAGTATGACGCTACAACAACAACAAGTTTTGGCGCCAATTCTCGCGCCAAAAGCGACAACAACGCAACATTCCCCGCCAAATTCCACGTCAAGTGAAACTACTATGTATAATCATGCAAACTTAACACCTGTGCTTCCACAAACCAATGATGCTACATCTAATTATTTGAATAAAATAAAACACAAGTCAGCCACCAAACACACGGCATCTAAAGCAATCAAACGCAAAATTATAATGCCTTTGCAGCAATATAATCCCAAACGCTCGGTGCACTCCCTAAGCGGCAAATCAATAAAGAATATAATACAAACTAATTCCAATCCGGTTGTAAGACTATACGACTTTTCCAAAGCCAAGAAAAAACCACGGAACTCAGCAACTACCAAGTCCACCACTCCCAATGAGCACATGGACGTGGAACCATATGTCAGTGACAAGCATAGTCACAATGACACCCAGCAGCAACAATCTCCAATTCGCCTTCACGACGACCAACAGGCACAACAGGCCCATTCGGCACAAAGTTCAAAAGTGCCATCTCTTTTTCTGCCCAACGTTACCGAAATCAACCCACTACTTGACTTGATCAACAACTCGCCTGGTATAGGAAAATTCTCCACTAAATCGGCACAAGGTAGCGGAATTAGAATTCAATGTGAAGACATCACTACGTATAACGCTATAATGGTGCTGCTTAACGACAACCATATTCATATGTACACCCACCAGCTACGCAAAGAGCGTGGCTACAGAATAATAATACGTCATCTACACTTTTCCACTCCATGTGATTGGTTGCGTGAACAGTTCCGGGAACTGGGATATGTGACTCGTTACGTCAATGTCATGAAACACAGGTTTAATGGCAAGCCAATGAATATTTTTGAAGTTGAACTGGAACCTAGATTGGACGGTGAACATGAAAAAATACTCACCTTAACTGAACTGGGAAACCAACACATTGCTATTGAAAGGCAACACAGACGTATTGACCCAGTCCAGTGCCACCGCTGTCAGGCATTTGGTCACAGCAAAAACTACTGCCGTAGACCATTTGCCTGCCTAAAATGTGCAGGTTCACATGCTACAACAGCATGTGTGAAAACAAGAGACACGGATGCCAAGTGTGTAAACTGTGGAGGAATACACATTGCCAGCTACAAGGGCTGTCCTGTCTTCAAAAACGCTCAGAGCAAACTCCTAGTGAATCGTGTACGTGTCGACACTCGCCACCTACAATCGAAGCATCCCGTACAGGATGCAGCCAATAAAACCACCACCTGGAAAAGATCTCCGCCACAGCAACTTCAACAAAAGCTCCAGCCGCAATTTCAACACACTAGGGCGCTCTACTCACCGGATGGAGAACAAATGCAACAACAACGTTACTACTCGCACAACTCATCAGAGCAACGCCACTCCAACAAACAACAGCAGCGCTCTACACGCCAATACTCAAACAATACTAGGAACTCCAATCTTACTTACAGCCAGGTTGTTCAAAACAAAGGCATGCCTGGAAGAGTACGTAATCCCTTCGCGAACCAGATAGAGATGACTCAACCGCAACCACGCCCACAGCAACAGCAAGGCACACACTCCAACAAACATCGTATACAGCATGGACACGGTCGCCAAATGCACCAGCCGGCAAATCAAACACTCACTATACCACACAACCCAGCCGAACGTCATCTAAACAAACTGCAGGATGAACAACTTCTTGCACAGAAGCAACTACAGCATGAACAACAGCTACTCCAGTCCAGAAAGCAGCAACAACACCAGTCAGACTGTCCACTCATCAAGGCACTGGAGAGTAACCTACAAATGGCAAACGAGATGAATAAAAAGATTGACAATTTACTAAACATATTGTACTTACTCATCACTCCAACGCAAATACCTGAAAAGAATTAGAATACACAATCTTTCATCAACTGCCAACAAATTCACAAATATTGCTCACATGTGACCCCTGTTCCTGAACGCCGTCTCTCATGGATGCATGCTGCTCACCGCCGTCTCATATGGATACATCATGCTCACCGCAAGGCTCGTCCGTACGACATCACCGCAAATACCTGAAAAGAAACAGAATTCATAATCCTTAACCAACTGCCAACCAATCCACAAACACTAATCACACGTAACCTCTGCTCCTGAAGGCCGCCTCACATGGATACATGCTCCTTATCGCAAGGCTTATCCGTCAAACATCACTGCAAATACCTGAAAAGAAACAGAATTTATAAACTTCAACCAATTGCCAATAGATTCACAAATATTGCTCACATGTGACCCCTGTTCCTGAACGCCGTCTCACATGGATGCATGCTGCTCACCGCCGTCTCATATGGACACATCACGCTTACCGCAAGGCTCGTCCGTCCAACATCACCGCAAATACCTGAAAAGAAACAGAATTTATAATCTTCAATCAATTGCCAATCAGTTCACAAACACTACTCACACGTAACTCTGCTCCTGAAGGACGTCTCATATGGATGCATGCTGCTCACTGAAAGGCTCGTCCCTCCAACACCATCGCAAATACCAGAAAAGAACAAGAATTTATAATCTTTCATCAATTGCCAACAAATTCACAAACACTGCTCACATGTGACTCCTGTTCCTGAAAGCCGTCTCACATGGATGCATCCTGCTCACCGCCGTCTCATATGGATACGCTATGCTCACCGCAAGGCTCGTCCGTATGACATCACCGCAAATACCTGAAAAGAACAAAAATTTATAATCTTTAACCAATTACAAACAAATTCACAAATATTGCTCACATGTGACTCCTGTTCCTGAACGCCATATCACATGGATGCATGCTGCTCACCGCCGTCTCATATGGATACATCATGCTCACCGCAAGGCTCGTCCGTACGACATCACTGCAAATACCTGAAAAGAAACAGAATTCATAATCCTTAACCAACTGCCAACCAATCCACAAACACTAATCACACGTAACCTCTGCTCCTGAAGGCCGCCTCATATGGATACATGCTCCTCATCGCAAGGCTTATCCGTCCAACATCACCGCAAATACCTGAAAAGAAACAGAATTTATAATCTTCAATCAATTGCCAATCAGTTCACAAACACTACTCACACGTAACTCTGCTCCTGAAGGCCGTCTCATATGGATGCATGCTGCTCACTGAAAGGCTCGTCCGTCCAACACCATCGCAAATACCAGAAAAGAACAAGAATTTATAATCTTTCATCAATTGCCAACAAATTCACAAACACTGCTCACATGTGACTCCTGTTCCTGAACGCCGTCTCACATGGATGCATCCTGCTCACCGCCGTCTCATATGGATACGCTATGATCACCGCAAGGCTCGTCCGTATGACATCACCGCAAATACCTGAAAAGAACAAGAATTTATAATCTTTAACCAATTACCAACAAATTCACAAATATTGCTCACATGTGACTCCTGTTCCTGAACGCCATATCACATGGATGCATGCTGCTCACCGCCGTCTCATATGGATACATCATGCTCACCGCAAGGCTCGTCCGTACGACATCACTGCAAATACCTGAAAAGAAACAGAATTCATAATCCTTAACCAACTGCCAACCAATCCACAAACACTAATCACACGTAACCTCTGCTCCTGAAGGCCGCCTCATATGGATACATGCTCCTCATCGCAAGGCTTATCCGTCCAACATCACCGCAAATACCTGAAAAGAAACAGAATTTATAATCTTCAATCAATTGCCAATCAGTTCACAAACACTACTCACACGTAACTCTGCTCCTGAAGGCCGTCCCATATGGATGCATGCTGCTCACTGAAAGGCTCGTCCGTCCAACACCATCGCAAATACCAGAAAAGAACAAGAATTTATAATCTTTCATCAATCGCCAACAAATACACAAACACTGCTCACATGTAACTCCTGTTCTACAAGGCCGTCTCATATGGATACGTGCTGCCCATTGCAAGGCTCGTCCGTCAAACATCACTGCAAATACCTGAAAAGAAACAGAATTTATAATCTTTCATCAATCGCCAACAAATACACAAACACTGCTCACATGTAACTCCTGTTCTACAAGGCCGTCTCATATGGATACGTGCTGCCCATTGCAAGGCTCGTCCGTCAAACATCACTGCAAATACCTGAAAAGAAACAGAATTCATAATCATCAACCAATTGCCAATCAGTTCACAAACACTACTCACAACATAATCGCAAACATAATCGCAAACACCGGAAAAGAAATAGCCACCTTACAGCTGGATGTATGCTGCCCATTACAAGGCTCGCCCGCCAAACATCATTACAAATACCTGGAATAGAATATTTGTTAAATCAATCATTACAATTTTGTAAACAATTGTCAGCCAACTCACAAGCACCTCAGGGCACAGCTCACATGAAGTTCTGCACTTGGAGTCCGTCTCACAGCTGGATGTATGCTGCTCACCACAAGGCTCGTCCGCCAAACATCATTGCAAATACCTGAAAAAAGAAAAGAACACTTGTTAAATTAATCATTATAATTTTGTAAACAATTGTCAGCCAACTCACAAGCACCTCAGGGCACAGCTCACATGAAGTTCTGCACTTGGAGTCCGTCTCACAGCTGGATGTACGCTGCTCACCACAAGGCTCGTCCGCCAAACATCATTGCAAATACCTGAAAAAGAATAGAACACTTGTTAAATTAATCATTATAATCTTGTAAACAATTGTCAGCCAATTCTCAAACACCTCAGGGCACAGCTCACATGAAGTTCTGCACTTGAAGTCCGTCTCAAAGCTGGATGTATGCTGCCCACCACAAGGCTCGTCCGCCAAACATCATTGCAACACCTGAAAAAGAATACAACACTTGTTGAATTAATCATTATAATCTTGTAAACAATTGTTAGCCAATTCACAAACACCCCAGAGCACAGCTCACATGAAGTTCTGCACTTGGAGTCCGTCTCGCAGCAGGATGCATGCTGCTCACTGCAAGGCTCGCCCGCCATAGTTTATATGTAACTAACATCATAGCAAATAACTGAAAAGAAAAGAAATGTATTTAAAGTTAATTATTATAATTATGTAAACAATTGCTTGCTAATTCACTTACAATTGTATTCATCACATGTTACATATATTTGTAAAGTGTTACCAGATAGCGCTTTTATGATTCAGACTGAAAGTCAGTATTTTTTGTTAGCATTTATGCATTTTATTTTTATAGGCAGTGTTGCCGCGTAGTATTAAGTTAGGTCCACTAATATTTGTATATGTTGCTTTTTAGTAATGACACAAATAAAGAAAGGCGAGCTTCGACTGAAATAGTCGATAGCAAACCCCCAATAGTGCGCATGAGAGCACAACAGTTAAAAAGATCGGTGTGTTGCGCACCCGTACTCCTAAGTACCAGTGCAGCAGCTTCTATGTTAAATGTAATGCCAAAAAAAGCGAAGAAATCTTAATAAAAGCCTGTTCTCTGATCGCCAACGCGGTTTCTCCAGGAAACTGTGATAATCCAATTCGATCAGACACCATACTGTCCGACTCGGACACTCCAATAAAAATGGCTTCAAAAGCCCTCGCTAATACTTCAAACTGTAGTAACCTAAGTGATGTACAAATCTGTGATTCGTCTCTTGATGGAAGCGTGTCTGTCCTCGACTCAGACTACTCTCCTCCAGTCTCAGCATGGGACAATTCTTCACTATCCAATTCATCTGGTGTTTCCTGCACGGGTGCTGTCGACGCCCAACAAGTAGTTCCCAAACTGCAATTACAAGCCACTACGCCCCAGCAACAAATAGCTGCTGAGCAGTCCCACAAAAATCAGCACTCCAAACCGCCAAGTAATCCAACGAAAAGTGCTATATTAACGCATAATAACAGATTTTTGGCGACAATCTTTGCGCCAATAATGACGCATAAACAACAACAACGCCAAACTATCCCGCCAATTCAGCAGTCAAAAAGCACGACGCTACAACAACAAGTTTTAACGCCAATTTTTGCGCCAAAAATGACGCATAAACAACAACAACGCCAAACTATCCCGCCAATTCAGCTGTCAAACAGTACGACGCTACAACAACAACAAGTTTTGGCGCCAATTCTCGCGCCCAAAGTGACGCATAAGCAACAACAACTCCTAACTCTCCCGCCAATTCAGCAGTCAAACAGTATGACGCTACAACAACAACAAGTTTTGGCGCCAATTCTCGCGCCAAAAATGACGCATAAACAACAACAACGCCAAACTATCCCGCCAATTCAGCAGTCAAGCAGTACGACGCTACAACAACAACAAGTCTTGGCGCCAATTCTCGCGCCAAAAATGACGCATAAGCAACAACAACTCCCAACTCTCCCGCCAACTCAGCTGTCAAACAGTATGACGCTACAACAACAACAAGCTTTGGCGCCAATTCTCGCGCCAAAAGTGACACCTAACCAACAACAACTCCAAAGTTTCCCGCCAATCCAGCAGTCAAACAGTATGACGCTACAACAACAACAAGTTTTGGCGCCAATTCACCCGCCAAACGCGACAACAACGCAACATTCCCCGCCAAACTCCACGTCAAGTGAAACCACTATGTGCAATCATGCAAACTTAGCACCTGTGCTTCCACAAACCAATGATGCTACTCCGGGTCTTGACATCGAAGTTGTGATCGACATATTCATAGATAATATAAACAGCGCAGTAACTCCGCCACCTAGTACGCAACAACATCTACGTATTACAACAGATCTGGTCGCCATGAACTTAGCAACAATGTTAAGAATCTAATTCTGCTGAAACGCAAATACAAGCGTGAGCTGATGATTCAGAACAGCCAATACACAAAACAACAAAATAAAAGCATCCAAAATCGTTTATTATTATATTTATAATAAATAACCAATTGCCAATCAATTCACAAACACTACTCACACGTGGCTCCTGCTCAGGAAGCCGTCTTACATGGATCGCAAGGCCCGTCCGTCCAACACCATCGCAAATACCTGAAAAAAAACAAGAATTTATAATCCTCAACCAATTGCCAATCAGTTCACAAACACTACTCACACGTAACTCTGCTCCGGAAGGCCGCCTCATATGGATGCGCGCTCCTCATCGCAGGGCTTATCTGTCAAACATCACTGCTAATACCTGAAAAGAAACAGAAATTATAATCTTCAACCAATTGCCAATCAGTTCACAAACACTACTCACACGTAACTCTACTCCGGAAGGCCGCCTCATATGGATGCGCGCTCCTCATCGCAGGGCTCATCCGCCTGACATCACCGCAAATACCTGAAGGGAAACAGAGTTTGTCATCTTTAACCAATCCACAAACACTACTCACACGTAACTACTGCTCCTGAAGGCCGTCTCATATGGATGCATGCTGCCCATTGCAAGGCTCGTCCGTCCAACACCACCGCAAATACCTGAAGGGAACAAGAATTTATAATCTTCAACCAATTGTCAATCAGTTCACAAACACTACTCACACGTAACTCTGCTCCTAAAGGCCGCCTCATATGGATACATGCTGCCCATTGCAGGGCTCGTCCGCCCAACATCACCGCAAATACCTGAAAGGAAACTGAATTTTATAATCTTCAACCAATTGCCATTCAGTTCACAAACACTACTCACACGTAACCTCTGCTCCTGAAGGCTACCTCATATGGATGCATGCTGCTCACTGCAAGGCTCGTCCGACCAACATCACTGCTAATACCTGAAAAGAAACATAAATTATAATCTTCAACCAATTGCCAATCAGTTCACAAACACTAACACGTAACTCCTGCTCCTGAAGGTTGCCTCATATGGATGCATGCTGCTCACCGCAAGGCTCGTCCGACCAACATCACCGCAAATACCTGAAAAGAAACAGAATTTATAATCTTCAACCAATTGCCAATCAGTTCACAAACACTACTCACACGTAACTCTGCTCTTGAAGGCCGTCTCATATGGATGCATGCTGCCCATTGCAAGGCTCGTCCGTCCAAGATCACCGCAAATACCTAAAAGAAACTGAATTTATAATCTTTAAACAATTGCCAATCAATTCACAAACACTACTCACACGTAACCTCTACTCCTGAAGGCTGCCTCATATGGATGCATGCTGCTCACTGCAAGGCTCGTCCGACCAACATCACCGCAAATACCTGAAAAGAAACAGAATTTATAATCTTCAACCAATTGCCAATCAGTTCACAAACACTACTCACACGTAACTCTGCTCCGGAAGGCCGCCTCATATGGATGCGCGCTCCTCATCGCAGGGCTTATCTGTCAAACATCACTGCTTATACCTGAAAAGAAACAGAAATTATAATCTTCAACCAATTGCCAATCAGTTCACAAACACTAACACGTAACTCCTGCTCCTGAAGGCTGCCTCATATGGATGCACGCTGCTCACCGCAAGGCTCGTCCGACCAACATCACCGCAAATACCTGAAAAGAAACAGAATTTATAATCTTCAACCAATTGCCAATCAGTTCACAAACACTACTCACACGTAACCTCTGCTCCTGAAGGCTGTTTCATATGGATGCATGCTGCTCACCGCAAGGCTCGTCCGACCAACATCACCGCAAATACCTGAAAAGAAACAGAATTTATAATCTTCAACCAATTGCCAATCAGTTCACAAACACTACTCACACGTAACTCTGCTCCGGAAGGCCGCCTCATATGGATGCGCGCTCCTTATCGCAGGGCTCATCCGCCAGACATCACCGCAAATACCTGAAGGGAAACAGAGTTTGTCATCTTTAACCAATCCACAAACACTACTCACACGTAACTACTGCTCCTGAAGGCCGTCTCATATGGATGCATGCTGCCCATTGCAAGGCTCGTCCGTCCAACACCACCGCAAATACCTGAAGGGAACAAGAATTTATAATCTTCAACCAATTGTCAATCAGTTCACAAACACTACTCACACGTAACTCTGCTCCTAAAGGCCGCCTCATATGGATACATGCTGCCCATTGCAGGGCTCGTCCGCCCAACATCACCGCAAATACCTGAAAGGAAACTGAATTTTATAATCTTCAACCAATTGCCATTCAGTTCACAAACACTACTCACACGTAACCTCTGCTCCTGAAGGCTACCTCATATGGATGCATGCTGCTCACTGCAAGGCTCGTCCGACCAACATCACTGCTAATACCTGAAAAGAAACATAAATTATAATCTTCAACCAATTGCCAATCAGTTCACAAACACTAACACGTAACTCCTGCTCCTGAAGGTTGCCTCATATGGATGCATGCTGCTCACCGCAAGGCTCGTCCGACCAACATCACCGCAAATACCAGAAAAGAAACAGAATTTATAATCTTCAATTAATTGCCAATCAGTTCACAAACACTATTCACACGTAAGTCTGCTCCGGAAGGCCGCCTCATATGGATGCGCGCTCCTCATCGCAGGGCTCAGCCGTCAGACATCACCGCAAATACCTGAAGGGAAACAGAGTTTGTCATCTTTAACTAATCCACAAACACTATTCACACGTAACTCCTGCTCCTGAGGGCACCCCACAGCTGGATGTGTGCTGCCCACCACAGGGCTCGCCCGGCAAACACCATTACAAATACCTGGAATAGAATATTTGTTAAATCAATCATTACAATTTTGTAAACAATTGTCAGCCAACTCACAAGCACCTCAGGGCACAGCTCACATGAAGTTCTGCACTTGAAGTCCGTCTCAAAGCTGGATGTATGCTGCCCACCACAAGGCTCGTCCGCCAAACATCATTTCAAACACCTGAAAAAGAATACAACACTTGTTGAATTAATCATTATAATCTTGTAAACAATTGCTAGCCAATTCACAAACACCCCAGGGCGCAGCTCACATAAAGTTCTGCACTTGGAGTCCGTCTCACAGCAGGATGCATGCTGCTCACTGCAAGGCTCGCCCGCCATAGTATATATGTAACTAACATCATAGCAAATAACTGAAAAGAAAAGAAATGTATTTAAAGTTAATTATTATAATTTTGTAAACAATTGCTTGCTAATTCACTTACAATTGTATTCATCACATGTTACATATATTTGTAAAGTGTTACCAGATAGCGCTTTAATGATTCAGACTGAAAGTCAGTATTTTTTGTTAGCATTTATGTATTTTATTTTTATAGGCAGTGTTGCCGAGTAGTATTAAGTTGAGGTCCACTAATATTTGTATATGTTGCTTTTTAGTAATGACACAAATAAAGAAAGGCGAGCTTCGACTGAAATAGTCGACAGCAAACCCCCATAGTGCGCATGAGAGCACAACAGTTAAAAACAGTTAAAAAAAACAGTTAAAAAAAAAAAAACAACAGTTTAAAAAAAAAACAGTTAAAAAAAAACAGTTAAAAACAGTTAAAAAAAAAAAAAGCAAATCATTTAAATAATTAAATTAAAAAGAGACCCAAAACATTTATCGTGTGTATATGTTCAGTGTCGTTTTGCAGCGTGCAAAATATATGTGAACTTGACGCGCGTGTAATTTCTTCTACCGCCAGATCGGTGTGCTGCGCACCCGTACTCCTAAGTACCAGTGCAGCAGCTTATATGTTAAATGTAATGCCAAAAAAGCGAAGAAATCTTAATAAAAGCCTGTCCTATACATGGTCAGACGGAGACTCTCTGATCGCCAACGCGGTTTCTCCAGGAAACTGTGATAATCCAATTGGATCAAACGCTATACTGTCCGACTCGGACACTCCAATCAAAATGGCTTCAAAAGCCCTCGCTAATACTTCAAATTGTAGTAATCTAAGTGATGTACAAATCTGTGATTCGTCCCTTGAGGGAAACGCATCTGTCCTCGACATAGACGACTCTCCTCCAGTCTCAGCATGGGACAATTCCTCATTATCCAACTCATCTGATGTCTCTTGCACTGGTGCTGTCGACGCCCAACAACTGCCAAACAGTATCACGCTACAACAACAACAAGTTTTGGCGCCAATTCTCGCGCCAAAAGTGACACCTAACCAACAACAACTCCAATCTTTCCCGCCAATTCAGCTGTCAAACAGTACGACGCTACAACAACAACAAGTTTTGGCGCCAATTCTCGCGCCAAAAGTGACACCTAACCAACAACAACTCCAAACTTTCCCGCCAATTCAGCTGTCAAATAGTATGACGCTACAACAACAACAAGTCTTGGCGCCAATTCTCGCGCCAAAAGCGACAACAACGCAACAACAACATCAACCTGTCGCGCCAATTTCACTGTCAAATGACAAACTCACACAACATCCCCCGCCAAATTCCACGCCAAGTGAAACTACTATGAATAATCATGAAAATTTAGCACTCGTGCTACCACAAACCAATGATGCTACTCACCAAACACATCATAACACGATGTGCACTGTACCACCAATCAACACTTCAGAAGAAGAATCTAATCATTTGAATAAAATAAAACACGCATCAGCCATTAAACACACGGCATCAAAAGGACTCAAACGAAAAATTATAATGCCTTTGCAGCAACACAATCCCAAACGCTCAGTGTACTCCCTAAGCGGCAAACCAATAAAGAATGTAATACAAACTAATTCTAATCCGGTTGTAAAACTATATGACTTCTCCAAAGCCAAGAAAAAACCACGGAACTCAGTAACTACCAAGTCCACCACTCCCAATGAGGACATGGACGTGGAACCATATGTCAGTGACAGCCATAGTCACAATGACACCCAGCAGCAACAATCTTCAATTCGCCTTCACGACGACCAACAGGCACAACAGGCTCACTCGGCACAAAGTTCAAAAGTGCCATCTCTTTTTCTGCCCAACGTTACCGAAATCAACCCACTACTTGATTTAATCAACAACTCGCCTGGTATAGGAAAATTCTCCACCAAATCGGCACAAGGTACCGGAATTAGAATCCAATGTGAAGACATTACTACGTATAACGCTATAATGGTGCTGCTTAACGACAACCATATTCATATGCACACCCACCAGCTACGCAAAGAGCGTGGCTACAGAATAATAATACGGCACCTACACTTTTCCACTCCATGTGATTGGTTGCGTGAACAGTTCCGGGAACTGGGATATGTGACTCGTTACGTCAATGTCATGAAACACAGGTTTAATGGCAAGCCAATGAATATTTTTGAAGTTGAACTGGAACCTAGATTGGACGGTGAACATGAAAAAGTACTCAACTTAACTGAACTGGGAAACCAACACATTGCTGTTGAAAGGCAACACAGACGTATTGACCCAGTCCAGTGCCACCGCTGTCAGGCATTTGGTCACAGCAAAAACTACTGCCGCAGACCATTTGCCTGCCTAAAATGTGCAGGTTCACATGCTACAACAGCATGTGTGAAAACAAGAGACACGGATGCCAAGTGTGTAAACTGTGGAGGAATACACATTGCCAGCTACAAGGGCTGTCCTGTCTTCAAAAACGCTCAGAGCAAACTCCTAGTGAATCGTGTACGTGTCGACACTCGCCACCTACAATCGAAGCATCCCGTACAGGATGCAGCCAATAAAACCACCACCTGGAAAAGATCTCCGCCACAGCAGCTTCAACAAAAGCTCCAGCCGCAATTACAACACACTAGGGCGCTCTACTCACCGGATGGAGAACAAATGCAACAACAACGTTACTACTCGCACAACTCATCAGAGCAACGCCACTCCAACCAACAACAGCAGCGCTCAAACAACACTAGGAACTCCAATCTTACTTACAGCCAGGTTGTTCAAAACAGAGGCATGCCTGGAAGAGTACGTAATCCCTTCGCGAACCAGATAGATACGACTCAACCGCAACCACGCCCACAGCAACAGCAAGGCACACACTCCAATAAACATCGCATACAGCATGGACACGGTCGCCAAATGCACCAGCCGGCAAATCAAACACTCACTACACCACGCAACCCAGCTGAGCGCCATCTTAACAAACTCCAGGGCAAACTACTCCTTGCACAGAAGCAACAACAGCATGAACAACAACAACTCCAACCCAGAAAGCAGCAACAACACCAGCCAGACCGTCCTCTTATCCAGGCACTTGAGAGTAACCTACAAGCGGCAAATGAGATGAATAAAAAGATTGACAATTTACTAAACATATTGTACTTACTCATCACTCCAAGCCCCAACAACTCAAAATCCAAGCCAATGCTAAATCCACAATTTAGAGAAAATATTCTAAGTCTCCAAATTGCATCTCAAATTACGAGCTCTGTGGTTCCAACTAGCGATCATCAAATGTCTGATAACAGCAATTTAAACACTGCCAATGATCCGACTAATGATGAATGACACTTCCCACCACAGAATACCAAACAATGTTGCCAACACTAGCAGTGTCCAATGTAGCGACTCCATAAAAATCGCATATTGGAACGCTGCCGGGATCGGCAACAAACTTCTAGAGCTTGAAGCTTTTATGCGAAAACATCGAATAGATATAATGATGATTATTGAGACCAGGATCTCACCCAAGCCAAGTTTGACAGCAACAGTTCCTGGAACAAATACAAATAGCCTATGTATTGGAGGCTACCACACATACGCTTCGCCACATCCACACAACCACAGAAGCGGCGGTGTTGCCACCTTAGTAAAACATGGTATAAAGCACACAATACTTCAACCAATACGAATGTCGTACATACAATCTTCTCCAATTGCTATCACGGTCAACAAAGGTAACAATAGCGTCAACACTATTATCATCGCTCCAATCTATTGCCCTCCGCAACACACGTGGAACACACATCATTTTACATATATGTTCAAACACTTCGACACTCTGATAAAAGATTCCAGCTTCATCATATGCGGGGACTGGAACGCGAAACACTCCTGGTGGGGAAACACGCGCTCATGTCAACGTGGAAAAGCCATCATGGAAAGTATCCACAAAAACAATCGCTACAACATTCTGGCCACTGGAGGTGCTACGCACTTCCCGTACGATAAAAGAAAGAAGCCATCTTCGCTCGATTTCGCTGTTTACAGCGGATTGAACAACTATAAACTTAAAACATTCTCAACTATCGACTTGGACTCTGATCATCTCCCGATCCACATCGAACTCAAGACTAAAGGATCACTTGCTAATGAAGTAATGGACTCCAGACGACGACTTCTTCCTAAGAAAGCAAACCTAAGAAAGTTCCAAGAACATTTAAACCAGAAAATCCTGCTAAACACGGAAATCAAATCGGGTCTCGACATCGAAGATGTAATCGACATATTTATTGATAATATAAACAGCGCAGCAAGAGCAGCAACTCCGCCACCCAGCATGCAGCAACATCTACGTTTTTACAACAGCTCTGGTCGCTACGAACTTAGCAACAATGTTAAGAATCTAATCCTGAAGAAGCGCAAATACAAGCGTGAGCTGATGATCCAAAACAACCAGCACACAAAACAACAATATAAAAGCATCCAAAATCATTTAAGAAAGGCTCTGCGCAAATCAAACTCGGATCGCATAAACAAGCTGTTCAATCAAGTTGATGTGAACGACCGATACAAAATGCAAAAATTGTGGACCATTACGAAGAAGTTTAAAAGGCAACCTGAGCCAAATTGGCCACTTAAGATTAACCCCGCAAGCAACCAAGTAAACAACTGGACAAGAAGTAGCAACGAAAAGGCCGAATTGTTTGCATCTCACTTGGAACAACGTTTCACGCCCAAATTCACCAACACAGATGAAATTCGAACCAAAATAACTGACGAACTAGCTCAACAGCTGAACAAGCTCTCAACAAGTTCCACTAGTTCAAATAACACATGTGCATGGCCATTCCGACCAGTCACAGTTAGTGAAACTATGGCTGAAATCAAGTCACTAACGCTTGGCAAATCACCTGGCCCTGATAACGTGGATAATTATGTCATTAAAGCATTGCCGCAAAAAGCAATAACCTACCTGGTACTTATTTTCAATAGTATCTTCAGATTCGGTCACTTTCCTAGGCAGTGGAAAACTGCAATAATAACCATGATACTGAAACCAGGTAAATGCGCCAATGAAGTAACATCTTACCGGCCTATCAGCCTCTTGGCAGGTTTTTCTAAGATCTTCGAGAGGCTCCTAATGTACAGGCTCTTTGAATGCAAAGACTTTTCCAATGCTGTACCTACACACCAGTTTGGATTCAGAAAAGAACACGGCACGGAACAACAACTCAGACGTGTTACAGAATTCATACTGAATGCATATGAAAACCGTTCATACTGTTCTGCCGTATTCATTGACATAAGCGAAGCCTTCGACAGGGTATGGCATACAGGCCTCCTATGGAAACTCATCAAACTGATGCCAATAAAGCTATTTAATGTTCTACAAAGCTATCTTCTACAACGGACATTCACTGTGCGCTGCAACGACGGCACAAAGTCAAAGTTGGGAAAACTCAGCGCCGGCGTCCCACAAGGAAGCGTCCTTGGCCCCGTCCTGTACACAATTTTTTCGTCTGACATGCCACTGCCATCATCACTGAATGAACAAAGATACCTGCCAACCACGCTCCAACGATCCTCGACCTATCCCAATACTCTTATCTCTACATACGCAGATGACACAATAATCCTAAGCACAGCCAATCTACCTCATGATGCAAAAAATCTAAATCAACGGTATCTGAACAGCTTCACTAAATGGGCCAATCGCTGGTGCATAAACATAAACTCCAACAAGACAGCACATGTCATGTACACCACTCGACAACTGGACGGAGCTCCCACAGCACCATCTCCAATACTCAACGGACAACAAATCACAAGTAAGCCGTGCCACCAATACCTTGGTTTCCAGATGGATCGCAAACTCCAGTGTACCACCCACATCACACAATTGTGTGGCAAGCTCCGATCAACCTACAAAAAGTTAGAGTGGCTGCTGGGACGGAATAGCAAACTGTCCAAAAACTGTAAGGTGATCATATTCAAACAAATGTTAATACCAGTATGGCAATACGCTCTCCCAATCTATGGAGCGCTAGCATCAGCTACACAGCTCCATCGTGTAGAAGTGCTGCACAACACTATGCTGCGAAAGATTGTAAAAGCTACTAGATTCACCAGGAATGAGTCACTTCGGGAACTATACAACATCAAATCCTTTGATGAAACCTACCAACTTGCAAGCAAAAGATTTGCCTCATCGCTATTAAATCATCCTAATGTAGAAGCACGCAAACTAATCCATAACCCGTTTGTGCCACAACGCTTAAAAAGGCCCAGATATTTGAAACAAATCCAGGAACTTTTTCTTCCACATCAAATTCAGCCGCAGCAGCAACAAACTCAGCAGACACAACATGAGCAACTGCCAACCTTGCTAAGACTGGAGAAAGAAGAAGAGGAAGCTAATCGACGAAAATCCAATCTGCTCAATCAGCAACACAAACGAACTCTGCCAGAAGAAAGGTTTTCCGAACTAATTATTAACGCATACAGGCGACGATACAAAGCGGGACTTATTACGCGCGATAAACTAGCTGAAGAAATCCAATACCAACACATTACAATTCAGCGCCTAATACTGCCAGAGATTTCCCTGGCACCACAGCAAGCCAGCCAGGACACCCAACTGCAGCCAGTCCAGGATCCACCTGACGATGAGCAATTGTTGATCACCCGGCTACAGGAATTACAGCTGAACATGGAGCGAGAGCTTGATGAGGCAATCCAAGCGGATCAACAGCAATTTCAATCCCAGCAGCAGCAAGATGTTCCCCTACATATAGGAGACGCAAATTGGCACAACACAGTGCATCATCCTGGTGTAGCTGAGCAAATCCAAAGCCATCATCAAAATCAGAGACCTGCAACGCCTGAAGATAGCAGCGATTCAGCACCAACACAGACGTTATGCCCCATAACTGTGAACGAATCCATTAATGATATTTCTTTACAGATAACAAGCCAATTGCAAACACGTAATTCACTAACTTGCCCAAACTCCATAGAACAGCCACTTCGGTGTCCATCCCAACACCATCTCAATACGCTTGGTATACGTCGACCAAAACCAGCCGCTCCACGGGAAGAAAAACGACGCAAGTACACCAGCAGCATCGCCACTTGCTCGCCAAATAAACCTAAAATGCGTCGGAAGAGACTATTACCGCCACTAAACGATTGCATGAAACATAATCACCTGGTCAACATGCGGGGTCCACTTGGTGCTCTTCCACTACCGTGGCAATGGCAAACTGGATCTCATCCACAGGACAAGCACAAACAGCTCCATTGCATATACCCAGGCTGCAGGCGGCATCCCAGGGCTCAATATGCAAGAAGAGCGCAACCACCGAATGCACATAGGCATTTCAACATCACATCACTGAGGACTCGTATAACGCACAATATGTCCGACGCACGCTCGGCTAACCTGCCACACAACCGGCTACTAACTCCGCTCCTGCGACCAAACACAGCGTTCTCCTGTGTGGTCAACACGGGATGTCCAACAAACGCTCTCCATCCTCCTAGGCTGCCACGAAGCGTTCTTGGAACAGAAAGTTGCCTGATCCAGCCCCTTCGCCAGTCTTCATATTTGAGACAGCATCACAGACACTTCCTGGAGCGGACCACATGCAAGTTCTGTTCATGGAGGCCGTCCCACAGCTGGATGCATCATGCTGCCCACCGCAAGGCTCGTCCGCCTGACATCACCACAAATACCTGAAAAGAAACAGAATTTATCATCTTTAACCAATTCACAAACACTACTTACACGTAACTCCTGCTCCTGAAGGCCGTCACACATGGATGCGTGCTGCTTACCGCAAGGCTCGTCCGTCCAACATAATCGCAAATACCGGAAAAGAAATAGTAATTTTGTTAAATTACTTATCACTATTTTAACCAATCATCAGCCAATTCACTAAAACCGCTCACATGCAACTCCTGCTCTTGGAGTCCGTCCCACAGCTGGATGTATGCTGCCCACCACAAGGCTCGTCCGCCAAGCATTATTGCAAATACCTGAAAAAGAATAGAATATTTGTTAAATTAATCATTATAATTTTGTAAACAATTGTCAGCCAATTCACAAACACCCCAGGGCACAGCTCACATAAAGTTCTGCACTTGGAGTCCGTTTCGCAGCAGGATGCATGCTGCTCACTGCAAGGCTCGCCCGTCATAGTATATATGTAACTAACATCATAGCAAATAACTGAAAAGAAAAGAAATGTATTTAAAGTTAATTATTATAATTTTGTAAACAATTGCTTGCTAATTCACTTACAATTGTCTTCATCACATGTTACATATATTTGTAAAGTGTTACCAGATAGCGCTTTAATGATTCAGACTGAAAGTCAGTATTTTTTGTTAGCATTTATGTATTTTATTTTTATAGGCAGTGTTGCCGAGTAGTATTAAGTTGAGGTCCACTAATATTTGTATATGTTGCTTTTTAGTAATGACACAAATAAAGAAAGGCGAGCTTCGACTGAAATAGTCGACAGCAAACCCCCATAGTGCGCATGAGAGCACAACAGTTTAAAAAAAACAGTTAAAAAAAAAAAAAAAGCACAACAGATAAAAACAGTTTAAAAAATAAAGAGCACAACAGTTAAAAAAAAAAAAAAAAGAGAGCACAACAGTTAAAAAAAAAAGCAAATCATTTAAATAATTAAATTAAAAAGAGAGCCAAAACATTTATCGTGTGTATATGTTCAGTGTCGTTTTGCAGCGTGCAAAATATATGTGAACTTGACGCGCGTGTAATTTCTTCTACCGCCAGTTCGGTGTGCTGCGCACCCGTACTCCTAAGTACCAGTGCAGCAGCTTCTATGTTAAATGTAATGCCAAAAAAGCGAAGAAATCTTAATAAAAGCCTGTCCTATACATGGTCAGACGGAGACTCTCTAATCGCCAACGCGGTTTCTCCAGGAAACCGTGATAATCCAATTCGATCAGACGCAATACTGTCCGATTCGGACACTCCAATCAAAATGGCTTCAAAAGCCCTCGCTAATACTTCAAATTGTAGTAACCTAAGTTATGTACAAATCTGTGATTCGTCTTCTGATGGAAACGTATCTGTCTTCGACTACTCTCCTACAGTCTCAGCATGGGACAATTCCTCATTATCCAATTCTTCTGATGTTTCCTGCACGGGTGCTGTCGACGCCCAACAAGTAATTACCAAATTGCAATCACAAGCCACTACGCCCCAGCAACCAGCAGCTGCTGAGCATCCTCACAAAAATCAGCACTCGAAATCGCCAAGTAATCCAACGAAAAGTGCTACATTAATACATAAAAAGAGATCTTTGACGCCAATTTTTGCGCCAAAAATGGCGCATAAGCAACAACAACTCCAAACTTTCCCGCCAATTCAGCTGTCAAACAGTACGACGCTACAACAACAACAAGTTTTGGCGCCAATTCTCGCGCCAAAAGTGACGCCTAACCAACAACAACTCCAAACTTTCCCGCCAATTCAGCTGTCAAACAGTACGACGCTACAACAACAACAAGTTTTGGCGCCAATTCTCGCGCCAAAAGTGACACCTAACCAACAACAACTCCAAACTCTCCCGCCAATTCAGCTGTCAAACAGTATGACGCTACAACAACAACAAGTTTTGGCGCCAATTCTCGCGCCAAAAGCGACAACAACGCAACATTCCCCGCCAAATTCCACGTCAAGTGAAACTACTATGTATAATCATGCAAACTTAACACCTGTGCTTCCACAAACCAATGATGCTACATCTAATTATTTGAATAAAATAAAACACAAGTCAGCCACCAAACACACGGCATCTAAAGCAATCAAACGCAAAATTATAATGCCTTTGCAGCAATATAATCCCAAACGCTCGGTGTACTCCCTAAGCGGCAAATCAATAAAGAATATAATACAAACTAATTCCAATCCGGCTGTAAGACTATACGACTTTTCCAAAGCCAAGAAAAAACCACGGAACTCAGCAACTACCAAGTCCACCACTCCCAATGAGCACATGGACGTGGAACCATATGTCAGTGACAAGCATAGTCACAATGACACCCAGCAGCAACAATCTCCAATTCGCCTTCACGACGACCAACAGGCACAACAGGCCCATTCGGCACAAAGTTCAAAAGTGCCATCTCTTTTTCTGCCCAACGTTACCGAAATCAACCCACTACTTGACTTGATCAACAACTCGCCTGGTATAGGAAAATTCTCCACTAAATCGGCACAAGGTAGCGGAATTAGAATTCAATGTGAAGACATCACTACGTACAACGCTATAATGGTGCTGCTTAACGACAACCATATTCATATGCACACCCACCAGCTACGCAAAGAGCGTGGCTACAGAATAATAATACGTCATCTACACTTTTCCACTCCATGTGATTGGTTGCGTGAACAGTTCCGGGAACTGGGATATGTGACTCGTTACGTCAATGTCATGAAACACAGGTTTAATGGCAAGCCAATGAATATTTTTGAAGTTGAACTGGAACCTAGATTGGACGGTGAACATGAAAAAGTACTCACCTTAACTGAACTGGGAAACCAACACATTGCTATTGAAAGGCAACACAGACGTATTGACCCAGTCCAGTGCCACCGCTGTCAGGCATTTGGTCAAAGCAAAAACTACTGCCGTAGACCATTTGCCTGCCTAAAATGTGCAGGTTCACATGCTACAACAGCATGTGTGAAAACAAGAGACACGGATGCCAAGTGTGTAAACTGTGGAGGAATACACATTGCCAGCTACAAGGGCTGTCCTGTCTTCAAAAACGCTCAGAGCAAACTTCTAGTGAATCGTGTACGTGTCGACACTCGCCACCTACAATCGAAGCATCCCGTACAGGATGCAGCCAATAAAACCACCACCTGGAAAAGATCTCCGCCACAGCAACTTCAACAAAAGCTCCAGACGCAATTTCAACACACTAGGGCGCTCTACTCACCGGATGGAGAACAAATGCAACAACAACGTTACTACTCGCACAACTCATCAGAGCAACGCCACTCCAACCAACAACAGCAGCGCTCTACACGCCAATACTCAAACAATACTAGGAACTCCAATCTTACTTACAGCCAGGTTGTTCAAAACAAAGGCATGCCTGGAAGAGTACGTAATCCCTTCGCGAACCAGATAGAGATGACTCAACCGCAACCACGCCCACAGCAACAGCAAGGCACACACTCCAACAAACATCGTATACAGCATGGACACGGTCGCCAAATGCACCAGCCGGCAAATCAAACACTCACTATACCACACAACCCAGCCGAACGTCACCTAAACAAACTGCAGGATGAACAACTTCTTGCACAGAAGCAACTACAGCATGAACAACAGCTACTCCAGTCCAGAAAGCAGCAACAACACCAGTCAGACTGTCCACTCATCAAGGCACTGGAGAGTAACCTACAAGTGGCAAACGAGATGAATAAAAAGATTGACAATTTACTAAACATATTGTACTTACTCATCACTCCAACGCAAATACCTGAAAAGAATTAGAATACACAATCCTTCATCAACTGCCAACAAATTCACAAATATTGCTCACATGTGACCCCTGTTCCTGAACGCCGTCTCACATGGATGCATGCTGCTCACCGCCGTCTCATATGGATACATCATGATGAAATACCTGAAAAGAAACAGAATTTATAATCTTCAATCAATTGCCAATCAGTTCACAAACACTACTCACACGTAACTCTGCTCCTGAAGGACGTCTCATATGGATGCATGCTGCTCACTGAAAGGCTCGTCCGTCCAACACCATCGCAAATACCAGAAAAGAACAAGAATTTATAATCTTTCATCAATTGCCAACAAATTCACAAACACTGCTCACATGTGACTCCTGTTCCTGAACGCCGTCTCACATGGATGCATCCTGCTCACCGCCGTCTCATATGGATACGCTATGCTCACTGCAAGGCTCGTCCGTATGACATCACCGCAAATACCTGAAAAGAACAAGAATTTATAATCTTTAACCAATTACAAACAAATTCACAAATATTGCTCACATGTGACTCCTGTTCCTGAACGCCATATCACATGGATGCATGCTGCTCACCGCCGTCTCATATGGATACATCATGCTCACCGCAAGGCTCGTCCGTACGACATCACTGCAAATACCTGAAAAGAAACAGAATTCATAATCCTTAACCAACTGCCAACCAATCCACAAACACTAATCACACGTAACCTCTGCTCCTGAAGGCCGCCTCATATGGATACATGCTCCTCATCGCAAGGCTTATCCGTCCAACATCACCGCAAATACCTGAAAAGAAACAGAATTTATAATCTTCAATCAATTGCCAATCAGCTCACAAACACTACTCACACGTAACTCTGCTCCTGAAGGCCGTCTCATATGGATGCATGCTGCTCACTGAAAGGCTCGTCCGTCCAACACCATCGCAAATACCAGAAAAGAACAAGAATTTATAATCTTTCATCAATCGCCAACAAATACACAAACACTGCTCACATGTAACTCCTGTTCTACAAGGCCGTCTCATATGGATACGTGCTGCCCATTGCAAGGCTCGTCCGTCAAACATCACTGCAAATACCTGAAAAGAAACAGAATTTATAATCTTTCATCAATCGCCAACATATACACAAACACTGCTCACATGTAACTCCTGTTCTACAAGGCCGTCTCATATGGATACGTGCTGCCCATTGCAAGGCTCGTCCGTCAAACATCACTGCAAATACCTGAAAAGAAACAGAATTCATAATCATCAACCAATTGCCAATCAGTTCACAAACACTACTCACAACATAATCGCAAACATAATCGCAAACACCGGAAAAGAAATAGCCACCTTACAGCTGGATGTATGCTGCCCATTACAAGGCTCGCCCGCCAAACATCATTACAAATACCTGGAATAGAATATTTGTTAAATGAATCATTACAATTTTGTAAACAATTGTCAGCCAACTCACAAGCACCTCAGGGCACAGCTCACATGAAGTTCTGCACTTGGAGTCCGTCTCACAGCTGGATGTACGCTGCTCACCACAAGGCTCGTCCGCCAAACATCATTGCAAATACCTGAAAAAGAATAGAACACTTGTTAAATTAATCATTATAATTTTGTAAACAATTGTCAGCCAATTCTCAAACACCTCAGGGCACAGCTCACATGAAGTTCTGCACTTGAAGTCCGTCTCAAAGCTGGATGTATGCTGCCCACCACAAGGCTCGTCCGCCAAACATCATTGCAACACCTGAAAAAGAATACAACACTTGTTGAATTAATCATTATAATCTTGTAAACAATTGTTAGCCAATTCACAAACACCCCAGGGCACAGCTCACATAAAGTTCTGCACTTGGAGTCCGTCTCGCAGCAGGATGCATGCTGCTCACTGCAAGGCTCGCCCGCCATAGTATATATGTAACTAACATCATAGCAAATAACTGAAAAGAAAAGAAATGTATTTAAAGTTAATTATTATAATTATGTAAACAATTGCTTGCTAATTCACTTACAATTGTATTCATCACATGTTACATATATTTGTAAAGTGTTACCAGATAGCGCTTTTATGATTCAGACTGAAAGTCAGTATTTTTTGTTAGCATTTATGCATTTTATTTTTATAGGCAGTGTTGCCGCGTAGTACTAAGTTAGGTCCACTAATATTTGTATATGTTGCTTTTTAGTAATGACACAAATAAAGAAAGGCGAGCTTCGACTGAAATAGTCGATAGCAAACCCCCAATAGTGCGCATGAGAGCACAACAGTTAAAAAAAAAAACAGTTAAAAAAAACAGTTAAAAAAAAAAAACAACAGTTTAAAAAAAAAACAGTTAAAAAAAAACAGTTAAAAACAGTTAAAAAAAAAAAAAGCAAATCATTTAAATAATTAAATTAAAAAGAGACCCAAAACATTTATCGTGTGTATATGTTCAGTGTCGTTTTGCAGCGTGCAAAATATATGTGAACTTGACGCGCGTGTAATTTCTTCTACCGCCAGATCGGTGTGCTGCGCACCCGTACTCCTAAGTACCAGTGCAGCAGCTTATATGTTAAATGTAATGCCAAAAAAGCGAAGAAATCTTAATAAAAGCCTGTCCTATACATGGTCAGACGGAGACTCTCTGATCGCCAACGCGGTTTCTCCAGGAAACTGTGATAATCCAATTGGATCAAACGCTATACTGTCCGACTCGGACACTCCAATCAAAATGGCTTCAAAAGCCCTCGCTAATACTTCAAATTGTAGTAATCTAAGTGATGTACAAATCTGTGATTCGTCCCTTGAGGGAAACGCATCTGTCCTCGACATAGACGACTCTCCTCCAGTCTCAGCATGGGACAATTCCTCATTATCCAACTCATCTGATGTCTCTTGCACTGGTGCTGTCGACGCCCAACAACTGCCAAACAGTATCACGCTACAACAACAACAAGTTTTGGCGCCAATTCTCGCGCCAAAAGTGACACCTAACCAACAACAACTCCAATCTTTCCCGCCAATTCAGCTGTCAAACAGTACGACGCTACAACAACAACAAGTTTTGGCGCCAATTCTCGCGCCAAAAGTGACACCTAACCAACAACAACTCCAAACTTTCCCGCCAATTCAGCTGTCAAATAGTATGACGCTACAACAACAACAAGTCTTGGCGCCAATTCTCGCGCCAAAAGCGACAACAACGCAACAACAACATCAACCTGTCGCGCCAATTTCACTGTCAAATGACAAACTCACACAACATCCCCCGCCAAATTCCACGCCAAGTGAAACTACTATGAATAATCATGAAAATTTAGCACTCGTGCTACCACAAACCAATGATGCTACTCACCAAACACATCATAACACGATGTGCACTGTACCACCAATCAACACTTCAGAAGAAGAATCTAATCATTTGAATAAAATAAAACACGCATCAGCCATTAAACACACGGCATCAAAAGGACTCAAACGAAAAATTATAATGCCTTTGCAGCAACACAATCCCAAACGCTCAGTGTACTCCCTAAGCGGCAAACCAATAAAGAATGTAATACAAACTAATTCTAATCCGGTTGTAAAACTATATGACTTCTCCAAAGCCAAGAAAAAACCACGGAACTCAGTAACTACCAAGTCCACCACTCCCAATGAGGACATGGACGTGGAACCATATGTCAGTGACAGCCATAGTCACAATGACACCCAGCAGCAACAATCTTCAATTCGCCTTCACGACGACCAACAGGCACAACAGGCTCACTCGGCACAAAGTTCAAAAGTGCCATCTCTTTTTCTGCCCAACGTTACCGAAATCAACCCACTACTTGATTTAATCAACAACTCGCCTGGTATAGGAAAATTCTCCACCAAATCGGCACAAGGTACCGGAATTAGAATCCAATGTGAAGACATTACTACGTATAACGCTATAATGGTGCTGCTTAACGACAACCATATTCATATGCACACCCACCAGCTACGCAAAGAGCGTGGCTACAGAATAATAATACGGCACCTACACTTTTCCACTCCATGTGATTGGTTGCGTGAACAGTTCCGGGAACTGGGATATGTGACTCGTTACGTCAATGTCATGAAACACAGGTTTAATGGCAAGCCAATGAATATTTTTGAAGTTGAACTGGAACCTAGATTGGACGGTGAACATGAAAAAGTACTCAACTTAACTGAACTGGGAAACCAACACATTGCTGTTGAAAGGCAACACAGACGTATTGACCCAGTCCAGTGCCACCGCTGTCAGGCATTTGGTCACAGCAAAAACTACTGCCGCAGACCATTTGCCTGCCTAAAATGTGCAGGTTCACATGCTACAACAGCATGTGTGAAAACAAGAGACACGGATGCCAAGTGTGTAAACTGTGGAGGAATACACATTGCCAGCTACAAGGGCTGTCCTGTCTTCAAAAACGCTCAGAGCAAACTCCTAGTGAATCGTGTACGTGTCGACACTCGCCACCTACAATCGAAGCATCCCGTACAGGATGCAGCCAATAAAACCACCACCTGGAAAAGATCTCCGCCACAGCAGCTTCAACAAAAGCTCCAGCCGCAATTACAACACACTAGGGCGCTCTACTCACCGGATGGAGAACAAATGCAACAACAACGTTACTACTCGCACAACTCATCAGAGCAACGCCACTCCAACCAACAACAGCAGCGCTCAAACAACACTAGGAACTCCAATCTTACTTACAGCCAGGTTGTTCAAAACAGAGGCATGCCTGGAAGAGTACGTAATCCCTTCGCGAACCAGATAGATACGACTCAACCGCAACCACGCCCACAGCAACAGCAAGGCACACACTCCAATAAACATCGCATACAGCATGGACACGGTCGCCAAATGCACCAGCCGGCAAATCAAACACTCACTACACCACGCAACCCAGCTGAGCGCCATCTTAACAAACTCCAGGGCAAACTACTCCTTGCACAGAAGCAACAACAGCATGAACAACAACAACTCCAACCCAGAAAGCAGCAACAACACCAGCCAGACCGTCCTCTTATCCAGGCACTTGAGAGTAACCTACAAGCGGCAAATGAGATGAATAAAAAGATTGACAATTTACTAAACATATTGTACTTACTCATCACTCCAAGCCCCAACAACTCAAAATCCAAGCCAATGCTAAATCCACAATTTAGAGAAAATATTCTAAGTCTCCAAATTGCATCTCAAATTACGAGCTCTGTGGTTCCAACTAGCGATCATCAAATGTCTGATAACAGCAATTTAAACACTGCCAATGATCCGACTAATGATGAATGACACTTCCCACCACAGAATACCAAACAATGTTGCCAACACTAGCAGTGTCCAATGTAGCGACTCCATAAAAATCGCATATTGGAACGCTGCCGGGATCGGCAACAAACTTCTAGAGCTTGAAGCTTTTATGCGAAAACATCGAATAGATATAATGATGATTATTGAGACCAGGATCTCACCCAAGCCAAGTTTGACAGCAACAGTTCCTGGAACAAATACAAATAGCCTATGTATTGGAGGCTACCACACATACGCTTCGCCACATCCACACAACCACAGAAGCGGCGGTGTTGCCACCTTAGTAAAACATGGTATAAAGCACACAATACTTCAACCAATACGAATGTCGTACATACAATCTTCTCCAATTGCTATCACGGTCAACAAAGGTAACAATAGCGTCAACACTATTATCATCGCTCCAATCTATTGCCCTCCGCAACACACGTGGAACACACATCATTTTACATATATGTTCAAACACTTCGACACTCTGATAAAAGATTCCAGCTTCATCATATGCGGGGACTGGAACGCGAAACACTCCTGGTGGGGAAACACGCGCTCATGTCAACGTGGAAAAGCCATCATGGAAAGTATCCACAAAAACAATCGCTACAACATTCTGGCCACTGGAGGTGCTACGCACTTCCCGTACGATAAAAGAAAGAAGCCATCTTCGCTCGATTTCGCTGTTTACAGCGGATTGAACAACTATAAACTTAAAACATTCTCAACTATCGACTTGGACTCTGATCATCTCCCGATCCACATCGAACTCAAGACTAAAGGATCACTTGCTAATGAAGTAATGGACTCCAGACGACGACTTCTTCCTAAGAAAGCAAACCTAAGAAAGTTCCAAGAACATTTAAACCAGAAAATCCTGCTAAACACGGAAATCAAATCGGGTCTCGACATCGAAGATGTAATCGACATATTTATTGATAATATAAACAGCGCAGCAAGAGCAGCAACTCCGCCACCCAGCATGCAGCAACATCTACGTTTTTACAACAGCTCTGGTCGCTACGAACTTAGCAACAATGTTAAGAATCTAATCCTGAAGAAGCGCAAATACAAGCGTGAGCTGATGATCCAAAACAACCAGCACACAAAACAACAATATAAAAGCATCCAAAATCATTTAAGAAAGGCTCTGCGCAAATCAAACTCGGATCGCATAAACAAGCTGTTCAATCAAGTTGATGTGAACGACCGATACAAAATGCAAAAATTGTGGACCATTACGAAGAAGTTTAAAAGGCAACCTGAGCCAAATTGGCCACTTAAGATTAACCCCGCAAGCAACCAAGTAAACAACTGGACAAGAAGTAGCAACGAAAAGGCCGAATTGTTTGCATCTCACTTGGAACAACGTTTCACGCCCAAATTCACCAACACAGATGAAATTCGAACCAAAATAACTGACGAACTAGCTCAACAGCTGAACAAGCTCTCAACAAGTTCCACTAGTTCAAATAACACATGTGCATGGCCATTCCGACCAGTCACAGTTAGTGAAACTATGGCTGAAATCAAGTCACTAACGCTTGGCAAATCACCTGGCCCTGATAACGTGGATAATTATGTCATTAAAGCATTGCCGCAAAAAGCAATAACCTACCTGGTACTTATTTTCAATAGTATCTTCAGATTCGGTCACTTTCCTAGGCAGTGGAAAACTGCAATAATAACCATGATACTGAAACCAGGTAAATGCGCCAATGAAGTAACATCTTACCGGCCTATCAGCCTCTTGGCAGGTTTTTCTAAGATCTTCGAGAGGCTCCTAATGTACAGGCTCTTTGAATGCAAAGACTTTTCCAATGCTGTACCTACACACCAGTTTGGATTCAGAAAAGAACACGGCACGGAACAACAACTCAGACGTGTTACAGAATTCATACTGAATGCATATGAAAACCGTTCATACTGTTCTGCCGTATTCATTGACATAAGCGAAGCCTTCGACAGGGTATGGCATACAGGCCTCCTATGGAAACTCATCAAACTGATGCCAATAAAGCTATTTAATGTTCTACAAAGCTATCTTCTACAACGGACATTCACTGTGCGCTGCAACGACGGCACAAAGTCAAAGTTGGGAAAACTCAGCGCCGGCGTCCCACAAGGAAGCGTCCTTGGCCCCGTCCTGTACACAATTTTTTCGTCTGACATGCCACTGCCATCATCACTGAATGAACAAAGATACCTGCCAACCACGCTCCAACGATCCTCGACCTATCCCAATACTCTTATCTCTACATACGCAGATGACACAATAATCCTAAGCACAGCCAATCTACCTCATGATGCAAAAAATCTAAATCAACGGTATCTGAACAGCTTCACTAAATGGGCCAATCGCTGGTGCATAAACATAAACTCCAACAAGACAGCACATGTCATGTACACCACTCGACAACTGGACGGAGCTCCCACAGCACCATCTCCAATACTCAACGGACAACAAATCACAAGTAAGCCGTGCCACCAATACCTTGGTTTCCAGATGGATCGCAAACTCCAGTGTACCACCCACATCACACAATTGTGTGGCAAGCTCCGATCAACCTACAAAAAGTTAGAGTGGCTGCTGGGACGGAATAGCAAACTGTCCAAAAACTGTAAGGTGATCATATTCAAACAAATGTTAATACCAGTATGGCAATACGCTCTCCCAATCTATGGAGCGCTAGCATCAGCTACACAGCTCCATCGTGTAGAAGTGCTGCACAACACTATGCTGCGAAAGATTGTAAAAGCTACTAGATTCACCAGGAATGAGTCACTTCGGGAACTATACAACATCAAATCCTTTGATGAAACCTACCAACTTGCAAGCAAAAGATTTGCCTCATCGCTATTAAATCATCCTAATGTAGAAGCACGCAAACTAATCCATAACCCGTTTGTGCCACAACGCTTAAAAAGGCCCAGATATTTGAAACAAATCCAGGAACTTTTTCTTCCACATCAAATTCAGCCGCAGCAGCAACAAACTCAGCAGACACAACATGAGCAACTGCCAACCTTGCTAAGACTGGAGAAAGAAGAAGAGGAAGCTAATCGACGAAAATCCAATCTGCTCAATCAGCAACACAAACGAACTCTGCCAGAAGAAAGGTTTTCCGAACTAATTATTAACGCATACAGGCGACGATACAAAGCGGGACTTATTACGCGCGATAAACTAGCTGAAGAAATCCAATACCAACACATTACAATTCAGCGCCTAATACTGCCAGAGATTTCCCTGGCACCACAGCAAGCCAGCCAGGACACCCAACTGCAGCCAGTCCAGGATCCACCTGACGATGAGCAATTGTTGATCACCCGGCTACAGGAATTACAGCTGAACATGGAGCGAGAGCTTGATGAGGCAATCCAAGCGGATCAACAGCAATTTCAATCCCAGCAGCAGCAAGATGTTCCCCTACATATAGGAGACGCAAATTGGCACAACACAGTGCATCATCCTGGTGTAGCTGAGCAAATCCAAAGCCATCATCAAAATCAGAGACCTGCAACGCCTGAAGATAGCAGCGATTCAGCACCAACACAGACGTTATGCCCCATAACTGTGAACGAATCCATTAATGATATTTCTTTACAGATAACAAGCCAATTGCAAACACGTAATTCACTAACTTGCCCAAACTCCATAGAACAGCCACTTCGGTGTCCATCCCAACACCATCTCAATACGCTTGGTATACGTCGACCAAAACCAGCCGCTCCACGGGAAGAAAAACGACGCAAGTACACCAGCAGCATCGCCACTTGCTCGCCAAATAAACCTAAAATGCGTCGGAAGAGACTATTACCGCCACTAAACGATTGCATGAAACATAATCACCTGGTCAACATGCGGGGTCCACTTGGTGCTCTTCCACTACCGTGGCAATGGCAAACTGGATCTCATCCACAGGACAAGCACAAACAGCTCCATTGCATATACCCAGGCTGCAGGCGGCATCCCAGGGCTCAATATGCAAGAAGAGCGCAACCACCGAATGCACATAGGCATTTCAACATCACATCACTGAGGACTCGTATAACGCACAATATGTCCGACGCACGCTCGGCTAACCTGCCACACAACCGGCTACTAACTCCGCTCCTGCGACCAAACACAGCGTTCTCCTGTGTGGTCAACACGGGATGTCCAACAAACGCTCTCCATCCTCCTAGGCTGCCACGAAGCGTTCTTGGAACAGAAAGTTGCCTGATCCAGCCCCTTCGCCAGTCTTCATATTTGAGACAGCATCACAGACACTTCCTGGAGCGGACCACATGCAAGTTCTGTTCATGGAGGCCGTCCCACAGCTGGATGCATCATGCTGCCCACCGCAAGGCTCGTCCGCCTGACATCACCACAAATACCTGAAAAGAAACAGAATTTATCATCTTTAACCAATTCACAAACACTACTTACACGTAACTCCTGCTCCTGAAGGCCGTCACACATGGATGCGTGCTGCTTACCGCAAGGCTCGTCCGTCCAACATAATCGCAAATACCGGAAAAGAAATAGTAATTTTGTTAAATTACTTATCACTATTTTAACCAATCATCAGCCAATTCACTAAAACCGCTCACATGCAACTCCTGCTCTTGGAGTCCGTCCCACAGCTGGATGTATGCTGCCCACCACAAGGCTCGTCCGCCAAGCATTATTGCAAATACCTGAAAAAGAATAGAATATTTGTTAAATTAATCATTATAATTTTGTAAACAATTGTCAGCCAATTCACAAACACCCCAGGGCACAGCTCACATAAAGTTCTGCACTTGGAGTCCGTTTCGCAGCAGGATGCATGCTGCTCACTGCAAGGCTCGCCCGCCATAGTATATATGTAACTAACATCATAGCAAATAACTGAAAAGAAAAGAAATGTATTTAAAGTTAATTATTATAATTTTGTAAACAATTGCTTGCTAATTCACTTACAATTGTCTTCATCACATGTTACATATATTTGTAAAGTGTTACCAGATAGCGCTTTAATGATTCAGACTGAAAGTCAGTATTTTTTGTTAGCATTTATGTATTTTATTTTTATAGGCAGTGTTGCCGAGTAGTATTAAGTTGAGGTCCACTAATATTTGTATATGTTGCTTTTTAGTAATGACACAAATAAAGAAAGGCGAGCTTCGACTGAAATAGTCGACAGCAAACCCCCATAGTGCGCATGAGAGCACAACAGTTTAAAAAAACACAACAGTTAAAAAAAACAGTTAAAAAAAAAAAAACACAACAGTTAAAAACAACAGTTTAAAAAAAAAAACAGTTGAAAAAAAAAAAAATTTAAAATGAATTTAAATTAAAAAAAAAGCAAATCATTTAAATAATTAAATTAAAAAGAGAGCCAAAACATTTATCGTGTGTATATGTTCAGTGTCGTTTTGCAGCGTGCAAAATATATGTGAACTTGACGCGCGTGTAATTTCTTCTACCGCCAGATCGGTGTGCTGCGCACCCGTACTCCTAAGTACCAGTGCAGCAGCTTCTATGTTAAATGTAATGCCAAAAAAGCGAAGAAATCTTAATAAAAGCCTGTCCTATACATGGTCAGACGGAGACTCTCTAATCGCCAACGCGGTTTCTCCAGGAAACCGTGATAATCCAATTCGATCAGACGCAATACTGTCCGATTCGGACACTCCAATCAAAATGGCTTCAAAAGCCCTCGCTAATACTTCAAATTGTAGTAACCTAAGTTATGTACAAATCTGTGATTCGTCTTCTGATGGAAACGTATCTGTCTTCGACTACTCTCCTACAGTCTCAGCATGGGACAATTCCTCATTATCCAATTCTTCTGATGTTTCCTGCACGGGTGCTGTCGACGCCCAACAAGTAATTACCAAATTGCAATCACAAGCCACTACGCCCCAGCAACCAGCAGCTGCTGAGCATCCTCACAAAAATCAGCACTCGAAATCGCCAAGTAATCCAACGAAAAGTGCTACATTAATACATAAAAAGAGATCTTTGACGCCAATTTTTGCGCCAAAAATGGCGCACAAGCAACAACAACTCCAAACTTTCCCGCCAATTCAGCTGTCAAACAGTACGACGCTACAACAACAACAAGTTTTGGCGCCAATTCTCGCGCCAAAAGTGACGCCTAACCAACAACAACTCCAAACTTTCCCGCCAATTCAGCTGTCAAACAGTACGACGCTACAACAACAACAAGTTTTGGCGCCAATTCTCGCGCCAAAAGTGACACCTAACCAACAACAACTCCAAACTCTCCCGCCAATTCAGCTGTCAAACAGTATGACGCTACAACAACAACAAGTTTTGGCGCCAATTCTCGCGCCAAAAGCGACAACAACGCAACATTCCCCGCCAAATTCCACGTCAAGTGAAACTACTATGTATAATCATGCAAACTTAACACCTGTGCTTCCACAAACCAATGATGCTACATCTAATTATTTGAATAAAATAAAACACAAGTCAGCCACCAAACACACGGCATCTAAAGCAATCAAACGCAAAATTATAATGCCTTTGCAGCAATATAATCCCAAACGCTCGGTGTACTCCCTAAGCGGCAAATCAATAAAGAATATAATACAAACTAATTCCAATCCGGTTGTAAGACTATACGACTTTTCCAAAGCCAAGAAAAAACCACGGAACTCAGCAACTACCAAGTCCACCACTCCCAATGAGCACATGGACGTGGAACCATATGTCAGTGACAAGCATAGTCACAATGACACCCAGCAGCAACAATCTCCAATTCGCCTTCACGACGACCAACAGGCACAACAGGCCCATTCGGCACAAAGTTCAAAAGTGCCATCTCTTTTTCTGCCCAACGTTACCGAAATCAACCCACTACTTGACTTGATCAACAACTCGCCTGGTATAGGAAAATTCTCCACTAAATCGGCACAAGGTAGCGGAATTAGAATTCAATGTGAAGACATCACTACGTATAACGCTATAATGGTGCTGCTTA
This sequence comes from Drosophila leonis, assembly GCA_035045365.1. Classification (NCBI taxonomy): domain Eukaryota; kingdom Metazoa; phylum Arthropoda; class Insecta; order Diptera; family Drosophilidae; genus Drosophila; species Drosophila leonis. The sequence continues at coordinate 41,592 of JAWNPC010000454.1, forward strand.
ACGACAACCATATTCATATGTACACCCACCAGCTACGCAAAGAGCGTGGCTACAGAATAATAATACGTCATCTACACTTTTCCACTCCATGTGATTGGTTGCGTGAACAGTTCCGGGAACTGGGATATGTGACTCGTTACGTCAATGTCATGAAACACAGGTTTAATGGCAAGCCAATGAATATTTTTGAAGTTGAACTGGAACCTAGATTGGACGGTGAACATGAAAAAATACTCACCTTAACTGAACTGGGAAACCAACACATTGCTATTGAAAGGCAACACAGACGTATTGACCCAGTCCAGTGCCACCGCTGTCAGGCATTTGGTCACAGCAAAAACTACTGCCGTAGACCATTTGCCTGCCTAAAATGTGCAGGTTCACATGCTACAACAGCATGTGTGAAAACAAGAGACACGGATGCCAAGTGTGTAAACTGTGGAGGAATACACATTGCCAGCTACAAGGGCTGTCCTGTCTTCAAAAACGCTCAGAGCAAACTCCTAGTGAATCGTGTACGTGTCGACACTCGCCACCTACAATCGAAGCATCCCGTACAGGATGCAGCCAATAAAACCACCACCTGGAAAAGATCTCCGCCACAGCAACTTCAACAAAAGCTCCAGCCGCAATTTCAACACACTAGGGCGCTCTACTCACCGGATGGAGAACAAATGCAACAACAACGTTACTACTCGCACAACTCATCAGAGCAACGCCACTCCAACAAACAACAGCAGCGCTCTACACGCCAATACTCAAACAATACTAGGAACTCCAATCTTACTTACAGCCAGGTTGTTCAAAACAAAGGCATGCCTGGAAGAGTACGTAATCCCTTCGCGAACCAGATAGAGATGACTCAACCGCAACCACGCCCACAGCAACAGCAAGGCACACACTCCAACAAACATCGTATACAGCATGGACACGGTCGCCAAATGCACCAGCCGGCAAATCAAACACTCACTATACCACACAACCCAGCCGAACGTCATCTAAACAAACTGCAGGATGAACAACTTCTTGCACAGAAGCAACTACAGCATGAACAACAGCTACTCCAGTCCAGAAAGCAGCAACAACACCAGTCAGACTGTCCACTCATCAAGGCACTGGAGAGTAACCTACAAATGGCAAACGAGATGAATAAAAAGATTGACAATTTACTAAACATATTGTACTTACTCATCACTCCAACGCAAATACCTGAAAAGAATTAGAATACACAATCTTTCATCAACTGCCAACAAATTCACAAATATTGCTCACATGTGACCCCTGTTCCTGAACGCCGTCTCTCATGGATGCATGCTGCTCACCGCCGTCTCATATGGATACATCATGCTCACCGCAAGGCTCGTCCGTACGACATCACCGCAAATACCTGAAAAGAAACAGAATTCATAATCCTTAACCAACTGCCAACCAATCCACAAACACTAATCACACGTAACCTCTGCTCCTGAAGGCCGCCTCACATGGATACATGCTCCTTATCGCAAGGCTTATCCGTCAAACATCACTGCAAATACCTGAAAAGAAACAGAATTTATAAACTTCAACCAATTGCCAATAGATTCACAAATATTGCTCACATGTGACCCCTGTTCCTGAACGCCGTCTCACATGGATGCATGCTGCTCACCGCCGTCTCATATGGACACATCACGCTTACCGCAAGGCTCGTCCGTCCAACATCACCGCAAATACCTGAAAAGAAACAGAATTTATAATCTTCAATCAATTGCCAATCAGTTCACAAACACTACTCACACGTAACTCTGCTCCTGAAGGACGTCTCATATGGATGCATGCTGCTCACTGAAAGGCTCGTCCCTCCAACACCATCGCAAATACCAGAAAAGAACAAGAATTTATAATCTTTCATCAATTGCCAACAAATTCACAAACACTGCTCACATGTGACTCCTGTTCCTGAAAGCCGTCTCACATGGATGCATCCTGCTCACCGCCGTCTCATATGGATACGCTATGCTCACCGCAAGGCTCGTCCGTATGACATCACCGCAAATACCTGAAAAGAACAAAAATTTATAATCTTTAACCAATTACAAACAAATTCACAAATATTGCTCACATGTGACTCCTGTTCCTGAACGCCATATCACATGGATGCATGCTGCTCACCGCCGTCTCATATGGATACATCATGCTCACCGCAAGGCTCGTCCGTACGACATCACTGCAAATACCTGAAAAGAAACAGAATTCATAATCCTTAACCAACTGCCAACCAATCCACAAACACTAATCACACGTAACCTCTGCTCCTGAAGGCCGCCTCATATGGATACATGCTCCTCATCGCAAGGCTTATCCGTCCAACATCACCGCAAATACCTGAAAAGAAACAGAATTTATAATCTTCAATCAATTGCCAATCAGTTCACAAACACTACTCACACGTAACTCTGCTCCTGAAGGCCGTCTCATATGGATGCATGCTGCTCACTGAAAGGCTCGTCCGTCCAACACCATCGCAAATACCAGAAAAGAACAAGAATTTATAATCTTTCATCAATTGCCAACAAATTCACAAACACTGCTCACATGTGACTCCTGTTCCTGAACGCCGTCTCACATGGATGCATCCTGCTCACCGCCGTCTCATATGGATACGCTATGATCACCGCAAGGCTCGTCCGTATGACATCACCGCAAATACCTGAAAAGAACAAGAATTTATAATCTTTAACCAATTACCAACAAATTCACAAATATTGCTCACATGTGACTCCTGTTCCTGAACGCCATATCACATGGATGCATGCTGCTCACCGCCGTCTCATATGGATACATCATGCTCACCGCAAGGCTCGTCCGTACGACATCACTGCAAATACCTGAAAAGAAACAGAATTCATAATCCTTAACCAACTGCCAACCAATCCACAAACACTAATCACACGTAACCTCTGCTCCTGAAGGCCGCCTCATATGGATACATGCTCCTCATCGCAAGGCTTATCCGTCCAACATCACCGCAAATACCTGAAAAGAAACAGAATTTATAATCTTCAATCAATTGCCAATCAGTTCACAAACACTACTCACACGTAACTCTGCTCCTGAAGGCCGTCCCATATGGATGCATGCTGCTCACTGAAAGGCTCGTCCGTCCAACACCATCGCAAATACCAGAAAAGAACAAGAATTTATAATCTTTCATCAATCGCCAACAAATACACAAACACTGCTCACATGTAACTCCTGTTCTACAAGGCCGTCTCATATGGATACGTGCTGCCCATTGCAAGGCTCGTCCGTCAAACATCACTGCAAATACCTGAAAAGAAACAGAATTTATAATCTTTCATCAATCGCCAACAAATACACAAACACTGCTCACATGTAACTCCTGTTCTACAAGGCCGTCTCATATGGATACGTGCTGCCCATTGCAAGGCTCGTCCGTCAAACATCACTGCAAATACCTGAAAAGAAACAGAATTCATAATCATCAACCAATTGCCAATCAGTTCACAAACACTACTCACAACATAATCGCAAACATAATCGCAAACACCGGAAAAGAAATAGCCACCTTACAGCTGGATGTATGCTGCCCATTACAAGGCTCGCCCGCCAAACATCATTACAAATACCTGGAATAGAATATTTGTTAAATCAATCATTACAATTTTGTAAACAATTGTCAGCCAACTCACAAGCACCTCAGGGCACAGCTCACATGAAGTTCTGCACTTGGAGTCCGTCTCACAGCTGGATGTATGCTGCTCACCACAAGGCTCGTCCGCCAAACATCATTGCAAATACCTGAAAAAAGAAAAGAACACTTGTTAAATTAATCATTATAATTTTGTAAACAATTGTCAGCCAACTCACAAGCACCTCAGGGCACAGCTCACATGAAGTTCTGCACTTGGAGTCCGTCTCACAGCTGGATGTACGCTGCTCACCACAAGGCTCGTCCGCCAAACATCATTGCAAATACCTGAAAAAGAATAGAACACTTGTTAAATTAATCATTATAATCTTGTAAACAATTGTCAGCCAATTCTCAAACACCTCAGGGCACAGCTCACATGAAGTTCTGCACTTGAAGTCCGTCTCAAAGCTGGATGTATGCTGCCCACCACAAGGCTCGTCCGCCAAACATCATTGCAACACCTGAAAAAGAATACAACACTTGTTGAATTAATCATTATAATCTTGTAAACAATTGTTAGCCAATTCACAAACACCCCAGAGCACAGCTCACATGAAGTTCTGCACTTGGAGTCCGTCTCGCAGCAGGATGCATGCTGCTCACTGCAAGGCTCGCCCGCCATAGTTTATATGTAACTAACATCATAGCAAATAACTGAAAAGAAAAGAAATGTATTTAAAGTTAATTATTATAATTATGTAAACAATTGCTTGCTAATTCACTTACAATTGTATTCATCACATGTTACATATATTTGTAAAGTGTTACCAGATAGCGCTTTTATGATTCAGACTGAAAGTCAGTATTTTTTGTTAGCATTTATGCATTTTATTTTTATAGGCAGTGTTGCCGCGTAGTATTAAGTTAGGTCCACTAATATTTGTATATGTTGCTTTTTAGTAATGACACAAATAAAGAAAGGCGAGCTTCGACTGAAATAGTCGATAGCAAACCCCCAATAGTGCGCATGAGAGCACAACAGTTAAAAAAACAGTTAAAAAAAAAAACAGTTAAAAAAACAACAGTTAAAAAAAAAAACAGTTAAAAAAAAAATGAATTTAAATTTAAAAAAAGCAAATCATTTAAATAATTAAATTAAAAAGAGACCCAAAACATTTATCGTGTGTATATGTTCAGTGTCGTTTTGCAGCGTGCAAAATATATGTGAACTTGACGCGCGTGTAATTTCTTCTACCGCCAGATCGGTGTGCTGCGCACCCGTACTCCTAAGTACCAGTGCAGCAGCTTATATGTTAAATGTAATGCCAAAAAAGCGAAGAAATCTTAATAAAAGCCTGTCCTATACATGGTCAGACGGAGACTCTCTGATCGCCAACGCGGTTTCTCCAGGAAACTGTGATAATCCAATTGGATCAGACGCTATACTGTCCGACTCGGACACTCCAATCAAAATGGCTTCAAAAGCCCTCGCTAATACTTCAAATTGTAGTAATCTAAGTGATGTACAAATCTGTGATTCGTCCCTTGATGGAGGCGTATCTGTCTTCGACTACTCTCCTACAGTCTCAGCATGGGACAATTCCTCATTATCCAATTCTTCTGATGTCTCCTGCACGGGTGCTGTCGACGCCCAACAAGTAATTACCAAATTGCAATCACAAGCCACTACGCCCCAGCAACCAGAAGCTGCTGAGCATCCTCACAAAAATCAGCACTCGAAATCGCCAAGTAATCCAATGAAAAGTGCTACATTAATACATAAAAAGAGATCTTTGGCGCCAATTTTTGCGCCAAAAATGGCGCATAAGCAACAACAACTCCAAACTCTCCCGCCAATTCAGCTGTCAAACAGTATGAAGCTACAACAACAACAAGTTTTGGCGCCAATTCTCGCGCCACAAGTGACGCCTAACCAACAACAACTCCAAACTTTCCCGCCAATTCAGCTGTCAAACAGTACGACGCTACAACAACAACAAGTTTTGGCGCCAATGCTCGCGCCAAAAGTGACACCTAACCAACAACAACTCCAAACTCTCCCGCCAATTCAGCTGTCAAACAGTATGACGCTACAACAACAACAAGTTTTGGCGCCAATTCTCGCGCCAAAAGCGACAACAACGCAACATTCCCCGCCAAATTCCACGTCAAGTGAAACTACTATGTATAATCATGCAAACTTAGCACCTGTGCTTCCACAAACCAATGATGCTATATCTAATTATTTGAATAAAATAAAACACAAATCAGCCACCAAACACACGGCATCTAAAGCAATTAAACGCAAAATTATAATGCCTTTGCAGCAATACAATCCCAAACGCTCGGTGTACTCCCTAAGCGGCAAATCAATAAAGAATATAATACAAACTAACTCCAATCCGGTTGTAAGACTATACGATTTTTCCAAAGCCAAGAAAAAACCACGGAACTCAGCAACTACCAAGTCCACCACTCCCAGTGAGCACATGGACGTGGAACCATATGTCAGTGACAAGCATAGTCACAATGACACCCAGCAGCAACAATCTCCAATTCGCCTTCACGATGATCAACAGGCACAACAGGCCCATTCGGCACAAAGTTCAAAAGTACCATCTCTTTTTCTGCCCAACGTTACTGAAATCAACCCACTACTTGATTTAATCAACAACTCGCCTGGTATAGGAAAATTCTCCACTAAATCGGCACAAGGTAGCGGAATTAGAATCCAATGTGAAGACATTACTACGTACAACGCTATAATGGTGCTGTTTAATGACAACCATATTCATATGCACACTCACCAGCTACGCAAAGAGCGTGGCTACAGAATAATAATACGTCATCTACACTTTTCCACTCCATGTGACTGGTTGCGTGAACAGTTCCGGGAACTGGGATATGTAACTCGTTACGTCAATGTCATGAAACACAGGTTTAATGGCAAGCCAATGAATATTTTTGAAGTTGAACTGGAACCTAGATTGGACGGTGAACATGAAAAAGTACTCACCTTAACTGAACTGGGAAACCAACACATTGCTATTGAAAGGCAACACAGACGAATTGACCCAGTCCAGTGCCACCGCTGTCAGGCATTTGGTCACAGCAAAAACTACTGCCGTAGACCATTTGCCTGCCTAAAATGTGCAGGTTCACATGCTACAACAGCATGTGTGAAAACAAGAGACACGGATGCCAAGTGTGTAAACTGTGGAGGAACACACATTGCCAGCTACAAGGGCTGTCCTGTCTTCAAAAACGCTCAGAGCAAACTTCTAGTGAATCGTGTACGTGTCGACACTCGCCACCTACAATCGAAGCATCCCGTACAGGATGCAGCCAATAAAACCACCACCTGGAAAAGATCTCCGCCACAGCAGCCTCAACAAAAGCTCCAGCCGCAGATACAAACACACCAGACGGCAAATCATACATACACTACACCATGCAACCCAGCCGAGCGTCATCTTAACAAACTCCAGGGCAAACTACTCCTTGCACAGAAGCAACAACTGCATGAACAACAACAACGCCAGCCCAGAAAGCAGCAACAACACCAGCCAGACCGTCCTCTTATTCAGGCACTTGAGAGCAACCTACAAGCGGCAAATGAGATGAATAAAAAGATTGACAATTTACTAAACATATTTTACTTACTCATCACTTCAAGCCCCAACAACTCAAAATCCAAGCCAATGCTAAATCCACAATTTGGAGAAAACATTGTAAATCCCCAAATAGCATCTCAAATTATGAGCTCTGTGGTTCCAATAAGCGATCATCAAATGTCTGATAACAGCAATTTAAACACTGCCAATGATCAGACTTATCATGAATGACACTTCCCACCACAATGTTGCCAACACTAGCAATGTCCAATGTAGTGACTCTCTAAAAATCGCATATTGGAAGGCCGCCGGAATTGGTAACAAACTTCTAGAGCTTGAAAAGAAAGAAGCCGTCCTCACTCGATCTCGCTGTATACAGCGGATTGAATAATCACAAACCTACAACATTTTCAACTATTGACTCAGACTCTGCCCATCTCCCGATCCACAACGAACTCATGACCAAAGGATCACTCGCTAAGGAAGTAATGGACTCCAGACGACGACTTCTTCCAAAGAAAGCAAACCCAAGAAAGGTCCAAGAACATTTAAACCAGAAAATCCTGCCAAACACGGAAATCAAATCGGGTCTTGACATTTAAGACGTGATTGACATATCGATAGATATTATAAACAGCGCAGCAAAAGCAGCAACTCCGCCACCTAGTACGCAACAACATCTATGTTTTTTCACAGCGCTCTGGTCGCTACGAACTTAGCAACAATGCTAAGAATCGAATCCTGCTCAAGCGCAAATACAAGCGTGAGCTGATGATCCAAAACAGCCAATACACAAAACAACAATATAAAAGCATCCAAAATCGTTTATTATTATACTTATAATATATAACCAATTGCCAATCAACTCACAAACACTACTCACACGTAACTCCTGCTCAAGAAGCCGTCTTATATGGATGCGAGCTGCTCTTCGCAGGGCTCGCCCGTCCAGCACCATCGCAAATACCTGAAAAGAACAAGAATTTATAATCTTTAACCAATTTCACAAACACTACAAATACGTAACTTCTGCTCCTGAAGGTCGTCTTAGATGGAAACATGCTCCTCATCGCAAGGCTCATCCGTCAAACATCACTGCAAATACCTGAAAAGAAACAGCCGGCTCATATGGATGCATGCTGCTCACCGCAAGGCTCGTCCGTCCAACATCACCGCAAATACCTGAAAAGAAACAGAACTTATAATCTTAAACCAATTGCCAATCAGTTCACAAACACTACTCACACGTAACTCTTGCTCCCGAAGGCCGTCTCATATGGAAACATGCTCCTCATCGCAAGGCTCATCCGTCCAACATCACTGCAAATACCTGAAAAGAAACAGAACTTATAATATTAAATCAATCGCCAATCAGTTCACAAACACTACTCACACGTAACCTCTGCTCCTGAAGGCCGCGTCATGTGGATGCAAGCTGCTCACCGCAAGGCTTGTCCGTCCAACATCACCGCAAACACCTGAAAAGAAACAGTATCTATAATCTTGCCAATCAATCCACAAACACTACTCACAAGTAACTCTGCTCAAGAAGCCGCCTCATATGGATGCGCGCTCCTCATCGCAGGGCTCGTCCGTCCAACATCACCGCAAATACCTGAAAAGAAACAGAATTTATAATCTTTAAACAATTGCCAATCAATTCACTAACACTACTCACACGTAACCTCTACTCCTGAAAGCCGCCTCATATGGATACATGCTCCCCACCGCAAGGCTCGTCCGTCCAACATCACCGTAAATACCTGAAAAGAAACAGAATTTATAATCTTCAACCAATTGTCAATCAGTTCACAAACACTACTCACACGTAACTCTGCTCCTGAAGGCCGTCTCATATGGATACATGCTGCCCATTGCAAGGCTCGTCCGTCCAACATCACCGCAAATACCTGAAAAGAAACAGAACTTATAATCTTAAACCAATTGCCAATCAGTTCACAAACACTACTCACACGTAACTCTTGCTCCTGAAGGCCGTCTCATATGGAAACATGCTCCTCATCGCAAGGCTCATCCGTCAAACATCACCACAAATACCTGAAAAGAAGCAGAATTTATCATCTTTATCCAATTCACAAACACTACTCACACGTAACTCTGCTCCTGAAGGCCGTCTCATATGGATACATGCTGCCCATTGCAAGGCTCGTCCGTCCAACATCACCGCAAATACCTGAAAAGAAACAGAATCTATAATCTTCAACCAATTGCCAATCAGTTCACAAACACTACTCACACGTAACCTCTGCTCTTGAAGGCTGCCTCATATGGAAACATGCTCCTCATCGCAGGGCTCGTCCGTCCAACATCACCGCAAATACCTGAAAAGAAACAGAATTTATAATCTTTAAACAATTGCCAATCAATTCACAAACACTACTCACACGTAACCTCTACTCCTGAAAGCCGCCTCATATGGATACATGCTCCCCACCGCAAGGCTCGTCCGTCCAACATCACCGTTAATACCTGAAAAGAAACAGAATTTATAATCTTCAACCAATTGTCAATCAGTTCACAAACACTACTCACACGTAACTCTGCTCCTGAAGACCGTCTCATATGGATACATGCTGCCCATTGCAAGGCTCGTCCGTCCAACATCACCGCAAATACCTGAAAAGAAACAGAACTTATAATCTTAAACCAATTGCCAATCAGTTCATAAACACTACTCACACGTAACTCTTGCTCCTGAAAAGAAGCTATCTTGCTACCTGAAAAGAAGCAGAACTTATCATCTTTATCCAATTCACAAACACTACTCACACGTAACTCTGCTCCTGAAGGCCGTCTCATATGGATACATGCTCCCCACCGCAAGGCTCGTCCGTCCAACATCACCGTTAATACCTGAAAAGAAACAGAATTTATAATCTTCAACCAATTGTCAATCAGTTCACAAACACTACTCACACGTAACCTCTGCTCCTGAAGGCTGCCTCATATGGATGCATGCTGCTCACCGCAAGGCTCGTCCGACCAACATCACCGCAAATACCTGAAAAGAAACAGAATTCATAATCTTCAACTAATTGCCAATCAGTTCATAAACACTACTCACACGTAACTCTGCTCCTGAAGGCCGTCTCATATGGATGCATGCTGCTCACCGCAAGGCTCGTCCGTCCAACACCATCGCAAATACCAGAAAAGAACAAGAATCTATAATATTTCATCAATTGCCAACAAATACACAAACACTGCTCACATGTAACTCCTGTTCTACAAGGCCGTCTCATATGGATACGTGCTGCCCATTGCAAGGCTCGTCCGTCCAACATCACCGCAAATACCTGAAAAGAAACAGAATCTATAATCTTAAACCAATTGCCAATCAGTTCACAAACACTACTCACACGTAACCTCTACTCCTGAAAGCCGCCTCATATGGATACATGCTCCCCACCGCAAGGCTCGTCCGTCCAACATCACCGTTAATACCTGAAAAGAAACAGAATTTATAATCTTCAACCAATTGTCAATCAGTTCACAAACACTACTCACACGTAACCTCTGCTCCTGAAGGCTGCCTCATATGGATGCATGCTGCTCACCGCAAGGCTCGTCCGACCAACATCACCGCAAATACCTGAAAAGAAACAGAATTCATAATCTTCAACTAATTGCCAATCAGTTCATAAACACTACTCACACGTAACTCTGCTCCTGAAGGCCGTCTCATATGGATGCATGCTGCTCACCGCAAGGCTCGTCCGTCCAACACCATCGCAAATACCAGAAAAGAACAAGAATCTATAATATTTCATCAATTGCCAACAAATACACAAACACTGCTCACATGTAACTCCTGTTCTACAAGGCCGTCTCATATGGATACGTGCTGCCCATTGCAAGGCTCGTCCGTCCAACATCACCGCAAATACCTGAAAAGAAACAGAATCTATAATCTTAAACCAATTGCCAATCAGTTCATAAACACTACTCACACGTAACTCTTGCTCCTGAAAAGAAGCTATCTTGCTACCTGAAAAGAAGCAGAACTTATCATCTTTATCCAATTCACAAACACTACTCACACGCAACTCTGCTCCTGAAGGCCGTCTCATATGGATACATGCTGCCCATTGCAAGGCTCGTCCGTCCAACATCACCGCAAATACCTGAAAAGAAACAGAATCTATAATCTTCAACCAATTGCCAATCAGTTCACAAACACTACTCACACGTAACCTCTGCTCCTGAAGGCCGCGTCATGTGGATGCAAGCTGCTCACCGCAAGGCTTGTCCGTCCAACATCACCGCAAACACCTGAAAAGAAACAGAATCTATAATCTTGCCAATCAATCCACAAACACTACTCACAAGTAACTCTGCTCAAGAAGCCGCCTCATATGGATGCGCGCTCCTCATCGCAGGGCTCGTCCGTCCAACATCACCGCAAATACCTGAAAAGAAACAGAATTTATAATCTTCAACCAATTGTCAATCAGTTCACAAACACTACTCACACGTAACTCTGCTCCTGAAGGCCGTCTCATATGGATACATCCTGCCCATTGCAAGGCTCGTCCGTCCAACATCACCGCAAATACCTGAAAAGAAACAGAACTTATAATCTTAAACCAATTGCCAATCAGTTCACAAACACTACTCACACGTAACTCTTGCTCCTGAAGGCCGTCTCATATGGAAACATGCTCCTCATCGCAAGGCTCATCCGTCAAACATCACCACAAATACCTGAAAAGAAGCAGAATTTATCATCTTTATCCAATTCACAAACACTACTCACACGTAACTCTGCTCCTGAAGGCCGTCTCATATGGATACATGCTGCCCATTGCAAGGCTCGTCCGTCCAACATCACCGCAAATACCTGAAAAGAAACAGAATCTATAATCTTCAGCCAATTGCCAATCAGTTCACAAACACTACTCACACGTAACCTCTGCTCCTGAAGGCTGCCTCATATGGATGCATGCTGCTCACCGCAAGGCTCGTCCGACCAACATCACCGCAAATACCTGAAAAGAAACAGAATTTATAATCTTCAATCAATTGCCAATCAGTTCACAAACACTACTCACACGTAACCCTGCTCCTGAAGGCCGTTTCATATGGATGCATGCTGCTCACTGAAAGGCTCATCCGTCCAACACCATCGCAAATACCAGAAAAGAACAAGAATTTATAATCTTTCATCAATCGCCAACAAATACACAAACACTGCTCACATGTAACTCCTGCTCTACAAGGCCGTCTCATATGGATACGTGCTGCCCATTGCAAGGCTCGTCCGTCAAACATCACTGCAAGTACCTGAAAAGAAACAGAATTCATAATCATCAACCAATTGCCAATCAGTTCACAAACACTACTCACAACATAATCGCAAACATAATTGCAAACACCGGAATAGAAATAGCCACCTTACAGCTGGATGTATGCTGCCCATTACAAGGCTCGCCTGCCAAACATCATTACAAATACCTGGAATGGAATATTTGTTAAATGATTCATTACAACTTTGTAAACAATTGTCAGCCAACTCACAAGCACCTCAGGGCACAGCTCACACGAAGTTCTGCACTCGGAGTCCGTCTCACAGCTGGATGTATGCTGCTCACCACAAGGCTCGTCCGCCAAACATCATTGCAAATACCTGAAAAAGAATATAACACTTGTTAAATTAATCATTATAATTTTGTAAACAATTGTCAGCCAATTCACAAACACCCCAGGGCACAGCTCACATAAAGTTCTGCACTTGGAGTCCGTCTCGCAGCAGGATGCATGCTGCTCACTGCAAGGCTCGCCCGCCATAGTATATATGTAACTAACATCATAGCAAATAACTGAAAAGAAAAGAAATGTATTTAAAGTTAATTATTATAATTTTGTAAACAATTGCTTGCTAATTCACTTACAATTGTATTCATCACATGTTACATATATTTGTAAAGTGTTACCAGATAGCGCTTTAATGATTCAGACTGAAAGTCAGTATTTTTTGTTAGCATTTATGTATTTTATTTTTATAGGCAGTGTTGCCGAGTAGTATTAAGTTGAGGTCCACTAATATTTGTATATGTTGCTTTTTAGTAATGACACAAATAAAGAAAGGCGAGCTTCGACTGAAATAGTCGACAGCAAACCCCCATAGTGCGCATGAGAGCACAACAGTTAAAAAAAAAGAAGAATCTAATCATTTGAATAAAATAAAACACGCATCAGCCATTAAACACACGGCATCAAAAGGACTCAAACGAAAAATTATAATGCCTTTGCAGCAACACAATCCCAAACGCTCAGTGTACTCCCTAAGCGGCAAACCAATAAAGAATGTAATACAAACTAATTCTAATCCGGTTGTAAAACTATATGACTTCTCCAAAGCCAAGAAAAAACCACGGAACTCAGTAACTACCAAGTCCACCACTCCCAATGAGGACATGGACGTGGAACCATATGTCAGTGACAGCCATAGTCACAATGACACCCAGCAGCAACAATCTTCAATTCGCCTTCACGACGACCAACAGGCACAACAGGCTCACTCGGCACAAAGTTCAAAAGTGCCATCTCTTTTTCTGCCCAACGTTACCGAAATCAACCCACTACTTGATTTAATCAACAACTCGCCTGGTATAGGAAAATTCTCCACCAAATCGGCACAAGGTACCGGAATTAGAATCCAATGTGAAGACATTACTACGTATAACGCTATAATGGTGCTGCTTAACGACAACCATATTCATATGCACACCCACCAGCTACGCAAAGAGCGTGGCTACAGAATAATAATACGGCACCTACACTTTTCCACTCCATGTGATTGGTTGCGTGAACAGTTCCGGGAACTGGGATATGTGACTCGTTACGTCAATGTCATGAAACACAGGTTTAATGGCAAGCCAATGAATATTTTTGAAGTTGAACTGGAACCTAGATTGGACGGTGAACATGAAAAAGTACTCAACTTAACTGAACTGGGAAACCAACACATTGCTGTTGAAAGGCAACACAGACGTATTGACCCAGTCCAGTGCCACCGCTGTCAGGCATTTGGTCACAGCAAAAACTACTGCCGCAGACCATTTGCCTGCCTAAAATGTGCAGGTTCACATGCTACAACAGCATGTGTGAAAACAAGAGACACGGATGCCAAGTGTGTAAACTGTGGAGGAATACACATTGCCAGCTACAAGGGCTGTCCTGTCTTCAAAAACGCTCAGAGCAAACTCCTAGTGAATCGTGTACGTGTCGACACTCGCCACCTACAATCGAAGCATCCCGTACAGGATGCAGCCAATAAAACCACCACCTGGAAAAGATCTCCGCCACAGCAGCTTCAACAAAAGCTCCAGCCGCAATTACAACACACTAGGGCGCTCTACTCACCGGATGGAGAACAAATGCAACAACAACGTTACTACTCGCACAACTCATCAGAGCAACGCCACTCCAACCAACAACAGCAGCGCTCAAACAACACTAGGAACTCCAATCTTACTTACAGCCAGGTTGTTCAAAACAGAGGCATGCCTGGAAGAGTACGTAATCCCTTCGCGAACCAGATAGATACGACTCAACCGCAACCACGCCCACAGCAACAGCAAGGCACACACTCCAATAAACATCGCATACAGCATGGACACGGTCGCCAAATGCACCAGCCGGCAAATCAAACACTCACTACACCACGCAACCCAGCTGAGCGCCATCTTAACAAACTCCAGGGCAAACTACTCCTTGCACAGAAGCAACAACAGCATGAACAACAACAACTCCAACCCAGAAAGCAGCAACAACACCAGCCAGACCGTCCTCTTATCCAGGCACTTGAGAGTAACCTACAAGCGGCAAATGAGATGAATAAAAAGATTGACAATTTACTAAACATATTGTACTTACTCATCACTCCAAGCCCCAACAACTCAAAATCCAAGCCAATGCTAAATCCACAATTTAGAGAAAATATTCTAAGTCTCCAAATTGCATCTCAAATTACGAGCTCTGTGGTTCCAACTAGCGATCATCAAATGTCTGATAACAGCAATTTAAACACTGCCAATGATCCGACTAATGATGAATGACACTTCCCACCACAGAATACCAAACAATGTTGCCAACACTAGCAGTGTCCAATGTAGCGACTCCATAAAAATCGCATATTGGAACGCTGCCGGGATCGGCAACAAACTTCTAGAGCTTGAAGCTTTTATGCGAAAACATCGAATAGATATAATGATGATTATTGAGACCAGGATCTCACCCAAGCCAAGTTTGACAGCAACAGTTCCTGGAACAAATACAAATAGCCTATGTATTGGAGGCTACCACACATACGCTTCGCCACATCCACACAACCACAGAAGCGGCGGTGTTGCCACCTTAGTAAAACATGGTATAAAGCACACAATACTTCAACCAATACGAATGTCGTACATACAATCTTCTCCAATTGCTATCACGGTCAACAAAGGTAACAATAGCGTCAACACTATTATCATCGCTCCAATCTATTGCCCTCCGCAACACACGTGGAACACACATCATTTTACATATATGTTCAAACACTTCGACACTCTGATAAAAGATTCCAGCTTCATCATATGCGGGGACTGGAACGCGAAACACTCCTGGTGGGGAAACACGCGCTCATGTCAACGTGGAAAAGCCATCATGGAAAGTATCCACAAAAACAATCGCTACAACATTCTGGCCACTGGAGGTGCTACGCACTTCCCGTACGATAAAAGAAAGAAGCCATCTTCGCTCGATTTCGCTGTTTACAGCGGATTGAACAACTATAAACTTAAAACATTCTCAACTATCGACTTGGACTCTGATCATCTCCCGATCCACATCGAACTCAAGACTAAAGGATCACTTGCTAATGAAGTAATGGACTCCAGACGACGACTTCTTCCTAAGAAAGCAAACCTAAGAAAGTTCCAAGAACATTTAAACCAGAAAATCCTGCTAAACACGGAAATCAAATCGGGTCTCGACATCGAAGATGTAATCGACATATTTATTGATAATATAAACAGCGCAGCAAGAGCAGCAACTCCGCCACCCAGCATGCAGCAACATCTACGTTTTTACAACAGCTCTGGTCGCTACGAACTTAGCAACAATGTTAAGAATCTAATCCTGAAGAAGCGCAAATACAAGCGTGAGCTGATGATCCAAAACAACCAGCACACAAAACAACAATATAAAAGCATCCAAAATCATTTAAGAAAGGCTCTGCGCAAATCAAACTCGGATCGCATAAACAAGCTGTTCAATCAAGTTGATGTGAACGACCGATACAAAATGCAAAAATTGTGGACCATTACGAAGAAGTTTAAAAGGCAACCTGAGCCAAATTGGCCACTTAAGATTAACCCCGCAAGCAACCAAGTAAACAACTGGACAAGAAGTAGCAACGAAAAGGCCGAATTGTTTGCATCTCACTTGGAACAACGTTTCACGCCCAAATTCACCAACACAGATGAAATTCGAACCAAAATAACTGACGAACTAGCTCAACAGCTGAACAAGCTCTCAACAAGTTCCACTAGTTCAAATAACACATGTGCATGGCCATTCCGACCAGTCACAGTTAGTGAAACTATGGCTGAAATCAAGTCACTAACGCTTGGCAAATCACCTGGCCCTGATAACGTGGATAATTATGTCATTAAAGCATTGCCGCAAAAAGCAATAACCTACCTGGTACTTATTTTCAATAGTATCTTCAGATTCGGTCACTTTCCTAGGCAGTGGAAAACTGCAATAATAACCATGATACTGAAACCAGGTAAATGCGCCAATGAAGTAACATCTTACCGGCCTATCAGCCTCTTGGCAGGTTTTTCTAAGATCTTCGAGAGGCTCCTAATGTACAGGCTCTTTGAATGCAAAGACTTTTCCAATGCTGTACCTACACACCAGTTTGGATTCAGAAAAGAACACGGCACGGAACAACAACTCAGACGTGTTACAGAATTCATACTGAATGCATATGAAAACCGTTCATACTGTTCTGCCGTATTCATTGACATAAGCGAAGCCTTCGACAGGGTATGGCATACAGGCCTCCTATGGAAACTCATCAAACTGATGCCAATAAAGCTATTTAATGTTCTACAAAGCTATCTTCTACAACGGACATTCACTGTGCGCTGCAACGACGGCACAAAGTCAAAGTTGGGAAAACTCAGCGCCGGCGTCCCACAAGGAAGCGTCCTTGGCCCCGTCCTGTACACAATTTTTTCGTCTGACATGCCACTGCCATCATCACTGAATGAACAAAGATACCTGCCAACCACGCTCCAACGATCCTCGACCTATCCCAATACTCTTATCTCTACATACGCAGATGACACAATAATCCTAAGCACAGCCAATCTACCTCATGATGCAAAAAATCTAAATCAACGGTATCTGAACAGCTTCACTAAATGGGCCAATCGCTGGTGCATAAACATAAACTCCAACAAGACAGCACATGTCATGTACACCACTCGACAACTGGACGGAGCTCCCACAGCACCATCTCCAATACTCAACGGACAACAAATCACAAGTAAGCCGTGCCACCAATACCTTGGTTTCCAGATGGATCGCAAACTCCAGTGTACCACCCACATCACACAATTGTGTGGCAAGCTCCGATCAACCTACAAAAAGTTAGAGTGGCTGCTGGGACGGAATAGCAAACTGTCCAAAAACTGTAAGGTGATCATATTCAAACAAATGTTAATACCAGTATGGCAATACGCTCTCCCAATCTATGGAGCGCTAGCATCAGCTACACAGCTCCATCGTGTAGAAGTGCTGCACAACACTATGCTGCGAAAGATTGTAAAAGCTACTAGATTCACCAGGAATGAGTCACTTCGGGAACTATACAACATCAAATCCTTTGATGAAACCTACCAACTTGCAAGCAAAAGATTTGCCTCATCGCTATTAAATCATCCTAATGTAGAAGCACGCAAACTAATCCATAACCCGTTTGTGCCACAACGCTTAAAAAGGCCCAGATATTTGAAACAAATCCAGGAACTTTTTCTTCCACATCAAATTCAGCCGCAGCAGCAACAAACTCAGCAGACACAACATGAGCAACTGCCAACCTTGCTAAGACTGGAGAAAGAAGAAGAGGAAGCTAATCGACGAAAATCCAATCTGCTCAATCAGCAACACAAACGAACTCTGCCAGAAGAAAGGTTTTCCGAACTAATTATTAACGCATACAGGCGACGATACAAAGCGGGACTTATTACGCGCGATAAACTAGCTGAAGAAATCCAATACCAACACATTACAATTCAGCGCCTAATACTGCCAGAGATTTCCCTGGCACCACAGCAAGCCAGCCAGGACACCCAACTGCAGCCAGTCCAGGATCCACCTGACGATGAGCAATTGTTGATCACCCGGCTACAGGAATTACAGCTGAACATGGAGCGAGAGCTTGATGAGGCAATCCAAGCGGATCAACAGCAATTTCAATCCCAGCAGCAGCAAGATGTTCCCCTACATATAGGAGACGCAAATTGGCACAACACAGTGCATCATCCTGGTGTAGCTGAGCAAATCCAAAGCCATCATCAAAATCAGAGACCTGCAACGCCTGAAGATAGCAGCGATTCAGCACCAACACAGACGTTATGCCCCATAACTGTGAACGAATCCATTAATGATATTTCTTTACAGATAACAAGCCAATTGCAAACACGTAATTCACTAACTTGCCCAAACTCCATAGAACAGCCACTTCGGTGTCCATCCCAACACCATCTCAATACGCTTGGTATACGTCGACCAAAACCAGCCGCTCCACGGGAAGAAAAACGACGCAAGTACACCAGCAGCATCGCCACTTGCTCGCCAAATAAACCTAAAATGCGTCGGAAGAGACTATTACCGCCACTAAACGATTGCATGAAACATAATCACCTGGTCAACATGCGGGGTCCACTTGGTGCTCTTCCACTACCGTGGCAATGGCAAACTGGATCTCATCCACAGGACAAGCACAAACAGCTCCATTGCATATACCCAGGCTGCAGGCGGCATCCCAGGGCTCAATATGCAAGAAGAGCGCAACCACCGAATGCACATAGGCATTTCAACATCACATCACTGAGGACTCGTATAACGCACAATATGTCCGACGCACGCTCGGCTAACCTGCCACACAACCGGCTACTAACTCCGCTCCTGCGACCAAACACAGCGTTCTCCTGTGTGGTCAACACGGGATGTCCAACAAACGCTCTCCATCCTCCTAGGCTGCCACGAAGCGTTCTTGGAACAGAAAGTTGCCTGATCCAGCCCCTTCGCCAGTCTTCATATTTGAGACAGCATCACAGACACTTCCTGGAGCGGACCACATGCAAGTTCTGTTCATGGAGGCCGTCCCACAGCTGGATGCATCATGCTGCCCACCGCAAGGCTCGTCCGCCTGACATCACCACAAATACCTGAAAAGAAACAGAATTTATCATCTTTAACCAATTCACAAACACTACTTACACGTAACTCCTGCTCCTGAAGGCCGTCACACATGGATGCGTGCTGCTTACCGCAAGGCTCGTCCGTCCAACATAATCGCAAATACCGGAAAAGAAATAGTAATTTTGTTAAATTACTTATCACTATTTTAACCAATCATCAGCCAATTCACTAAAACCGCTCACATGCAACTCCTGCTCTTGGAGTCCGTCCCACAGCTGGATGTATGCTGCCCACCACAAGGCTCGTCCGCCAAGCATTATTGCAAATACCTGAAAAAGAATAGAATATTTGTTAAATTAATCATTATAATTTTGTAAACAATTGTCAGCCAATTCACAAACACCCCAGGGCACAGCTCACATAAAGTTCTGCACTTGGAGTCCGTTTCGCAGCAGGATGCATGCTGCTCACTGCAAGGCTCGCCCGCCATAGTATATATGTAACTAACATCATAGCAAATAACTGAAAAGAAAAGAAATGTATTTAAAGTTAATTATTATAATTTTGTAAACAATTGCTTGCTAATTCACTTACAATTGTCTTCATCACATGTTACATATATTTGTAAAGTGTTACCAGATAGCGCTTTAATGATTCAGACTGAAAGTCAGTATTTTTTGTTAGCATTTATGTATTTTATTTTTATAGGCAGTGTTGCCGAGTAGTATTAAGTTGAGGTCCACTAATATTTGTATATGTTGCTTTTTAGTAATGACACAAATAAAGAAAGGCGAGCTTCGACTGAAATAGTCGACAGCAAACCCCCAAAAAAAAAAAAAAAAAAAAAAAAAAAAAAAAAAAAAAAAAAACACAAATCAGCCACCAAACACACGGCATCTAAAGCAATTAAACGCAAAATTATAATGCCTTTGCAGCAATACAATCCCAAACGCTCGGTGTACTCCCTAAGCGGCAAATCAATAAAGAATATAATACAAACTAACTCCAATCCGGTTGTAAGACTATACGATTTTTCCAAAGCCAAGAAAAAACCACGGAACTCAGCAACTACCAAGTCCACCACTCCCAGTGAGCACATGGACGTGGAACCATATGTCAGTGACAAGCATAGTCACAATGACACCCAGCAGCAACAATCTCCAATTCGCCTTCACGATGATCAACAGGCACAACAGGCCCATTCGGCACAAAGTTCAAAAGTACCATCTCTTTTTCTGCCCAACGTTACTGAAATCAACCCACTACTTGATTTAATCAACAACTCGCCTGGTATAGGAAAATTCTCCACTAAATCGGCACAAGGTAGCGGAATTAGAATCCAATGTGAAGACATTACTACGTACAACGCTATAATGGTGCTGTTTAATGACAACCATATTCATATGCACACTCACCAGCTACGCAAAGAGCGTGGCTACAGAATAATAATACGTCATCTACACTTTTCCACTCCATGTGACTGGTTGCGTGAACAGTTCCGGGAACTGGGATATGTAACTCGTTACGTCAATGTCATGAAACACAGGTTTAATGGCAAGCCAATGAATATTTTTGAAGTTGAACTGGAACCTAGATTGGACGGTGAACATGAAAAAGTACTCACCTTAACTGAACTGGGAAGCCAACACATTGCTATTGAAAGGCAACACAGACGAATTGACCCAGTCCAGTGCCACCGCTGTCAGGCATTTGGTCACAGCAAAAACTACTGCCGTAGACCATTTGCCTGCCTAAAATGTGCAGGTTCACATGCTACAACAGCATGTGTGAAAACAAGAGACACGGATGCCAAGTGTGTAAACTGTGGAGGAACACACATTGCCAGCTACAAGGGCTGTCCTGTCTTCAAAAACGCTCAGAGCAAACTTCTAGTGAATCGTGTACGTGTCGACACTCGCCACCTACAATCGAAGCATCCCGTACAGGATGCAGCCAATAAAACCACCACCTGGAAAAGATCTCCGCCACAGCAGCCTCAACAAAAGCTCCAGCCGCAGATACAAACACACCAGACGGCAAATCATACATACACTACACCATGCAACCCAGCCGAGCGTCATCTTAACAAACTCCAGGGCAAACTACTCCTTGCACAGAAGCAACAACTGCATGAACAACAACAACGCCAGCCCAGAAAGCAGCAACAACACCAGCCAGACCGTCCTCTTATCCAGGCACTTGAGAGCAACCTACAAGCGGCAAATGAGATGAATAAAAAGATTGACAATTTACTAAACATATTTTACTTACTCATCACTCCAAGCCCCAACAACTCAAAATCCAAGCCAATGCTAAATCCACAATTTGGAGAAAACATTGTAAATCCCCAAATAGCATCTCAAATTATGAGCTCTGTGGTTCCAATAAGCGATCATCAAATGTCTGATAACAGCAATTTAAACACTGCCAATGACCAGACTTATCATGAATGACACTTCCCACCACAATGTTGCCAACACTAGCAATGTCCAATGTAGTGACTATCTAAAAATCGCATATTGGAAGGCCGCCGGAATTGGTAACAAACTTCTAGAGCTTGAAAAGAAAGAAGCCGTCCTCACTCGATCTCGCTGTATACAGCGGATTGAATAATCACAAACCTACAACATTTTCAACTATTGACTCAGACTCTGACCATCTCCCGATCCACAACGAACTCATGACCAAAGGATCACTCGCTAAGGAAGTAATGGACTCCAGACGACGACTTCTTCCAAAGAAAGCAAACCCAAGAAAGGTCCAAGAACATTTAAACCAGAAAATCCTGCCAAACACGGAAATCAAATCGGGTCTTGACACTCAAGACGTGATTGACATATCGATAGATATTATAAACAGCGCAGCAAAAGCAGCAACTCCGCCACCTAGTACGCAACAACATCTATGTTTTTTCACAGCAGCTCTGGTCGCCACGAACTTAGCAACAATGCTAAGAATCGAATCCTGCTCAAGCGCAAATACAAGCGTGAGCTGATGATCCAAAACAGCCAATACACAAAACAACAATATAAAAGCATCCAAAATCGTTTATTATTATACTTATAATATATAACCAATTGCCAATCAACTCACAAACACTACTCACACGTAACTCCTGCTCAAGAAGCCGTCTTATATGGATGCGAGCTGCTCATCGCAGGGCTCGCCCGTCCAGCACCATCGCAAATACCTGAAAAGAACAAGAATTTATAATCTTTAACCAATTTCACAAACACTACAAATACGTAACTTCTGCTCCTGAAGGTCGTCTTAGATGGAAACATGCTCCTCATCGCAAGGCTCATCCGTCAAACATCACTGCAGATACCTGAAAAGAAACAGCCGTCTCATATGGATGCATGCTGCTCACCGCAAGGCTCGTCCGTCCAACATCACCGCAAATACCTGAAAAGAAACAGAACTTATAATCTTAAACCAATTGCCAATCAGTTCACAAACACTACTCACACGTAACTCTTGCTCCTGAAGGCCGTCTCATATGGAAACATGCTCCTCATCGCAAGGCTCATCCGTCAAACATCACCACAAATACCTGAAAAGAAGCAGAATTTATCATCTTTATCCAATTCACAAACACTACTCACACGTAACTCTGCTCCTGAAGGCCGTCTCATATGGATGCATGCTGCTCACCGCAAGGCTCGTCCGTCCAACACCACCGCAAATACCAGAAAAGAACAAGAATCTATAATATTTCATCAATTGCCAACAAATACATAAACACTGCTCACATGTAACTCCTGTTCTACAAGGCCGTCTCATATGGATACATGCTGCCCATTGCAAGGCTCGTCCGTCCAACATCACCGCAAATACCTGAAAAGAAACAGAATCTATAATCTTCAACCAATTGCCAATCAGTTCACAAACACTACTCACACGTAACCTCTGCTCCTGAAGGCTGCCACATATGGATGCATGCTGCTCACCGCAAGGCTCGTCCGACCAACATCACCGCAAATACCTGAAAAGAAACAGAATTCATAATCTTCAACTAATTGCCAATCAGTTCACAAACACTACTCACACGTAACTCTGCTCCTGAAGGCCGTCTCATATGGATGCACGCTGCTCACCGCAAGGCTCGTCCGTCCAACACCATCGCAAATACCAGAAAAGAACAAGAATCTATAATATTTCATCAATTGCCAACAAATACACAAACACTGCTCACATGTAACTCCTGTTCTACAAGGCCGTCTCATATGGATACATGCTGCCCATTGCAAGGCTCGTCCGTCCAACATCACCGCAAATACCTGAAAAGAAACAGAATCTATAATCTTCAACCCAATTGCCAATCATTCCACAAACACTACTCACACGTAACTCCTGCTGCTCAATGCCGTCTCACATGGATACGTGCTGCCCATTGCAAGGCTATCCGTCAAACATCACTGCAAATACCTGAAAAGAAACAGAATTTATAATCTTCAACCAATTCACAAACACTACTCACACGTAACTCTGCTCCTGAAGGCCGTCTCATATGGAAACATGCTCCTCATCGCAGGGCTCGTCCGTCCAACATCACCGCAAATACCTGAAAAGAAACAGAATTTATAATCTTTAAACAATTGCCAATCAATTCACTAACACTACTCACACGTAACCTCTACTCCTGAAAGCCGCCTCATATGGATACATGCTCCCCACCGCAAGGCTCGTCCGTCCAACATCACCGTTAATACCTGAAAAGAAACAGAATTTATAATCTTCAACCAATTGTTAATCAGTTCACAAACACTACTCACACGTAACTCTGCTCCTGAAGGCCGTCTTATATGGATACATGCTGCCCATTGCAAGGCTCGTCCGTCCAACATCACCGCAAATACCTGAAAAGAAACAGAACTTATAATCTTAAACCAATTGCCAATCAGTTCACAAACACTACTCACACGTAACTCTTGCTCCTGAAAAGAAGCTATCTTGCTACCTGAAAAGAAGCAGAACTTATCATCTTTATCCAATTCACAAACACTACTCACACGTAACTCTGCTCCTGAAGGCCGTCTCATATGGATACATGCTGCCCATTGCAAGGCTCGTCCGTCCAACATCACCGCAAATACCTGAAAAGAAACAGAATCTATAATCTTCAACCAATTGCCAATCAGTTCACAAACACTACTCACACGTAACCTCTGCTCCTGAAGGCTGCCTCATATGGATGCATGCTGCTCACCGCAAGGCTCGTCCGACCAACATCACCGCAAATACCTGAAAAGAAACAGAATTCATAATCTTCAACTAATTGCCAATCAGTTCACAAACACTACTCACACGTAACTCTGCTCCTGAAGGCCGTCTCATATGGATGCATGCTGCTCACCGCAAGGCTCGTCCGTCCAACACCATCGCAAATACCAGAAAAGAACAAGAATCTATAATATTTCATCAATTGCCAACAAATACACAAACACTGCTCACATGTAACTCCTGTTCTACAAGGCCGTCTCATATGGATACGTGCTGCCCATTGCAAGGCTCGTCCGTCCAACATCACCGCAAATACCTGAAAAGAAACAGAATCTATAATCTTCAACCCAATTGCCAATCATTCCACATACACTACTCACACGTAACTCCTGCTGCTCAATGCCGTCTCACATGGATACGTGCTGCCCATTGCAAGGCTATCCGTCAAACATCACTGCAAATACCTGAAAAGAAACAGAATTTATAATCTTCAACCAATTGCCAATCAGTTCACAAACACTAACACGTAACTCCTGCTCTTGAAGGCTGCCTCATATGGATACATCTTGCTCACCGCAAGGCTCGTCCGTACGACATCACTGCAAATACCTGAAAAGAAACAGAATTCATAATCCTTAACCAACTGCCAACCAATCCACAAACACTAATCACACGTAACCTCTGCTCCTGAAGGCCGCCTCATATGGATACATGCTCCTCATCGCAAGGCTTATCCGTCCAACATCACCGCAAATACCTGAAAAGAAACAGAATTTATAATCTTCAATCAATTACCAATCAGTTCACAAACACTACTCACACGTAACCCTGCTCCTGAAGGCCGTCTCATATGGATGCATGCTGCTCACTGAAAGGCTCGTCCGTCCAACACCATCGCAAATACCAGAAAAGAACAAGAATTTATAATCTTTCATCAATCGCCAACAAATACACAAACACTGCTCACATGTAACTCCTGCTCTACAAGGCCGTCTCATATGGATACGTGCTGCCCATTGCAAGGCTCGTCCGTCAAACATCACTGCAAATACCTGAAAAGAAACAGAATTCATAATCATCAACCAATTGCCAATCATTCCACAAACACTACTCACACGTAACTCCTGCTGCTCAATGCCGTCTCACATGGATACGTGCTGCCCATTGCAAGGCTCGTCCGTCAAACATCACTGCAAATACCTGAAAAGAAACAGAATTCATAATCATCAACCAATTGCCAATCAGTTCACAAACACTACTCACAACATAATCGCAAACACCGGAAAAGAAATAGCCACCTTACAGCTGGATGTATGCTGCCCATTACAAGGCTCGCCTGCCAAACATCATTACAAATACCTGGAATAGAATATTTGTTAAATGATTCATTACAACTTTGTAAACAATTGTCAGCCAACTCACAAGCACCTCAGGGCACAGCTCACACGAAGTTCTGCACTCGGAGTCCGTCTCACAGCTGGATGTATGCTGCTCACCACAAGGCTCGTCCGCCAAACATCATTGCAAATACCTGAAAAAGAATATAACACTTGCTAAATTAATCATTATAATTTTGTAAACAATTGTCAGCCAATTCACAAACACCCCAGGGCACAGCTCACATAAAGTTCTGCACTTGGAGTCTGTCTCACAGCAGGATGCATGCTGCTCACTGCAAGGCTCGCCCGCCATAGTATATATGTAACTAACATCATAGCAAATAACTGAAAAGAAAAGAAATGTATTTAAAGTTAATTATTATAATTTTGTAAACAATTGCTTGCTAATTCACTTACAATTGTATTCATCACATGTTACATATATTTGTAAAGTGTTACCAGATAGCGCTTTAATGATTCAGACTGAAAGTCAGTATTTTTTGTTAGCATATATGTATTTTATTTTTATAGGCAGTGTTGCCGAGTAGTATTAAGTTGAGGTCCACTAATATTTGTATATGTTGCTTTTTAGTAATGACACAAATAAAGAAAGGCGAGCTTCGACTGAAATAGTCGACAGCAAACCCCCATAGTGCGCATGAGAGCACAACAGTTAAAAAAAAAAATCTCTTTTGTCTTTCTCTTTTGTCTTTCTCTTTTGTCTTTCTCTTTTGTCTTTCTCTTTTGTCTTTCTCTTTTGTCTTTCTCTTTTGTCTTTCTCTTTTGTCTTTCTCTTTTGTCTTTCTCTTTTGTCTTTCTCTTTTGTCTTTCTCTTTTGTCTTTCTCTTTTGTCTTTCTCTTTTGTCTTTCTCTTTTGTCTTTCTCTTTTGTCTTTCTCTTTTGTCTTTCTCTTTTGTCTTTCTCTTTTGTCTTTCTCTTTTGTCTTTCTCTTTTGTCTTTCTCTTTTGTCTTTCTCTTTTGTCTTTCTCTTTTGTCTTTCTCTTTTGTCTTTCTCTTTTGTCTTTCTCTTTTGTCTTTCTCTTTTGTCTTTCTCTTTTGTCTTTCTCTTTTGTCTTTCTCTTTTGTCTTTCTCTTTTGTCTTTCTCTTTTGTCTTTCTCTTTTGTCTTTCTCTTTTGTCTTTCTCTTTTGTCTTTCTCTTTTGTCTTTCTCTTTTGTCTTTCTCTTTTGTCTTTCTCTTTTGTCTTTCTCTTTTGTCTTTCTCTTTTGTCTTTCTCTTTTGTCTTTCTCTTTTGTCTTTCTCTTTTGTCTTTCTCTTTTGTCTTTCTCTTTTGTCTTTCTCTTTTGTCTTTCTCTTTTGTCTTTCTCTTTTGTCTTTCTCTTTTGTCTTTCTCTTTTGTCTTTCTCTTTTGTCTTTCTCTTTTGTCTTTCTCTTTTGTCTTTCTCTTTTGTCTTTCTCTTTTGTCTTTCTCTTTTGTCTTTCTCTTTTGTCTTTCTCTTTGTCTTTCTCTTTGTCTTTCTCTTTTGTCTTTCTCTTTTGTCTTTCTCTTTTGTCTTTCTCTTTTGTCTTTCTCTTTTGTCTTTCTCTTTTGTCTTTCTCTTTTGTCTTTCTCTTTTGTCTTTCTCTTTTGTCTTTCTCTTTTGTCTTTCTCTTTTGTCTTTCTCTTTTGTCTTTCTCTTTTGTCTTTCTCTTTTGTCTTTCTCTTTTGTCTTTCTCTTTTGTCTTTCTCTTTTGTCTTTCTCTTTTGTCTTTCTCTTTTGTCTTTCTCTTTGTCTTTCTCTTTGTCTTTCTCTTTTGTCTTTCTCTTTTGTCTTTCTCTTTTGTCTTTCTCTTTGTCTTTCTCTTTTGTCTTTCTCTTTTGTCTTTCTCTTTTGTCTTTCTCTTTTGTCTTTCTCTTTTGTCTTTCTCTTTTGTCTTTCTCTTTGTCTTTCTCTTTTGTCTTTCTCTTTTGTCTTTCTCTTTTGTCTTTCTCTTTGTCTTTCTCTTTTGTCTTTCTCTTTGTCTTTCTCTTTTGTCTTTCTCTTTTGTCTTTCTCTTTTGTCTTTCTCTTTTGTCTTTCTCTTTTGTCTTTCTCTTTTGTCTTTCTCTTTTGTCTTTCTCTTTTGTCTTTCTCTTTTGTCTTTCTCTTTTGTCTTTCTCTTTGTCTTTCTCTTTGTCTTTCTCTTTTGTCTTTCTCTTTTGTCTTTCTCTTTTGTCTTTCTCTTTTGTCTTTCTCTTTTGTCTTTCTCTTTTGTCTTTCTCTTTGTCTTTCTCTTTTGTCTTTCTCTTTTGTCTTTCTCTTTTGTCTTTCTCTTTTGTCTTTCTCTTTGTCTTTCTCTTTTGTCTTTCTCTTTTGTCTTTCTCTTTTGTCTTTCTCTTTTGTCTTTCTCTTTGTCTTTCTCTTTGTCTTTCTCTTTTGTCTTTCTCTTTGTCTTTCTCTTTTGTCTTTCTCTTTTGTCTTTCTCTTTTGTCTTTCTCTTTTGTCTTTCTCTTTTGTCTTTCTCTTTTGTCTTTCTCTTTTGTCTTTCTCTTTTGTCTTTCTCTTTGTCTTTCTCTTTGTCTTTCTCTTTTGTCTTTCTCTTTGTCTTTCTCTTTTGTCTTTCTCTTTTGTCTTTCTCTTTTGTCTTTCTCTTTTGTCTTTCTCTTTTGTCTTTCTCTTTGTCTTTCTCTTTTGTCTTTCTCTTTTGTCTTTCTCTTTTGTCTTTCTCTTTTGTCTTTCTCTTTTCTCTCTTTGTCTTTCTCTTTTGTCTTTCTCTTTTGTCTTTCTCTTTGTCTTTCTCTTTTGTCTTTCTCTTTGTCTTTCTCTTTTGTCTTTCTCTTTTGTCTTTCTCTTTTGTCTTTCTCTTTTGTCTTTCTCTTTTGTCTTTCTCTTTGTCTTTCTCTTTTGTCTTTCTCTTTTGTCTTTCTCTTTTGTCTTTCTCTTTGTCTTTCTCTTTGTCTTTCTCTTTGTCTTTCTCTTTTGTCTTTCTCTTTTGTCTTTCTCTTTGTCTTTCTCTTTGTCTTTCTCTTTGTCTTTCTCTTTTGTCTTTCTCTTTGTCTTTCTCTTTTGTCTTTCTCTTTTGTCTTTCTCTTTTGTCTTTCTCTCTTTGTCTTTCTCTTTTGTCTTTCTCTTTTGTCTTTCTCTTTGTCTTTCTCTTTTGTCTTTCTCTTTTGTCTTTCTCTTTGTCTTTCTCTTTGTCTTTCTCTTTTGTCTTTCTCTTTGTCTTTCTCTTTTGTCTTTCTCTTTTGTCTTTCTCTTTTGTCTTTCTCTTTTGTCTTTCTCTTTTGTCTTTCTCTTTTGTCTTTCTCTTTTGTCTTTCTCTTTTGTCTTTCTCTTTTGTCTTTCTCTTTTGTCTTTCTCTTTTGTTTTTCTCTTTTGTCTTTCTCTTTGTCTTTCTCTTTTGTCTTTCTCTTTGTCTTTCTCTTTTGTCTTTCTCTTTTGTCTTTCTCTTTGTCTTTCTCTTTTGTCTTTCTCTTTGTCTTTCTCTTTGTCTTTCTCTTTTGTCTTTCTCTTTTGTCTTTCTCTTTTGTCTTTCTCTTTTGTCTTTCTCTTTTGTCTTTCTCTTTTGTCTTTCTCTTTTGTCTTTCTCTTTTGTCTTTCTCTTTGTCTTTCTCTTTTGTCTTTCTCTTTTGTCTTTCTCTTTTGTCTTTCTCTTTGTCTTTCTCTTTTGTCTTTCTCTTTTGTCTTTCTCTTTGTCTTTCTCTTTTGTCTTTCTCTTTTGTCTTTCTCTTTGTCTTTCTCTTTTGTCTTTCTCTTTTGTCTTTCTCTTTGTCTTTCTCTTTTGTCTTTCTCTTTTGTCTTTCTCTTTTGTCTTTCTCTTTTGTCTTTCTCTTTTGTCTTTCTCTTTTGTCTTTCTCTTTTGTCTTTCTCTTTTGTCTTTCTCTTTTGTCTTTCTCTTTTGTCTTTCTCTTTTGTCTTTCTCTTTTGTCTTTCTCTTTTGTCTTTCTCTTTTGTCTTTCTCTTTTGTCTTTCTCTTTTGTCTTTCTCTTTGTCTTTCTCTTTTGTCTTTCTCTTTTGTCTTTCTCTTTTGTCTTTCTCTTTTGTCTTTCTCTTTTGTCTTTCTCTTTTGTCTTTCTCTTTTGTCTTTCTCTTTTGTCTTTCTCTTTTGTCTTTCTCTTTTGTCTTTCTCTTTTGTCTTTCTCTTTTGTCTTTCTCTTTTGTCTTTCTCTTTTGTCTTTCTCTTTTGTCTTTCTCTTTTGTCTTTCTCTTTTGTCTTTCTCTTTTGTCTTTCTCTTTTGTCTTTCTCTTTTGTCTTTCTCTTTTGTCTTTCTCTTTCTCTTTCTCAAAACAGAGCCGTAAAGCAGGCAATTGAAAATGCACGGTTTATATTATAAGGTGCGCGAAATAAGTAACTGGAACAGTACGTTGAAGAAGATAATAACTGAACCGATCAAGATATTTCAAAAAAGTAAATTGGTGCTTAAGCTTCATAAAATTATGAATATAACTCAGTTGAATTAAATCCAAAATAACTTTCGAAAATATTATAAAAAAATTAAACAAAATATTTTCAAACGAAATAAGTAGCTGGGACAAATTCAAAAATTGTATTTTAAAACTGTAAAAAGTAAACAAAAATCAATACAAAATTAATTTTAAATAGAGCTCCCTTTGTTGTTTAACACTTCAATTTTTCGCGCCGGCATTGAATTAATCAGGTTTTGGAGCATTTGGATGTCCATCTTTTCCCATTCTTGGACAATGGCATTTTTTAATTTAATTAAATTTCCAAATTGCTTCCCGTTGGTAAAACCCGTTGAGTTAAGATGCCCCACAGGTTTTCTATCGGTTTTAAGTCCGGACTGCGTGGTGGCCACTCTAAACAGGCATTTCTGAGCCTTTAAGATAAGCCTTCGTGAACTTTGCTGTGCGCATGGGCGCATTATCCTGCTGGAAAGTCTAATCCTCACAGTAATGATCCTCTCCAAATAGCATTAAAACAGACTCCAACAGTTCAACATAGTTTTGTGCATTCATTCTATGCGTTATAAAACAAATTGAAGTCTTTACATTATATCCGAACGCTGCCTATATCATTAAGGACCGTCCGTGAAAATTTCTGGACACATTAAAGACCCTTCGTAAAAATTTCTGACACATGGACTTTTTTTTAGTGTTCGCACATTTAAACTGAAATTTTTCTCATCACCTACAAAATATTTTTGAACTCAGTGTCCCAAAATTTGTATCTGTTGGCAAACTGTAATCTAGCAGCTTTGTGCCTTGGCAGTAGCTCCGGTTTCAGGAGTTTTTTTTCGTATGAAACATTTTTTGAGCTCTTCAAAATTTGTTGCATACGTCTCGTGATTGTCAACCCATGGTATGCGACCAAAACGGTGGTTTTTTCCATAATTTTCCGGGGCTTTGAGTAAATTTTTTATAGCATTCTTATTTCTGTGGCCATTGTCTGCTATTTTGAAAATTTACATCCCCTTATTACATAGAGCCACAATTCTGCCACGCTCTTCATCAGTTAATCGGGCGAAACTCGACATATGTATCTTTGTACAAAAAGTCATTTAGAATTAATTCAAATATTAATTTTAATTAAAACTCACTTAATATTATTTATTTTAATACTTTAAACAAAAATGCTTATTAAAAGATCAAATAGCACGTGGTTATCTATCCACAAATGAAAGCAAAGTATTCTGTCCCAGTTACTTATTTCGTTTGAAAATATTTTGTTTAATTTTTTTATAATATTTTCGAAAGTTATTTTGGATTTAATTCAGTTGAGGTTTATTGATAATTTTATAAAGCTTAAACACCAATTTAGTTTTTTGAAAAATCTTGATCGGTTCAGTTATTATCTTCTTCAACGTACTGTCCCAGTTACTTATTTCGCGCACCTTATCCACAAATCCGTTGTTTTTTGTATTTCTGCCGCTGTATGACAAACAATGTTGCTTTTTGTCTTTTTTGGTTTAGCCTGCGCTCAATTTATCGCAATAAGACCACCAGCAACTACGAGCCAAGCCCTCCCAGATACTCTGTCCCCATAGGGGCTTCTGGCATATTACATTTTAAAGTTTATCCAATTCAAAATAAATATATATTTTATTAAAATTTAAAAAATATATATGTAAACGAGTAAAATTTTTTTAAATAATGGCTCGCTTCAATCGTTCGTTTGAAATAATGATTTTATGAGTTAAGCAAAACAACATAACGGTGCCGTGCAAGTGTGTCCACACTTAATTTTTATGCAAAACAGTCTGTTAACTTAAAAGTTGTCTGTTTAATTTGAAAGTGTGACGTCACATTTGCTTTGCGTAACCTACTGAGTCTTTTAACAGTGCGAATTGGGAATTTTCATAATTGCTACTCGTTGTCTGAAGCATTGCCAACATACGAAAAACACGAAATAACTAACCTAGGCTATGCGAAAACTATATTAATATTAGGTGGTCAATTATTTCAAGAATTTAAGCATGAAATCAAAATATATATATTTATTTGTCTCTTACAATGTTGTCTGCCGACTTAGCAAGGATTGGATTTCCATTTGCCAGGAATGATGATATCATGACAAATTTAAAACTCAATTACGTCATTAATATTATCCAAGACGCTTCTATCAAACAGAACTCTAGACACTCATCTCACCCAAATCCTCTTGCACAATCACTCACCTTTGATACTTTACATCCTTCCTCATACAGACTTAAAAAAGCTCAGCTTGAACATCTACCAGACCGCACTCTTCCATTACCCAGACCACGTACACGCCCATAATTAATATCTTCATTTGTCCTCATTCCTTAAGCCCACACCGTCATACTTACATATTTTATAACATTTTTACACAACACTTTATAAACGTCATGTTTTTTTTTTTATAAAAGAGGTTTTTAAGTTTTCCTATGAAAATGAAACCCATATAATAAACGTTGTTGTCATATAAAAAAAAAACAAGGAATTAAGCCTATTTATGTAGGCGGTTCACGCTTATGACTAATACCAATACGTAAGAATATTGCAGGTTAGTGCCACCTACTGTATTATTCTTGTGATAATGATTCTTCAGCAATTTTTACTCAAGAGCTCTGCAACGCCATAAAGGGGCGTAACAATTATTTTTGTATTATCGATAGACGAGGTCACCAGTAACTCAATTAGCCAATTTTGAAGCTTCTAGCTCTGAAACTTTAGGAGATATAAAAAGAGATTTTGTGCAATACACTATATAGTCAGATCCGATTTGCCACGCCCCTAGTGGGCTTGGATATATCATTTTGCATCGATCATTATAGGATCTTAACAATAACTCACATGCCAAATTACAGTTACAGTTACAGTTTTACCCGATTTTCCACGCCCCCAAAGGGCGTAGATATATCCGCTCTAGCACTTCAACTAACAGGGTTTCTGACGCCCCTAGTGGGCGTATCGGGAAAATCTTGACACTTTATAATTCCAGGGTATTCAAGTCTAGCTTCAATACTGGCCAAATGGTTTGCGTTCATACGGACAGGCGGACAAATGGACGGACATCCAGCCGGACATTGCACAAAACCAATATACTCATTTCACGTTCGTGAATGATTACAAAAAGTAGCAATTCTCTAAATTTATAGTCATATATTTTGATAAATTCATTTTCCCAGAGTTTATATAAAGAACAATAGCTCCAGCTTTTGGATACCTTCCCCATTTCCACCCGGATCACTGGAAAACTCTGTAATTGTTACAAATGACAAAAGGTTACTGCAAACAGGTAATAGGAATCGTTTAAATCATAAAATATCTTATTATATATAGCTAAGCCCAAAAGTGAGTTTTGCTTCCAATAGCACTAATTCACATTGGAAAGCTCAGAAGACTTTTAGGCTCTAGAAAGGTAACAAGTAGTAGCAAGTGGTGCACTAGGAGATACTCTAATTCCAGCTGCTTCTATTTCAATTATTTTAATCATTCTTGGCTTCTGCATTATGGATTTTACTATGGGAAATTAATTATTGAATTACTTCCTTAGTTAAATGTTCAGAATGTAATAACTATATTTAAATATGTGTATTTGTATACTCTGAATTCCAATTTTGAATCGGTT
The DNA here is from genome assembly GCA_035045365.1 of Drosophila leonis. Taxonomy (NCBI): domain Eukaryota; kingdom Metazoa; phylum Arthropoda; class Insecta; order Diptera; family Drosophilidae; genus Drosophila; species Drosophila leonis. Next base: position 75,858 of record JAWNPC010000454.1, read on the forward strand.
CCAGCTATACAAATTAATTCCAAAATATGTATTAAGAAATTTGTTGGTTATTAAATCATTTATGACCCATTTATATAAATAATTATAATTCTTTATTCACGAAACATAATTATCTATATATATATATATATGTATGTATGTATATATGTATGTATGTATGTATGTATATGTATATTTGTTTTCAATAAATATGCAGCAATAATAACACTAAGCTTTTAATAAATAACAAAATTTGTTCGAACGCCATTTAAAAGATAAATACTAGTGGAACAATGCATAATATTAAGTATATATATGATAAGTAAAGCTAACATGAAATACTTTTGCGTATTAACATAAATTTTATAATTTTGCATATTTTTTTTGTTTTGTCCTTTTTGGGGTTTTTTTTTTGGTGTATTCGCATTTCGCTCTCATCAATTGCCTTTACCTTTGAGATGATGCATTGAATCGGGTCAGTTGGATGACTTTGAGCCGGTATTGCGCTAGCGTCCCATATTGCAGATCTTAAAATGGCATGGCCTCATATCTGAATAGAGGTATAGAAAATATTTCAGTAAGAAACAAATTATATTTTTTGAAAGTCTCATGCAACACTTACATTGTTTACGAACTATTTGCAAAAAATAGGATATGCGAATATCGGGAATATAATATATAAATGAATTAAAATTTTAACAGATTTATCATGCAACAAAGAGATTTTTTTCAGTCAGCTTCTATTTTAAAGTTATAAACCGCTGAAAGGTACTCAACTTCTTAATGGAAATATATCTACTGTTAATTTTTAATCAGTTCTGATATCTAGATATATTACATTTTATTAAATTAAAAGATTTTTCTTGTTGAGTGCTATAGCTAATATTAAATCTATAAGGTTTTGTAAGCATCCAAGTTAAAAAAAATGAAATATCTAATCAATTTGACATACTGAACTTTTGTTTATTCAGAGTTGTAAGCGCCAACCTTAACTTTGATAACTTAATCGATTATGATTTTTATTGAAATTCAAATAAAAAATCATTTAAAATGTAATCTCTACTCACACTGCGCATTCCTCTTGTTGCTGTGCTGCTTCATGCCGGAACTTAGCTTGAACAGCTGATCATCGCCATCAACAGCATTGTCAGCCAACTTGTGGAGACGTGCCAAGAGCTGAGATCCCGGTGGAGCACGCTCCCACTCTCGCTCCCGCTCCCGCTCCGAGCTTTCGACGGGCACCAGCGAATCGTAGTCGGTGTTCATGACCAGATCCCGCAGCGAGGGCCATTGGTTAGTAAAGTGAACGATAGGCAATTGTTTTGGTCGCAAATGCTGCTGCTGCAGCTGATGCTTTAGCTGTTGGTACTTCTGGAAGAGCAAAAATTGGACCTGAATAAGTGATAAATTATATATAGAGACAGAATCTTTGCTAATTTCTTGAAATGTCAAGTATTTAAGGTATGTATAAAACATTCCAGTTTTAAATTAATATAATAAATAATTATAGTTTTATTTATATATTGAATTGTAAGTAAAAACTGCATTGATTTTTTAAATCGACATAATTTCTTAATGGTTTGAGCTCTAGATTGTTTATGTATCTGTAATAATATTTGAATTTAATTATTCCTGTCAAAGTGTATGCTAATTTTTATAAGTTTGTGAAAGCTGGGCAAAGAGTTATATATTGGAATTCTGTAATGTTGTTTCTGCCTGTTGCATTCACTTCAACAAAACCTTCCAGTGTATATATGTACGTAATTGTTTGCATATTTATATATAGTTTAAGTGTATATTCGCAAATGAATTATTTTTTTCTGCAATTATATCAGCATATGTCGCACTAGTTACTCACCAACTGCTGAGTATAATAGTTGTTCTTGCCATCAGACGGTCCGGAGCCGAGCAGCTCGTTGAAGAACATTTGCATTGTTGGTTGCTGTTGTTCGTCAATAGCCAGGCTTTGCTGTGCGTGTCCAGGCGACAAGTGCGACGCAATTGACAGCAGAACAATGGCAACAGCCAGTTGATGGACGATAGAGCAGCCGTACGTTGTCATCACGTTGTTGCTTGGCGGGCTGTTGTTGTTGTTCCAGTGCCAACTAAAGCGCAAAGAGAGAGAGAAAAGCGAGAGAGAGAGAGAGAGAGGGGTTAAAAAAAGCGAAAACATGTGTGCATAGGCAGGTGTAAGAGTTTGTTTTCAACTAGCTGACAATTAAAAACGAGTCGAGCTCCTACCCCAACACCTACACGGGGCCAACCGCTTACGCAAAAGGGTTTCAAATTACAACTTCCATTGAAACAAACAAAGTTGCCAATGTAAAAATATGCGAAATATTTCTTTATGTTGTTTTTTTTTGTGCTTCTTAGAAAATTTTCCAGTAGCACGTTCTGTTGCTTTTCACAGGTTTCATCTCAAGGTGTTAGGTATTTCAAACAGAACAAGTCACGTTGGTAAATAGGTCGCAAGCCACTTAAACTTTCGTTACGTTTTGCGAAACGGCTAAAAATATATCAAAAGAACTTTGAAGCCTAATCAAGCCAGCATAGCCCTACCCACAGTCTCAATGGCATATCATATGGCAAGCTACGCAAAACCGTGACGCGGTCTGCCAATGCCCTAATTACTGTTGATAAAATATTAATGGCTAATTATGCTCAACTGTCACAGAAAAGGTCCTGTACTGTGGCCAGGGTCAACTCTGATTAAATGCCTTCATATTTATTTAAACTGCTAAAGTTGACATCCAAGTTAGTTTCTTGAAGATAAGCTGCTAAGAGTTTCGCAGAAGAAAGTAAAATTCTTTAAGCTTAAACGTCAATTAGGTAATCATAGATAACAGATAAGGCGTAGGAAAAACAAGTAAACTCTAGTCGGCGGTGCCTGACTAGAAGATCCCCTGTACCCTGTGCGATCTGCGTTTTTGAATATACTCTGTATCTTGTATCTATCACAAACTTATACAAAATTTCATTAAAAAGTCAATCTTACACTTTCACAATCAAATATCATGTTTGTCAAAAAAGTTTTCAAAAGTAGACAGGAATGCACGAGTTTGAATGTCTCAATGTATGTGTGCACATGTATAGGAAAAATGCGTCACTGCTTAGCGCTGCTGGGCTGCTGGCCACGTGTTCTTACAGTTGACCAAACGTTTTGTTTAATAACTTCTGTGATACTTAATGGATTTCAATTGAAATTTTCAGCATATAATTAACATATTACAATATATTGAATATTTGTCAGTTGAGTAAAACCGCAAACTCATTCACATATTGGCTATATTTGCAACTAACCTTCAATTTAAAGAATTTGGTCAAATTTGGAGCCGGTATCCAAAATATAACAAAAATCAAAATTGTATAAAATATAGATGAATCTAAATACGAAATTTAGAGACACTAGCTCCAAAGATGTTTGAGATAGAATTTAAAAACTGAATTTTGATAAGGTGTTTAATTGATAACATTAAAACGGGAATCGATATCGAATTTTTGAAACAAACTTGACCTGCGTTGCTATACTGAATTATTCAAATACTGAAATCGACGTGTTCACACATACGTACGGACACACATACGTACGGACACACATACCCTGATTCCCCATTTTCAATGGGTTTACGGTATAAAAAAAAAGATTTTGTACATCATAATTTCATTAAATATTGAAACTAAAGCCAAGGGCATGCCGTTTGTCTTTAATCATGCACACATATGTACATATGCACATTTATTCTCTTTGAAATGTTATTAAATGAATCGCCATTGCGATTGAATTGTGCTTGAATTGTCAGCTGCTACTCTAGTTATGCATTTGTCTACCTGGCGGTTTTAAATAAGGCGTTGATTGAAATATAATATAATTGCATAGATATGTGTGAGTATACACAGGCGATCTAGTAATCTAGGGGATCATTGTATCCCAAGCACTTTAAATTCTTACTACTTTAAATTTCCTTCGTCAACTATTTGCCATCAAAAAATCACAAATTCTATTTTCTAAGATGGTAAGCTCTGGAACCTGTAGCTAAAGTTATAAAATCCTTAATTAATTCTCTTCAAACATGAAAGTCTATTCAACTGTGATACAAAATAAGAGAGGTTAAACATAAAACATAAATGTATTTTTCAAAAAACACACAAACAAACACGTCAGTTGTGATTGGCATCATCAAATCATAGGCGAAGACATCGGCAATAAAATGTACCTATAGATAGACATTTTTAAGACCTCATGGAAACGGACAAGATTTCCTATAATATACATACATAGTATATCTGAACAGCAGATGCTCGATGGCAACAATTCATTTATATGAGTATATATAATACATACGTATATATATATATATTTATTTACGAATATATATAATGTAATTCATGTACTTTTACGCATTGACTTATGCGCTCCATGAGTAATGGGCTACTGCGATTGGAGAATCGTAAAATGTGAATGGTAGTCGTAATCGTGTCAAACGCATTTTTATGACTACTGATAATCCTCTGATAATGCGTCGATGTCGTGGCTAATTTTTAGCGCATAGCTAATATTTCAATATATGTATATATGTATATACGTAGTACGTGCATATATATACTCATATAGATTGTCGAGCATTTTGAATTTCATCTCGTCATTTTTTAAAACATAAATCGAGTCAAGGTCTAACGCGTACAAATACCATTGAACTCTCACATTTGGGTTGCTAGCCACGCCCACTAATTATCTCATCGGCCATCGTATAAGCGTTTCGCCCATTACTGTCAACTACTGATTAGGTGAGAAGGTGTTGGTTAAGGTGGATAAGCAGTAGGAGGTCGTCTAATTTATTTGACAGCTGACGTCTTTTGCGTTATTTATTACCAAATTTGTACCTGTTATACCTTTCCAGTTATCAATAGATAAGGCGTGTGAACTAAATGGTTAAGTTAGTGAAATATCCTATATAACTGTAGACTTTAGTACGTCATCAGCGGGTTCGATCACAAAATCTAATTCTTATCAAGTGAAAAGTTTTGCTTATAAAGACACTCCCTCTTTTTCAAATTCAAGTGTATTTGCGATCGGGGAATCAGCGGAACTAACCTTTAGCTAAAAAGTTATCGCTAGTAAAAAAGAAAAACACCGCAACGCATATTACTTGCCCTCAATTTTTTCAGAATGATCCGTATCACGAGACTTGAATCTGTTTTGTTTAATGATCAAACCCTATATAATAATATTATAGTATTATAATTCAATTTCGATTTCATTTATGAAATTAAAAATAATATTTTTTTAAATAAATCAATTCAATTCGGAACGCAAGCTGTGCTCAGATAATTGAGAATGTTTGCACATAAAAATAAAATATGTATGTTTATAAATAAAACAAAATACAAATCACAAAGCATTATCAATAGTCATTATAAATAGTCAATAGTCATTATATCACGAGACTTGAATCTGTTTTGTTCAATGATCAAACCCTATATAATAATATTATAGTATTATAATTCAATTTCGATTTCATTTATGAAATTAAAAATAATATTTTTTTAAATAAATCAATTCATTTCGGAACGCAAGCTGTGCTCAGATAATTGAGAATGTTTGCACATAAAAATAAAATATTATGTATGTTTATAAATAAAACAAAATACAAATCACAAAGCATTATCAATAGTCATTATAAAATGTTATGAAATGACCCAAGATTCAATTGACTATCTGTGCGTGTGTATACGAGAGTGAGAGAGAGAGAGAGAGAGAGAGAGACAGAGAGAGAGAGAGAGAGAGAGAGAGAGAGAGAGAGAGTGCGTATTTCTAATGTGTTGATTATTATTATCCTCAAACCAGTTTTTAGGCTGAACCGGTTCAGGCATAGGGTAGGTAGGTAGAAGAAAGAGAGACATAAAAAGGTATATGGATAGATATAATTTGATTAATTTAATTAGATATAATTTTACAATCCAATGTAGAGCACGGAATATTTAAATTCGTTTCAGTTTTACGGAAACTGTGTTTATTAAGGATAAATCTGTGTGGTTTTATTTGATAAATATATATGTTATATACATATATATGCACTTTATTAAATCCCTACTTACCTTTGAAAAATTAAACAAATGATGATTGCAGTTTACGTCAATTAACGACACTGAACTTTGAATTTTTAAACTAACAGTTTTCTTTTCTTTTTTTTTACTTTTCACGCAAATGTTAAGCGTTGGGTGTGACAGTGCACAATAAACGCAAATCCGTAGCACGCATTTGCTTATATAGGCACAGCCAGTATTGCAGACCGTCACAAAAAAAGGATAAATCAACAGGTATGGCACACACACGCAGACACTAACTAGCCCGAGGTATACAGTTACGAATAGAGACGACGCGACTTGCGACTACTTCGGCACTTCAGAACGACAAATCGGTGGGCGGTCGAGTCGACTGTTTCTAATGCCCGAGTGGGCGGTCAGGTTGAAAATTTTGCTCAGTTGCAATTTTACCCCGTAAACATTCTGTCAATAACAAACTGTATATTTATATATGTATGTATATATGTATGTGAAAAATATGAATGAGAGACAGCTTTAGTTGTTCTTAATGCTTTCTTAGTTGTTTGCAAACTAAACGCCGCTATACAAATCGTAAATCTGCTAAGCCCATATCACTGCTGGCCGATTTCTTAAACTTTTCGGTCCCGATCTCTGTCTCGAACCTTCATACTGGACTGTATGTGAAGCCACGCTTTTGACAAATCGCCCGATAATTCAGAGATTTATAGCATAGCTGACAAAAATTAAAACAACGTGCGGTACAGGCAATTATGTATGTATATTAGTTTATATAAGTATTACGAAAATCAGATACAAAAAAGGAAATATGTGACTATAGAGACCTGATATAATGAGATATATAAATAATATATACAATATATTAATATCAATTGTTAAAAACAATTTTAAATGTTCAAAAGAACGAGTATGCAAATCACATAAAAAGATTTGATTTAAGTTCTTCATGTTGAAGTCGGATATTTTAATTAAAAGTCCAAATTTTTATTTTAATTTCTCTCTAATTAATTAATCTCTAAGTTTTACGTTTAAGTCCTTAATTTTAATTTCAGGACTAAAATCAAACATATTTTTTCGTTAAAAGAGCCCACTTTGAGGACTTTTAAAATCATCCCCCCATTAAGGCTCACTAACATAAATAATCCCAAGGCACTTTCATCCAGTCAATGAGCTCTGTTCATTTCAAGCAAAAAACCTTAGGTTATGACTAGTATGATGCCATACAAAAAAAATTTTTTTGTTATAGTTCAATAAACTTGCACAGATAGAAATTTATGAAAGTTAATTGGGTCAATGTCGTAGAATATATATATATATATATATAATCGGATGTTTTAAATATCAGAAAACTGTTTAAATATGTACGAAGACTTAAAATAAAACAAGCAGCTTCCTCTGTAGCGTATTTTATTTCAATTCAAAGTAAAGTCTAGCTCTAAGACAAATATGGAAATTTACAGACATAAATATAAAAAAAGACTAACTTTGGGCGTTGTTTCTAAAAATAAAAAAAACACTGCAAATTATGATGAAATATCTTTAAAATATTACAAAAGATCAAATACGAAGTGTAGCTGAAGAATAATTCAAAATCTGGCAAATCTTTCTTATCTTCTCCAGACATCGGTCTTTAGCATGGTTTATTAACTAATTAAAATTCTTTTCAGCTGACACAGCATTTTAATTTGTTGTTTAATTTTGTATTTCTTTTTTTTTCTTTAATCAGAGGCGCCCAGCATGTGTCACGTTGTCATGTTGAACTTTTCACGTATCATATGTTGATAATACCACCCACGCATCAAATGCCATACAAATTAATTTTTATTGTTACATCAGCTTCACAAATTGCGATTAGCAAAGATAAGCTAATTTTTTTCTTTTTGTTGAATACAAGCCACCCTTATGACATGAAAATCAAATATTAAATACCAAAATATATCAGCTTAATTGACACTTATTAAAAAGATAATTCAGATTGACATAGATATCTCCATGTCGGAACTAAAATTGCGCACACGTGCTGCTTAATGCCGGTTCAATCACCAGCATTAATAACACAATCACGAGACTGTCGAGCTACCTGCTCTGCTGACAATTGATGCAGTTATTGAAGTGTGATTCACAATCATATATATTAATACCTAAATTGTGCAAACGTTGTGTGCTTCTACATTTATTGAATTTGAACGTCAATTGCGCCAATTTGTTAAGTATTAACCAACACTGCTGAATCTGAAACAAAATGGATAGGTCATAGCACTAACCATACAACACATAGACTGGACAACTAGTACAACGAAATTCACCGTATAAATATGAGTGCCGGGAGACCCTTTCAACTTCGAATTCGAATTCGGACACTTACTTTTGGGTTCGAGCAGTGAAAAAATGGGGAGCGAAATCAGTACGCTGCGAGCGCTCAACCGAGAAGGTTGAATTCTAATATGAAGCACTGCTATATGCCATTTTTTCCTTACTCTCTCTCTCTCTCTCTCTGCTCTCTCTGCTCTCTCAAATATATATATATATACTATATGTATGTACGCACAAGCAGCAGATCACAAAAATTGAAATTTGTTCGCCGAGAGGTCTCATTCCTTCCCTTCCGAGCAAAGGGTATACCAAATTGCTGAACACGGTTTGCCATGCTCATGCAAAATGTTAAGATTTTCGTCATTATTTGTGTGAAGGGTATGAAAGCGTTGGTGCGCTTAGCGAATATGTTTTTTCGACGAGCATGCACACATACTGCCGTCTCTTGCTCACATGTACGAGCATTTGTGTGTGCTTGTGTGCTTGTGTGCTTGTGTGCGAAACTCTACTCTTGCTGCCTGTGGAAATTGGAAGAACCCAACATTTCGATCATTTGGATGCTCACACACATTTGCATACATGTACGAGCATTTGTGTGTGCTTGTGTGCTTGTGTGCGAAACTCAATTCTTGCTGCCTGTAGAAATTGGAAGAACCCAACATTTCGATCATTTGGATAGCTCACACACATTTGCATACATGTATGTGTGCATGGGTCGTGAATATTGGCGTGTGCCTACCTCGACTTTGAGTTTTGGGTTTTGTTTGATCTTGTGGACTGCACACATACATTTGTATATGTGTGTGTAAGGGCTGCGTTGATCGAATGTGTCGAGTGTCGCGGATTCAGTAATTGGTAGATTTTTTGTATTGTAGAGTGACTGTCAAATGAGCATTTATGATTTGCAAGTCATTTTGGCAATATGAAGTATAGCTTGATGCATTCTGGCACCTGTGAGGACATATGCATTTCCTGACCTAATTAAATGTTGTATAACTCACTATCCGAAATATTCAAACGAATTAAATAAACTTATTAGTTAGTGGATTACTATGACTTTTTCGATGTAAAAATGTTTACGTACCTATTTTATTAAAGTATCTTTAGTATTATATCGATATCTGTAGACACATTTATTTACATGTGCAGGTGTAACTCTATAAGAATGAATGTACATACATACATATGTATGTATATGTGCAGCTCATTTCGAAGTCCACAAGACCGAACAAAACCCAAAATCGTTCACACAATTCTAAGTCGAGGTAGGCACACGCCAATATTCACGACCCATGCACACATACATGTATGCAAATGTGTGTGAGCTATCCAAATGATCGAAATGTTGGGTTCTTCCAATTTCTACAGGCAGCAAGAATTGAGTTTCGCACACAAGCACACAAGCACACACAAATGCTCGTACATGTATGCAAATGTGTGTGAGCATCCAAATGATCGAAATGTTGGGTTCTTCCAATTTCCACAGGCAGCAAGAGTAGAGTTTCGCACACAAGCACACTGGCACACAAGCACACACAAATGCTCGTACATGTGAGCAAGAGACGGCAGTATGTGTGCATGCTCGTCGAAAAAACATATTCGCTAAGCGCACCAACGCTTTCATACCCTTCACACAAATAATGACGAAAATCTTAACATTTTGCATGAGCATGGCAAACCGTGTTCAGCAATTTGGTATACCCTTTGCTCGGAAGGGAAGGAATGAGACCTCTCGGCGAACAAATTTCAATTTTTGTGATCTGCTGCTTGTGCGTACATACATATAGTATATATATATATATTTGAGAGAGCAGAGAGAGCAGAGAGAGAGAGAGAGTAAGGAAAAAATGGCATATAGTAGTGCTTCATATTAGAATTCAACCTTCTCGGTTGAGCGCTCGCAGCGTACTGATTTCGCTCCCCATTTTTTCACTGCTCGAACCCAAAAGTAAGTGTCCGAATTCGAATTCGAAGTTGAAAGGGTCTCCCGGCACTCATATTTATACGGTGAATTTCGTTGTACTAGTTGTCCAGTCTATGTGTTGTATGGTTAGTGGTCATAGCGATGAAAATATTGTGATTAGGCAATCACATCAAGAACAGTGACTGCGGTACATATATAACAGTTGTTACAAATCTTATGCAACTCCGGAACATAACTATTTTTATAAGCAAGTAACTTTGAAATAATTTAAAAGTAATTACATTCCGTTAAGCTGGTGTAGTCTGTTTAATCACTAACCATACAACACATAGACTGGACAACTAGTACAACGAAATTCACCGTATAAATATGAGTGCCGGGAGACCCTTTCAACTTCGAATTCGAATTCGGACACTTACTTTTGGGTTCGAGCAGTGAAAAAATGGGGAGCGAAATCAGTACGCTGCGAGCGCTCAACCGAGAAGGTTGAATTCTAATATGAAGCACTGCTATATGCCATTTTTTCCTTACTCTCTCTCTCTCTCTCTCTGCTCTCTCTGCTCTCTCAAATATATATATATATACTATATGTATGTACGCACAAGCAGCAGATCACAAAAATTGAAATTTGTTCGCCGAGAGGTCTCATTCCTTCCCTTCCGAGCAAAGGGTATACCAAATTGCTGAACACGGTTTGCCATGCTCATGCAAAATGTTAAGATTTTCGTCATTATTTGTGTGAAGGGTATGAAAGCGTTGGTGCGCTTAGCGAATATGTTTTTTCGACGAGCATGCACACATACTGCCGTCTCTTGCTCACATGTACGAGCATTTGTGTGTGCTTGTGTGCTTGTGTGCTTGTGTGCGAAACTCTACTCTTGCTGCCTGTGGAAATTGGAAGAACCCAACATTTCGATCATTTGGATGCTCACACACATTTGCATACATGTACGAGCATTTGTGTGTGCTTGTGTGCTTGTGTGCGAAACTCAATTCTTGCTGCCTGTAGAAATTGGAAGAACCCAACATTTCGATCATTTGGATAGCTCACACACATTTGCATACATGTATGTGTGCATGGGTCGTGAATATTGGCGTGTGCCTACCTCGACTTTGAGTTTTGGGTTTTGTTTGATCTTGTGGACTGCACACATACATTTGTATATGTGTGTGTAAGGGCTGCGTTGATCGAATGTGTCGAGTGTCGCGGATTCAGTAATTGGTAGATTTTTTGTATTGTAGAGTGACTGTCAAATGAGCATTTATGATTTGCAAGTCATTTTGGCAATATGAAGTATAGCTTGATGCATTCTGGCACCTGTGAGGACATATGCATTTCCTGACCTAATTAAATGTTGTATAACTCACTATCCGAAATATTCAAACGAATTAAATAAACTTATTAGTTAGTGGATTACTATGACTTTTTCGATGTAAAAATGTTTACGTACCTATTTTATTAAAGTATCTTTAGTATTATATCGATATCTGTAGACACATTTATTTACATGTGCAGGTGTAACTCTATAAGAATGAATGTACATACATACATATGTATGTATATGTGCAGCTCATTTCGAAGTCCACAAGACCGAACAAAACCCAAAATCGTTCACACAATTCTAAGTCGAGGTAGGCACACGCCAATATTCACGACCCATGCACACATACATGTATGCAAATGTGTGTGAGCTATCCAAATGATCGAAATGTTGGGTTCTTCCAATTTCTACAGGCAGCAAGAATTGAGTTTCGCACACAAGCACACAAGCACACACAAATGCTCGTACATGTATGCAAATGTGTGTGAGCATCCAAATGATCGAAATGTTGGGTTCTTCCAATTTCCACAGGCAGCAAGAGTAGAGTTTCGCACACAAGCACACTGGCACACAAGCACACACAAATGCTCGTACATGTGAGCAAGAGACGGCAGTATGTGTGCATGCTCGTCGAAAAAACATATTCGCTAAGCGCACCAACGCTTTCATACCCTTCACACAAATAATGACGAAAATCTTAACATTTTGCATGAGCATGGCAAACCGTGTTCAGCAATTTGGTATACCCTTTGCTCGGAAGGGAAGGAATGAGACCTCTCGGCGAACAAATTTCAATTTTTGTGATCTGCTGCTTGTGCGTACATACATATAGTATATATATATATATTTGAGAGAGCAGAGAGAGCAGAGAGAGAGAGAGAGTAAGGAAAAAATGGCATATAGTAGTGCTTCATATTAGAATTCAACCTTCTCGGTTGAGCGCTCGCAGCGTACTGATTTCGCTCCCCATTTTTTCACTGCTCGAACCCAAAAGTAAGTGTCCGAATTCGAATTCGAAGTTGAAAGGGTCTCCCGGCACTCATATTTATACGGTGAATTTCGTTGTACTAGTTGTCCAGTCTATGTGTTGTATGGTTAGTGGTTTAATGAAACTAAAGTAACTTTTTACTTAAAAGTACCCGTAACGAGTAGTTATCGCATACACAGCTCTACTATCGGCTATTCAGCTGGAGCAAAAAAAGGGGGAAGAAAAATTAAAAATAAGAAAATCATCATGGCTACATCAACGCTGCAGCTAGAATTTTCACAGGCTATGGCGGACTTCAAAAAGATGTTCCCGGACATTGACCGTGAAGTAATTGAAGCGGTGTTGCGCGCTAATTTGGGTGCAGTGGATCAAACCATTGACCAACTACTCGCTATGTCAACTGACAACCAGGTATGTACATATGTCAATGTGTGTCAGTGTGTGCGTGAGGGAGCTTGTGAGTGTGGGTGTGTGTGTGTGCGTTTGCTTGTGTATACTAACAGTCTACTAACTAACACTAACCGCATGTGTGATTAGAACGAAAAACTGCGCAATGAACTGGATGCTAATGTCTCACCACAACAGAGTCTCATCAATCTCAGCGACACGGATAGAGAGCTGCGACGGAATCAACAGCAGCAGCTAATCATCGATGCGACGGATGGCGGAACGGAAAGCACTGTCGCAGCCGCTACCTCTAATGTTGGCAATACGCAATTGCTGAACACAACTACAGCTTCGCCGAATCATCACAATACGGGCGCTTCGCCCAAGCAACGTCCGTTCGGAGCTTCAACTAAGGGCTGTAGCAGCAGCTCCATCATTACGCCCACCAAGCGTAGCACTAGCCATACCGTCGCATTGTCCAACAACACTAGCAGGAATTGGAATCCCCCTATATTAGGTGTCCTGCCACCTGGATTTCTGCGTGTGACGCCTTCCGGTGGTCAGCAAGACTTCGAGTTACCAGACGAACAATTTGCACTGATGCTACAGAATGAAGAGTTTATGAATCAGCTGCGATGGAATCAGGACTTTATGAGTGCACTGGAGAAGGAGCAGAGCGGCAAGGCTAAGGGCGAAGATGATGCACCATTCCAGGAGAGGCTCAAGAACATGGGCAAAATGTCACGCAAAAAGTTTCTACAAATGGCGCGTGTCTTCACCTGGCAGCGCAATAAAAAGGTAACAACCGCGAAGCAAATCGATTCGTTGCCGTTGCGTGAGGAGCACAGCGACGATGAGGATCATCATCATCAGCAGCAATCTCAACACCAGCAGCAACAGTCACATCAGCAGCAACAGAGTCAGGTCCAATCGCAGGGTCAATTGCAGCTGCGTAAATAGAGCAAAATATATGGAATTCGATATCTAGACTCTAGAGTTCCATTAATTGTTATCTTATATATATATATATATATATATATATATATATATATATATATATATATATATATATATATATATATATATATATATATATATATATAAAGTATATCTTATTATTATATTATTTAATTGGGCCATAAGCACAAGGTCTTGTGCTTTACAACAGGCATAAGTCAAATCGTATTCTAAACGCGTTTTACTTAGTAATCTCCATGCCAGAATCTAACGTAATCTAAAATCTCGCTGCAGTCGTTACATATATTTAATATATATAATTCTAGTTTTAAATGTCGTGTAATAACCTAAAGTGCAATTTTCCTAAAACACAAATTCCCAGTGAAATATTATTTTGTTGGACTATTATACATTTATATAGTATATACTATTATATTTTTTGTTTATTAAGTTGTCAATTTTCTTTGTTGCCAAATTAGCATGTATTAAGTTTTATTCACAATTTTTTAATTGACAGTTCTTTAAACAAGAACCTGATGATAGCTGGACTGATTCTAAATGCGTTACCTAAAACTAAAATTGCGAGCAGCGCAAAAAGACTTAAAAAAATAAATTTACAAGATTTACTTATGTACAACTTGAGCACTTGCTATAACTCGAAAAACTAGTCATAAAAAAAAAAAACAATTTATGTACAGTTGAAAAAATATGCATTTGTGCTATACTCATATACCAGAATCTAATAAAAATCTGAACATTTTAACAACAAAAATTATATAATAATTATACGCCTGCTTAGTTGGCTTCTATTCGCGTATTCAAAAAAAAAAAAAAAAAAAAAAAAAAGCAGAGGTAATAAATGTCCATATCAAACAGTTGGTATTACAGTGTATAATCCCATTAAAATGCATATATCCATAGATATTTTGATGGTTATGCAAACATATGCAACTATATGATTGTAATTTGTACTTGTATAAACTATATTATATTCATATTCCAAGAATAAAATACAACAAAAATATTTGAAAAATGAAACAAAAAAATAATCTGTTTTGCATCTATAATATAATAAAAAAAACATTTCACATTTCTTACTTGAATTTATTTAATTTTTGTTTTGTTTTTACTTTTAAATATTTTGGTTTTTTTTATTATATTTTTTATAAACGTAATACATTTATTGTGGATACACGTTGGATTTTCTTATGTATGTGTATGTGTACTGTTTTTTAGTTGTTTCTTTCTGTTTTGAATTTTTTGTAAGGGCATATTGGTTATTTGTATTTTTTTACCTGTTACAGTTATAATATTATTTTCATATATTTAGTTCGTTTTGGGATTTAAATTTTATATATAATTTATTATAGGTATTGTGATTGGGTTGGATTAATTATAACAGGAATTAAATTGTTTTTTTTTTGTTTTCTTTTCTTGAAATTGTAATCAAAAATTTAACTCTTGCATTATCTCTACTGAATGATTTATTATATATATCGCTTCTTGATTATTGTTTATTTATAAATGTTTGTCATGTGTGTGTGTGAATTGTTTTTTATTATATCTTCTCTTGTTGTTACTTACACAGAAATTGATCATTTTTAAACAATTATTTGTAAATTTGTTTTAAACTAATTACTAAAAATGGATTTTCTGTTTTGTTTGCAACATTTTGACATCTCATTTGCATACAATATTTTTATAAAATATGTGATTTTTTTTGTTAGGCATACAATTGTATTTAGATTTAGATGTTTTAGCTTAAATATGATTTTCTTTTAAACTTTTTTTTGAAGAGCAACTTTTTGTTGGTTTATATGTATATAGATAAATTTTTGTTGTATATATGTATATTTATTGTATTTTTATTTATGTATGTTTCAAATCGATAGAAAAAATTAAAAAGCCAAAATATAAATACGAATGTGTTTAGTTACGAATGTTTTTTTTTCTTTAATTATTTTTGTTTGTTGCATAATTTAAAAGAAAAACTGCTCAAAACGAATGACAAATATGTTTTTTTTTGTTTATAATAATTATTTGTTAATCAGCAAAATATAATATATAGTTATAATAAGAATAGTAGTAGAATGTAGTAATAATTACAAAAATCTTTGCACAGTTAAAAACATTGTCAGCTTAATCTGCTTTTGTTTATATTTTGTATACCTTGGTTATTGCAATTTTGACAATCCTAAGTTTTGTTGGGGTTTTGTTTGCTTTTTAAATTTTTACTTTTTACTTGTTATTCATTTTATGTTTTAATTTCTTTTCTTTTTTGTTTATATTTTTGGAAGTCTTATAGCAGAACACATAGGGACTTTTTCGGTTTCTTTTGTTTCTTTTCGGGAGACTTCTTATTGATCTGCCGGACCAAGTCGTAGAAAATATCATTCACATTCACTTTGGCTTTGGCTGAGGTCTCCATGAACGCACAATTGAATTGATTTGCCAAGCTTTTGCCCAAATCTTTGCCAACGACACGCTCCTCCTCTAAATCGCATTTATTGCCAACCAACACCATCGGCACATCATCGGTATCCTTTACGCGTAGTATTTGCTCTCGGAGATCCTGTAGATCATTGAATGTCGATTGTGCCGTTATTGAATAGACGAGTACAAAGCCTTGTCCATTCTTCATATAAAGATCTCGCATTGCTGTAAACTGTTCCGTGCCGGCGGTATCTAAAATTTCTAACATACATTGCTGACCATCTACCTCCACCTGTTTGCGATAACTGTCCTCAATGGTGGGATCATATTTTTCAACAAAAATGCATTGCACAAATTGTACAGTTAGTGCGGATTTTCCAACGCCACCGCTGCCCAAAACAACAATTTTATATTCACGCATTGTTTTTTGTGTTTTTTTTTAAAACTACTATATATATATATATATATATATATATATATAAATATATATATAAATATATATATATATATATTTATATATATATATATATGTTTTTATATATGTATATTAATGTGTTTGGGTTTTATTTAATACCAGACGCAGTTACTTTCTGGCGTAGGCGAGTGACGAGGTGGTTTGGTTCAGTTGTTATTGCGGCTGTTGTTGTTATTATTATTGTTGTTTATGTGTAATGTTTTGTCTCCTTCTCTCTCTCTCTTTTTGTTACTCTCTGAACATCAACATATATTTAAATACATATATATTTAACTAGTTTTTAGGCGTTGTTCGGCGATTGCTTTTGGGTTGCAGTTGCAGGTGCAGTTGTTGCTGAAAGCTGTTGTTGTTACTGTTACTATTCTTTGTTATTGCTGATAACCTTTGTGCCATCAACCAACTCTAGCTGTAAGCGAGTGTGTGTGTCCTCTGCCACCCTCACACACTCTCTCTCGCTCGCTCGCTCTTACTCCGCTCAGGTAGCAAAGGTGTTTTTTTCGGTTGTCGTCAAATTGTTGCTTTATATATCAAAATTACTGTAGCACTAGCCTCTATCGTCGCCTCTGCCGCGGTGCTGACTACGACAACAACTTCCGTTTTACAACAGAAATTGCTGCTGATATCTGTGGTTGGCGTTGCTGTTACTGTGCAACAATGTTTGTTGAGTACTCAGTGTGTGTGTATGTGTTTATTTGTGTGCACTGTGGAATGTAAGAAAGCAATAGTTGTATTTTAAAATAGGCTGCAGTATAAATTCGATTTGTTTCGTATGTTTTTTTAGGTTTTGGTGTGCTGGTGCTTGCTTTTCGGAATTTACTGCACTCTTCATTCGTTTCGTTTCATTCCTTTTTTTGTATAATGAACTCAAAATGTTCTCCTCGCTCACTCAGCAAAATTGCGCTCTACACTCAACATTTTTATGATTCATTTTTAGAGTTGTCGAGCTGCTGTTATGGTCACTGTTAGGCGCCTAAAAACAATACGCACACTTGTAGCATGCAAATAAGTTTTCTTTCTTTGTTCAATGAAAAATACACTTATAATGCAACAGCAAACAGTGCTGACGATTGCACACAGAATGTGCTTAATATATGTTATTTTTATGAGAACACACAAAGTTTTTTAACGGCGCAAGAGAGGCAACAGCAAGCACCCGCATGTCACGCACACGGCAACTCTACTCGGAGTTTTACCTTGTTAGCGCTGCGCACAAAGAAACTCTGTCTGTTGTAGCTGTCTGTGCAGATTTCACACGATTTACGATTTATTGTGTTGGTGTATGTATGCGACTGAAAGATAGTGTGCCACGGCTCGCGAAATGTGCAATTTTTTTATTGATAACGATATTTAATTCTAAGCGAACAGATAACTATTTTCGGCTTACGCGCTTCTGCTTGCTAGCTCGCTCACACTCTCGAAAGTGATTCATTTTTAGCGCTGCCATTTGTCGCGATAGCGCCACGGCACGAGTGGCAGCACCAATCGATAAATTTAACTAAAAATGGCAACAATAACGAAATTTGTAATTAATATTTGATTTTATAGTTATATTAATGTTTAAGTTTAAGCAGTATGTTTACTTTATAAAAACTTAGTTAGGTATTCAATAAGTCACCCAAGTTTGCAAAAGTAATAAAAAGAATCTTTTTATCAGCCAGTGGTGTTTTTTATCAACTTGGCTTTTATTTACAACAAAACAAAACTAAATAAAACTAAAATTTAGTATTGTATGAAATAGATAGCGAGCACACTTAGCGAATTTTAGTAACCATTCCGGCGGCTATCGTGACGCCTGCCACGCGTAGCATAACGCGTCCAAGTTCCTTATAATCGGAATATCGTTCAATGCAAATCGGACGTGAGGTCTCCACCTCGACCAGAGCACACGAATTCTGGCCGAGACAACGAGGTTTTTTCTTGACCACCTCGCCGGTGCTTTTGTGTATGGATGCGGTAAGCTTGCAGACAACAGCCGGCTCGATCAATGACTGATGATGGAGCAGCACCGGATAACCCATTGTTATGGGCACCTTGACATTAAAGACTATAATGCGGCATTGGAATCGGGTAGTCACAGGGATTGGCATTTGTGGATCACAGATAATACAGCCCACGGTTATGATGTTCATATCAACGCCGCCTAGAGTTACAGAGATCTGATCGCCGGCAAAGACACTCGTCTGTGTGAGTTCATCCATGCTCAAGGATTTTACCTGAGCCTGCTCTCGGCTAGCACCTACTAGCACCTTATCGTTGACACAGAGTGCACCCGTCTCAATGCGACCTGAAATACAAAAACCAGATCCTGTGCCCTTATATATATCCGTTACGGACATCCTAAATGGCCGATTAACCGCTCGCTCCGGCACCTTGAAGTGTTCAATAACATCCAGAAGATGGGGTCCGTCGTACCAGTCTTTTAGCTCTGGTACTTGAGCACTTTTCGTGAGATTCTCGCCCGTTAAACCGGAGCAGGGCGTAAAACTGACATCAGATTCCTTAAAACCTGCCTGCTTTAGGAAGGATTTCAGTTTATGGACAATCTCCTGGAAACGGTCCTTAGACCAGCCCACGGTGTCCAGCTTATTGATGACCACGCCCAGCTGATTAACGCCAAGCGAGCGAACAAGTATAGCATGCTCTCGGGTCTGTCCGCCTAACTCGAATCCAGACTCAAATTCGCCACGTGTCGCATCAACGACAAGAAGCGCTACATCCGCTTGGGTTGCTCCTGATATCATGTTGGGTATAAAATCCTTGTGCCCTGGCGCATCGAGTAGCGTCACAATCTTCGTTTTTGTCTCGATGCGTGACTGGCCCACATCCATAGTGATGCCGCGCGCACGCTCCTCCCCTGTTTCGTCCAGCACCCAGGCGTACATGAAGCTTTGCTTACCCAGTTTTTTTGACTCTTGCTCGTGCTTGTGCATCACTCGTTGCGAAACGTTGCCCGTATCGTAGAGCAGGTGGCCCATCAGGGTACTTTTGCCCGCGTCAACGTGTCCAATGACAATCATGTGTATTTGGCTCTTCTGTGAGGAGCGCTCCTGCTCGTACAACTGCTGTGTATTTCGCTGTGCCTGATCTTTGGACACCTTGAATATGGCATTAGTACTACGTCCCGCCTCGTCGCCACCTTCGACAGGCGTATTCCGCCCAGACCCATTGGGTGAGGCTGGCGCTTTGGGTGATGCTATGTCGAAGCCACGTCTAGCATCCTTAACGGTGGAAAGTGTGATCTTCGTGGGTGTAGGCTTGGGCGTTATTATAGTCTTTGTAGCTGGCGTTGTATTCAGTTTTAACTTTTGCGGACGTTTGCCTTTGTCTTTTTTGTTTGTCTCCTCGTTGAGTATTTCATCGAGTATTTTCTGTATGTCGTAGTCGAAACGCATGGACGTCTCCACTATGCGGCGCTCAGACACCGCATCGCCCACCACGCTGCGCACTTCATCCACACAGGAACTCAGCTTCGCCTGCGCTGTATCATCTAGTTCCGGCATTTGAAAATTTTCGGAATCTCTGCGAGCCTTCTGATATGCTTCATCCTCCTCGTCGTCATCATCTTCACCATCTTCCGCTTCTTCCTGAATATTCTTGTTCTTCTTTATAAACGCCGACATACTGTGTTGTCCACGAGTCCGGTCGAATAGCCATTGCTGATCCGTGGGCGAAACGCAATCGTCGTCAACAGAATGGCCATAGACGTCATCGTAACCATCGTATTCGTCGTTGTAGTCCATTCCGCGTACAATTCTGTGACGCGACATCTTGTACTTTATTGTTTTAATAATTCAGTTAAATTTCACAATTATTGAAAAAGAAAGTAAAATAGAATTTCATCGAATTGCAGGCACTGGCTAATGGAGCTGCCATACTGTTTTAGTAAACTATCTGGCAGCACATATGCACAAAAATATAGTAGCTGATCTAGTAATAGGAAATAGGAACTATTACTTGTTCTTCAAAAGCACAATAAATTTCACTTGGATTATATTTTTTTGAAGGGCAGATTTCTAAAACGGTAATACTTTTTCTATATATGTATATTTATATGACGCTTCGATTGGAATAGAGTAATAATATCGGGTCAAAGTTGCGTTGCCCGCGTCTACGTGACTGATATTTTTTGCGATACTTTCGTTCTTCTCTATTGTGCGCATCACTAGACTGCCCACTCTTCTCCTCTCTGGACATTATCTTTTGTGTCGCGTAAAATATTAAGAAAAACACTGTGAAAATTGTTACGAAGCAACCAAAAATAAAAAGGTTAATAACACGCGTTTCAATGTGCTGAAAAATGCAGGCGACGCAAGTTTAAGCGCTCGTTTTTCGAGTCTTCAATTATTGTGAACAAAACGTAGGCCATCGTATATTTATTTATAATAACAACTAAAGAAAACAACAGCAGCAACAAGAAACAGTATGTACAACAACGGCGCACGGGGCTTCTCCATACACGACGCATTCGAGGAAGAGGAAGAGGAGGCGATACGTGTCTATGGCTCCACAGTGATATCTACGCCAATGCGCGGCGGCGTTAGTGGCAGTGCCAAACAAGGTCGCTCCACTGAAGATGTATCCATACGCATACAGGATCCAAAGTAAGTTCGAAACGAGTTTCCCTCCCCTGGAACTGGTAGTAATGATACTGGTTCTTGTTCTGGGTGTCTGCGTGGGTAGCAGATGTTTGACAGTTGTTGACACCATTTGCCAATGAAGTCGTGTGAGACGCCCTTTGTGTTTCACTTATTCACAATAAGGAAGCCTGCAGCCATAAACATATCATAATTGTTGTTCTTTATGTGGCCAATCGAACATTTAAAAACTTTTGTTATTGAATAGAGCAGTTTTTGAAGAACAGTGAAAGTTCTGTTGACTCTTTGGATATCCCATAACATATACATATATCCTTTTATATTAGCAGGATTTATTTATATTAGGTAGATTTTTGCAGTTCACTTTTGAACCTACTTGAACCTCCTTGAACCATCTGGTAAGCAGTTGCTATTGAAAATTGTATCATAGCTGACTCAGAATTACTTTAAGGCCCAGGCATGCAACTAAAAACCGGCTTTAATGATAACATGCAATCATCAAAGTCATATAGCAATTATTATGTGCAGTCAAAATTATATAGCAATTTTAATTTTCAATATTTCAGCAGCTTTTAGTCAAACACTATAAAAGCTCTACGTTTTCCTTTTGTGGATGCCGCGTGTTTCTTTCCGTTTCCTTGCCGGAAATGCCTGTAGTAGCTTTCCATCAATATTAAAATCATGTGTGTGTCTGTCTGTGGGTGTACGCTAAAAGCGCGTGCGTGCTTCATTCATACACATAATATTTACAATTTCTTGCTGCTCTTCTCTAGTCGCTATTCTATTGGAGGTCCATTATGCATGCATGTCGCGTCTCAAGGCACAACGCAAGCAGCTAAAACACTACGTAATTATGGAGATTAGGGCAGACTATATCGATGACACCGTCGCCGTCGCCGTTGCCGTTGCCGTTGCCGTCTGTCCGGACATCCAGCCAATTTGACATTCATATTTAAAAAATCAGTTTCATCATTCCTTGATGAATTTATTATTTTGCATAATTTAGTTTTTTTTTGCACGACATCCAACACCAAGTCTGGCCTTCGGTAGCGGTCGAAGCAACGGGCTGCACTTGTTCGGCTTCATTGTTATTGAGTAATTTGAACATGCACATATATATGTATCACTTTATGATGAGTTCAGTGAAAGCACCACTTGTAGGACAAGCAGTTGTCCTTGGCAAATATTTTTTGGAAATATTTGAATCAATACGAAACAATGTGGTTTTCTTGCTCGCCAATATTTATTGATAATTTATGTCTCATTTATTAAGAGTACAGTGAAGACTCAACCTTAAGGATATGTATGGGGTCTTTTGTGCTTGTGCTTTATTTTTTTTGCAGCACGGAACAATTTATGCGAAATAAAATATGACTCAGAGTGTGGAAAAAATTACTATACAATAGAGCTGTCCAATCAGACGAGCTTCCGCTGTACTTGTATGTGCAATGTAGTGATAAACAAAATTTAATTTAATTTCATTTCATTCTAATTACTTTGTTTGTCTCTTAATTTACAGGGGCTACAACAAGTATGCCGAAGACACAACGTCGCGGGACAGTGATTCGCTAATACAGGAATATGGCAATCTGCCCACAGAGGAGACAAACACATATTGCTGGCGGCATCCAAAGGTGCGCGAAAATTGGCGCACTGTCCTAGCTGCCTTTACTTTGCTTATTGTGGGCACTGGACTATTTGTGATGGGCACCTTTGCCATCGCTGATCCACACAATACATCACAGGGTGTTGTATTTTTTGTTGCTGGACTCATTTGCTTTATACCAGGCGCCTATCATGTTGTCTACATATGGCTGGCGGCCAAAGGGTATCGAGGGTTTGACTTTTATCATTTGCCTCTGTTTACATAAACGTCAGAGGAAGATAATCAGAATCTTAACAGATTATAATAAATAACTGTATGTTGCGTTGGTTGATCCAATTTGAATCAGCAGAACGCCCTCCCCGACACCCCCTCTTTAGATATTCATATAAACAATTTATTTTATATGTATGTAATTAACTCTATGTCTTATATGTGTGTGTCCTCAAGAACTTGCAATAGTTAAACCCAAACCTAAAAGAATCGAGATAAAAACCCTAAAATCGAATTCTAGCCTTAATGTATGTATTTTTTTAAAAAAGAATATTTTGTTATACTCAAAATAAAATGTTTGGTATACCCTCAAAGTGTAAAAGATACGTATTAAAAACACTAATACACACACACATTAGAAGTTTATTTAAAAATAACATCAAAAACAAAAGACTTTGTATATGATGCTAAATGTTGAGCCCGACTTAGTGTTAAAAAAACAACTGTGTAAACTGTAATTTATTGAAATTTAATTGCACCAAAAAAAAAAAAAAAAAGAAAAGAAACAAACTAAATCGAAGCTGCGAAAAAAAGCTAACGAAATGTTTACGATTTTTCGGACACGAATCTATATATTATTATAAATAAATATATATGTATATGATTAGTTAGCGTCTGTCTAGGATGCAATTTACTTAATTCATATAACCTATATAGAGAGTACAGTACGTTGCTAAAAATAATTATTTAACAAAAAACTGTCTTGAGAATTCTAGAAAGAAAAAAAAATTAAAACAAAAAGAAATTTATTAGTGATATAAGTGAGCAGCGCTGCCACACGGTTAATGCGCTAATCTTTTAACCCTAACCACTTCTACCCGTCCTCTTATGAAATTATACAGACACAAATTCACACACTCATCATCATACATCACATACATATAATAACTAAACAAAATTTTTATTACACATTTTTACACATTTTGCCGTTTAGTTTTTAATGCTCTTACTTTTTTAAGTATGCTGAACACGGTTGTAAAAAAAATCGCTATATACATAATTTCAAAACTAGGCACAATTATAATGTAAATTCTTTTTATTTTTGGATTATACTCAAAACTTTTACGTATACTAAAAAATGTACGACAGCTTTTTGCTTTTGACTTTTGTTTTTTTTTTCAATGTTTGTTGGTTTTTAATTATAATGCATATTAAAATATATTTTTTAGACTTTTTTTAAATTTCCATTTTGTTTTATTTTCATTTATGAAATATATATTTTTATTCTTTTTTTTGTTTTTTCGTATTAGCGATGAAGAAAAGAATAAGTAGTAGGATGCGTTGAAAGAATAGAGAAGAAAATCTGATTGGAATAAAATATAATACTCATATATCTATGATAGATACAATATTAGCTGTAAACTATGGACCTGACATAGAACTTTATGCTTAACAAAATTTTCTTAATATATTTATTTTACAATTTACCACTTTTTGATTAAGTAGAGATACTTCGAGATCTTTAAACATTTTTCTTTTATGATTCGCCCCTATCACTTATTAGCTAGAACTTTTATCTTGCAGTCGAGACTAACTACATGTGATAATACGTTGGCTTTTAATGTTAAAGAGAAAAGAATAAATATTTTATCTATATTATTTATCATTTGCTGCGCGTATTTCATGAGTTCCGGAATTTCTTGATATATGATATATATCTGCGTATGCCTCATTAATCATAAAACAAAAATCTCATGGATCATATAACTAGGCACTGTATTGGTTAGGTTGTTTTTTTTTTTTTTTTATAGATTTAGTTAATAGCAATTGAAAAGAATAATGACAAATCAAATACATTCGCTCGTATGTGTTGCTCAATCTACTGCAAGAAAATCAGATAAATCAGGTGTATTTTTGTAGTTTATGTTTTGTATTAAACGTTGCTCGACTTTGACTTTGACTTCGATGATTAACTATTAAGCTTTAAATGTGGTTAACAGTAAGCCCCAATGAAATAAAGTGCATAAAATTACCAATCAAACGAATCTATTGTATTTATACCTTATAGTTTATTTAGTATGGGTGGAAGGGTATATTTAAAGTGTGCAAAGGTTTGTAACTGGGAGCTTTACTGTCAAATGATATAGGCCTATAACTATCATATATAAACTCCCGATATATCATATCTATAAGCACTTCAACATGATATTATATAATATAGGAATATGTATGTAGTTGAATAGACATATAGATGTGATTCATCTGGAGGTTTTATTAAAGTTCTGAAATGGCTAAATCGGGACTTTATATATGATAGTTATTAAATATAATATTTTCTTTGGATAAGTGAAAAAGCTAGTGCCGCAAATCATATAAATCAATTTGTTAAGTCTAAAGAGCTCTTCAAGTCCTTATATTTAGCTCTGGAAATAACAGATAATCAGGCCCTCGATATAACAGTTGTTAAAGATAAAATTTTGCATATTGTGTAACTTGCTCATGAACAAGCATAAAGGTCATACTTAGCTTTATTAAGCAAGTTACGTCAAGTTAATGCATAGGGTATTAGCCAGTTGAGCATACTTAGCTCTCCCTCAAGACAAATTGTCACCAGGTATCGACCAAACAGCGCTAACCACCAGCACAACAAGCTGGTGTAGCCTGGGCCTGGCAACGGCAACAGAGACAGGATAGACATAACCATAACCGCAACAGGAGGTGCAGAGAGGGTATATACATATATCTGTATATTGCGCCAAGTTCATTAGACCTTTTGAATGGCCCCTTTCTGCCTCAATGGGTTCTTGTCTGGTGCTAAGCGTTCAAAAGCGTTCAATAGCACGAAATGGAAAATTTTACCGAGTTTCGCACATAAATCTAATCTAAAAATAATCCACGCAATCGGGTTGCGAAAATTCGCATCGAAACCAGCCAGAGATGTATGATCCGGAGGCGGAGTCGGACGACGATTGCGAAGTTTACTGTAAGTAGCCAAAAAGTCGAGTCAATGAAGAGAATAGAGTTGAGGTAATGACACAAATATGCCGCTTATGTTGGATTATTATGCAGTCCTCAAGCCCGTTAACGAGTACAACATTGTGGACAAGATTAAGGAGGCCAACAAGCAGCTATTTGAGCTGTACGAAAATGATGATGTTGTGAGTCAGTTAAGTACCAATATTGTCAGCAATCGCAAGGTAACCTTTGCACTTAATCTGGAGGATTATGAGCCCACAGCTCAGCAGTCAAACCAGGAGGAGCTTTACAGTCCGCCCGCTGAACTGTTGCAGCAGTTGGCGCAGCTGAAGCTGCAAACCGAACGCGAACGATTTGCGCCAATTGAAGAGGAGCCTGTCAATGAGTTGGAGAAAATAGCTATGGAGCAGCAAGTATCGAAGCTAGAGTTGGATGAGGAAATATGTGAGGAAATTTTAGATCTAAGTGAAATAGAAAACAACAACAGCCACAGCCAACAACCTGTACCACCTGCTCTGCCTGCCAGCATGGACTACGAGGATGATGACTTCTCGGGTGTCGATGAGGATGATCTGGCGGATGCCACCGAAACGCTAGCAACAGACACGCAAAAGCTTCGCATAACACGTCAAAGTACATTCGATTTGAATAATGAGCAAATGGAAGAAGAGTCGGATCAGAGGAGTTTGACCAATTTGCTAACTGAGTCCGATTGCGAGGAAGATGAGCGCGTCGTCAACGAGGCGCGCATTAAGCTGCGACAAGCTTACAAAAGTTTATATAAAACACTAGATGTTCGAGGGCAGGAGCAGATTAATCGTCTTACTGGAACCGATAATGGACGTGAGGATGTGGAGGAGGATGATCTATCAGTCATTGTGGCCAGCTATATACCCGATGACTTTGAGCTAGACGAACACAGCGTTTATTACAAAAAAGAAGGCGAAGCTGATCAAAAGCTAGGCACAAGCAGCACCAGCACCAGCACCAGCACCAAGACGTTCTTCAATGCCCGCCGGTTTAGTTTTCGTCGTCGCTCCAGAGCCGCGCCCACAGCAACATCAACAGTTACCAGCGCTCCGGATATAAAGATGAACTATAAGATATGTTGTGAGCATCGTCATGCACTGCAGAAAGAGAAACTACCTCGTTACACGGGCTATATGTCCGAGTACGGGCTGAGTGCAAAGCAACTGCAGCAACGTGAGCAACAGCTACGACGCAAACAACGCTTTGCCATGGAACAGACGCTGAATCGAAATGAGCATGAGCTCAAGAAAATGCAAGATAATGAACGTGCATTCACAACCTGGCTGAAGAACAAAATGCGCTATCCCATCAATAAAACAAGAAACATGTTCGATGCAACTCGAAGGCGAGGAACTGTGGCAGCTGTGGCCAGTCCCAATTCCCACTCGCAACGAGAACAGGAGCAAGAGCTACGCTCGAGTCGCAGACGTGACAGCCATGAGGTGCATGCCTATCGTCATCTCTTGGGAAGCTGGAACAAGTAGGAATACAATAACTGCATATATATCTATATACGTTTTATAATTGTTTAATTTGTATTACAATTTTCATAAATGATGCGATAGGCGCAGAAGAGAAGTGTAAAGAAGCTTGTAGTGAAGTAGGTTCAACAGTAAAATACAATATGGTGTACGAAACGGACATAGTATATTGTAAAAGTGTATGTGGGAGTACGACAGGTGTCTGTGTGTCTCCAAAAATGTACAGATGTATTTGTATTTGCATGTTCTGTGTGTTGTGTGTAAATGTATGTGTGGGTAGTTCCTGTCCTATTTTAACTACCGCTAGTTGTGTGTATCCTTAACGCCGCGACTTCTTCGATTTGTGGCCATTGTCTCGACTGTCTTCACGGGAACGTTTGCGATCCTTATCCTTGCTGCTATTTTTATGTCCCGACGTTGAGGAGGAATGATGCTTGTCGCGATTATGATACTTATCCTTAGCCGATTTTGATGGGCTTTAAAAAGAGAGTGACAAAATTATTCAAAAATTAATTTTATTATTTCAGTTGGTTGATAAAGTTCTTGAGGTAAAATTTTGAACAGAATTTTGCATAATTTATGAAGTAGTTTATTTATTTTATAAAGCAAAAGCTTAGCATCGCGTAATCTACGGTAATAAAAACTTGGGCAGTAAAGAAATAATGATTCTTTGAAGCAGATTTTCACACCTTTATTGTTTTTTAAAGCAATAACTTTTTGTACTAACTCCGATCATATATATACACATTATAACACTCTCTTTAAAACTCTATTAAACAGTACAAAAAAACTTCCAACTTTTAATTTTTAATGCTTTTCTATATTCTTAAACCAAGTACCAGTACAAAATTATAAGATCATATATGGAATAACTTTCGACTTTAAGGTAAAAAGAAGATAGAAATATAAAATGGTAGAAAAGGTATTATTACAAAATATTTGTTTTGCTGAATGCTCTTGTTGTCAGCCGCTATATGAGATCAGCCCATTAAGTCATATGGTTACTATACAATTGTTATCTAAAATAAAAAGCTTTCAGGATATCTTCAGAAATTTTAAATTCTAGCCATGTACGTATATCAGTAGCAATTCTCTAAATCTATCTTCTAAAAAGACTAATTGAAGCATAAAAACCTGACGCTCTTATGAGAGTTATAATTTATTTTTCCCCTTTAAGCAGCTAATAAAATCTCCTTTCTAGTTAAAGCAGACATTCAAAAAAAATTATTAATAAACTGAATTACTTCATAAATAAATTCCAGAAACAATTAAATTTAATGCCAATTGCGGATGATCTTTGTTCGATCGAATAATTAAACATGAAACGTGTGTTGTTGTTGTGCGTGAAATGTATGTATATGTAAATGTATGTTGCGTGCGTGAGTGAATACGTTAACAAACCTAGATGAGCTGCCATGTTTGGAGCTGGAGGATTTTAAATGTGAGGAGGAGGAATTCGACTTATGCTTTTTACTGTTCGACGATCGCTGTTCCTCGCGCTCGCGACGACTGTTTTTGCATGAATAAGTATAGTAATTAAACAAATTAGAGAGAGGATTTGAGAAAAAAAATACACATATTATGATACGTGAATATCCTTAAGGCTCTGCGTACCTGTGCTTCGAGCTTTTGCCATGTTTTTTTGTCTCGAATTTTCCGTTGCGTTTATCATCGGTATTGTAATCATTGTTGCGATCCTCTTCTGCGGCCTCACGCTCCAAGTCTGACCAATCCTTGCCAGATTCCTCATCGGAGCCTAGCTCTGCAAGGTAAGCATATGTAAATAAAATTAATTAAGTCGTTTTTTCAACATACCATCACTATCATCGCTTTCATCCTCGGATGCTTCCGAATATTCGGAATCATCTTCATCGGTTTCATCGTCCGATTCGGCATCTGTTGGATTATATGCTTCATCCTCCTCCGATTCAGCTGATTCGTTTTCATCCTCGCTGCCTGATTCAGGATCCAAAAATGTCCAACCGCCTTGTTCAAAGAACCCTTCAGGATCATCAGTAATTGTCTTCATGATCTTCTGCCAGTTGAGCGATTGCACGCCTTCCGAGTAGCGTATGTCGCAAGAGCTGCAAATACAATAGGTTGGGTAAAAGTTTTGAGAGGCAAATGGAGAAGTCACTCACTTCAACCATTCCTTGACGTGATCCAACATATTCATGGGTATAGCATTCACCATGGCCACCTTTTTGTTGTACTCCTTGAACACAAAGATCATATCAAAATTACGTAAATGGAATTGAACTCGCTCAAAGTGCACCAGCTCTACATCGTCCAGAGTGATGACAAATGGTGGCCACTCGGTTAGATTAACCAACGATCCAGATGTCGGCTGCAGCGTAACTGTGCTGCGGAAGGGTGCACCAGGAAAGCCCAATTCACGGAACGGCGTATCGAACTCCACTTGTGCTTTGGTCATCCCCTCAACCTTTTCGCAAAAGCTCTTGAATGCCGTCTTTAGCTTGTGACGTAGCTCACGCTCTGCCTGCTCGGCAGCCAAGTCATCACGATCATGCATATGCTGATGCTTGCCCAAATCTGTGGTGATTTCGCCAACCTCCGTATAGAACTGTACATCCACATGTTTCTTTTTGCCAAACATAATTGCGTATTTCAAATGAAAATGAAGCAGTATAATCATTTCACCTTCACAAGGCTGGAAAAAGGCGCTCTTTATGTTATTATAGAGGATGTCAACCTTATCGCCACGCACAGATATGTAGCGAAACCCATTGGTATGTGCCTCCAAGCTGCCCGTCATACGTTTCGTTACAATATTGGGTCGAATGTACAGATCCTTTAACTTGGGATTGCCCTTGTTTTGAGACAATATGAGGGTATCTTGTTTAACCAAATCCTCTTTTTCGCGCTCCTCAGCTTCACGAGTTTTGAAGCGTTTCTGCACCTCCTTAATCAAACGGAACGCATTGTTCAGATTGGCAGATGGAGCCGCTACCTCGCCGTGTTCCTTCACGTTCGAGCTGCGATAGGTGCTGCAATGGATAATAAAATAAAATTAGCTGATATACAAATAGAGTACACTTTTCACTTACACTTCCTTGACAAAGGTAGCTTCCGGTTGTGGATAGAGTCCGCCTTCGTTGCGTCCCATTGTGGCGCCAGGATGGAAAAAATTTATGCGCAAATACGTATACTCGCCTTCCACAGACTGAGATATATTCTTAATTGTGGATATATGGAAGGGCACCTGAATGCCAAACACTGGCATAATGACTGTCTCATATTTTTTGTCCACATACAATTTGAGCTCCTTAACTTCGGGCTCTCGAGGTATTTGGCTCATGGACTTGTAGGATACTGTATTCTTGCGCACCTTCTCCACCTCCTTGGAATTGCCCTGCTTAGCCAAACGTTCTCGTGCTCGTTCGTTAAGCTGCTGAGCTAGTTCACGTTGATGTTCCTTGCGCTTCTCCTCGGTGTTGATCTCATTGCGCAGCTTGGACTCGAGCACAGCATTGCGCTTGCTGCGCCCTAATATTTCGGTGCCTTGATCAGCCTTAGCGGTCTTCTTATCATCCGCATCTTCCTCCTCGTCATCATCGTCTTTAATGAAAATACCCACATTCTTGATTTTTTTCTTGGAGGGTGTCATCACGCTGGCCGGACCCTGATCTCCCACTAGTACCGTGTCACCTATGAGCAATGCATAAGTTTTGCCTTCCTTATCGGTGGCATCGGGATTGCTTAAATTCGAAATGCCCACGTGCAGATTAAAGACCATGTTCTTTTTGATAAGCGCCTGACACTTGGGACCAATTACGATTGAGTTCTCACGGAATTCCAGACCCATGGCAAATCCAAAGCTCTTAGTTAGATTCTCAACCATACTGGCCTTTTCCTTTTTCACATAGGCCAGCGTCTTATCGTATACCTCACAGAGCTTGGCGCCGGGGATAAGTAGCTTGAGTATCTCCTCTTGTACATTTACCAGAAACGTGTAATTCTCCTGCATCGCCTCTGTGGGATTAACCAAAAAGGTGCGCGAAATGTTGGAGCAATAGGATTTGTAGCGCGCGCCCAGCGAGCACACAATCACCCCAAAATGCAAATGATTTTTATCAGCAGCTGCCGAGAATTTCAAGCTATAAGCGCCGCCAGATTGAATTATTGGAGGATAGGCCATGTCAAGCAATCGTGGATCCAAGCCGCTTGTATATTTCTTTTCAGCTATAGCTGCTTCGCAGCCATCCGCCAGTTTAGTGTGCTTTACTTTC
The DNA here is from genome assembly GCA_035045365.1 of Drosophila leonis. Taxonomy (NCBI): domain Eukaryota; kingdom Metazoa; phylum Arthropoda; class Insecta; order Diptera; family Drosophilidae; genus Drosophila; species Drosophila leonis. Next base: position 107,847 of record JAWNPC010000454.1, read on the forward strand.
TGCAGATAATAAATAAGAATTATATACAATTGGATGGAACTGGATTGAGGTACAGCCTACCCTATCCGAATCGATTATGTCCATGATTTCATCTTTCAGATACTTGTTGAATATTTCCATGGAAACCAGCGATGCTTTACGTATATTGTTGATCTCTGACTCGTCTTTAGGGCACATCAAGTACGCAATTATGGTGCTAATGTCCACATGCTCAAACTTGGCAGCAGTCAAAAACTTTTTCCAGGATTCACTGAATTCGCCAGGAAAAGCATCCTTAGTAAAAACGCCCAAACGTTTGCCCTTCTTCGAGTTCTGCATAGTTGTAATTAGCTTCTCAAAGTTTGCCTGATCTTTGTCGTTCTATTTGGATCGAACTTGATAAGAAATTTATACAAAAGGGTTTTACTGCAAAACCTACACGATCCCGCACGAGCAGCTTGATTTCCGGTACACCCTCTTCGTTGATGTTTTGTGCTTGCTTAAGAAACTCAATTTTCTTTTTGCTAGTCAGAAAATATATGGCATCCGACGCAAAAACTGAAATTGTGTCCGTCAGCTCGTAGCCCAGCAGCCAAAGCTGCAAAGCCATGGACTTTGAATAGATAACATCCTCATCTACACCAACTACGCTCATGATACAGTCCAGATTGCTGAGCACATTGTCGTGCCCAGTGCTGGGAGCCTGTTGAAGAAAGATGTGAATTTTGCATTATAAAGAAATTAAAAATCATGTGTTCTAACCTAAATTGCTGGTGGCATTGTTTTTGTTATTATTTGTGTTATTTTTTGGTCAGATATAACGACGAATTTCACAATATTTGTTAAACGTATTTATGTATGGCGTCATTTTTTTATTTTAGCGGGCGTCGAAATTAACGTGGACTCAAAAAACCTTAAAAACATTTCAGATTTGTGTGCCCGGCAGGCAGAGAAACAGAGATTCCTTACCTTCCATTCTGTATATAGGCGTTTTATTCGACGAACAAATGATTCTTTATCTATGACAAAGCTCGACATGATGCCAGCTAAAACTTAATGCGTTGCTTATATGTTATCCGTCTTACTTAATAATTTAACACATTTATAGCGTAAATTCCGCCAGACGGACAGTTTGCAAAAAAAATGCGCGGCGGCCGACGCGTGGTCATTCACGTGTTAACGGAAAGTACAACATATTATCGAGCTCGATATTTTATTGCTATCGGTACAAACAGTGCTGTGTAATGCAATTACTTTTATTTAAATAATATGTATTGAAAGTATTAATTGATTTCTATAACAGAAACAATATATAATGGCAGATTATTTAAAAATTAAATTTCTTACTCAATTGATGGTTAAGAGTTAATAAGTCAACGATAGTTACGTTACGAATAACGATCGTCTCCGCTCTAATTTAAGGGCGTAAATAGTAATCAGCTGTTTTGATGAGGTTTTGCATGTTTTTGGAAAAATGAGCGAATTTCTTTCGGAAAATAATGCGTGCGGTCAAAATTTACTTAATATTGTTTCTGTAGGCAACTCCATAATTGCTGAAATACTGCGACTTAAGGAATACGTGCCTAGCATATACCGGTGCGCTTAAGTTGAAGACAATTTAAATTTAAACTAATTGTTTGTGCTTCGCAGATTGGAAACCGCAGCTGATAAACAAAAATATGCAGATATTATATTGGACTTTAGCTATTTTAAAGTAGCTGAGGCGCACGAAAAGAAGATTGAGGATAGCCCAGTAAGTGTAAGGACAGTGTTGTGAGTGACATTTAATCTATACACTGAATTCTTATAGGACCTCAGCGAGTTGGACTTGGAAACACGCACAAATCACCTGCAGCTAATAACACGGTTTTACCTGGCTTTTCAAAGTGTGCATCATTATGCCACAGACTTGCATCAGTATATCGAGGAGCTAAACAGTGGTTACTATATACAACAAACACTGGAGACGGTGCTGCAGGATGAGGAGGGCAAACAGTTGTTGGTGAGTGAAAGTCAAGGATGTAAAGAGAGTCTTTAAAGTAAATTCTGTCTTGCAGTGCGAATCGCTCTATTTGTACGGCGTCATTTTGCTCGTCTTGGATTTGCATATACCTGGCGATCTGCGAGAGCGCCTCTTGATTGCCTATTATCGCTATAGTGGGGGCGATGCTACGCCCAGCGGCGATGATAGCAACATTCATGATGTTTGTCTACTGTTGCGCTCCACGGGTTTCGTACAGCCGACACAGAACCAAGCGGTGCTCCCAATAAACAAAGCAGTGGCTGTGCCTAATTATCCGGAGTCCTATTTTGCACGCTTTCGCTTCGATACGAACTTCATAGATTTGGTTTTGGCTCGCTTGCGCTGCGATGACATCTATAACCAGCTTACCATTTATCCACATCCAACGCATCGCACCACAGCGTTGTCGACCCAGGCTGTGATGCTCTACATTTGCCTTTATTTCTCGCCCCATATGCTGCACACACAAAGTGCCCAAATGCGAGAGATTGTGGACAAGTTCTTCAACGATAACTGGACGCTTTCCATTTATATGGGTATCACTGTAAACTTGATCGATGCCTGGTCATGTTTCAAAGCCGCCAGCACTGCGGTTGCCAATGTGGTTACCTCTAGTTCTCTTGAATCACTCTGCCAGCAGAAGCGCGAACAGATGAATAAAACGCTTCAAAAAATTGGGGAGATTGTACGAGAAGGTGTTTTGGACGATGCCTTTGTGCTAGAACATGCCAATCAGATAATTGTGCTGATGAGACAAGCTAATGTTCTGTTACGTTGGTATTGCCTTCACACACGACCCGCCGTACTTCTCATTAATAACCAGGCGACGACATTAGCGCAGCTACATCAAAAATTGCTTACTGCACTCCAATTTGATCCAGGCATGCTCTACCACCTGTTGTTGAGTTGTGGTCAACTGGAATTAAATGTTAGGGAGCTATTGGCTGAGCTTCAAAAGAATCGCGAGCAACGCTGGACGCACAATCGGGAAGAAGCAATTCAGTATCTGAGAGAATTAAGTGAAGCCTTTGCGGGATCGCGACCACTGACAAAAATCGAAGCGAATCCGCATCTGCAGCAATGGTTTGGTCAAATCGCGCAGCGCTTACAAAAGCTGGAGCTGAGCAAACCACAAAAGTCGGGACGTCTGATCATACAGGCAATGCAGGCATTGGACGAAGTCCAGGAATATCACAATTTACATGCAAATATGCTGGTCAAACAGCAGCTGCAGGAGACACGAGATCTACTAAATCGCATGGCACAGGTAGAGTTATGATAGTCTTTGGATGCTTTCGGTGTTAATTTATTGCGTATATCCTATAGCTAATCAACCTAAAGGAAGATATCGAGATCCACATTCAGATGATTAGCGATTTCAGCTATGCTTGGTGCCTACTGCAGCGTGATTTCACTGTGATCATGCAGAATCATATTAAAACCTTGCCACGCGCTGTCATTAGCATAAGAGCTGTGTTCCTGAAGCTTTCCAGTACGCTGGAGGTACCCCTTATGCGTATCAACCAAGCCAAAAGCGAAGATCTGATCTCTGTCTCCAACTATTACAGCACAGAGCTGGCGAACTTTTTGCGGCGTGTGCTGCAAATTGTACCGGAGACCATGTTCAGCATTCTTGCAAGAATTATACAGCTGTTGACCAATGCCATAAAGGAGTTTCCAACCCGTCTCAATAAGGATAAGATACGCGAATATGCGCAATTCGAGGAGCGTGCGAAGGTGGCGCAGCTCACCAATTCCATTGCAGTCTTTACCAAAGGTATACTCATGATGAAGACGACTTTGGTTGGCGTCATTGAGCTAGATCCGAAACAGCTGCTTGAGGATGGAATACGTAAGGAACTGGTCAGTCATTTGGCCAACGCCTACAATTTAGGCCTGATATTTACACCAGAGAAAAATAAGACGTCTGTGCAGTTGCTCCAGGAGAAACTCCAAGCGCTGGCCAAGACCATCGAGGGCTATCGCCGATCTTTTGAGTATATCGAAGATTATTTGCGTGTACAGGGCCTGCGCATATTACTGGAAGAATCGCAGCGCATCATTAACTATAATGTGGAAAAGGAATGTAATTGCTTTCTACACAACAAAGTGCAGGAATGGCAATCTCGCTTCCAGTCGCAAACAATACCCATACCAAACTTTTATCCACTGCAGGGAGATGCCAGCAAATCAAACAATTTCATTGGTCGTCTCGCAAACGAAATCTTACGTTGCACGGACCCAAAGCAGACGATTTTTTTAGATTTGAAGTGCACGTGGTATGAGAAACGTGCACCGCATCAGCAATTGCTAGCTGGCTCCAGTTTCTTCAGCGTTCTTCGCGATGCCATAGCGCCTGCTGGGATGGTGGGTTTGGACCGACTGTATGCGCACATGCTGGCCGATGAGCTGAAGCGCAATATGGACAGACTGCAAAAGAATTTAGGGACGGATCGAATGTGGTGTGATGCGCTGAGCAGCCTGACCAAAGAGCTAGAATCGCGTGACTTTCCCGGTGAATTGGCAAAGCAACCGCTTAAGTATTATCAAAGTTATACCCAACGTTGGCTAAAGGTGTGGCCCACACTTCTCGACTGGATGCTTTCCATAGGACAAAAACAACTGCTGCGCCAGCAAATTACCGGTGAGCTAAGCTTTAGCAGTAAGTGTGATGCCAAGCTGCTGGAGAATACAACGGATACGCTGAATCGGTAAATCGGGTAGACAAAACTGAGTTTGGCAGTTTTCTTATTCTTTTCCTAATATTCAGTGCCTTGTTGCTGGAACTCTCGTGTAATACGAAACTGTATGATGAAAAGGGCGTGGGAATGCTAACCGAGCTGCAGGAAATACTTCACTATACGGGCAACTATGACCCGCTGGAGCAGATCTTTATGACCCCCAAAAATACGCACAATATGTCCTTATTTCTTTTCCTCTTTACCATTGCGCATGTTAGTCGTTTACAACATTCCACAAATACGGACTGTTTGCTGCCTAAGTCTTCTAAAGATGGCATCGATTGTGTGCCACTGATCTTGGGACTACTAACAGTACTCCAACAGTTCCACAAGAATGTTAAAATGTTGTATATCTCCTACATGTGTCAGTATGTTGTAACTGTGGCCGAGGCACAGCTACTGTGAGTATAAACTGTTTGAAATTTAGATAAATATATAATTACTATTGAAAAACTTTTTTCTTTATAGAGATAAGGAGGTGCTGGGTGCAGAGACGATTACTATGCTGCACTTCCTGCAGGCATTCGTACGCGTGGCTGGTTTGCCGCTTGGTGTCCTGGAGCAGCGTATACCCAATATGATTTTAAGCGAGTTTGATTATTTAGCAACCCCTGTCAAGTAACAGACATAAATATAACATAACAATATCTATAAATAATAATTTTTTTTTGTGCATTCTAAAAAATAATAAACACATTAATACAATGTTTAATTCCGCTGTAGCTGTAAGTTAATTGCTCTTTATTTACTCTTTTGCGCAATCCTTGTTGCCTGACCTTTTTATACCCTGAACCCATTGAAAATGCGAAATCAGGGTATAATGGTTTTGTTAAGCTGTCAAATGAATGTAACAGGCACAAGGGAGCGTGGCAGACCCCATAAAGTATATATAATCTTGATCAGGGAGACGAGCTGACTCGATTTAGCCCTGTCCGTCTGTCTGTCTGTCCGTCTGTCCCTATGTATGAACGCGTCGATCTCAGAACATATAAGAGCTAGAGATTTGAAATGTTTGGAAGTCCCTGTATAGCACGCGCATATCGAGTTTGTTTTAGAAAATCGATAACTTTTCCCGTTCTTTTGTTATCGATTAAAAACCTTATCGAAATGAAGTTAATAAATTATATCTCGTACATCTTTGGAGCTAGAGTCTCCATTTAGTTTCATTTATATTTTATACAATTTCGGTTTTTGTTATATTTTGGATATTGGTTCAAAATTTTTCATATTGAAGGTTAGTTGCAAATATAGCCAATATGTGAATGAGTTTGCGATTTTATACAACTGCAAAATATTCAATATAATATGTAGATCATATTCTGAAAATTTCATTGAAATCCATTAAGTATCACAGAAGTAATTAAACAAAACGTTTTGTCAATTGCAACATGTGACCAAAAACCAAAAAATACATGTGCACACATACATTGAGACATTCAAATGCGAGCATTCTTGTCTGTTCTAAGAATCACAACAATTACAGCTGACTGCTTAAACTTTGTTATAATTCTGAACTGCCTTTAGTTTCAAATTTGCTACTGCTTGTCTAAGCAGTGCAGTGGCGGTGTAGATAGAAGAGGGGCACGCCGTGCCTTGCAGGTCTGGGTTTAAAAATATTTTTATGTCGTATTTTCTTAATTTTTTATTTTTTTTTCTTTTATTAAATTATTATTACTCTTTAAAAATTATATTTTATTCTTTAAAAAAATAACATGTTATTTGATTGTGAAAGTGCAAGATTGGCAATTTAATTAAATTTTGTATAAGTTTGTAATGTATACAAGATACGGAATATATTTAAAAACGCAGATCGGACGGGGTTCAGGGGATCTCCTAGTCGGGTACCCCCGACTAGAGTTTTCTTACTTGTTTTTATATGTTTCGTTTCCTCATGTTAACGGAAAATATAAATTATCGAATTAAATTCGATTATTATCGAAGTGAACAGTGCTGTAAAATGGTTAGTAGATATATTTGACTAATAGAAAAAGGATAAAATAACTTAATTAGTTGTATTTTTATTTCGACTTCACAATCATAGTGATTCAAATCGTTAGACAACGATTTTCCAAATTGAAATGGAATATGAATTTAATTAATTAAATAATTTGTGTGTTCAATGTGTGAAATTCTTTTAACATATTCAATTATAATTCATAATTTGAAGTCCTCAAACTTTGGTTTATGCTACAAACATTTTAATAAAGCAAATTCCGCAACGAACTGCCAGCAACATCTAAATGACAGTTTATTCTGAACATTTGTCGCTTATGTGATGACAGTGGGTGCACTGCGACCAGTAAATTTCGGAAGCTGTGAGATTTCCAATGCAATATCTATTAGTGGCTTCAGCATGACGCTCGCTTGGCCTAGCACATTCTCCTTCTCATAAGAGTCGATGTACAAGCTATAGGAACCGGAAATCAATTTAATAGTAAATAAAATAATATATATTATATCTTAAGTACACACCGTACGGTTGCTCCTGAGCTGCCTGTACCACTAAGACGCATCACAATGCGGCTACCATCGTCGAATACAATACGCAATCCCTGCTTGGTGGCCAAGGATTTGTCCACAGGATCTGTGTAGCTGAAGTTGTCCGCCTCCTTGACTTTGTAGGTCTTGCCTCCGCTGGCAAAGCTCTTGCCTAAAAATTCAGCCGCTGTGATGTTTTTCTCCATAGTTGACATCATCTCGTTGCAGGGTTCCAGATCGCATTCCTCGTAATCGTAGCGTGTGAAGTAGTTGCGTCCATAGACGGACCAATGCTGCTTTAGTATATCCTCAATGCTCTTGCCCGTGTGTTGCATAACCGAAATCCAAGCGAGCACCGCCCAGATGCCATCTTTCTCTCGTATGTGATTGGAGCCAGTGCCGAAGCTCTCTTCGCCGCATAGACAGAGACGTCCTGCGTCCATGAGATTGCCAAAGTACTTCCAGCCGGTGGGAACTTCGAATACCTCCTTCCCTAGCTTCTTGCCTACTAAATCGACGGCTGAGGCAGTGGGCATGCTGCGTGCAAAGCCCTGCACTCCATTCTTCTGGAAATATGGGATTGCTTCAAGGTAGTGTGCTATGACCGCCAAAGAGTCGCTGGGGGTTACAAAGAAAGCCTTGCTACCAATGATCATGTTACGATCGCCGTCGCCATCGAAAGCAGCGCCAATATCATAATCTCCTTTGGCTACAGTCTCCACCAAATCCTTAGCGTAAGTCAAATTCGGATCAGGGTGCAGTCCACCAAAGTCGGGCAGTGGAGTGGTGTGAACCACAGATGTCTCTGTAGCACCCAAGCGATTCAGAAAGATCTCACGCACATAGGCGCCAGTCACACCATTCATGGAGTCGATGCGCATCTTTAGGGGCTTTCCATTCGATTTGCCGCTGACAAAATCGCTCAACTTAGTGAAGTCAAAGATCTCCTCCATGTGACGCACATAGTTAGCCACGGAGTCAATGACTTCCACGACAAAAGGCTTGCCGCCTATATTATAGTTGCTGACGCCCACCTTTGAGATGTCAATCTGTAGGCTAGGCACCAGTGTGTAGGCTTTTATACCAGTCGAAAGCTGGTAAATGTTGTTTGTGAAGGCATCTGGCGCAGGACCTCCATTCTCACAGTTGAACTTGATGCCGAAATCATTCTCCGGACCGCCAGGATTATGCGAAGCAGTCAACACAATACCACCTAGAAAAAATACACAATTATTATAATTAATTATTATTTTTAAACAATTTATGTATTTTTATTCAATTGAATTAAATTTTTTTTTCTATATCCAAATATTTTGTACACCGATTCAATGACCTTGAAAACCGACCAAAGACTGACAGGGTGACAATTATTATTAGAGTATACATACATATGTACATACATTGTACATATACATACATACATATATTTAAATTAGTTGTTTTTTTTCGCTGAGCAAACGCCGATCATTATCAGCTGCTATTCTCTTCTGGATTACAAGCTAGCTGTAAATGTTGATTAAGTAATTACACTTACCCAGCGCTTTGTTGTGACGTATTAAGCTGGAGACAGCAGGCGTCGAGAGTATTCCATTCTGACCCACCAGCAGCTTGGCCACTCCATTGCCTGCACAGATGCGAACAATGAGTTCAGCTGCCTCCTTGCAATAGTAGCGCCCATCGCCTCCTACAACCAGCGTGGAGCCCACCAGAGCTGCGCCATTAGCTTCCAGAATGCATTGAACAAAGTTTTCCGTATAGTTGGGCTGCGTGAATACTTTCACCTGCAAAATTTACATTTCACAAATTGTAACTGTAAATTTTCTTTTATAACAGACTTTTTTGCGCAGTCCGCTGGTGCCTGGCTTTTGGCCTTCGTACGGTGTAGTTTGCTTCGTTTCCACGCTTAGAGACATGTTTCAGTTGAGTTTTCCAGCCGCTGGTTAAATTCAGACTGCGGGCGAATTAGCGGTAGCGCTATCAATTTAGTCCGTGAGTGATGAAAAAACGAACTCTACTGCTGCTTCTGTGTCGCCGCACTGATAAACGTACGACGCGGCTGTAGTGACACTAATAAGCGCTATCATGCTGACTTCGTAAGATTTCTAACGTATATTCGATCTATATTTTTTGGGTAGTGATCATTTTGCAGCGTAAGTTAAGGAAAGAATACCGAAAATATAAGTGTAAGTGTTATGTTTATATCCATTTTAAGAATTTCACAACTAGCTACATATGAAAACTTGTAAGCTGGCTCGTTGCATGTAGGGTGACAATGTCATTCAAGGGCAACCCACAGGTGTCGGCAACATAATCCACCCCCACCGCTTTGTGACTGTTTTAAATTTTAGTATTTAAGGTAGAGAAAATTGAAAAACTAAATAGAATTTCAAGTAGTTAAAAATGGGTTGTAAATAATAGTTAAACAGCGGGCGTAAACATAAATTTAGTTTGTTATTGTTTTGTTGCCAAACAGCTGGGCCGCCAGAGTTGTGGCAGTGCTTATTGTAAACGTGCTATCGTTATCGATGCCTACGGTATCGATGCGAAATATATTCGTCCGAAGTTTGACAGCCGACAGCTTACACGTCACGAAGCAGCCACGAGAAAGTAGCGGCCTCTATCGTTAGTCTGAATTTAGTTTAAAACAGATACCTGCAGCATTAAATAACTATATTTCGTGTAAGTTGACAAGAAATAAAGTTTATATTCTTTCTAGTATCTAGCAAGTGTTTATTTGCTGTCCTTGTGCTGGTATACCAAATAATTACTCAAGCTGCGTCGCTTTCATCAAACCTTCCACGTCAACAAAAAAGTGAAACGTTCCAAAATTTGTATATTATAGCATGTTCAGAAAAACGATAGCGTTGTGCATCCTATTCGCTGTACTCAGCGTTTGTGTTTCCGAGGATGAGACTCGTGCTCGCCTGCTGGTTTCTAAGCAGATTCTCAACAAATATCTCGTCGAGAAGAGCGATTTGCTAGTGCGCTACACAATCTTTAACGTAGGCAATGGAGCGGCTACAAATGTGCAGTTAGTGGATAATGGCTTCCATCCCGATGCCTTTGATGTCGTAGGTGGGCAGCCATCAGCTACTGTGGAGCGTATTGCACCACAGACGAACTTTACTCATGTCTTGGTAGTGCGCCCCAAGGCTTTTGGCTATTTCAACTTCACAGCCGCCGAGGTGTCGTACAAGCCCGTCGAGGAGGCTGAGACGGTATTTCTTTAGCTTATAGTTTCTTTGAATACTTTGCTAACATTAAATTATTTCCAGCTCCAATTGGCCATCAGCTCGGAGCCTGGAGAGGGTGGCATTGTCAATCTGAATGAGTACAACAAACGTTTTTCTTCCCATTTCTTCGATTGGGTGGCCTTTGCCATTATGACGCTGCCTTCTTTGGCCATTCCACTCATCCTGTGGCACTCGTCCAAGAGCAAATATGAGCGCTATGGAAAGAACAAGAAGCATTAAGCAACAACTAACATTTTAAAGAGATTAATCCACTAGAGTTCCGTACAATAATGTTGCTTTAATTAAAAATCGTTCCATGCCTCGTACATTCAACCACACACATCAATATAGTTTATTTTTAAAATTGTAAAGCGTTAAATCGTTTTAGATTTGATACGAAATGAGAATTCAAGAAATCCATTGAAAGTTTAAGCTATTTTTTGTGTCATTAGACTGGTTTTCTAAATAAAAAAATTAAATCAAATTTAAACTGCAAGTGTCAATTGATACAGTCGAAATATGAATTATTGAAGAAAAAAAAATGTGTCGAAGGATCTACCATTCCTTGGCAATTTATTTTTCATTTCAAAAATAACATTGATAAATTAATGAAATTCTTTGAATTTTAAGTCATTTAGTGTCATTAGACTGGTTTGTTTTAATAAAATTTAATTACAATACTAGTTAGTACAATCTAAACCATTAATATATTAGGATAACAAATACTTGCGCCCAAAGATATCCGATTTCTTGTCAAACATCAGCGATTTGATGGGCGTATTGATTTTGTAGAAGGCGTTCATCGAATGCTTTATGTACGTATCGTACATTTCGTTAAAGAAGTTCTTAATGCCCTCATCATTTTTGTTGTCGTGCACAATGATGAAGCGTATCTGTGACGCTGTAATGAAAGCGGACACAAACCATTGGTTAAAACGATCTATGCTTTTTAATTGCATATTGGCTGTCTTCCATTTGTGCTCATCTACCAAATCTAATGCAGCATGCGCTATAAATTGGTTAAGATGCCTGTGATCCTCCTTCTGCAATAAAATTAGTGTAAAATATAAGAGTGTGCCCTCTATTGATCATATGTGTACGTACTTACCCGCTGCTCTTTGTTAACTGTGCTAAACTCTTTTTCGAATATGGGATTGTCATTGTGCCCAACTATAACAAAATAGTAAGTGGACATTGCGATTATAAAATTATTGAATTAAATAAATAACTTCGCAGATACTAGGAAAATGTTTTCACAGCTGATTGAAATGTTTGTCACGTCTGGCTACTCAGATCGTCGAACGTTGCCACTTAATTGGCAAAAAATACACGACTAGGAATGCAAATCTCACCACATACATTTGAATATCAAGTTTAATTGTAAAATTAAATATATTATAAGAAATATTGATTTATTTATTTTGCGAAATGTCTTTTAGTGTTATTAAAAATATTCCTTTTAAAAGTATTATAAATATAAATAACGACATGAATAAATTCATTCAAGTCAAACTAGTACTTGTTGGTATTTTTTGCTTACACGGTACTAGCATATACAAGCTAAAGAACAATTATTACTTGGCTCACGCATACAAATACAAAACGTCAACAGCTGACTGGCAAAAACGTAGTTTTTACTTATAAATCAAATTTTGTAGTAAATAATAAGCAGACATATGATCGTATGCTGCGGATGTGTGTGTCAGCCGTAAGGTGGAGCAGTGAGCTCCTCTAGAACTTACATAATGGCAGCGACATTGCGTCTTAGTGGTGAAATGGTTAAAATCATCATCCACTCCAACGTGCAGGCGCAGGCCATACAAAATGTTGGAATAATCCGGAGGCATTTGAACAGCGAACTTACAACGGCTCTACGTCCATTTTATTTTGCTGTACATCCGGATTTATTTGGACAGCATCCTGAGCAGCGGCAGACCAACGAGAATTCATTAAAGCTGCTCAGCGCTCATTTGGAGGCGCTGTACCAGCACAGCTATCGCAATGATGAAACCAAAGTTTTGAAGTTCTATGTGAGGCAGAGTGCGGCTGCTAAAAAACGCGATCTATTTAGGTTGGTCGAGATACGCATGGACCGCAGCACGCGTGATCCCAAAAAATTCATACAAGATCTGCTCGAATCCTGCAATCTGTCAACGGATTACATAAAGAGCGTCAAGTCCATGCAGCCAACGAAACCACAGGAGAGCGTGGCCAACAGACCCAGCTACGATTATCACTACAACACGGAGTTTTCCGAGTTTGAAACTCAGTTTCGTAATGTAAATATCTATATTAACGGCTCTATAAAAGTTAATGCTCGTGTTTTATAGGAAGCAACCAGCACGCGTCCAGTTCTTTCCATTTGGATGGAGGAAAATGCTGCCAGGGCCAGGCAGAGAGCTAAGGAAACATCTGAAATGGAAGCGGAAATTGATAAGCTTAAAAACGTCCTCGTAAGAGACTTGCAACTCTACGATGCTCGCTACGAATGTGGCTGGAATATAGAACATTATAGGGGTTGTCTCAAATCCCTGCAGCGCCTCACCCAGACTCATGGAACAGTGCTGGAGACGTTGCGCAATCGCGTCGTGGTTTTTGCTCCGTTTACAGGCATCAGCTTGGAGGGTCATGTGATGCTGTTCACGGGTGATGTGCAAAACAATTGGATAGACTTTATTAAAAACATTCCACAACATGATGCCTATCTAAATGTGGTGCCAGTTTATGAACTGACGCTATCCCAGGTTCTGCGCAGCATACAGATCGGACGACGTAAATTTATGCCCAAGCAACAGGCACGTGGTTATGCCAACTATCTTATGAAAGTGACGACGTCCCTCAACGACTATTTAAGCAAACAATTGTATCCGAAAAGCTGGCCGCAAACATTGAAAGAGTTCACAATTGTTGTTGAGTCTGAAGCGGGTCCATTGATGGTCAGTCCAACGGGTCAGTTCATCACACCCGCCACCTGTCCCGGCGCCATACTTGTGGACTTCATAAGTCAGAATATGAAGCTGGCACGTGAACGCATGACCAAATACGAAACAGACAAACACATTGAACACCAGCTCATCGAGGAGTCCATTACACGACTAAAATTGCAATCATTAACTAAGGACGATGCCGTAACTCCAGACAAGATGATTACAGCTCTGCGTGATCTACGTCTCTGCCAGCCCCAGCATTTCGAGCACATTAAGCTGCATATATCTCATTACTATTCAGTGCTTACCGATGGTATTGTGTGTATACCCTGGGATTTCATGCAAAAGTAGTAAATACGGCTTGCTTAAACACTCTTGTGCCTTGCGATCAACGACAATAAGCCTAATAAATTAATTTGATGATAAGCTTAAACTTAGTTATTTGTGAAATGCCCTATAAATATGCTGTTTATATATATATATATATATATATATATATATATAAAGAACTCAGATCTGAAGCTTAGTCTAAGTTATATATATATATATATATATATATATATATATATATATATATATATATATATATATATATATATATATATATATATATATATATGTATCTTCTAACTATTTTATTTATTAAGTTACCCTCTTAGTAAAAGTTGTTACATATAAGTTGCTCTGGTATATGTATATTTCTGTATAATCTTTGTTATCTATTTTGTAATATCGCTGCAGTCTTCGACCTTCCAAACGCATTCCCTGCGATAGTTTTCGAATTCCAAGCTGCTACGCGTATAGACGTGTCGCTCTTCGCCATCCCAATGCTTGGGATCACCTCCACAGAGCATCGAACCAGTTGTGGCTGCATCATAGAGGGCTACACCACCGCCAGCGAGTGGCAGCACTTGCCACCAAAATATCGAATCACGACTGTAAATATTCTTCGTAATATAGTCTCCAGTAGAGTGGTTACTTGGTTCCATTAGGATGTAACGATTGCGCCAATAGGAGCTATAGAAGGCAAATTGCAGTGTATTATTCGCAGCTCCCGTCCCTCGCTGTACGTAGTAGGATGCCTTCTTGGGATCGCGTTCATTGGTGCAGAGCAAATAGGTCTGTGGGCACTCGTACACGTAGGAATCGTGATTTGTCATATTGCGCAGGCAAATCTTCTGTGCAGTGTAGAGGATTTTCTCATCCGAAGGCAATTGTTCGTACACCTCTTCACGCAAGTTGCGACCAACTTCCTGCTCGAAATTGGGCTGCTCCAGCAACTGACGCAGATTATCGTGGACTGCTGCTTGTGCATCCACATTCGATTTCAGCTCCGTGCGCTGCAATAGCTGAAGATTTGCTAGTGTCATTTGGGTGACGCTGCCGCTAAAGTTGCCCAGACGCTGCACCACACTGAGAGTCGACTCCAGCGCCAATACCAGATTAAAAACGGCTTCCAATATATCGCGTAAGTAGTCAAGGGTGCTGAAGGTGAGTCGCTCAAGTAGGGCGTTGACTTTTGGAAATATTGCACTGCGGCTGTCCGTGTGAAACGGCGCCGCGAGCAAATGAGCACTGCGCCCAACAAACTGCTGATACACCTGCACCAGTAGCGTTGATGGTACCTGTGACTGTTGTGTAAGCTGGCCATACAGATCCAGTACCTTGACAGGATCATAGATTTGTCTCATCTGCTGCAGCTCTTGCCACAGGGCTTCGTAGATGGCTTGCTTTAGTTCCAATGTGCGCGTCTGGCTGGCCAGCTGTAACACAAAACGCCCGCGCTCCCAATCCCCATTGATTTCAGCGCTAATAATGTCCGTTAAGCTAAGTGGAGTAACCTCTGTAGTCCCTGGAGTCCTTTTGCCTTCCAACACATCGATGTGCAGCACCACATCCAGCGCAGGAGCAGATGCATTCAGCACAGCCAGCAGTCTATTATTACTGCCGTTGGCATTCAGGCCATACCCACCTCTCAAAGTTAGCCCTAGGAGCAACACCAGATAGACTGCTGTTGACATTGTTAACTACCTTTCAAATTGGGAGCACATGGCTTCTTATATGGGAGCGGTTTCTATCTGTAATTTAGTCGAATATTTGCATTGGACTTTCTTGGTAAATGGGAGACTGATAAAACAAATTAATAATCATCATTTAATTGTTTGTAATACAATAATCTACAATTTCCAAGTACTATAAATTTTATTCCAATTTCAAAAGTAAACAAAGTACCGCCAGCTGGCGTCAAAAACTGTGCACTAAAATCAACGGCCAACTGCACCAACAGATGGCGCCACTGTGACCAATGGCCTACAGACATTTAATTCGTACGTATTACAACAGGTGGCGGTATATAATGTGGATCTCTATCATTTTCGAAAGGCTAAATTCAAAAGTTATTTTTTAGACTTCTTTATTAGGCCAAATGGCAACGCAATTACTTAGAATTAATATCACAAAAACGCGTTTAGCTTAAACGGACTATGAAAAATGCAAGACTACGTACATGAATAAGTCGCTTTCGCTATTAAATACTAATTGGTTATTTACAATTTGGTGGAATTACGCGATTGAATCGAACGCCGTAAAATGCTCGAACGCAGCTCACCACGTGTGGATGCAGTTAGCGAGGCGCCCGTTTGAGTGCCACGCACAAAGGCCTGTGACCGCACCTCCTCCACATCTGTATTGCATTTATCCTCATCGTCTAGCTGCTTGGCTAGACAGGGAAAATCCCATATACTCTGACCACGTCCAAATTCCTCGCCATCGCTCAGCGTCTGTGGCAATTGGTGATGCAATGTCTCCGGCAGCAGTAACGCCAGCAAGCCACCCGCTATGCCCAGCAGACCCAAGATGATGAGCGGTAGCGCAGGCGATATGTTGGCCAGATAAACCACAAACGGAGCTATAATGCTGGCCACATAGCCCATGATGTGTATGAAGGCAACGCCCTGGGCGCGCACTACAGTGGGCAGTATCTCAGCTGCATACTGCAGTCCAATATTATAGCTAATATTTACAAAGAAACGACCCATGATGGCCAACGTGGCGGAGTATACACCGACCGGTGCCAGCGTAGCCAGCAGACTGAAGATGCCACTGGCTACCATTGACCCGCAAGCCAACCAACGTCTTCCAAAGCGATCTAGCGTAACAGTGAGCAAAGTATCTGCTGGTAACTCCGTAAAACTCGCCACAGTAAAGGTAAAGAAGATGTCCAGACCCAGAGAGCCGACATTACGTACATGACCATCAAAGACCAATGATATGGCCATCCAGATGACAATAAGCAGCAAAGTGGTGCGACGAAGACGCGGAGATTTGAATAGATCCAGCACAGAGTAACTGGCACTCTGTGCCTGTTCTTGATCCCGCATGCGTTTACAGCTGTCACTAAAATTCTGATACGTTTGCTCAGGAACCTGACGACCATTGCGACGCTCCAGTTGGCGCAGTATGGAAATGGCCTTATCCACCTGACCCTGTGATACCAGCCAGCGCGCCGACTCGGGCACAATGAGAGGCGTAAACACCACCAGCAACAAAGGCGCTGAGGTAATGATAGTCAACAGCTTCCAATCAGCGACAAAGTAAGCAATCCAGGGCAACAAACAGGCGGCGCCCGTAAAGAATATGGCAATGGACATGTTGGCAACAAATGTACGGTATTTGGGGCCCACATACTCCAGCACTGCGAAAATTGAAAGAAAGCCAAAAACATATTATATATATACTATATTTACCTCGAAGAAGAAGAGTCACACTTGCACTTACCTAGTATGTACATCATGGTGAAGCAATTGTCGAAAGCAAATCCCACAAAGAAACGCATTGTGGCAAATTGCCAAAAGTTGTTTACGAATGCAGTTGCTACGCCCGCAACCAATCCCATCAGATTACAACAAATAAGAGCTGGAATGCGACCAAATCGATCCGCTATCCAGCCAAAGAGTAACCCACCCACAATGGCACCCAGAAAGAAAATAGATTGAGCATAGGTGGGCAGCGCAGCATCATCGCAGACCCAATTCTGTTCGGTGGCCACAGTGGAGTAGGGTATTTCCGTATAATTATATGACCAGCCATTGCGGCATTTGACGCGTGGCCAATTCGGATCTGCCATAATTTTGCCCTGGGCCATGATTTCCGTATAGTTGACATCGTACATATAGCAATTGTTGTACTCCCCATTTACCATGGGTATGGAGAGGGCCAATCTGTGGGGGTAAATTGAATGAAAGGTGTTGCAATTTGGTTATTTAAGTTTTGAGTAACGAATGTCGAGGGTCAGGAACCCATCAGGGTCGGCGAAGCATTGTCTAGCCGACAGCTGAGAGCTATGAGCTTGGATAGCATAATTATCTCGTGATCTTGACAAAAATGTTTTGCGATTGAAACGTGTTGTTACCACTATGTACATATGTCTACAATTGTAGTCAAGCAAGATTGATGACTCAACGAGGTAGAGCGGGGCAAGGATTGCGTATTGTTTAATTGATAATCTTAGGACGGCACAATATTTGAATTATTGATTTTACTCTAACCTTAACAGATAATAAAAACACAATTCCATTTGACAATTCTATAAATTCTTTTACTATACCTCTTTACAATTTCAAAATATCTAAACATCTTTTTAGTATATATTTATTATAGATAGAGATTTTTGTAGTACATAATGTTGTCATTATATACATATTCAGTATGTAGAAATTGAATATATATTGAAGATATAGTTGTATCTCACACTCTAATTAACAAACTGTTTGAAAGTTTTTTTTTACCAGATCAACAATTCACTTAACACCGTATTTATTTTTTATGTAAATGCTTTGATTGTGTGGAAAATTAGAATTGAACGTTTGCCAGAGTTGAACTCAATTTGCGTAAGATTAAAAATTGTGGAAGAATTCATAGCTAAGAGTTGAGAGCAAAGCATAGGAATACAGACAGAGAGTAGCTAAATGATGGATATACATTGCTATGAGAGTTACTTATTGGAAACAGAGATAATAACTGTTTATATATAGCTCAAAAGTTTCGTGTTTGCAGGTCTTAGCACTCCGTACTTTATTCAGTTATATTCTATAACATTTTATTTATTTTTTAACTTTTTGTTCTTCGTATGAATATAAAACTGGGCATAAGATACAATCGAATAATTGTTAATTGTCCATTAATCATAAGTTCAGATAGTTCAAAGTCTATATATAACTTTAACTTAACACCTGTCTTTTGATACCCGCTCACAGTTTAGAAGGGGATATATTGGGGCTGCTTACTAATATGTCTTTTTGAATAGAGAGTCTTAAAATTTGGAAGACATATAATGTTAGTTGTACCTTAATGAGTGAAAGAGAGTTGTAGAAGTAGAGAGAGAGAGAGAGAGAGAGAGAGAGAGAGAGAGAGAGAGAGAGAGAGAGAGAGAAAGAAAAGTAGGAAGTGTTATTGAAAGAAGAATTTTAGTAGCGTTTTCTAATGATATTTTCAAATATAAATTCAGAAATAGATTCAAGAGTCTGTTTATCGACATGTATTAATGTGGAGTATTGGGCAGTTGTTTTAAAGTTTATACCCATTTCACTTATTCTCATTTTTTCCATTTGATTATGTTCAATCGAGTGTATTTGAGTTTCGGGTTTTAGCTGTTCATTAATATTTCTCTCATCGGAAAAATTGTAGCTCGTGTTTGGCATCGACACACAACATTAGTTAGTTAGTTGTTCATACTCATTTGCTGCTATTGCTGTCGTTGTTACCACGATTATTTCACTTGTGCGTCAACTGCGCTGCAACTGCGCTGTCGCAACATGCGCTGCTAATTATGGCTTGGCTTACCTGGCTGGTCTACCTGACTGGCTAGCTAGCTAGCTGGCTAGCTGGCTGACTGGCTGCTTATCTAACTACCTCTGCCACTGTTTGAATTTGCCTTCGCTTCGAGCACAGCTCCCCTCCATACTCTATCCACATTCATAAGGTTCTTTTAGTCATATTGACTAAAAACTTAAAACTCCAATCGTTTTGCAAGGTTAGACGTCATTCTAAACCGCAGCACTTAGACGAGTTAATGACTTTGATCAGAACACTCGAATTTATTTCGTTTTCGTTTTTGATTTGAAATTTGTTTAGTTCGATAATTATGGGCGCTGCAAACAAGTTATAATAATTTGATTATTATAATAGTTGAGCTTAAATATTTCATAGAAATTAAAGTGAATTCTATATACATTTTTATTGTATTTATTCTAATTCAGCCCATTTAGGGGCAAGAAACCTGTTGAATTGAACTCAAGGCGCTGTCAATCAAAACGTTTTTCAAGACACTGATCGATCTAAATTGAGATTTGTGAAAGTTTTGCGCAACCGCATACAACACAAAAAATAAAAATAAAATAATAATAATAAAATAAATCACTTCCGGAAATTTCAAAACCGCCGTATTGTGTTTAGTTTGGACTCAAAATATAAATCTTTGAAATGTACCTTAACAAAAATTTCTAAATGTAGATATTGTGAGTGAATTTAAAAAATATATATATATAAATATAAAAATATAAAAATATATAGCCTCGAGAATATTTATTTTTCATTAGAAAAATTCTATAATAAAATTTTTAATAAATTTATAAATATTGATTTCAGGTTTTTACTTAAAAAAAAAATAGATTGTTTCTTGAGAGTTTTTGAGGTCAGTCTGAAATGTAGAAATTCATGCATCAAAATTGAAATCAGAAATTTCCTCTTGTTACATTAGCTAAAATTTGCATTTAGGTAAATAATTTCGAAAACTTGACGTGATCAAGTTGCTATTCTAATTTTATATTCTGATTCCACTGCAAAGTATTATTTTTAAAAACATATTTTTAAAAAAATCAACAGACTCTCCTTCTCATATATACAATACAATAGATGTTTTCGACTTCCTACATGTATAAAATGTTCTATTTAAATGTTGAACAATCAGGAACTTTAAAACAAGTCCGATTCTAAAATCAGATTAAATCTTAGTTAGTTGTTATCTGCATATATTCAAGGTCATTGTTTTTGATCTATTTGAAAATTGTTTTGAGAGAGAAGATATTCAATCGTTCAACCATTCCAAATGCTTATTTATAATGGTTTCTTCAAAAATTAAGCCGTCAACATGACAATAACCCATTAATAAAACTGATAAAATCAGCATAAAAATCACATAAAGGAAAAATTATTAAAATTATGCGTATTGAATTGAGATTGCAAAAACAACATTCCAACTAGACTAAGTGCATGGAAGTCTAGTAGCAGCTATTAAATGTCTTAAGCTAACCAGTTAGCCAGCTTTGCCTAAAGCCAAGAGAAACTTGGCATATTCAGCTGCAATTGGCTCGAAATAATATTTGAAATGATTCGCGCTCAGAGTGCTAAAAGTTTTTATAGTCATAAAGCTAACCTGGCCTCCACATCAAGCGCATCCAACTCCGGCACATGGCACCAATGTTGCTCCGGTATGAGTGTCAAGAAGATTTGTGAGAAGTAAACAAAGGCCACGAAGAATGAGAATGGAATCATGCACAGGAATAAGATCTTTTGATATCTTCCAAACTCGCCAATCAATGGCAGCAGATCATCAAAATCCATGGCGGGAGCTGCCATTGCTGCCGGCTCTTTGCTTTTTTTATCCGACAAATCCAATTGGAGCTCCTTGTTGTTGCCACCGCTGCGACGCCGCGGCTGATTATCTGCGGCAATGGCTCCACCACCTCCGCCGGCACCATGCGGCTGCTCTTCGTGATTATATGCTTCATTGATGAAGTATGCTTGCTTCGCTTGACCTTCCATGTTCGCTGACCTTCGCCGTTAACTGTGTCACTTGTCTATGCTTGCGGCTTGTGAATTGTAAGCTCAAAGCTCTACGTACTCGGTACGA
Source organism: Drosophila leonis (assembly GCA_035045365.1). Classification (NCBI taxonomy): domain Eukaryota; kingdom Metazoa; phylum Arthropoda; class Insecta; order Diptera; family Drosophilidae; genus Drosophila; species Drosophila leonis. The sequence continues at coordinate 129,137 of JAWNPC010000454.1, forward strand.
TAAAAAATTCACAGAAAAAGGCGCAATCCGTTCCAACAATATAAAACTAAAGACACGAACTCGAGAGCGCACGCGCGCGTTTCCGTTAATGTTCTGCAACTGAACTGAGCACGCGCACCGGATGGCGTTTTTATATATCAGCCACGATTCGAGCCGAACTACGTTAGCTTCGTTGGCTTCACCTGTCGTTAAGAACAACAGCCAAGAGAATTGGCAATGCCCCGGTAGCGAAAGTTGAACAGCTGTTCTCGCAGTCCAGCTGCTAAACCGGTCTCATAAAGCCTAAGCATTATATGATCTTGATCAGCTGGTTGCCATTACTTTGATAATACATATATACTATATATAGATATCGACATATTTATAACGAAACGCTCCCCCAGCTGGGCCTGAATCATCAATAAACAATGCCATCAAGTCTTCCCAATTAACATAAGCGAAGACCAACAAACTCTAAAGCATCACAGTGTCCATTCATATTTAAGATTGGGGGACTAACCCCCAATCGCCGCAGCTGCCATAGTCTGTCTGTCTTGACTGACTCACACGCAGCATCCACTCAAAATACCGCCACAAACCACCTACTTGATATTTAAATTTGGTTTTTTGTTTTCTTCTTTTTTTTTTTATAAATAAAACGATTGTGTGCCTGCCCCCAAGTCTCAGAATTGTGTTGCTCGAATCTTGCATATGTTTTGCATAATTAGTGATATCTTCTAACTGTGATTTCTGCAACTTATTATGCGAACATGTCTTTCTTATACGAACGAACACATTGGTGGGTTACGAGGAGCGTCCAATGTTTTTGTGATTATGTGTGTAACAGGTGAAGGAAATGTCGAAGTTGGCAGAAAAACATCCACGGTTGTTATGCTAAGGGAATGAGTTAAGTACAACTAGTCAGTACAGCATAGGCTCCTATATATCAGTCCATTTATCAGCTCTTCTATCACTTCTCATACGCTTATCAGAGCATACCTTCCTTCCGCTCAAATCAGTTCTTCTATTGGCCTATTTTGCCTATTTGACCGAAAATCGATGTGTCTAGGGTATCTAATAGTCGTGCAAATTAGCTCTAGAGCAACTCCCACTTGTTTTGTGTTCTGATTACAAGTGCGAAAGTTGTTTAACGCACAGCGCAAAGTCCACTTAAATCTTGTTTTTAGTTTTGTTTTAATTTTTATTTTAATTTTGGTTTTTTTTTTAATTTTTAAAGTTGTTATTTACTTGCTGTGCACGCATTAAATGTTTTAATTAGCACCGTTTGCGTTATAGCTCAAGAACAATAAGTTTTAGCTTGCACTGAGATCTCGTTCTCAAATGGGTTCATAGTCACACGCACTTGAACAGATTCGAGCTTAAACTTGAGATCTAAATGGCAATACGACTTACGAGATATGCGACTTGAGATTTGAGATAGATATATAAATACATTGATCTGTTGAATTTGCTTTGGGACTTAGTTCGCTTTTGTTTTATAGTATGTCATTTGATATTGACAAATACAAAGGATTGCGTAGAGGCTAAGCGTAGGGCGAGGCTTCCGTATCTAAGGGACAATCTTCGAATCACAGGCCGACACAGAGCCAGCGACAACAACAAAAAAGAATAAAGTAACAAATAGAGGTGTGTATATATATATATTTTTTACATACATGTATATAAAAAAAGTCCTATTTCACCACATCGTTTAAATATCTAGCTAATTAGTGTTTAATTAATACATATATGACACCTACGTGTCACTTAAAATCTTACTAAATGCGCAGTACAAAAACAGATTTTCTGTAATAAATTTGTTCTTTATTTTAAATGTATAAATGAGAGTTTTTCTTTGATTTTAGCTGTAAAGCTAATATTGTTTTTTTTTTTTTAATTTAAATTTTTAATTTTTTGTTTAGGTAAATAAAATTTTGTTTATTTTATATACATATATAATATTTCTAATTTTTTGACTCTGAACTAAAATTCATTCAGTAGATAACATTTTTGTTCTAGTATTTTTGTTTTTTTAGTATAATAATCATATTTAGTATTGTAATTTATACATATTTTTATCGGTTTTATAGAGCATGCAAAAGTCGTCTTCAGCTTTCGTATTATTGTATGTTCGTTTCAGGGTACTTTGATTAATATAACCTTCAATTAACAAATAAATATTATTGCATTCAAAATCAGTTTTTTAATTCTTACCTTTGCTTACTTTTTTTTATGGTTATCATTTTTATAAGAGTGTGTGTGTGTGTATATAAGATTTCTAAATTAGTTTAATAGTTGTTTGAGCTAAGAGATAAAAAGCAAAAACCGTTTCATTAAATGCAAATTTAGTTGAGGTGTATCGAAGTAAGTACATAATAAAATATATGAATGTCTATAGACTATATATATATCCACAAATCTCTACACACAAGTGTTAATTAATAGAATATTTGAAATGGACTAATTAGATATTATATGTTATCTATAAGCTGTCTTGCAACGATTTTATTTGTGAATGGAATATATTAATTATATTTATTTCAATTTTATTATTCTAATTAGTTTTGCTCGATTCGAAAATTTGTGACTGAATTTTAATTTGGACAAGGCTCTAACTATTTAGGCGGCAAATAACAAATTTTTTTTTTATTTGCTCAAGTTATTTGACCTGAAAAAAACAAAATCTATTAAAAAATCGTTGAGTTCAATTGTTCTTGACCCAAACAAAATGATAAGGCTTAAATAAAAAAAAAACTATAAAAAAGTTCCTGTCAAGGAAATTCCCATTTATAGGTTTATTATGCAGCACACGCCAATTATCAACGCATCAGAAGTAGAAATAGTCACAATCAGTATTCCATTGTAAATCAAACGATTAGAAATATGCGATTGCTCAAGATATATGATGCAGTCGTCTAGCTTCGTTTGCTATAAAAGATTGTCCACTTGGCCAAGTTTCTTCAGTTGTTTTCAACATGAAATTCGTTTGTGCATCGATTCTGCTTCTGGTTGCCGTTGTCGGCGCCAATGCCGTGGACTGGAAATCCGTCAAGTCGTTGGACATTGATCCCAATGTACCCATGACTCGTCGTCACGATTCACCAGCTGGACGCATCACCAAGGGCCAGAATGCTGCGCGCAATCAATTCCCTTACCAGGCGGGACTCCTGCTCTACGTCGATGGAGGAGCTGCCTGGTGTGGAGGCACTGTGATCAGCGAACGCTATATTATTACCGCTGCTCACTGCACAGACTCGCTAACAACCGGCGTGGATGTGTATCTGGGCGCCTGGAATCGTGCCAACAGCAAGGAGGAGGGTCAGCAGATCATATTTGTGGAGAAAAAATTCGTGAATGTTCATAAGGATTGGGATGCATCCACCCTTTCCAATGATATCTCCCTTATCAAACTGCCCGTGGCTATCGAATTCAACGAATACATTCAACCAGCCAAGCTGCCCGTCAAGAGTGCCCAGTACAGCACATATGCTGGGGAGCAGGCTATTGCCTCTGGCTGGGGCAAGACTACCGATCGTAAGCTCTAAATAGGATTCCTTTTTAAGGACTCAGCTAATTGTGCTATATGTTTTTTGCAGAGGCAACCGCTGTCACCGACATCTTGCAGTACATCATTGTGCCCATCATGAACAATTCAGGCTGCTCTCCTTGGTTCGTTGGCGCCGTGAGCGCATCGAACATTTGCATCAAGACCACCGGTGGCACCTCCACCTGCAACGGCGATTCCGGCGGTCCTTTGGTGCTAGCTGATGGCAGCAACACCTTGATTGGCGCCACTTCATTTGGTATTGCTCTTGGCTGTGAGGTTGGCTGGCCAGGTGTGTTCACACGCATCACCTCCTACCTGGACTGGATCGAAGAGAACTCCGGTGTCGTTAATAAGGGCAACTAAATGTTGATTTTAACTTTCAATAAAATCTTATTTTGTCGCATAATTGGAAGAATCAACTTTAGAAATGTGGTTTTGTTGTATATACTTGTATATATTTTTGTATACCCTGAACCCATAAAGTACATATGTAGGTATATTCTTGATAAGGGCGACGAGCTGAGTCGATTAGCCCTGTTCCTCTGTCTGTCCGTCCTTATTTGTGAACGCAAGAGCTATAGGTAATTTTGCAATTAGTTTGATGTTTATTTTGTACAATATTGATTTTTGTTATATTTTGGATACCGGCTCCACATTTTAGAAGTTGCACATTTATCCAATATGGGAACAAGTTGGTATGTTTCCTAATATGACAAAAATTCAATCAAACATGTAGATCACTTGCTGAAAATTTCATTGAGGTCCATTAAGTAACACAGAAGTTATTAAACAAAACGTTTGGCTAATTGGCAAAAGCACGTGGCAGCAGCGCCAAGCGCACGCATTTTTCCTGTATGCACAGATGTACATGTGCACGCATACATTAATACGTGCATTCTCGTATGTTCTAAGAATCGCATTTACGATTGAATTGTGTTTGCATTATCAGCTGCGACTTTAGCTTAGATTTGCTAGATAGCGCTCTAGCCGTGTAATGGCGGTGTTGGCAGAAGCGATGCACGTCAACTCACAGTTGCGGGTTCGATACTCGGCACTGTTTGCGGACTTATTCTTTTCTTTTTTTTTTGACAAATTATCTATTAGATTGTAAAGGTGCGAGTTTAATGACGTGGAAACATGTTTATTTTAGTCGGGAATTTTTGTAAGTTTACACTTGTATCTGCTTTTATAAATTCATAACTGCGTATATTTAAAAACGCAGATCATTCAGGGAGTTGGGTATCTCCTAGTCGGGCATCCCGACTAGAGTCTTATTACTTGTTGTATATAATATTGGAAGTGCTTGAGTAAGAGAAGAGAAAAAGAAATTATAATAAGTACAAGAAAAACAAAAAGTTTTTGCAATGAATTTATAAAGCAAATGCAACAACTTTTATATAGCGATCTAATCTATCTAAGCGCGTTTATAGCCAATATGGAATTATTTATGGATCAGTAGCAATTTCAGCAATCATCGTAAATCAGTTCTTTTAAGCCTGATAAGCGATATTATAGGAACGCAGATTAGCTAATCATTTTGCTTTTCTGTGGCTATAAAAGATTCGGCCCACTGGCGGCGTGGGTTCAGTTGATAAATATGAAATACGTTTACGCATCGGTGCTGCTCTTAGCCGCCATAATCGGCGCCATTGCCGTGGACTGGCAGTCCCTCAAATCGGTGGACATTGATCCCAAATTACCAATGATTCATCGTCATAATGTGCCCGCTGGACGTATAACCAGGGGTGAAACTGCTGGCAGAAATCAGTTTCCCTACCAGGTGGGACTCATGCTGTACGTCGAAGGTGGCGCAGCTTGGTGTGGCGGTACTTTGATTAGTAATCGACATGTGATTACGGCGGCTCATTGCACGGACAGCTTGACCACGGGTGTGGATGTCTATCTGGGTGCCTGGGATCGCACCAATAAGAAGGAGGAAGGTCAGCAGATTATCTTTGTGGCAACCAAATACGTGACTGTGCATGAGGAATGGGATGCATCCACCCTAACCAACGATTTATCCGTCATTAAGCTGCCTGCACCTATTGAGTTCAACGAGCACATTCAACCCGCCAAACTGCCCGTCAAACAAGAGACTTACAACGTTTACGCCGGCGAGCAGGCGATTGCTTCTGGCTGGGGCAAGATCACTGACAGTAGGGCGTCTAAAGGGTATATTTAATAGGAGCGTCAATAATTGAGAATTTATTTTTACAGGTGCAACTGGTGCCACCGACATTCTGCAGTACATTAATGTACCAATCATGAAAAACTCGGGCTGCTCGCCCTGGTTTGGAGGTATTCTGACCAGTAACGTCATCTGTATCAAGACCACCGGCGGCACCTCCACCTGCAACGGCGACTCTGGTGGTCCTTTGGTTTTGGCTGATGGCAGTAACACCTTGATAGGTGCTACCTCCTTCGGCATTGCTTTTGGCTGTGAGATTGGCTGGCCAGGTGTGTTCACACGGATTACATCGTACTTGGATTGGATCGAGAATAACACTGGAGTGGTTAATAATGGTTATTAAGAAGAGTTTGCTTAAAATAAAAGTTTATTTTGCTGAACGCTTGGCAGCTACAAGAAATAAAAATCGTATTCCGATTTCGGTTTGGAATGTGGCCGTAGGCTAAGATTCTCGGACGTATCCTCATCGGACAATGGATGCTGGATGTCCAGTTCGTCGGGTACATCGTCTGCCAACTGATGCGTGCGCTTGTGTTCCTGCTTGGAATATTTTTTAATATACTGATCGAAGAAAATGGCCTCAGTGGTGTCTTGGTGCGAATGGACACCTGTCTCATCACTAATCCAGTCCAGGTACGAGGCCACCTTAGTGAAGGCAGCCGGATAGCCGCGATCGCAACCATATATGCTGCCAAACGAGGTGATACCAACCAGGACACGTTTCTTCGAATGACGACGCTGTAGCACAAGCGGTCCCCCCGAATCGCCATTACAAGTAGACTTGGCATTGCGTCCACTGGTGCAGATGTTTGTGCCACGAAAGGATAACGGAAAATTACGTTTACACGTGCGATCATCGACGATCTGCAGTTGGACATAGCGCAGCACATTGCTAATGGCATGCACCCCTGTAGCATAACGCCCCCAGCCAGAGGCAATACCCAGCTTGTTTTTAAAGCTGCGATACTCGTAGTGCCGCTTTGGCAACTGTATGGGATGGATGCGTTCTGACAAGACAAAAAGGCTTAGTCGCAGATGCATAGATAAGATTAGGATTAGTTTACCATTGAAGCTAACTGCATGTGGCAGACGCACTAGCGCAATATCATCTTTTAAACGCTTTGGATTCCAGGTGGGATAGATATGAAAATTGCTGCTCGGCACCATGAGACGCACCTGACCTGATTCCTTGGCATTCTTAATCTCATTTGCGCCCAGAAAAACCAACGCGCGTTTGGCCCTGCAAAAGCGCAGAACGAGGAATAGCTTAGTTAAACATAAAGTTGGCGGTCAATAAAGCTTTGGCCTACATGTCTACACAGTGTGCAGCTGTTAGCACATGCTGCTCCGAGATAAGCGAACCGCCGCACCAATAGAGGCCCTTGGGACGCTGCAGCAGCATGCCCACTTGATAGGGAAAACAATGCGGATTGCCCACATCACCACCAAAGATGCGATCCATGGCCATCGCACCTTCTGGCAGCATGCTGTCTAGCAATGGTGTTGTTTCCAAATTCAACACTAGTGGCTCTGGCTCCGTTGAAATGTCCGCAGAAGCTGCTGAAGTGTCGCTGATGCGGCTATCATCATTGCTAGCGCTCATTTCCGCATCCAGTTCGGAGGACAAGGAGGTGGTTGATGGTGTTTGTGACAGGGGCATGCCAAACGGGCCCGGATACATGGATACTAAATACATGGGCTTAACCTGTTGCCAGTCAAGTGCAACAGCCACATGGATGCAGCAGCACCAGGTCATCCAGGTGAGAAGCAACAGCAACAGCCGTTGTGCTGTCAATGTCGCAATAATTGAAACACTTGCCGCTTGTAAAACCATTTGCGTTGCTTTTTCTTGCTGCTCACTGCTGGCGCACGCATTTAATATTTAATTTAATCTTAATTAATCACACACACACACACACGCGCGCGCACGCATACACATACACAAACAGTCTGTTTCCTCTTTTAACTGCGTTTGGAATTGTTTCCCGTTTGGTTTTTGAAAAGCCGTTACAGGGGGCGCGTAAATGTTGCTGCCTTGATACTTTCCCTGGTCTTACACTCTCGTTGTCGGTCAGCGTCTCGCTTACAACTGTGGCGGCGCGCGCATGTTACAAGCATTTTTATAAACTCTTTTCTTTGCCACAATTTCATTGCGGGCTCACTTTAATTATTTCGTCTACTTTGCTGCATTAATTTGACGTCGCTTTCGACGTCGACAGCGACAGCGACAGCGACAGCAGCGCTGCCAATTGCATTCATTTCAATATGCTATTTTTGCATTCACGCGCTCTTTGCACTCTTCTCTCCCCTATTTACACTGTCTTGGTATCTCTCTCTCTTTCTCTCTCACACACACACTCTTCATTTCTCTTACTCTGTTTGGACCTGTGTGTTACGCTTGCGCTTTTATAATGTTTTTGTCGTATTTCTTTTGACATTTGTCATTCGCCCTTTGGCGCCGGCTTCTACTTTAGTGTGCGTTTGTCGTGCGTGCGCAAGCAAAATCTGGGCAAACATCGTCGACGGTCACTTCTGCTCGCTGCCCGTTGTGTTGTTGTTATTACCATTTACAGTTTAAAAAGTGAATATATGTATGTACATACATAGCTGTAACTCTAGTTACTTATCCTCTACTTGCTTTGGTGCTATTACATCACGCGTGTGTATAAGTTCGTGTGTGTGTGCTCGTGTGTGTGGGCTGTGCAATCCGCAGCATGCGGCAAAATGCTTTCATTCAGAAAAATACCGTATATAGTTGTTGATATTGTTGACGGCAAATGGTAAGTGAAACAAAAAACATTACACGATACATTTGTCTTTTGCATTGTTTACCCCGTTGAGCCCCTGGGTCTGCCTTCCACATACCGCTTGAGCACCGATTACATGTACATATGTATGTATGTATGTACACACACATATTTACATACATATGTCCAAAGCAGTGGGCTGTATTTTGTTCGCTTAGCTGCAATATTCGCGAACTCACCACCCGTACATTTTGCGGTGTGTGCTGGCCAGTGGCCACTGTGCCGCCAAATCTGCTATTTTGCTTTTCTCTTCTTCTTTACTTAAGCCAAGGTTATTGCCAGGGCACAGCGCAGTTATAGGCAAATTAACTGCATTGTTTGCATGTGAATGCCGCTGAAGAATTTTCGACAGCAGGAAATCAGGAAATAGCTTAGCTCCCCATCCCTTCTCTTGCAACTGCTGTTAACGTGTTGCATATATGTATGTATTCATAATTAAATTAATTCGTTGAAATAACTTTAATTTGGTGTTGAAAGTATTTCTTGGTTTGCGGGCTGGCATTATTGTTTTTGTCGATTTAGGAAATGCGGCTCACTTTGCCTGCCTAGCGAAGCAAATAAATCAAATCGTCTCGCGATCGGTGATATGTTCAAATGTAATGAGGCTACCAACAACAAAATACAACAATCAGCGGCGACTGCACTGGAGCAACTATAACAGTAGCTGCAACAACAAACAGAAAAAAAAACAACGGCGTCGATTATGCAAATCTTTTGCACCTCTCGTTTTGGTAGACCTTTTTTTTGCGGGTAGCGAGCGATCGCTTACTGCGCTCCTTACTTACTTTATACTACAATATTTTGATGGATAGTCGTAAGCTGATGAACAGAAACTTGCTAATAGGCTAAAATAAATAATGAGAAAATGTCTTTCTATTTTTATTTATTCTTGTTTCTAGACAAATGTCAGTTCCATTATTATTGCTTTTTCTGCATTCATTATTTATCGATATAATATTAAAGACAATAATTATATTAATACTACAAAATATTTCAAGTCTCTTCAATGCAGATGGACAATAAGTGCAAAGAGCATTGACTATTCGGTGTGTCGTGTTAAAAATTTGATTTGCTTTTCTTGATTTGTTTCTTTACTTCGTTTTGAATTTCGTGCGTCGATATTTAATGCATAATCGGAATTGTGATTACCGCTCTTGCATGTTATATATACATCCATGTACATACATATGTATGTCTGTCTGCTGAATAATAAGCACATGAATTTATATTATTGCACTTGCTAATGCATTTGCCGTTATTTAATTTAGCACCACGATCGAACTATTTATCATTTGGATAATATTGGTGATTACAACTCTTTTCTCTTTACACTTTATGACCGTTTAAATTAAATTATTTTTTGCTTTATTCAATTGTTTTTGCGGCAGTGAAAAATTCATTTGAACATTGTGCACGCAGTTCCTAGTTGAACTTAAAAAAAGTATCAGAAAGTATTAATACAAATTGCTAAAATTCTATTCATTGAAAAGATTTCGAATTGTATTCATGCTTAATTTAAGTTAACCTATACATAAACAATAAACATAAATAGCTTCAGGCCCTCTACTGTCCTATCTATTCAAATGCCGGCGTATGCCTCGCCAGTTGCATATCATCCATGAATGAACTAACTGTTGACTTGATATCCATGCTGCTGCTAGTTGGTATATCGTCCCCAGCATCAAACATGGCGCTATCCAAACTCTTGTTTAGTCGATCGTGGAATTCGGACATTGAGATCTTTTTAAGTGCGAAACGTTTGCCAAACGTTTTCTTCACCTTCAGGCGGCGTTTCTTGATTAGATTCTTGTTCTTGCTGAGGCCATCGTTGAAGGAGATGGCCCGTCGCAGCTTGCGAGAGCCAAATTTAACAACGCGCACTTGGCTGGTGATGGCGCATTCCTCGCTATCGTCTTCCGCATCGGCTGCATTTTCATCGCTGGGCTCCTCGAATATAGTCTCCAGACTTGTAGGTGTAAATTTCTTCATCCTCTTGCTCGTGTAGATTTTTTCAATGCTGCGCAGCATCTGTTCATTGGTTTGTAGCTCCTTACGTTTCTTCTTCACTTCTGTACGCATAATGGTGCTGCACACCCGATTAAAATTGTCTTTGGAGACGCGAGCAGGCATTCGTCGTCGAGCAACTCCCCCGCGACGGCCATTGCGATAGCTGGTGCTGTAGCTGTCGCTTTCATCGTTGTCCTCGCAGCGGCTTAGCTGTGAGTCCACCTCATCCGAGTGGTCGGTGTCAGGGCTTTCCGAGTCCAGCATTTCATCGGTTGAATTTGTGGGCGCCATTGGTTTAAGATTCCAAGAAAACTTGGAAATTGGTGCAGAGCTACAAAATTAATTTTCTCCATTTAGTTTTTGCGCTGCTTTTCGCCTCTTTCGCTTCGGTGGACTTACCGATTCTCTGTTAAGACAACCTCTTGTGGCTGAAAAGTAATCGTTGCAAATTTCCGCACAATGTTTTCCATTATTCAATCTATAACATGCTGTTAAATTTCAAAATTTATTCAGCTTTTTTATCGCTTTTGATTTGTTATTTACTCTTTTTTTTTTTGTCTTTTGATTTAGAAGAGGAAGCATAAAATGAATAGCAGCTATGTTATTTAACATAGCAGGGGATAGGTGATTAACATTTAATGTAATGTTATATGTTATTTGCAATGTGCAAAACTTTAATTGTATTTGAGATCTTATATTTATGTTTCCAAATCAAAATATTTACTTAATTTTTTCTTTTGGGTGATATTTCAAATATTTTTGTTTGTACTTTCTCAACAAAATAATTAAGTATCATCAAATTTGAATGTTGTGACAGTTTCAGCGACAAGCGTTCCAGGCTCAGCTGTTTTTCTCTGTTACCACGACTAGTTTATTTTTGCGCTTTCTTATCGATGTATATCGATTATTATTTGTTAAACGCGTTGGAATGGCCTACTTACTCTGATTGCCAATAGATGGCTTCTTAAAATGGCGGGTAATTTAAACAAAAATATATTATGTATAATATATTATTTAACTGCCACGCCATATGATTACATAATTATTATACATAGATTCTAATTACTTCCATAGAAAAAGTGGAGTTAATGAAAAAAAATGTTTTATTTAAAGATATTGAGACCAAAATTGTCAATTTAGATATCAGATCTGAATCATACTGCTATAAAATATATAAATAAAAATATAGAGAACAAGAAAACCAGATTATCTCTTGTCTTCTTATAGCTTAGCAATGGAATAAACTGGGGCCCTTATTTGTTATGTGTATATAGCCAATAGAATAAGAATTTGTTAAGGCAAATAAGTGTTATTGACTTGCGAAACTTTGATAAGCGCTCAACGTGCTGACAATTCAGAAAACTTGTTATCTACATTTCTTTTTGAACTTCGAAATAAATTAATATATATACACAATTTTAATGAGTGCCTGATATCTGTTGAAGTACAATAGATATGATACAAAAACCATATAAAATACGCTTCAATGCGGTCGAAAGGCACCAATCGTATGTTGATCATGAAGGCTTTCATAGTATTAGCTTTGGTTATCGCTGCCGTCGCCGCAGAAACAGTGGAACAGGTCCATCCCAAGGACCTGCCCAGGTCTGCCAAGATCGAGGGTCGCATCACCAATGGCTATCCCGCATACGAGGGCAAGGCCCCCTACACCGTTGGCTTGAGCTTCAATGGCTGGTGGTGCGGCGGCTCCATCATTGCTCACGACTGGGTGTTGACAGCTGCTCACTGCACCAACGGCGCCAGCTCAGTGACCATCTACTATGGTGCCACATGGCGCACCAACGCCCAGTTCACCCATACCGTGGGCAGCGGAGAGTTCAGACAGAACCACAACTGGCCCCACAACAATGGCAATGACATCGCTCTGATCCACACTCCTCATGTCGATTTCTGGTCTATGGTCAATAAGGTGGAGCTGCCCAGCTTCAACGATCGCTACAACATGTACGATGGCTGGTGGGCTGTTGCCTGCGGCTGGGGCATTACCTCCGATGGCGGTTCCCAACCCGACTGGCTACAGTGCGTCGATCTGCAGATCATCAGCAACAACCAGTGCTCCCAGACCTATGGCCACCAACCCGATGGTATTCTGTGCGTCGCCACACCCAGCGGCAAGTCTACCTGCAGTGGTGACTCTGGCGGTCCATTGGTGCTCCATGACGGTGGCAGATTGGTGGGCGTTACCTCCTGGGTTGCTGGCAATGGCTGCACTGCTGGTCTGCCATCTGGCTTCACTCGTGTCACCAACCAATTGGACTGGATCCGCGACAACTCTGGCGTTGCCTACTATTAAATTGATAAATGGAGAATAAAAGTAGCATGAAAAATTCGTGGGCGTTTAATTACTCACCGCGAAATAAGATAAGAACTGGCAGGCGTGTCAGTTCGCCTGGTCAGAATCGCAACTTTGAATCTATGCGCGGATATATAGGTTGCTTATCGGGAGTTGCTTACTATCAGTTGTTCCCAGTAATTTTATGAATGGGTTGAGCTATTTGCTTAATATGAGTAAAAATTAACATTTAACATTATATCAGTGATATTGCTTTGTGTCATACTGGCATTTTCAATAGACATTTTTATTAGACTGAGCTATTAAAGTAATTGCCAACAAATTGAATAGGTGTCACAGAATACTCTTTGATTGTGGTTGATTAAAATACAAGTAGATCCACTTCCGCCTTTTTTTAGAGATCACGTCTATAATTCATGATCAAATGATCAAATAAAAACTGATCGCCTTAACGAAAACCTTAACAACACCTGTAACAACATTTTAACCTCATTTTGCATATAATAGTTTTACAATGCTTCTTATATATGTTTAAAAGCTTATCAATTACTTGACAGCTTTCACTTAAACATAATCAAAGCTATTGTTATAAGTTACCCACGAAATTTTTATGAATTAATTGAGCCATGTGAATAAATGTCTAAATTTCGATGATGGTAAGTCCTATCAGGAATATATGGAGTAGCGTATTACCAGTCAGATTTAAATACAATTTCCGTCAGTTGAGATTAGATAATAAACTCAAGTGAATTGAACTTTTAAGTGGGACTCGATTAAAATAAGACGTAAATGATAATAAATCCCCTGACAGTAGTGAAAAGGGAGTGGAAAGTAAGAATCTACAGCTAAGAAGCTATACTTTTTATAGCCTGAACCCATTGAAATGGGAAATCATGGTATAATGGTTTTGTTAAAGTGTCAAATGTATCTAACATGCAGAAGGGGGCGTGGCAGACCCTATAAAGTATATATATTCTTGATCAGGGAGACGAGCTGAGTCGATTAAGCCCTGTCCGTCTGTCCGTATGTATGAACGCGTCGATCTCAGAACATATAAGAGCTAGAGACTTAACATTTTTTTGTAGGTTTTTGTTTTAAAAAAATGGATAACTTTTCCCGTTTTTATACCCTGAACCCATTGAAAATGGGAAATCAGGGTATAATGGTTTTGTTAAGCTGCCAAATGTATGTAACAGGCAGAAGGGGGCGTGGCAGACCCCATAAAGTATATATATTCTTGATCAGGGAGACGAGCTGAGTCGATTTAGCCCTGTCCGTCTGTCTGTCTGTCTGTCCGTCTGTCCGTCTGTCCGTATGTATGAACGCGTCGATATCAGAACATATAAGAGCTAGAGACTTGAAATTTTTTTTGGAAGTCCCTGTATAGCACGCGCATATCGAGTTTGTTTTAAAAAATCGATAACTTTTCCCGTTCTTTTGTTATCGATAAAAACCTTATCAAAATGAAGTTAATAAATTATATCTCGTACATGTTTGAAGCTAGAGTCTCCAAATTTTGCATTTAGTTTCATTTATATTTTATACAATTTCGGTTTTTGTTATATTTTGGATATTGGTTGAAAATTTTTCAAAAATTTTCAAATTGTAGGTTAGTTGCAAATATAGCCAATATGTGAATGAGTTTGCGATTTTATACAACTGCAAGATATTCAATATAATATGTAGATCATATTCTGAAAATTTCATTGAAATCCATTAAGTATCACAGAAGTAATTAAACAAAACGTTTTGTCCATTGCAACATGTGACCAGAAACCCTCCCCCGTTTTCATTTTTTCTATACATGTGCACACATACATTGAGACATTCGAATGCGAGCATTCTTGTCTGTTCTAAGAATCACAACAATAACAGCTGACTGCTTGAATTTTGTTATAATTCTCTTAAGCAGTGCGGGTTCAAACCCCGCCGATGTTAAATATTTTTAATTGTTTTTTTTTTTCACACACACAATGGCGGTGGAGGTCAGGTGATGTTGGTCCGACTCCAGCTGCGGAAATGTCGTATTTTCTTAATTTTTTCTTTTTTTCTTTTATTAAATTATTATTACTATTATTAAAAATAAAAACTACTTTTTTGACAAATATGCTATTTGATTGTGAAAGTGCAAGATTGGCAATTTAATTAAATTTTGTATAAGTTTGTAATGTATACAAGATACGGAATATATTTAAAAACGCAGATCGGACGGGGTTCAGGGGATCTCCTAGTCGGGTACCCCCGATTAGAGGTTTCTTACTTGTTTTGGTTATCGATTTAAAGCCTTATCGAAATTGCATTTTTAAATTCTATCTTGTACATCTTTCGAGCTTGAGTCTCCGAATTTTGCATTTAGTTTCATATTTATTTTAGACAATTTTGATTTTTGTTTTATTTTTGACACTGGGTCCAAATTTCTGTTTTCTAAAAAACACAACACTGCTTGAATTTTGTTATAATTCTTAGCTGCCTTTAGTTTCGAATTCGCTACTGCTTGTTTAAACATTGAAGTGGCGGTGTTGATAGAAGCGGGGCACGTCTTGCCGTGCAGACCTCGTATTGAATCTCGCCGATGTTTTCCATTGTTTTTTCACACACAATTATTATTAGTTTTGCTTTAAACTTTGAGTATTTATTATTTACAATAGAAGTACTCCATTTAGTAGGAGATACCAGTGTTGTCACGAATCCAGTCCAGGTAGCCAGTGACACGAGTGAAGCCCGCGGGTTGGCCGGCAGTGCAGCCGTCCCAATGACCGAAGGATGTGATACCCACAATTCGGTTGCCGTCGTGTGTAACCAATGGGCCGCCGGAGTCGCCGCTGCAGGTGGACTTGCCACCAGATGTGTTAATGCAGATGGTGTTGTCGATCACATACCCACCGCCAAAGACGTTGCGGCACTCATCGTTGCTGATGATCTGGACATCCACGCAGTTCAGATAGTTGTGCATACCGCTCTCATTGGAGGTGTGTCCCCAGCCAGATGCCACAGCCCACCAGCCATTGTAGTTGTTGTAGCGATCGTTGTAGCTGGGCAGTTCCACTTTGTTGACCAAGTGCCAGAAATCGACATGGGGTGTACGGATGAGGGCAATATCATTGTTCAATTGATCATTATAGTGGGGATGACGGATCTGGTCGTTGCCGCTGACCCAGTGGGTGAACTGAGCCTCATGACGGAAGCTGGCGCCATAGTAGATGGTCACACCGGAGCCATCTTTGATGCAGTGGGCGGCAGTCATGACCCAGGTGTTGCCAATGATTGAACCACCGCACCACCAACCACCGTTGAAGCTCAGGCCTACAATATAGGGCACCTTACCCTCAAATGCTGGATAGCCATTGGTAATGCGTCCTTCGATGCTGCCCTGCTTGGGCATGTCCATCACCCGCAAAGGTTTCTTCGCACCGGTAGGGACGGCGGTGGCTGCTGCTACAGCACAGATCAGGAATACGAACAACTTCATTCTCGAATGCTTACTCTGGCCTTAGCAAACCTTTTCTATGCTTTTATACACATTGGACTCAGTCTTATCGAAGTCTGTTTAAAGTCTTGTTATTCTAATCATGGCTCATAAATTTTATTCGGGCTTAATCCTTGTCTGGAGGAGATAAGTTATATATATATATATATATATATATATATATATATATATATATATATATATATATATATATATATATATGTATATATAAAATTATTCGTGATTGTGGAAACAGGCTCAATATACCCTGGATAGAGAATTGATTTTAATCGAACTTTTTTTTTTATCTTGGTTCATAAATTTAATTTGGGTCTAGTCATTGTTTGGGCTGAAAAGTTGAGCATTGGACATTCATATATATTTATATATATACAGCTGTGGTCAGAAAAATAGTAGTACGAGTGAAGTGTTGGGCAGTTGTGATAAACATAATATTTTGAAAAAATTTAAATTGAAATTTATTTACATTGTTTTGTTAATTTTTATACTGTGAATCCATTAAAAACGGGAAATGAGGGTATAGTGGTTTTGTTAAAGTGTCAAATGTATGTAACATACAGAAGGAGGCGTGGTAGACCCCACACAAAGTATATATAAATATATATATATATATTCTTGATCAGGATGACGAGCTGAGTCGATATACCCATGCCCGTCTGTCCGCTCGTTCGTCCGTCCGTCCGTCCGTATGAACGCAGCGATCTCGTAAACCACAAAAGTTAGAGATCTGAAATTTGAAATCTATACTCGTGTATACCATACGCAGTACGAGTTTATCATTTATTTTTTGAATAACTCATCCTATTTCCTTATTATCGATGGAAATCGAAAATTTTGCTTCGTTAGGCGTAACTTTATTACTGTTATAGCTATAGATTTTAGATTTACTGTGTATACCCGCGTAATGCATACAAATATTTTGTAATTTACGGATTTTAGATACCGCGCTACTGCCCTCAAATTTGCAAAAAAACGTATTTAAAATACTAAAGACTATTGCTTTGATAAATACATACATATGAATGTCATTATTACGCTTTAAAAGTTTGATTACGAAAGTCCATCTAGAAGAAAATTTATTCAACAAATAAGTTTCCATAATATAGCCCATACTGCAGTCCAAGCGCAGTTGCTGCGTAAGCTGCGTAGTTACAATAGTAGAGCGCGTGCTTACGCGTGCGTGTGCATGTGTGGGTGTGTGTGTGTGTGTGTATGTGTTGTTTGTAAATGCATATGTATGTATACATATAAGAAGCGTAAAGTGATTTGAATATCGCATCTTCGCAGGGTTCAGGGTATCTCTTAGTCGAGCAGTCTCGACTAGAGCACTCTTCCTTGTTTATTTTGGGACAATTAATAAAAATAAAGTCAATAATTTCAATTAAATGGACAGACAGCTAGCTGGGTTCTTACAATTTTGTTATCAGTGCAAATAAATTAAAGTATTTCCAAACAATTTGAATATGTAGGTGCCAGACAATACTCTAAAATTGTGATTGATTAAAATATGAGTACATTTCTGCTGACTTCTTGAAACCACGTCTTTAATTCGTGATTAAATGGTTCAATAAGAAACTGCATCATACTCGTTCACGAAGTGAAAAGAGTATATTGGTTTTTTTTTGCAAAGTCCGTCCGTCTATCCGTATGAACACAAACGTTTTCGCCGCTTTGAATCTAGAGACATTTGGAACTTATAGTATGTGGTGCCCTCGTCAAATATAGTGTTAACATTTAGAATATTCCAAATTTATCGACTAGATACGAGTTACTATTGATTTACCAAAAATTATATATGTATATGCTTTTTCAGGGTGTTGTGAAGTTGAGTTACGGCAGACTCGCTGTTGAGAAATATAAGAATGATTTAACTGCTTTTGGACAGTGAACGAGTATTATCCATTCGGTGGCGGTTCCCATGAACAACTTTACTTTAATTTTTATCAGTTGCCCCAAAATATGCAAGATCCGCGACGTCTCTTTAAATAGAAAAAAAAGTGACATGGATTAGTTATTCACTGGTGAAATACACTACTAATTGACAGGTATGCCAGTTTGTCTGATCAGTAGATGTAATCGAAACTTTGGAGGTCTAGACGCGGGCTTATATCTTATCAGCAGTCACTCACCATGATTTGTCCCCAAAATTTTTATGAATGAGTCTCAATTTTTATGGTGGTAAATTCTATCGCGAATGCCCCCTACATAGTTAAAAATATTGGCAGTCAGATTTAAATACAATTTCCGTCAGTTGAGATTAGATAATAAACTCAAGTAAAATGAACTTTAAAGTGGGAAGATAAAGTGAAAAAAGAGTGGAAAATAAAAATTTTCAGCTAAGTAGTTATACTTTTTATTTATTTTTTATATATCTAAAATTGTTTATAGCCCACCATCGGCAGCCAATTTCATTGATTGTCAAAAGCAGGTCCACTAGATGCAAATTAAGTCATATCTTATCGATAAAATGTACCCACAACAATCTGAGTGTTTACAACCGTGTTATCTGTGCAAATAAATTAAATTATTTTCGAGTGCCACACCATAATCTAAAATTATGAATGATTACAATAAAAATATACTGATACCTGCTGACTTCAACAAATCGGGTCTTTTACTGTATCATATTATTTATATTCAACATTTCCTGTTGTATTTTATTGATTATTATGAAAAAGATTGATATGCTGACAATATTTTAATATTAATCAGCCTTAGCCCAGTAAAAAACAAGTAAGAACGTTGCAGTCGGGCGCAACCGACTGCGTGATACTCTGTTCCCATAGGGGCTTCTGGCATATTACATTTTAAAGTTTATCTTAATTTGTTAAAGTCGCTGCTCGAATTAGCTTCTGACTCAAAATAACTATATATTTATTAAAATTCAAAAAAATATATATATGTAAATGAGTAAAATTTTTATAAATTATGGCTCGCTTCAATCGTTTGTATGAATATGATGATTTTATGAGCTAGACAAAAAAATATAACTGCACCATGCATTTTATAATTTTTATGCAAAGCAGTCTGTTAACTTAAGAGTTGTCTGTTAATTTGACAGTGTGATTGATTTTCTTTACATAACCAATTGAGTCTTTTAACAGTGCCACTTGGGAATCGTCTGAAGCATTGCCAACATACGAAAATAACGAAATAACTGACCTAGGGCTCTGGAAAACTATATTAATATTAGGTGGTCAATTATTTAAACATTAAATCGAAATACATATATTTATTTGTACATGTACATGCTTATGACTAATTCCGCTATGTAAGAATATTGCAGTTTAGCGCCACCTACCGGATTATTCTTGTGATGGTGATTCTGCTGCAATTTTAACTCAAGAGCTCTGCAAAATAAAATTCCAATTTGCCACGCCCCCAGTGGTCGTAATTTTTGGCCAATTCTTAGAAGGAGTCTAAATTGACGTAACAGCAAAATTTGGAAGCTTACCTTCCAAAAATGTGGAAATTACAGGGTATTTTTCGGTGCGCCACGCCCTAAAGGGGCGTAACCATTATTTTTGGGTCATCGATAGAGGAGGTCACCAGTAACTCAATTAGCCAATTTTGAAGCTTCTAGCTCAAAAACTTTAGGAGATATAAAAGGAAATTTTGTGCAAAATCTAGATATTCAGATCCGATTTGCCACGCCCCCAATTGGCGTAGACTCTTTATTTTTGGCCAATCTTTGGAAGTAGTCGAAGGTAACATAAATGCCAAATTTGGAAGCTTACGTTCGAAAAATGTGGAAATTACAGGGTATTTTTCGGTGTGCCACGCCCTAAAGGGGCGTAACTTTTATTTTTGGGTCATCGATAAAGGAGGTCACCAGTAACTCAACTAGTCAATTTTGAAGCTTCTAGCTCTAAAACTTTAGGAGATATAAACTTTTGCGGTTTGCCACGCCCCCTATGGGCGTACATATATCCGCCATATCTTTTTGATGGGTTGTCAACGCGAGTATATATTCCAAATTTCCAGTCTCTAGCATCAATAGTGCTCGAGATATAGAAGAATATGTATAAATCACTATATAGTCAGATCCGATTTGCCACGCCCCCAAGGGGCGTGGATATATAATTTTTTCATCGATCTTTATAGGATCTTAACAGTAACTTACATGCCAAATTTGGGCATTCTAGCTCTAAAACTGCAGAAGATACAGTTTTACCCGATTTGCCACGCCCCCAATGGGCGTAGATATATCCGCCATACTTTTTTGATCTTGGGTTGTCAACGCGAGTATAGTTTCTAAATTTCAACTCTCTAGCACTTCAACTAACAGGGTTTCTGACATACCGGAAAATGCATTTTCCGATTTGCCACGCCCCTAGTGGGCGTATCGGGAAAATCTTAACACTTTATAATTCGAGGGTATACACGAGTATGTGTTCCAAATTTCAAGTCTCTAGCTTCAATAGCGTCGAAATGGTTTGCGTTCATACGGACAGACGGACAGACGGACGGACAGCAAGACGGACATTGCACAAAACCAATATACTCTTTTTCCCTTTGGGAACAGACTATAAATAAACTCTTTGAATATGAGCTTTATATGCTAAGATATAAATCCATGAGTTTTTAATTTTCGGTATGCTAAGCGTCGCTCGTGTCACTAGTCCAGTCTTATCAGAAGCCTTTATATTAATAAATACAGATTTTTGCCTATTCACATAGTTAAGCATTAATCTTAATTTATAAATTGATTAGGGAATTACCAGATAGTATAAACGTTTTGTGAGCCTCTTCAAAATATTGATTAACAAATTCTAGCGGATGTGAAAACGATAGGAAATTTATATATTGAGTCTTTTTAATTTTAAATAAATATATTTATTTTCCATTATCACACACAAATCAATTTCTTAATTGGTTTATCAAAGTCTTAAGTGTATACAAAGATATAATTCCTATAGAAAATAGTATAAAAGCGACCTATCTTCTTTGAAATAGTATGAGTTGCTCAGTTAACATGAAGGCTTTCATAGTACTCGCTTTGGTTATCGCTGCCGTCGCCGCAGAAACAGTGGAACAGGTCCATCCCAAGGACCTGCCCAGGTCTGCCAAGATCGAGGGTCGCATCACCAATGGCTATCCCGCATACGAGGGCAAGGCCCCCTACACCGTTGGCTTGAGCTTCAATGGCTGGTGGTGCGGCGGCTCCATCATTGCTCACGACTGGGTGTTGACAGCTGCTCACTGCACCAACGGCGCCAGCTCAGTGACCATCTACTATGGTGCCACATGGCGCACCAACGCCCAGTTCACCCATACCGTGGGCAGCGGAGAGTTCAGACAGAACCACAACTGGCCCCACAACAATGGCAATGACATCGCTCTGATCCACACTCCTCATGTCGATTTCTGGTCTATGGTCAATAAGGTGGAGCTGCCCAGCTTCAACGATCGCTACAACATGTACGATGGATGGTGGGCTGTTGCCTGCGGCTGGGGCATTACCTCCGATGGCGGTTCCCAACCCGACTGGCTACAGTGCGTCGATCTGCAGATCATCAGCAACAACCAGTGCTCCCAGACCTATGGCCACCAACCCGATGGTATTCTGTGCGTCGCCACACCCAGCGGCAAGTCTACCTGCAGTGGTGACTCTGGCGGTCCATTGGTGCTCCATGACGGTGGCAGATTGGTGGGCGTTACCTCCTGGGTTGCTGGCAATGGCTGCACTGCTGGTCTGCCATCTGGCTTCACTCGTGTCACCAACCAATTGGACTGGATCCGCGACAACTCTGGCGTTGCCTACTATTAAATTGATAAATGGAGAATAAAAGTAGCATGAAAAATTCGTGGGCGTTTAATTACTCACCGCGAAATAAGATAAGAACTGGCAGGCGTGTCAGTTCGCCTGGTCAGAATCGCAACTTTGAATCTATGCGCGGATATATAGGTTGCTTATCGGGAGTTGCTTACTATCAGTTGTTCCCAGTAATTTTATGAATGGGTTGAGCTATTTGCTTAATATGAGTAAAAATTAACATTTAACATTATATCAGTGATATTGCTTTGTGTCATACTGGCATTTTCAATAGACATTTTTATTAGACTGAGCTATTAAAGTAATTGCCAACAAATTGAATAGGTGTCACAGAATACTCTTTGATTGTGGTTGATTAAAATACAAGTAGATCCACTTCTGCTGATTTCTAGAAATCACGTCTATAATTCATGATCAAATGATCAAATAAAAACTGATCGCCTTAACGAAAACCTTAACAACACCTGTAACAATATTTTAACTTCATTTTGCATATAATAGTTTTACAATGCTTCTTATATATGTTTAAAACCTTATCAATTACTTGACAGCTTCCACTTAAACATAATCAAAGCTATTGTTATAAGTTACCCACGAAATTTGTATGAATTAATTGAGCCATGTGAATAAATGTCTAAATTTCGATGATGGTAAGTCCTATCAGGAATATATGGAGTAGCGTATTACCAGTCAGATTTAAATACAATTTCCGTCAGTTGAGATTAGCTAATAAACTCAAGTGAATTGAACTTTTAAGTGGGACTCGATTATAATAAGACGTAAATGA
Organism: Drosophila leonis; assembly: GCA_035045365.1. Taxonomy (NCBI): domain Eukaryota; kingdom Metazoa; phylum Arthropoda; class Insecta; order Diptera; family Drosophilidae; genus Drosophila; species Drosophila leonis. The sequence goes on from JAWNPC010000454.1 coordinate 152,029, forward strand.
TTGTAAATTCACTGACAGTAGTGGAAAGGGAGTGGAAGATAAGAATCTACAGCTAAGGAGCTATACATTTTATTCTTTATTATCATCATATATATCAGTGATATCGCTGACTTTCATTTGTAATAGGCTAAGAAAACCTGAATTACAATAAGTCTTCTAGTGAAAAGCTCAAAACGCTTATACTTAAATCTACGTCAATAAACTTCCCAACAACCCATACCATTTTAATTTTTGCGTTAAGCTTTGAGTATTTATTATTTAGAAGTATTCCATTTAGTGGGAGATACCAGTGATGTCACGAATCCAGTCCAGGTAGCCAGTGACACGAGTGAAGCCCGCGGGTTGGCCGGCAGTGCAGCCATCCCAATGACCGAAGGATGTTATACCCACGTCCTTCGATGCTGCCCTGCTTGGGCATTTCCATCACCCGCAAAGGTTTCTTCGCACCGGTGGGGACGGCGGTGGCTGCTGATACACCACAGATCAGGAATATGGACAACTTCATTCTCGAATGTTTATTCTGGCCTTATCAAACATTTCCTATGTTTTTAAACACATTGGACTTGTCTGGAGCTGATAAGCTAAGCACGGATTTTTATACCATGAACCCATTGAAAATGGGAAGACAGGGTATAGTGGTTTTGCGAAAATGTATGTGACAGGCAGAAGGAGGCGTTTTAGACACCATAAAATATATATATATATTTTTGATCAGGATGACGAGCTGAGTCAACATAGCCATGTCAGTCTGTCCGTCTGTCTGTTCGTATGGACGCAGCGATCTCGTAAACTACAAAAGTGAAATTTTCAATGTGTACTCGTTCGTGTATACCATACGCAGTACGAGTTTATCATTTTTTTCGATAACTCATTCCATTTCCTTATTATCGAAATTATGAAAATCGATAATTTTGTTAAGCTTTTGATGCGTAACTTTCATATCGTTATAGCTACAGAATTATAGATTTACTGTGTAAATTCGTGTAATGAATACAGTTACTTTGTAAGTTTTGAAATTTGGTTACTTTGGTTACCAAATTAAAAAAAAAGTGTTTCAAATACTAGAGACTTGTGCTTTAGCAAATACATAAATATGAATATCATTATTACGTTCTAAAAGTTTGATTACGAAAATCTATTTAGAAAATTTAGTGCCCCACTGGTCAACCACTAAACACTATTTTACAGATAAATTTCCGCCCCACCATTTTGCCAGTTCAAAAAAATTGACGAATTGAATGGATTTTTGAATGCTTTATTTAAGTCGAAACGGCAACCATAGTTTAATAATAAGCAATGCCAGTGTGGTCACGGATCCAGTCCAAGTGATAGGTAACACGCTGGAAGCCAGATGGATGTCCAGATTGACAACCGGCACCAGAGACCCAGTTGGTAACACCGATCAGTTTGTTGCCGTCATGTGTGACTAGAGGGCCGCCAGAGTCACCGCCGCAGGTGGACTTGCCATCAGGAGTACGCACGCAAAGGATGTTGTCAGTAACAGTGCCAGAACCATATGTTTGCTGGCACTCGGAGTTGTGAATGACCTGTAGATCGACGCACTGGAGCCAGTCGGGCAATGGGCTACCATCGTAGGTGCCGCCCCAGCCGCATGCGACTGCCCACCGTTCGTTATAGTCATTGTAGCGATCATTGTAGCTGGGCAGCTCAACCTTGTTAACCATGTGCCAGAAGTCCACGTGTGGAATGCGAATCAATGCAATATCAGCGTTGTGATGGTTGATGATGTCGTTACGGCTGACCCAGTGGGTGTACTGGGCGTTAGTGCGCCAGGTGGCACCGAAGTATACTGTGACATCACTGCCCGTGCAGTGCTCGGCAGTCAGAACCCAGGTGTTGCTTATGATGGAACCGCCGCACCACCAGCCGCCGCTGAAGCCAAGACCAACAGTGTAAGGGGCTTTACCCTCATAGGCTGGGTAGCCATTGGTAATGCGGCCTTCGATCTTGTTGACCTTGGCAAGGTCCTTGGGATGGACGACCTCCTCAAATGCCGAGGCAGAGGCAACAGCCAAAGCTAGAATAGTTAGAAACACTTTCATGCTGAATATTCAACTTGTGGTCCCTTGAGTTATGGAACGGCTTTTTATACTTGTGTTTTATACTTGTCTTATCTTGCCGCTTAAGTGGTTATAAATATTCTTTGAGTTCAATTAAATCTTCACTCATAAGTTTTAGTGAGGAAATCATTTACATTCGCTATTTAATTTATTGTTATATACAATTCTGCTTAAACTAATCATTATCACTTTCTGTATACACTGAAAATTAAAACTCAGGGTATAATGGGTTTGTTAAAATAGTTGTAATGTGAACTTGATATACTCATAAAGTATATTTATTATTGATCAGGACGACGGCCTGAGTCGATCTATCCCTATCCGTCTGACTTTCCGGATGCTCCCTCCTAGGTTGCTGACAATGGCTGAATTGCTGGTCTGTCATCTGGCTTCACTCGTGGTTGGTGACACAATTGTACTCGATCCGTGACAACTCTGGCGTCGCCTACTATTAAAACGTTCAATGTACTGTATTCTGTTAGCAAATAAAAAATATCGAGCATCTTGTATATGCATTGCATTTTGAATTACGATAAGCCAACTCTTATTCTTAGCCTTATAACAATAATAAGAAACATCCTCACATTCTTTTAAATTCTGTTAAATCTAAAATAAATATATGTACTTTGTTAATTTATGATTTTATGAGTAGACAGTTTTCATACCTTTATCAACTGCTTATGAATTTTCAAATACTTTGTATAAATTGTGACTGCTTATCATCTAGTATATTTAACTGTATAATATTTACGATGCATTCAATTGAACAGAATGTTTGTGCTCAACTGTTGTATAAAAGCAACTGCAGGGCTTATTGATACTCAGTTCGTATCTCCAATATGAAGGTGTTGCTTACTATTCTCGCTTTGGCTGTCGCCTCCGCTTCGGGCGCTGCCTTGTCTGGTGCTACGGAGAAGGCTATCAACGTGAAGGATATCTCCGGCCGCATTACAAACGGCTACCCAGCCTACGAAGGCAAGGCACCATACACTGTTGGTCTTGGCTTCAGCGGCGGCTGGTGGTGCGGTGGTTCCATCATAAGCAACACCTGGGTCTTGACTGCCGAGCACTGCACGGGCAGTGATGTCACAGTATACTTCGGTGCCACCTGGCGCACTAACGCCCAGTACACCCACTGGGTCAGCCGTAACGACATCATCAACCACCACAACGCTGATATTGCATTGATTCGCATTCCACACGTGGACTTCTGGCACATGGTTAACAAGGTTGAGCTACCCAGCTACAATGATCGCTACAATGACTATAACGAACGGTGGGCAGTCGCATGCGGCTGGGGCGGTACCTACGATGGTAGCCCATTGCCTGACTGGCTCCAGTGTGTTGATCTGCAAATCATGCACAACTCCGAGTGCCGGCAAACATATGGTTCTGGCACTGTTACTGACAACATCCTTTGCGTGCGTACTCCTGATGGCAAGTCCACCTGCGGCGGTGACTCTGGTGGCCCCTTGGTCACCCATGACGGCAACAAACTAGTCGGTGTTACAAACTTTGGTACTAGTTCCTGCACATCTGGCGCTCCAGCTGGCTTCCAGCGTGTTACCTATCACTTGGACTGGATCCGTGACCACACTGGAATTGCTTACTATTAGTATGTTTTTTGGGATAGTAAATAAAGTTGATTGAACAGTATTTGATAGTTTTTTCTTTAATTATAAACTTGAATATAACAGTGAAATGACCAGAACTTACGACAATCTTGCAGTACTCGGTAAATTAGTTGTTTGTGGTGTTATCCTGATGACCTTTGTGTACAAATATTATAATATTATAATTTATAGAGAATTGAGTGTGGTTATAAGCTATCCAAATTTTAATATTATACAGTTTTGAAAATAAATATGTTGAGTTTTAAGGCTGTCCAATTCTTCATAAGTGGGAGTGCCTCAGTCGGAAGTACCCGACTATATAAAATACATAACAAACACCAAATGCTCACACAGACAGACACGCACCCATATATGCATCCGCTGCATAAAGTGGATCCGAAATATAATTCCATAAGTCCCATTTTCAATGGGTTCAAGGTATTAAAATTCCAAAAATAGAATCTGTTCTTTAATTCTGCTAGTTTTCCATACAATGATTGTATGACTGATTGCCTGCCGGACTGATTGTAAGTCTAATCATTGAGTGTCGAAGATTGATGACAATAGGAAGAATTAAATTATTTCTTACAATTTATCATAAAAGAAGGAGAATAAGTAACAAATTAAGACTCTTTTATGAAATGTCTTGAACACTATTTTCCACATAAATTTCCACCCCACCATTTAACCAGCTAATAAAAATTGGCAAATTGAATGGATTTTTGAATGCTTTATTTAAGTCGAAACGGCAACCATAGTTTAATAATAAGCAATGCCAGTGTGGTCACGGATCCAGTCCAAGTGATAGGTAACACGCTGGAAGCCAGATGGATGTCCAGATTGACAACCGGCACCAGAGACCCAGTTGGTAACACCGATCAGTTTGTTGCCGTCATGTGTGACTAGAGGGCCGCCAGAGTCACCGCCGCAGGTGGACTTGCCATCAGGAGTACGCACGCAAAGGATGTTGTCAGTAACAGTGCCAGAACCATATGTTTGCTGGCACTCGGAGTTGTGAATGACCTGTAGATCGACGCACTGGAGCCAGTCGGGCAATGGGCTACCATCGTAGGTGCCGCCCCAGCCGCATGCGACTGCCCACCGTTCGTTATAGTCATTGTAGCGATCATTGTAGCTGGGCAGCTCAACCTTGTTAACCATGTGCCAGAAGTCCACGTGTGGAATGCGAATCAATGCAATATCAGCGTTGTGATGGTTGATGATGTCGTTACGGCTGACCCAGTGGGTGTACTGGGCGTTAGTGCGCCAGGTGGCACCAAAGTATACTGTGACATCACTGCCCGTGCAGTGCTCGGCAGTCAGAACCCAGGTGTTGCTTATGATGGAACCGCCGCACCACCAGCCGCCGCTGAAGCCAAGACCAACAGTGTAAGGGGCTTTACCCTCATAGGCTGGGTAGCCATTGGTAATGCGACCTTCGATCTTGTTGACCTTGGCAAGGTCCTTGGGATGGACGACCTCCTCAAATGCCGAGGCAGAGGCAACAGCCAAAGCTAGAATAGTTAGAAACACTTTCATGCTGAATATTCAACTTGTGGTCCCTTGAGTTATGGAACGGCTTTTTATACTTGTGTTTTATACTTGTCTTATCTTGCCGCTTAAGTGGTTATAAATATTCTTTGAGTTCAATTAAATCTTCACTCATAAGTTTTAGTGAGGAAATCATTTACATTCGCTATTTAATTTATTGTTATATACAATTCTGCTTAAACTAATCATTATCACTTTCTGTATACACTGAAAATTAAAACTCAGGGTATAATGGGTTTGTTAAAATAGTTGTAATGTGAACTTGATATACTCATAAAGTATATTTATTATTGATCAGGACGACGGCCTGAGTCGATCTATCCCTATCCGTCTGACTTTCCGGATGCTCCCTCCTAGGTTGCTGACAATGGCTGAATTGCTGGTCTGTCATCTGGCTTCACTCGTGGTTGGTGACACAATTGTACTCGATCCGTGACAACTCTGGCGTCGCCTACTATTAAAACGTTCAATGTACTGTATTCTGTTAGCAAATAAAAAATATCGAGCATCTTGTATATGCATTGCATTTTGAATTACGATAAGCCAACTCTTATTCTTAGCCTTATAACAATAATAAGAAACATCCTCACATTCTTTTAAATTCTGTTAAATCTAAAATAAATATATGTACTTTGTTAATTTATGATTTTATGAGTAGACAGTTTTCATACCTTTATCAACTGCTTATGAATTTTCAAATACTTTGTATAAATTGTGACTGCTTATCATCTAGTATATTTAACTGTATAATATTTACGATGCATTCAATTGAACAGAATGTTTGTGCTCAACTGTTGTATAAAAGCAACTGCAGGGCTTATTGATACTCAGTTCGTATCTCCAATATGAAGGTGTTGCTTACTATTCTCGCTTTGGCTGTCGCCTCCGCTTCGGGCGCTGCCTTGTCTGGTGCTACGGAGAAGGCTATCAACGTGAAGGATATCTCCGGCCGCATTACAAACGGCTACCCAGCCTACGAAGGCAAGGCACCATACACTGTTGGTCTTGGCTTCAGCGGCGGCTGGTGGTGCGGTGGTTCCATCATAAGCAACACCTGGGTCTTGACTGCCGAGCACTGCACGGGCAGTGATGTCACAGTATACTTCGGTGCCACCTGGCGCACTAACGCCCAGTACACCCACTGGGTCAGCCGTAACGACATCATCAACCACCACAACGCTGATATTGCATTGATTCGCATTCCACACGTGGACTTCTGGCACATGGTTAACAAGGTTGAGCTACCCAGCTACAATGATCGCTACAATGACTATAACGAACGGTGGGCAGTCGCATGCGGCTGGGGCGGTACCTACGATGGTAGCCCATTGCCTGACTGGCTCCAGTGTGTTGATCTGCAAATCATGCACAACTCCGAGTGCCGGCAAACATATGGTTCTGGCACTGTTACTGACAACATCCTTTGCGTGCGTACTCCTGATGGCAAGTCCACCTGCGGCGGTGACTCTGGTGGCCCCTTGGTCACCCATGACGGCAACAAACTAGTCGGTGTTACAAACTTTGGTACTAGTTCCTGCACATCTGGCGCTCCAGCTGGCTTCCAGCGTGTTACCTATCACTTGGACTGGATCCGTGACCACACTGGAATTGCTTACTATTAGTATGTTTTTTGGGATAGTAAATAAAGTTGATTGAACAGTATTTGATAGTTTTTTCTTTAATTATAAACTTGAATATAACAGTGAAATGACCAGAACTTACGACAATCTTGCAGTACTCGGTAAATTAGTTGTTTGTGGTGTTATCCTGATGACCTTTGTGTACAAATATTATAATATTATAATTTATAGAGAATTGAGTGTGGTTATAAGCTATCCAAATTTTAATATTATACAGTTTTGAAAATAAATATGTTGAGTTTTAAGGCTGTCCAATTCTTCATAAGTGGGAGTGCCTCAGTCGGAAGTACCCGACTATATAAAATACATAACAAACACCAAATGCTCACACAGACAGACACGCACCCATATATGCATCCGCTGCATAAAGTGGATCCGAAATATAATTCCATAAGTCCCATTTTCAATGGGTTCAAGGTATTAAAATTCCAAAAATAGAATCTGCTCTTTAATTCTGCTAGTTTTCCATACAATGATTGTATGACTGATTGCCTGCCGGACTGATTGTAAGTCTAATCATTGAGTGTCGAAGATTGATGACAATAGGAAGAATTTCTTATTTCTTACAATTTATCATAAAAGAAGGAGAATAAGTAACAAATTAAGACTCTTTTATGAAATGTCTTAAACACTATTTTCCACATAAATTTCCACCCCACCATTTAACCAGCTAATAAAAATTGGCAAATTGAATGGATTTTTGAATGCTTTATTTAAGTTGAAACGGCAACCATAGTTTAATAATAAGCAATGCCAGTGTGGTCACGGATCCAGTCCAAGTGATAGGTAACACGCTGGAAGCCAGATGGATGTCCAGATTGACAACCGGCACCAGAGACCCAGTTGGTAACACCGATCAGTTTGTTGCCGTCATGTGTGACTAGAGGGCCGCCAGAGTCACCGCCGCAGGTGGACTTGCCATCAGGAGTACGCACGCAAAGGATGTTGTCAGTAACAGTGCCAGAACCATATGTTTGCTGGCACTCGGAGTTGTGAATGACCTGTAGATCGACGCACTGGAGCCAGTCGGGCAATGGGCTACCATCGTAGGTGCCGCCCCAGCCGCATGCGACTGCCCACCGTTCGTTATAGTCATTGTAGCGATCATTGTAGCTGGGCAGCTCAACCTTGTTAACCATGTGCCAGAAGTCCACGTGTGGAATGCGAATCAATGCAATATCAGCGTTGTGATGGTTGATGATGTCGTTACGGCTGACCCAGTGGGTGTACTGGGCGTTAGTGCGCCAGGTGGCACCGAAGTATACTGTGACATCACTGCCCGTGCAGTGCTCGGCAGTCAGAACCCAGGTGTTGCTTATGATGGAACCGCCGCACCACCAGCCGCCGCTGAAGCCAAGACCAACAGTGTAAGGGGCTTTACCCTCATAGGCTGGGTAGCCATTGGTAATGCGACCTTCGATCTTGTTGACCTTGGCAAGGTCCTTGGGATGGACGACCTCCTCAAATGCCGAGGCAGAGGCAACAGCCAAAGCTAGAATAGTTAGAAACACTTTCATGCTGAACTTATTCAACTTGTGGTTCTTTGAGTTCTTCAATGGCCTTTTATACTTTCGTTATCTTGATAGAAATGCTATTACGCTGGGTCTTATCTTTCGAAGGGCTCATAAATATTCCTTCAGTTCAATTAAAATGTTAACATATTTTTGTTATTTAGGCAACCATTTGAATGTGTTCTTCAAGTTATATATTAATTCTTATCAGAGCCTTTTAACTATAAATAACATGTAATGTTTTCTAGTCAGCTCTGAAAGCTCGGACACTTCTTATTTTAATCTATGTTATATAAACAGTATTTGGGATTATTATTTGTGCGTTTTCCTTTCGATTTAGGAATCTATGAGAGCTAAAGATTTTAAACCTTTTCCGGCTTCCATGAAATCGATTCAAAATATAAATAGAAGTGATGCATGATGCACAATTCGAGAGCCATTATAAGTTTTTTTAGAGGTGAGCGAATGCCTTTCTCTGTGGTTCAATATGGATTCATTTGTATTTATCATTTGTCGAATATAGAATAGGGAGAGATAAAGACAGAAAGAGAGAGGCAGAAGAAAAAAAAAAACTTTTAGACTTGAAACTATTATGAATATATTGTATGTATATATATATATATGAATATAGTTTATAAATTATAAAGCAATCTGTGGTATAGGATCAGTTTTTATTTCCAATATAGTCGCAGGGGTTCGCTTTGCTTTTCGTTAAGTTGGCAAATCAAATCGAAGTTTTCTAAAACTTAAAGTATACATATAAGAACTTTTGTTAGGGATCTAAAGGTTGCTAAGGTAGGTGTTATGCAACTACATGCAGTGAGGTATTTACAACGCCTTGGTGTTCACCCTAATGCAGTAGCCAGACGTCTAACTACCAAACCAAGAAAGAAACAGCTCAAAAGGTGTCATCCATTGAATAATATTATTAATTCTTGTAAATATTGTAAATAGTATATCTTTTCCATATGAGTAACGTTAATTCTATGTATGTGTCACCTGTGATCAATTGTTATTTCCCTTAAATGTAAAACTAAATTAAGTTGCCAGTAAAGGTAGCAGAAAACTTGTTTAATAAAATATAAAAAATTTTCTTTATAAAAAAGAGGAAAATTTATAAGTATACTTTTTGGGTTTTTGCGTCTCCCTGTTTATGCAATATTATTCGAGTTTCATAGTTTACGGCACGCTTTTTGGCGTCAGATTTTATTTATTTATTTTGTGCTGTTTTTCGAAATCTTATCAAAACCTTTTTTTATGATTACATACACACACACACACACACGTATATATATATATATATATATATATATATATATATATATATATATATATATATGATATATATATATATATATATATATATATATATATTGATGACAATTGCTTTTAATAGCATGACAGATAAATTATATAAGTATTTCCGTGATTATCAGTGGCAAGATATATTATTATAATACAGTCGAGTCTTGATAATTTGTACCCCGTTAAATCGAAAATAGCGATAAATCGAAATAAATTCTATCCCCTTGAAAAAAAATTCGTTACAGTCGAGTCTCGATAATTAGAATTTCTGTGTAAATCGAAAAAGAACTGATCCCCTTGCCATTTCGAATTATCGGGACTCGACTGTATTGGCCAAAAATAAATGGTTTTTGTTTTCTTATAAAATGTATGCGGCTTAGTTGATCACTATCAACCATCCTTTTTGTATTACGCTAAAAACTAAACTTTTTACAAATTTGTTCATAATCATAGATAGTTCTTTGTTATGTGTAAGAATTGACAAATTATTGGTTATTATTACGTACGATTGTGGGGGTACGATAATTATAATGTGAAGTTTTAAGGCATAGACTTCTTCATAGTACTTACATATATCTGATTTTGAGTTTGCTTTTGAAAGTAGTCATCTGAAACCGTAAAAAGTCACTTTAGATCAACATTGCCTTTTTTTGGATTTGTTTGTAAAGTTATAGGTTATAATAAATATGTCTACACGATCTGCCTTAAGTTCAAAAAGTCTTTACTATGGATTAATAGACACGTTTTTAGCACAAAATTAAGAGCTCATTTCCATGGAGATGCATAATAAAAACAAGTAAGAAAACTCTAGTCGGTGGTGCCCGATTAGGAGATCCCCTGAACCCCGTCCGATCTGAGTTTTTAAATATACTCAGTTATGTTCTTATTAACGCTAAAAAATGTAAGCGTGGAAAATTAAACATTAAAAAAAATGGGTTCAGGGTATAATAAATGATGACTGAAGATCTCCAGTTGCTGCCCAACTTTAATGAATTTGAACCCATTGAAAATGGGAAATCAGGGTATAATGGTTTTGTTAAGCTGTCAACAGGCAGAAGGGGGCGTGGCAGACCCCATAAAGTATATATATTCTTGATTGATTAAGGGAGACGAGCTGGGTCGATTTAGCCCTGTCCGTCTGTCTGTCTGTCCGCCTGTCCGTCTGTCCGTATGTATGAACGCGTCGATCTCAGAACATATAAGAGCTAGAGACTTGAAATTTTGAAGTCCCTGTATAGCACGCGCATATCGAGTTTGTTTTAGAAAATCGATAACTTTTCCCGTTCTGTTGTTATCGACTAAAAACCTTATCGAAATGAAGTTAATAAATTATATCTCGTACATCTTTTTATATTCTTGATTGATTGAGGGAGACGAGCTGGGTCGATTTAGCCCTGTCCGTCTGTCTGTCTGTCCGCCTGTCCGTCTGTCCGTATGTATGAACGCGTCGATCTCAGAACATATAAGAGCTAGAGACTTGAAATTTTGAAGTCCCTGTATAGCACGCGCATATCGAGTTTATTTTAGAAAATCGATAACTTTTCTCGTTCTGTTGTTATCGACTAAAAACCTTATCGAAATGAAGTTAATAAATTATATCTTGTACATCTTTTGAGCTAGAGTCTCAAAATTTTGCATTTAGATTAATTTATATTTTATACAAATTCGGTTTTTGTTATATTTTGGATACCGGCCAAAAAAAATTTTTTTTTTCAATACATAATTTTACAATCATAAATTTGTTTTGCGTTAATAAATACATAAGTGAGTATATTTAACAAGTAAGAGTGCTCTAGTCGAGACTGCTCGACTAAGAGATACCCTGAACCCTGTGAAGATGCGATATTCAAATCATTTTACGCTTCTTTTACATATACATATACACAAACAACACATACACACACACACACATGCACACGCACGCACAAGCACTTTCTCTGCTACTGCGCAGTTTACGCAGCGACTGCGCGCGGGCAGCGCTTGGGCTGCAGTATGGGCTATATACTTATTTGGGAAACTTATTTGTTGAATAGGTTTGCTTCTAGATGTACTTTCGTAATCAAACTTTTACAGCGTAATAATGACATTCATATGTATGTATTCGCCAAAGCACAAGTCTCTAGTATTTGAAATACGTTTTTCAAATTTGGGGGGAAGGGGGCGTGGTATCCAAAATCCAAAAATTGCAAAATGTGTGTATTCATTACACGGATACACACAGTAAATCTGAAATCTATAGCTATAACGGTATTCAAAAACGAAGAAAAGTTATCGATTTTTATCGATAATAAGGAAATGGGATGAGTTATCGAAAAAAAAGATAAACTCGTACTGCGTAGGATATACACGAGTATACATTTCAAATTTCAGATCTCTAGCTTTTGTGGTTTGCGAGATCACTGCGTTCACACGGACGGACGGACGGACGGACGGACAGACGGACATGGCTATATCGACTCAGTTTGTCGAGCTGATCAAGAATATATATACTTTATGGGGTCTGCCATGTCTCCTTCTGCCTGTTACATACATTTTCACAAAAACATTATACCCTGATTTCCCATTTTCAATGGGTTCAGGGTATAACAAGTAAGAGTGCTCTAGTCGAGACTGCTCGACTAAGAGATACCCTGAACCCTGTGAAGATGCGATATTCAAATCATTTTACGCTTCTTTTATATATATATGTATGCACATATAACAACACATACACACACACGCACATGCACACGCACGCACAAGCACTTTCTCTGCTACTGCGCAGTTTACGCAGCGACTGCGCGCGGGCAGCGCTTGGGCTGCAGTATGGGCTATATTTTGGAAACTTATTTGTTGAATAGGTTTGCTTCTAGATGGACTTTCGTAATCAAACTTTTACAGCGTAATAATGACATTCATATGTATGTATTTGCCAAGGCACAAGTCTCTAGTATTTGGAATACGTTTTTTTTTAAATTTGGGGGGAAGGGGGCGTGGTATTAAAAATCCAAAAATTGCAAAATGTTTGTATTCATTACACGGATACACACAGTAAATCTGAAATCTATAGCTATAACGGTATTCAAAAACGAAGAAAAGTTATCGATTTTTATCGATAATAAGGAAATGGGATGAGTTATCGAAAAAAAAAGATAAACTCGTACTGCGTAGGATATACACGAGTATACATTTCAAATTTCAGATCTCTAGCTTTTGTGGTTTGCGAGATCACTGCGTTCACACGGACGGACGGACGGACGGACGGACGGACGGACGGACGGACAGACGGACATGGCTATATCGACTCAGTTTGTCGAGCTGATCAAGAATATATATACTTTATGGGGTCTGCCATGTCTGCTTCTGCCTGTTACATACATTTTCACAAAAACATTATACCCTGATTTCCCATTTTCAATGGGTTCAGGGTATAAAAACGCAGATCAGGCGGGGTTCAGGGGATCTCCTAGTCGGGCACCACCGACTAGAGTTTTCTTACTTGTTATACTCTGTTCGCAAAGGGAAAAAGAGTATATTGGTTTTGTGCAATGTCCGTCTTGCTGTCCGTCCGTCTGTCCGTCTGGCCGTCTGTCCGTATGAACGCAAACCATTTCGACGCTATTGGAGCTAGAGACTTGAAATTTGGAACACATACTCGTGTATACCCTCGAATTATAAAGTGTTAAGATTTTCCCGATACGCCCACTAGGGGCGTGGCAAATCGGAAAATGCATTTTCCGGTATGTCAGAAACCCTGTTAGTTGAAGTGCTAGAGAGTTGAAATTTAGAAACTATACTCGCGTTGACAACCCAAGATCAAAAAGGTATGACGGATATATCTACGCCCATTGGGGGCGTGGCAAATCGGGTAAAACTGTATCTTCTGCAGTTTTAGAGCTAGAATGCCCAAATTTGGCATGTAAGTTACTGTTAAGATCCTATAAAGATCAATGAAAAAATTATATATCCACGCCCCTTGGGGGCGTGGCAAATCGGATCTGACTATATAGTGATTTATACATATTCTTCTATATCTCGAGCACTATTGATGCTAGAGACTTGAAATTTGGAATATATACTCGCGTTGACAACCCACGATCAAAAAGATATGGCGGATATATCTACGCCCATAGGGGCGTAAAAGTTTTAGAGCTAGAAGCTTTAAAATTGGCTAGTTGAGTTACTGGTGACCTCCTTTATCGATGACCCAAAAATAATTGTTACGCCCCTTTAGGGCGTGGCGCACCGAAAAATACCCTGTAATTTCCACATTTTTGGAAGGTAAGCTTCCAAATTTGGCATTTATGTTACCTTCGACTACTTCCAAAGATTGGCCAAAAATAAAGAGTCTACGCCAATTGGGGGCGTGGCAAATCGGATCTGAATATCTAGATTTTGCACAAAATTTCCTTTTATATCTCCTAAAGTTTTTGAGCTAGAAGCTTCAAAATTGGCTAATTGAGTTACTGGTGACCTCCTCTATCGATGACCCAAAAATAATGGTTACGCCCCTTTAGGGCGTGGCGCACCGAAAAATACCCTGTAATTTCCACATTTTTGGAAGGTAAGCTTCCAAATTTTGCTGTTACGTCAATTTAGACTCCTTCTAAGAATTGGCCAAAAATTACGACCACTGGGGGCGTGGCAAATTGGAATTTTATTTTGCAGAGCTCTTGAGTTAAAATTGCAGCAGAATCACCATCACAAGAATAATCCGGTAGGTGGCGCTAAACTGCAATATTCTTACATAGCGGAATTAGTCATAAGCATGTACATGTACAAATAAATATATGTATTTCGATTTAATGTTTAAATAATTGACCACCTAATATTAATATAGTTTTCCAGAGCCCTAGGTCAGTTATTTCGTTATTTTCGTATGTTGGCAATGCTTCAGACGATTCCCAAGCGGCACTGTTAAAAGACTCAATTGGTTATGTAAAGAAAATCAATCACACTGTCAAATTAACAGACAACTCTTAAGTTAACAGACTGCTTTGCATAAAAATTATAAAATGCATGGTGCAGTTATATTTTTTTGTCTAGCTCATAAAATCATCATATTCATACAAACGATTGAAGCGAGCCATAATTTATAAAAATTTTACTCATTTACATATATATATTTTTTTGAATTTTAATAAATATATAGTTATTTTGAGTCAGAAGCTAATTCGAGCAGCGACTTTAACAAATTAAGATAAACTTTAAAATGTAATATGCCAGAAGCCCCTATGGGAACAGAGTATCACGCAGTCGGTTGCGCCCGACTGCAACGTTCTTACTTGTTTTTAATTGGTTTTGTGCAATGTCCGTTTTGCTGTCCGTCCGTCTGTCCGGATGAATGCAAACCATTTTGCCACTATTGAAGCTAGAGACTTGAAATTTGGAACGTATACTCGCGTTGACTACCTTAGATCAGAAAGATACGGTGGATATATCTACGTCCATTGGGGCGTGTTAAATCCTGTAAAACTGTATCTACTACAGTTCTAGAGCTAGCACGCCCATGAGGTACTGCTAAGATCTTATAAAGATCGATGAACAAATTATACATCCACGCCCACTTGGGGCGTGGCATTGAACGTACATTTTCTCCCCCTGCCCCTGATTCTCAGGTGGCAGAGTGATAGTTCTTACGTTTAAAAAAGAATCTGAAACCACAGCAAAAATGGAACCGAGAGAACCTAGGGCTGTTCAATCTTTAGGTGTTTATATCTTGTTATAGTTTCCAATAATTAAAATATTCTCAGCTTGCTAAATAATAATATACTAAAATACTTATAAAATAGAACGCAGCAGGGAAACATCTTTGTTTTTATATGAAACTCAGTTTATTGCGGAATATTTTGCAATATTCACTAGAAAATGGATTTAGTAGTAGACGCCGGAGTTGGTCTTGATCCAGTTTAAGTAGCTGGTCGTACGGGTGAAGCCTGAGGGCAGACCAGATTGGCAGCCAGAGCTGGAAACAAAGGAGGTGACACCAATCAAGCGGCCAGTGCTGTCTAGGACCAATGGGCCACCGGAATCACCCTGGCAGGTGGATGACCTGTTGGGAGTCGCAATGCAGATGACATTGACGCTGGCAACGGCCGAACCATAGGTGGCCTGGCAAGTGGCAACAGAGACAACATCGAATGTTTGGTATTGTAGGATGTTGGTCACGCCAGAAGCGCTGTCGGAGGTCTTGCCCCAGCCAGAAGCGGTAGCCTTCTGGCCGGCATAGGTGGAGTAGCTGCTGGCGATTGGTGGCAACAGAACCTTGTTGATGTACGCGGTGAACGAAACGGATGGGGTCTTGATCAGCGAGATATCGTTGGCCAGAGTGTTCGAGTTGTAGCTGGTGTGCTGCTTGAAGTTGGAGCTGGAGATGGTCTGTGTCAGCTTGGCGCTGGTGCGGGCCAAAGCGCCGTAGTAGATGGTCACAGAGGAAGCACTGCAGACAGGCAAGATCGAATTAGCTTTGGGAAATAATTAGCTTTTAGATGGAAACACTTACCCGCTGGTGCAGTGAGCGGCTGTCAACACATACTGGTTGTCAATGATGGAGCCACCGCACCACCAGCCACCGCTGGAGCTAGAAAAGCTAAGTCCCACCTGGTAGGGGAACTGACCTTCATAGGCAGTCTTGCCGTTGGTTATGCGTCCTTCAATTGAGGGAACGCTGGGCAAATCACGGGGATGCATGGGTGCACCCTGTGGCACAACGCCAGCAGAGACGGCGGCAATAGCCAAAGCAAGAACTACAAACACTTTCATTCTGATTGTTGTCAAATAAACGAATGATTTTCCTACGGTATTTCCTTGCATTTTATAGCCAACTTTTTATCAATTGGCCAAAAAGCTTTTGCGATTATATTTTGTCATGATCAATGGAACTCTTAAAAGTTACCTGTTGACTCCGTCATATCTATTCTTATCTATTAAATTACTGCGATTATAAACCACAAGCCATAGCAATTAAAGCCACTCGAACTGTGGGTTGGACGGTAGACGTGCGACACTCAAGAGATTCAAACTGATTTCTATTTATGACGGCAAGTGAACGAAACGATTCCTATCAAACTGATTTAAACTTATGAAAGTTAATAAATATAAAATAATAATAAGTTGTTCAATAAAAAAAGATTGGCAAATTTTTAAGTAAATATTCTGTATTTTATTATTATTATTATTATTATTGATATTATTAATATTATATTTTTAGGTGCTTTTTATGACTAAAAGATACTCTAGCTTATATATATAGTCCTTACGTAATATTATAATATTAAATTTTTATATAAACTTGTTTTGTTTTTTTTAGTATAAAAGAAATTTAAATCCAAAATTAGAATTATCAAACTGTTGAACTATCTTATCTCAATGTAGGTAGAGGCAATGACAAGATTATTGTCTCTGAACACAAATATATATAAATATATACATTTACGTTATAGGACATTCCAGTTTTAGCTTTGGGTATTTTTTTAACAATTTGGGTTTTTTTTAAATGTGTTGCACAAGCATGTTGATTATTCGATAATTGATTATTTTGCTAAAAATTATGGCTGCTTACGTTTTCAAGTGTCGGATATTCCTAGCGATTAGCTCGGTGGCTAAAGCGTAAATTCCACAACCTTCGTTTCCGTATCATTGCAAAAAGCAGACGCCTGGTCGCTGGGCAGTTGAATCTGGAAAATTGAAATCAAATCGCTTTACGTGCTTAGCATGAAAAACAAATCGACAGGGACAGTAGGAACGACTAGGACTCGGACTTAGTAGAGCATCTTGAACAGGGGTCAGCGAGGTAGCTGCTATTTGCACATAAAAACAATTCGGATATGTTGCTGACACATGCAGTTGTTAGTATGTCTGTCACAGAATCTGTCCGGATAATAAATGCTGGAAGGTTGCCTGCGTGAGTTGCCTAAATTCAAATACAATAGTATACGGCCAAAGCGACATTTGTGTCCAGCTCTTAGGCTTTAAACCTACTTCTCAGCTCCTTAGCAGTTATAGCGTATTGATTTATTAATTTATTGAGGGGAAGGAATATAAGATGATTTTATCTAAAATATCCGGTATCATTAGTTTGTGCATCATGAAGAAATATATATATTTTTGTCGTAGAAGATCAAATGAGATGAACATGGGATCATAGAGGATGAAATGACTTGAGATGAGATGTCATAGAAAAGACCCATCATAAACTAAGTTTTGGGAAATGTATTGCAATACTATGAAAATTTCTTATTGATAGTCCACTATAATAACACTGGTATCTGTCTCTTTTCTGTCTTCCAAGATATCTTGAACAAATGTTGCTATTATTTGTTTTTATATTTTCTTAACTTAGTTTTAAAGACAATCGGGAGGAAATTGAGCTTTCATATAAAGGGACTGCGAGCCATATATCAACATAAGTATTGATAGCCTTTCCATTTTTTTTTTTTTTGTTATGGCAATTATTGATAACGATTCTGTATTGTAAACATTAAGATAACTAAAGCAAAAAGTTTAAAACTAAAGGTATTAGGTATTTTGCTCTTACGTTTACTGATTGCTGAAAATATATTTTCTGCAAAGTCTACTTTTGCCTTGTATAAAAGAATTTAATTAATTTCTGGTTTGATTATGGTTGGGTAGCTTGAGGAGCGATGGTAGCCCATCAATTTGAGCAGCAACACTGTAAATAACTAGGCAGCATTTTCTATATAACGTATACGTAATGCGATTACACTTACACACTCACTCAGTGTAAGAGCATGTATGAACGGACGCTACTGACTGCATAATGCTCGTTTACGGTCCAATAAAAGTGAAATTAATTCAAAAACCAATATTTTTGGATTTGCCATGTGCGAATGAGCGGACCATAGATACATATATAGGTCTAGTGGGCATATTCGAACAATTGTAACGCTACATAAATTGAAGGGTTCTCCGAGTATATGTTCCAATTTTATAGTTTCTAGCTTCCATACCACCGAAATTCTTTCTGGTAATTCAGATAGATGGATAATCTGACAGTCCTGACAGATATTGCACAAAGTATATATACTCTGTTCGCTTTGTGACAAGTAAAAAAAGAGAGCGAGAGGTACACATGCTCACGCTTCTTAGACGCATATCGTGCAACAATACCAGCTCTTACAACAATGTCCAGTCGCAGCTCAAGTATCCTTGTCATGATATATATATATATATATATATATATATATATATATATATATATATATATATATATATATATATATAAATATATATATAGTATATATATATATATATATATATGAGAAGTGTACCCTTGCAGCAGCTCCTTTGACAACGACAAACAAGATTGCAGCAATAAAATTTCGACAAGTGAACAAGAAATGATAAACGAAGCAGCAAATGATAAAAAAGGGGCTACGAAACCGAGTCAAAGGCGCACTCGAAATGCTGCTGCTGCTGCTGGTTGTTTTGCTGGAGCAGGACACACAGGAAAACTTTCTAATGTGAGCCGCATCTATTACGCCTGGACAAAGTATATAGTCCTCATACGAGTTGCTCTTTTTTTTTATTACATTGCCATCGCCATAGGGCGGTCGTTGTTGTTGGCGAATGGAAAAGTTTGCACAGTTGCGTTAAATTGTCATGAAATCGTTGGCAGTTGCCTTGCCTTGTGGTCAATGGCCAAAATTAATGACAGCTGTCTGGTACAGCAGCAGTGGCGGCAGCAGCCACCCGACCTGTCCGACATTTCGTTGATGACTTATCACATTGCCACATTACATAGCTAGTTCCATTTCCTGCTATAATTCAAAAATTGTGAGACGCCTGTTCGGCTGTCAGCGTCAGCTTCGTTTCATTAATCATTGCGTGTACCACTGGTCGTATGACTAATGCGTTTGTCAACGTCTTCTAGTACGCTACTTGCAACTCAAGATGTAGTTCCTGCTCTAACTAGCGCAAATGCATTTTTAAAACTTTTCTACAGCAATTTGTTGTCGCACATGATTTACCCACATACATGCATATAAGTTTTATTGACACAGCTGCTGGCACTGTAAATCATATACCTGAACGCAATATTCATTAGCTATATTTACCAATAAATTGTTGTGGCAATCATGTTAGTTTGAAGCAAAGTACCTAATGCTTAATCTGTGATATTCACAATGTTGTAAGAAGTGTTAGATATTACGTTGGACTTAAAATTATGCATTAGGTTGGAAATGATTTTTAAATAACCTTGTAAGCCTATCTCGATTTTTAGAAGTCATACCTTTTTTTTAGAATCATATCGATTCGGAGTATCGATTTGTACACACAGATTCAAAATTTGAAGAACTTTTCAAAATATTTACTTGATTCCGAAAAAAGTCATAAACTTTGCGTAACTCTACATCGTGTATTCTTTGTCCGATGTTCGACTCAACTTTACTTTTTGTTTTGTACAAAGAAATACTATCAATCGGCATTCAAAAGCTTCGTTCGAAAAAAAATTTATTTTTGCCGCCAATGTAATTTAACCCCTTATCATTGCAGTACAGCCGAGCGCAAAAAATTGACTGTTTTTGGTATTGACTATTAGATGGTATATCTCTTTGCGTATTGATTCGGATATCGATTTGTATTCACAGAATTTCCATTGCACAAATATCTACTGCTTTAATCTTTCTTCTTATTAGCTTTCAAACAGCAGGTCAGATTTATATTTGAAGATATTTGCATTGCTTCTGGCTTGGCGTCTTCTTCTGATTTTTCTCGTTTGGCCTCTTCTCTTAATGTTTTTCGTTGCTATTGATACCCCTTCCATATTACACATACGCGCAGTTGTCACGTGCTGGTTTACAATAAAACGCCGTTCTATAAAACTGCCAATATTTTGACACAAAATCCGCTGAGCAGACGACAACCATAAGTGGTTGGCATTAACTTTTATATACCATGTGAGAATTTCCGCCGGTACAGCGAGTACCAAATATTTCAGAGTTATTTCATTTTATTTTTGGCCTCTACCATTCTGTATCAATAAGCTGACTATTTGCATATGAAAAAGTACGCGTCGAATAAATATAAATATATATATATATATGTATATGTATATGTATATGTATTGTATATATATGTATATATTTAGTCATATACAATATAAACAAATCCTTTTCGATAGGTTTGCATTTGGTTTGCTTTTTTATTTACACACACACTTATATTTGATTTTTTATTTTTATTTATATATTGCTTATTGTGTTTTCTCGGCTGCTCGACAATTGGATATTGGACTGTGCTATGCGAAATTGAAGGATTTGCTGGCATCGATTGCGAAGGAATATCGAGACAAATACGTGCCCCAGTCCTGAGACACTGCTCAGGCTTATTGGCGCATGCAAAATGATTGCGACAGAGCGTATCAATGGATACGATTGTGCTTTTCTTTCTTTTTTTTTGCCAGCTTTTCGTTTTTTGGCCCAGGATCAAAATTACAGTTTTTTTCGTCGTCTACTCCCTTGGCTGGATTTTCTTTTGTGTATTTTTGTCAGACAAGCCCGTGCAAATAGTTAATATTAAATACTCTCAAAGAGCTGTTCCATGTTTCCAGTGATGCTTGTATGCTTAAAAAATATTTATATTCATATACATATATGCATATATATATGCATATATGCATTATAAAATCCTTCGTTACGACTTTATTAATGCGCTTTCATATTTTTGTATACATATTTTTTTAATATTGCTGCTTTTCTTGTTACATAACATATAACTACTCATCAAATTTTAGCATGTAAATATTCATTTTAATATATGCTCTTCACTCTTCTCTTTCCTTCTTTTTAGCATCTGCGTCAAGGCAAATGCTTTATGGCTTATGAACATTTTGTTTGCCAATATTTTTGTTCCCTGTCGTTTGAGTGTGTATATGTGCCTATGTGTGTTTGCTTTTGTTGTAATTTCGGTCTATTGTTTTCTATATATTTTTCTGCTTGAATTCACTAAAAGCTACTCGAATGCTAGTCAACCAAACATGTACCTTGTATACCCTCCACTTCCTCCTATCCCCGTATATTGTCGATTCACTTCTCAACTTCAGTTTTGCTTGGCAAGGCATTTGTTTGCTTTATGTCTTTATTTTGTACCATGCCAGAGGAGTAAAAAGTAGAGGAATATTATTTTTAAATACCCTTTTCAAAAAAGAGCATTTTAAAAGTGATAGCAAATCGATTTAGAAATGAAAATAGTTTAACTTAGGTTAAGTGCAGTTCTATCTTCTAAGCTATATAACTTTGCGATTTCATAGGAATCAGTTCCAGAAATATGATTTCGAAAATTAACTCGAAAAATTTGTACAAAAAAAAGAAAGTATGAGCTTTCTTTAAAATAAAATTATATCTACATAAAAATAAAGTAAAATTATATTTGTTATATGTGTATATTGTTTGAAAACAGCTGAAAATCAATTGTAGATTATTCAGTCTTCGGCTTAGCGTTGTCTACTGTCTACTCTCTACTGTTCTTTTCTGTTGGTTGCAGTTGTTTTTTCTGTTTCGCTTTTTTTGTTGAATGATGGGTGCCATTCTGGGTAATGGTATTGCAAGTATATACATATATATATACTCGTATATTCATGTTATTCATATAAATATATATGCGTGTACTCGTTGAACGGCTCTGGATATGCACATGTGCTTTTTACTTGGTACGCTCTCATAAGTGGCAACTTTTCAATATGACCACCAAAAATATTTCAATTATTGTCCAAACTGTTTGTTTAATTTATTGCACCGTAGCTTCTGCGTCTGATCACTTAAGCCATTACCTTTTGCCGTCAATCAATTGTCATTCGCAAGAAGAAGATAAACACAAAGAGCAAAAAAGCAGAGACCGCAAAAGGAGCAAGACAAGACATTTTATTCGTGGAAAGAAAGTAGGAAAAACAAGTAGGAACGTTGCAGTCTTGGCGTTACCGACTGCAGAATATCTAAAACTATAGAATATACCCGATTTAGGAGTAGATACATCCGCCATATCTTTTTGATCTTGGGTTGTCAACTCGATTATGTATTCCTAATTTCAAGTCTCTAGCATCAATAGTGCTCAAGATATATAAGAATATGTATAAATCACTATATAGTCAGATCCGATTTGACACGCCCCCAGTGGGAGTGGATATATAATGTTCTCATCGATTTTAATAGGATCTTAACAGTAAATCACATGTCCAATTTGGGCATTCTAGCTATAAAACTGTAGAAGATACAGTTTTACCCGATTCGCCATGCCCCCAATGGGCGTATATATATCCGCCATATCTTGTTGATCTTAGGTTGTCAACACGAGTATACGTTACAATACAACTAACAGAAATAGTTGTTTAATATTAAATTCTTGACGAGGGGAACACTCTGCTGTATAAAATATTAAGTTAAATTGTTATATATTACAAAAATACAAACATAAACATTTCAATGCAATTCTCAGCTATAGTTATAGTTAAATATATATTTTTTAATAATCAACGTCTCTCTTTTAAATACCTTCTAAGACTCATTTTTTATTGTATTGTACTATTAAAAAGTCAGACCTACTTATTATGAGTATACAGTTTTCTCTGCGATACTAATTTAACATTTATGTACTTAATGCTGTTGATAAATAGTTTTCTCAATTTTACGGCCTTTCTCTACTATTCTCGAAAATCCAATTCATCTAATTTCAGGCAAGTTTTGAGCTTTCATACCTCTGGTTTTGTTTTGTACTAGCTGCAAACACTGTTTGGTGAGATATTCACAAAGACCAAAAAGTATTATCACTCAATCAAAAATAAAACACAACCCCAAACAAGTACAAGAACAAAAGTCTCTGTCTTTGTGTGAACTGCTGGGAAAAATCAGCGAACTATGCCATCAAGTCATTGTTGTCGAGCTTCCGTGGCTCAACTTCTACAGACAGACACTTAAACAGAGAGAGAGAGAGAGAGAGAGAGAAAGGAAAAAGAAGAGAAGGTCAATTAGAAAGAGGGAGAGAAAGAGAGAGAGAGAGAGAAAATGAGAAAAAGAGATAGAGAAGAGGCAGAGAGAGAGAGAGAGAGAGAGAGAGAGAGAGAGAGAGAGAAGATATGACTGTGTCTGGGAGGCAGCCAAGCTGCCAGGCTGCCGCAGACAAGTCAAGCCAAAGTGTTGTTTGGATTTCATTATACAATTATCTTGTTACCAGAAATAATGGTGTCCAGTCGGGCAACATGCCAAAAACATTCAATGACTCTGATGCGCCGCCATGTGGGTGTCAGAATATCACACACACACACATGTGTGTGTGCCTACGTCTGTGCGGCAGCTGGAAGCTGTGCGTCGGGGCAAAAGCAGGAAGTCATTAGCCAAAAAAATAGAAAGGAAAGCGCTTCGCAATGGTTACGGGGCAGAGTCTGAATAATGCGATAAATAAATGAAAATGTTTGAGTTAAATGAATTAAGTGTGCGATACTCTTAGCGTGTGTGCGAGTGAGTGTGGCCTTTGTTAGAAACACTTTCTGTGTTAGCTGTCAGCGCAAGTGACAGCCCGTTAAATATACAGAGAGGTTGAGGATATGTGCTCTTGGCTAAGTGAGTCTCTAACCATTGCTAACTCCCTTTCTCTATTAGCTCTCTTTTTGTGTGGTAGTTAATTATCCAAATATCACTCACTCAATGTGTCACAGCCAAAAAGTCATGGGATCATTCAGACTAAAACTTTGTTGGGTCGTTCATTCTCTCAGTAGTGGTGCTCGATATTTTTTGCGCCTTGTCATTGTTATTGATTAATCATCAAAAAGTTTACTCTGTTAAAGCAAGTTACTCAGCTAAAGTTGCTATTCATACTGAGCTAATAACATTGTCATAAACCTCATTAAAGTTCTGACTGCTATGGCTGGGTTAAGGCTGAATGTGAGATGTGGATACAAGCAGATGATGATGATAAGATTATCTGTTTGATAAAACTAAATTCAGTACTCTTGATTGTTATTTGATCAAATAATTAATCAAATGAAATCCATTTGTTTTTTATCAAACAACATAACAACTCTGCGTTTCTTCTTATATGTTATTTACAAACTACGTATTTAACAATCAAGAAAACTCTAGTCGGTGGTGCCCGAGTAGGAGGTCCCCTAAAGATTGTAAAATTAAATTATAAAATAAGAATTTTTTTTTTTTTTTGTAAGCAGGTATTTAAAATATAACAAAAATCAAAACTGAATAAAAAATAAATTGATCTAAATTCATTTTAAATTTAAAATTTTGTAGAGTCTAGCAATAAAACGGCAATAGCTACCGATTTTTAAAAACAAACTTGATATGCGCGAATTACCATCGGGAGCTGGGTGGTTTGTGAGTGTGTATGTGTGTCTGCTTGGTTCGGAAGCGATAATAGAACTAAGCTTTATTTACGAAGGTTTTTGGGTCTTCGTTTTGTTTGTGTTTGTGTGTGTTGTTATACTATCGATACAATTGGTGTTTGTGTGTTCTTATACTATGGACGAGTTGTGTTGTTAACGACTAGTGTGTTGTGGTTGTAACTCGCGTGCTATACAGGGACCCACAAAATTTCAAGTCTCTAGTCTCTAGGTAGACGGACAGACAGACAGACGGACAGGGCTAAATCGACTCAGTTCGTCACCCTGATCAAGAATATATATACTTTATGGGGTCTGCCACGCCTCTTTCTGCCTGTTACATACATTTGGCATTTTAACAAAGCCATGATACCCTTATTTCCCATTTTCAATAAAAAGAGGACATTTATTTTCGTTGAAATTAACCGTTTCTACGACGAGCCCCTGCGTCCAATTAGAAACACCCTCTTGTATCTCTGTTATGTGTATGTGTATTAAAATGTGCTGTCCTTCCACAAACACACGCATATGTATGTTTATAATCCTGCTTATATGCTTTTTTGGCTTTGGGATGACTTAATTAATAATGTAGCCGACTAGTTGGCCAAACCAAAAACCGTTAATTAACTTGATTGCTTTGAATCGTATGCGATTTATTAGCCAGCATTGACTCTTGAGTCAAAAAGTTTTCAACACGCGTGTGTGTGAGTATGTGGCAGGCTGGCATAATTGATGATCCCGTTTTGGTAATTGATTTTGGTGCGCGCAACGAACTTTGATTTTATAAGCCAACGAAATAATTAATTGGCCTTCGAGGGATTTTACAGTTTGATTTTTGAGTCAAAAGTGCTGATCCGTTTAGCCGCGTCCGACAGGTGACAGAGGGACAATAAGCATGGATATCTGTGTGTGTATAAATAATTTGCAATTACTTGCAACTGGGTCAAAAATTTAACGTGTAGTTGAAGCATGCACGTAAAACTTGGTTGGCTGTCAGACAGCTACAAAAATGGTCGGAAGAAACCGGAAAATTAACTCAATGGCAAAGAGTTGGAGTTTAGTTTAAGTTTAGTGAAACTCGCTTACTAAGGAGGCATTTAAAAAACTTGGATTGCTCGACTAGAAGATACCTTGAAAACCTACAAAATGTATTGATGAGTGTAAATTTGATCTGGGAGTGAGGTTTACGACCCCATACTTACATACGTAAAGTCAAACACGTAGAGAATATAAATTTAAATATATATTCTGGGTGATATATAAGGGGAATTTACGCCATCACAGCGTAACAGGTCTGAAGCGTGCATAAATTCTTAATTAAAATATATATTCCGCATGGCATTAACCATGCTTTTGCCTGTTACATAATTTTCAATGAGAGAAATATAACTTAAATTCCCATTTTCTATGTATTCAGGGTATACAAAAATTTATGGACCACGCGGCGTATATGTAACCAATTGAGAATACGTCACGGCAACTGGGCTGCTTATATATTTTAGCAAACTTTTCGCATAAACACATGTTTGATAAGAATAACTCTGCTCTGCATATTGCAAAATATATATATAATATATATATATATATATATATATATATATAGATATATATGTGTACTATTTTGTCATATCTAAGCCACAAAAATAAGAGCGCAACTTTTTTGGTGCTGTCATAAATTTGCGCTATGCAAACATTTATCAGCCCGACTGGATATGCAGCCAGTTAGGAGTAGCATCCGGCACTCACTCTGCCTTTCAAATATCTAAAGAGTTTTTTTATTCCTTGAACACTACCCAGTTTTAAGAGCTCTCAACTTCAGTTCACTAACTGACTTCACTTTGATATAGAGATGGAAGCGGTATTTTGACTACATACGAGTGAAAAAGAGATGGAATTCGGAATGAGAATCAAATTGTTTAGGAACAAGTTTTTTTTTGAGACTTGTGAAATGATTAATATTTATCGTGTATATGGGTTTTAAATATGTATATATTGACTGATTGAATATAGTTGGACGATGAAATATGGCTTTACAGGTATATGAAGAAAATGAATATTAAAGGCATGCAATAACTGTGATACGGATAGATATTAAAACAAGTAAGAAAACTCTAGTCGGGGGTACACGACTAGGAGATCCCCTGAACCCCGTCCGATCTGCGTTTTTAAATATATTCCGTATCTTGTATACATTACAAACTTATACAAAATTTAATTAAATTGCCAATCTTGCACTTTCACAATCAAATAACATGTTTTTTTTTAAAGAATAAAATATAATTTTTAAAGAGTAATAATAATTTAATAAAAGAAAAAAAATAAAAAATTAAGAAAATACGACATAAAAATATTTGACATCGGCTGGGTTTATAAACCCAGACCTGCAAGGCACGGCATGCCCCGCTTCTATCAACACCGCCACTGCACTGCTTAGACAAGCAGTAGCAAATTTGAAACTAAAGGCAGTTCAGAATTATAACAAAATTCAAGCAGTCAGCTGTTATTGTTGTGATTCTTAGAACAGACAAGAATGCTCGCATTCGAATGTCTCAATGTATGTGTGCACATGTATAGAAAAAATGAAAACGGGGGTGGGTTTTGGTCACATGTTGTTGCAATTGACAAAACGTTTTGTTTAATTACTTCTCTGATACTTAATGGATTTCAATGAAATTTTCAGCATATGATCTACATATTATATTGAATATTTCGCAGTTGTATAAAATCGCAAACTCATTCACATATTGGCTATATTTGCAATCAACCTTCAATTTGAAAATTTTTGAAAAATTTTGAACCAATATCCAAAATCTAACAAAAACCGAAACTGTATAAAATATAAATGAAACTAAATGCAAAATTTGGAGACTTTAGCTTCAAAGATGTACGAGATATAATTTATTAACTTCATTTCGATAAGGTTTTTAATCGATAACAAAAGAACGGGAATAGTTATCGATTTTCTAAAACAAACTCGATATGCGCGTGCTATACAGGGACTTCCAAAAAAAAATTTCAAGTCTCTAGCTCTTATATGTTCTGATATCGACGCGTTCATACATACGGACAGACGGACAGACAGACAGACGGACAGGGCTAAATCGACTCAGCTCGTCTCCCTGATCAAGAATATATATACTTTATGGGGTCTGCCACGCCTCTTTCTGCCTGTTACATACATTTGGCAGCTTAACAAAACCATTATACCCTGATTTCCCATTTTCAATGGGTTCAGGGTATAACAAGTAAGAAAACTCTAGTCGGGGGTACCCGACTAGGAGATCCCCTGAACCCCGTCCGATATGCGTTATTAAATATATTCCTTATCTTGTATACATTACAAACTTATACAAAATTTAATTAAATTGCTAATCTTGCACTTTCACAATCAAATCACATTTTTTATTTTTTAAAGAATTTAAGAGTAATAATAATTTAATAAAAGAAAAAAAAATAAAAAATTAAGAAAATACGACATAAAAATATTTGACATCGGCTGGGTTTGAACCCAGACCTGCAAGGCACGACGTGCCCCGCTTCTATCAACACCGCCACTGCACTGCTTAGACAAGCAGTAGCAAATTTGAAACTAAAGGCAGTTCAGAATTATAACAAAGTTTAAGCAGTCAGCTGTAATTGTTGTGATTCTTAGAACAGACAAGAATGCTCGCATTCGAATGTTTCAATGTATGTGTGCACATTTATAGAAAAAATGAAAACGGGGGTGGGTTTTGGTCACATGTTGTTGCAATTGACAAAACGTTTTGTTTAATTACTTCTCTGATACTTAATGGATTTGAATGAAATTTTCAGCATATGATCTACATATTATATTGAATATTTGTCAGTTGTCTAAAATTGCAAACTCATTCACATATTGGCTATATTTGCAACTAAACTTCAATGTAAAATTTGGGTACTCTAGCTCGAATGATGTACGAGATATAATTTATTTACTTCATTTCGAAAAGGTTTTTAATCGATAACAAAAGAACGGAAATAGTTATCGATTTTCTAAAACAAACTCGATATGCGCGTGCTATACAGGGAATTCCAAAAAAAATTTCAAGTCTCTAGCTCTTATAGGTTCTGAAATCCACGCGTTCACACATACGGACGGACGGACAGACGGACAGACGGACAGACGGACATGGCTATATCGACTCAGCTCGTCGTCCTGATCAAGAATATATATACTTTATGGGGTCTGCCACGCCTCCTTCTGCCTGTTACATACATTTGACATTTTAACAAAACCATTATACCCTGAATTCCCATTTTCAATGGGTTCAGGGTATAAAAATATGACACATTTTACCCTATGGACTCGTTTTCTATAATGATCATGAGGAAATTTGCATCAAGTATTTCCTAGTTCAAAATTTGACTGGACTGCTGGAGGTTATACGTTACATTATACATTCTGCCTTTTTATGTGGACGAAATTTAGATATAATATTGATATATATACACATATATATAAGTCTGCAGTATAGCTTCGTGAGAAGCGAGCAAACACGAGCTGCGTCCCAACCTTAATTTGGAATACATTGCATAAATGCTTTCTATGTAAACCACAGCAGCATATGCATTTGCTAGCTTCCACTTGTAAAAGTGGTTATCAAGGCGAAAAAAAAAATTTAAAAAGGTCATAAAAGAGAAAACAAAAAAGAAATTTGTATGAACGAAAATTTGTGCTGTTATTTAAATGCGTTGTAATAACTTAAATGTTGACATATTGTCAGCTTGCCACGCCAACGCAGCAAACGGCAAACTCCGCTTAAGCTGAAGTTTTGCTGATTGTTTTTTTTTGGTCTTAAATTTTTTTGGTTGTCGTTTTTATACCCTGAACCCATTGAAAATTGGAAAGCAGGGTATAATGTTTTTGTGAAAATGTATGTAACAGGCAGAAGGAGACATGGCAGACCCCATAAAGTATATATATTCTTGATCAGCTCGACAAACTGAGTCGATATAGCCATGTCCGTCTGTCCGTCCGTCCGTCCGTCCGTCCGTCCGTCCGTCCGTCCGTCCGTCCGTCCGTCCGTCCGTCCGTCCGTCCGTGTGAACGCAGTGATCTCGCAAACCACAAAAGCTAGAGATCTGAAATTTGAAATGTATACTCGTGTATAGTGCTGGGAAAAGATCGATCTTTACCTAGATCGATATTTCGATATTATGTATGGTCTCAGATCGATATATCGATCTTTTCATAAAAATATTTTAACTCCCAAAATAAAAAAAAAAGAAAAACAAAGTTTTCATATAAAAAACAAAAGATGAATTTCTTATTAAAATTAAACAACGTTTCATATAAACTAAACTAAACTACGTAACAATGATTATATTATTTAATGAGATCATTCACTTTATCCATTTCTGAACAATCAAATTAATTGTATGCGCTACGCATGGAACATTCCTTTTGGAAAGAATTTCGCAAGCGTTTTTTATGTTCGGTGCGTTATCAGTAACTATTGCAGTGATTTTTTGTGTAACTCCCCACTCATTGAATACATCACGTAAAGAATTTGCAATGTTTTGTGCTGAATGGTTTGTTTCATCCTTAAGTTTTTTAGTTGAAAGAACTGCTGTCCGCATTTTAAACTCTTCACTTATGAAATGACAACTAACTGATAAATAACTTTCGTTCGCTCTTGAAGTCCAGCCGTCAGTAGTTACAGCGCAGAACTCAATCTTATCAAGAATTTCGCGCAATTTCTGCTTAATTTCTATAAAGACATATATCGAGTATCGAAGTTAGCCATATCGATATTTTCGATATCTATCAAAACATCGATATATCATTTTTAGATCGATCTTTTTCCCAGCACTACTCGTGTATATCCTACGCAGTACGAGTTTATCATTTTTTTTTCGATAACTCATCCCATTTCCTTATTATCGATAAAAATCGATAACTTTTCTTCGTTTTTGAATACCGTTAGAGCTATAGATTTCAAATTTACTGTGTGTATCCGTGTAATGAATACAAACATTTTGCATTTTTTGGATTTTGGATACCACGCCCCCTTCCCCCCAAATTTGAAAAACGTATTTCAAATACTAGAGACTTGTGCTTTGGCAAATACATACATATAAATGGCATTAGTACGCTCTAAAAGTTTGATTACAAAAGTCCATCTAGAAGCAAACCTATTCAACAAATAAGTTTCCAAAATATAGCCCATACTGCAGCTCAAGCGCTGCCCGCGCGCAGTCGCTGCGTAAACTGCGCAGTAGCAGAGCAAGTGCTTGTGCGTGCGTGCGTGTGCATGTGTGTGTGTGTGTATGTGTTGTTTGTGTATATGTATATATAAAAGAAGCGTAAAATGATTTGAATATCGCATCTTCGCAGGGTTCAGGGTATCTCTTAGTCGAGCAGTCTCGACTAGAGCACTCTTACTTGTTTATTACTGTGTTGTCGCGTAAATTTAATGAATTTTAATGAAAACTTATGTGCGCGTAACAGCTGCTGCCACGCCCCGCCGCCTTTTACTTTGCAATTCTCGGCTAATGTCAACAAACTTTAGATGCTAGCGACGCCATTGTGTGAATTCATTTGTAAGAGGAAAAATAAGTGAAAGTAATATAAATAATTTCATTAAATGCTTGGTTTTTATTACGAGTTGGAAGTTTCAGACAGTGTTAGTCTTGATCCAGTCGAGGTAGTTGGTCACACGGGTGAAAGCAGCTGGGAAGCCCAGCTCGCAGCCAGCAGCAGCACCGAAGGAAGTCACACCAACCTGGACCTTGCTGTCCTCGAGCACCAATGGGCCGCCAGAGTCACCGTTGCAGGTGGATTTGCCGTTAAGAGCGGAGATACAGATGTTGGATGGGGTGACAATGGTGCCGTAGACATCGGCGCACTTGCTGTTGGAAATGACGATCGAATCGACAAACTGCAAATTGGTGGCAACAGAGTTGGAAGTGTCGCTGGTGCGGCCCCAGCCAGAAGCGATAACAACGGAACCGGCATAGGTGGAGTACGAGCTGGAAATGGCGGGTAGTTTGACAGCCTGAATCCTGCTGGAGAAGGCAACAGCGGGGATCTTGATCAGGGAGATATCGTTCTTCAGGTTGTTGCTGTTCCAGCCGGAGTGAATTATGATGTTGGACTTGGCAACGGTGTGGCTAACCTCGGGTGAGGTGCGCACAGTGGCGCCCAGATAGACGGTCACAGACTGAACGCTAGTATCGTAATCGGAAATGAGCTACTGCATCCAATATTCGAATTTATGTGAATAGTTACCCATCGGTACAGTGAGCAGCGGTCAACACAAAGGTGTTACTAATCAGAGAGCCACCACACCAGGCAGATGACAGAGCGGAAACCTTGAGCGATAGACCCACCTGGTAGGGGAATTGGCCAACGGTGGCCTGCTTGCCATTGGTGATGCGACCCTCAATGTTGTCCTGAACGGGCATCACACGGAAGCGATGGACCAGCTCGCTTTCGGGGAAAGCTGTTGCGGCCACGGCCAAAGCAAGAATGATCAGAAACTTCATGTTGTTTAGTTAGTTAAAACACAACTGCTTTTGATCCGCCAATTGGCGCGTTTATATAGTAGCCGATCGAATATTGTTGGCCAAGACTAGGTAATGCTCCAGGTGCTTAGATAAGATACGTGCCTACCACGGCACACGTCACGTCCAATTCCAAGTCTAAGCATTCAAGTCTTATCCAAACGCAGGTACAAAAAAAAATATTGGACCTTTTTTTGACGAATCGTAGAGATTTGGTACGCAGTAATTTTCTTCATTCAAAATCATTCAATCAATAGTTAAATTTATAATTTATAATTAAATATGCTTTTACAATTGGATCTAAAAGTTTGATTACGAAAGTCCATCTAGAAGCAAACCTATTCAACAAATAAGTTTCCAAAATATAGCCCATACTGCAGCCCAAGCGCTGCCCGCGCGCAGTCGCTGCGTAAACTGCGCAGTAGCAGAGCAAGTGCTTGTGCGTGCGTGCGTGTGCATGTGTGTGTGTGTGTATGTGTTGTTTGTGTATATGTATATATAAAAGAAGCGTAAAATGATTTGAATATCGCATCTTCGCAGGGTTCAGGGTATCTCTTAGTCGAGCAGTCTCGACTAGAGCACTCTTACTTGTTATACCCTGAACCCATTGAAAATGGGAAATCAGGGTATAATGTTTTTGTGAAAATGTATGTAACAGGCAGAAGGAGACATGGCAGACCCCATAAAGTATATATATTCTTGATCAGCTCGACAAACTGAGTCGATATAGCCATGTCCGTCTGTCCGTCCGTCCGTCCGTCCGTCCGTCCGTCCGTCCGTCCGTCCGTCCGTCCGTCCGTCCGTGTGAACGCAGTGATCTCGCAAACCACAAAAGCTAGAGATCTGAAATTTGAAATGTATACTCGTGTATATCCTACGCAGTACGAGTTTATCATTTTTTTTCGATAACTCATCCCATTTCCTTATTATCGATAAAAATCGATAACTTTTCTTCGGTTTTGAATACCGTTATAGCTATAGACTTCAGATTTACTGTGTGTATCCGTGTAATGAATACAAACATTTTGCAATTTTTGGATTTTGGATACCACGCCCCCTTCCCCCCAAATTTGAAAAAAACGTATTTCAAATACTAGAGACTTGTGCTTTGGCAAATACATACATATGAATGTCATTATTACGCTGTAAAAGTTTGATTACGAAAGTCCATCTAGAAGCAAACCTATTCAACAAATAAGTTTCCAAAATATAGCCCATACTGCAGCCCAAGCGCTGCCCGCGCGCAGTCGCTGCGTAAACTGCGCAGTAGCAGAGAAAGTGCTTGTGCGTGCGTGTGCATGTGTGTGTGTGTGTATGTGTTGTTTGTATATATGTATATATAAAAGAAGCGTAAAGTGATTTGAATATCGCATCTTCGCAGGGTTCAGGGTATCTCTTAGTCGAGCAGTCTCGACTAGAGCACTCTTACTTGTTTATTACTGTGTTGTCGCGTAAATTTAATGAATTTTAATGAAAACTTATGTGCGCGTAACAGCTGCTGCCACGCCCCGCCGCCTTTTACTTTGCAATTCTCGGCTAATGTCAACAAACTTTAGATGCTAGCGACGCCATTGTGTGAATTCATTTGTAAGAGGAAAAATAAGTGAAAGTAATATAAATAATTTCATTAAATGCTTGGTTTTTATTACGAGTTGGAAGTTTCAGACAGTGTTAGTCTTGATCCAGTCGAGGTAGTTGGTCACACGGGTGAAAGCAGCTGGGAAGCCCAGCTCGCAGCCAGCAGCAGCACCGAAGGAAGTCACACCAACCTGGACCTTGCTGTCCTCGAGCACCAATGGGCCGCCAGAGTCACCGTTGCAGGTGGATTTGCCGTTAAGAGCGGAGATACAGATGTTGGATGGGGTGACAATGGTGCCGTAGACATTGGCGCAATTGCTGTTGGAAATGACGATCGAATCGACAAACTGCAAATTGGTGGCAACAGAGTTGGAAGTGTCGCTGGTGCGGCCCCAGCCAGAAGCGATAACAACGGAACCGGCATAGGTGGAGTACGAGCTGGAAATGGCGGGTAGTTTGACAGCCTGAATCCTGCTGGAGAAGGCAACAGCGGGGATCTTGATCAGGGAGATATCGTTCTTCAGGTTGTTGCTGTTCCAGCCGGAGTGAATTATGATGTTGGACTTGGCAACGGTGTGGCTAACCTCGGGTGAGGTGCGCACAGTGGCGCCCAGATAGACGGTCACAGACTGAACGCTAGTATCGTAATCGGAAATGAGCTACTGCATCCAATATTCGAATTTATGTGAATAGTTACCCATCGGTACAGTGAGCAGCGGTCAACACAAAGGTGTTACTAATCAGAGAGCCACCACACCAGGCAGATGACAGAGCGGAAACCTTGAGCGATAGACCCACCTGGTAGGGGAATTGGCCAACGGTGGCCTGCTTGCCATTGGTGATGCGACCCTCAATGTTGTCCTGAACGGGCATCACACGGAAGCGATGGACCAGCTCGCTTTCGGGGAAAGCTGTTGCGGCCACGGCCAAAGCAAGAATGATCAGAAACTTCATGTTGTTTAGTTAGTTAAAACACAACTGCTTTTGATCCGCCAATTGGCGCGTTTATATAGTAGCCGATCGAATATTGTTGGCCAAGACTAGGTAATGCTCCAGGTGCTTAGATAAGATACGTGCCTACCACGGCACACGTCACGTCCAATTCCAAGTCTAAGCATTCAAGTCTTATCCAAACGCAGGTACAAAAAAAAATATTGGACCTTTTTTTGACGAATCGTAGAGATTTGGTACGCAGTAATTTTCTTCATTCAAAATCATTCAATCAATAGTTAAATTTATAATTTATAATTAAATATGCTTTTACAATTGGATGGTTTTTTTTCTCGTAACTACTAGTAGTTTGTTGTAATCAGATTAAATCGAGTTAGGAGTATTCGCTAATAATTTTGAACATAGCTGGCTACTCAGGAGTATTCACTGTAGATTTCAATGATGTGCATTAAATGGTCTTAGCTCTGATTCCCATCTATCTTATCGTTAGACCGTATCAGTTTCAATGTTGAGCTGACGGTTCCGTTGGCTGTCTCTAGTTAAACTCTTAATATCGTTCATAAATATTTTCTGAGATATATGATTTTAATAGTCTTAGTATGAATTTTTTTACTTTTCAAGTGCCGATGATTATTAAAGACATTACAAAAATTATTTCCTTTAATTTTATTTTCTATAATGTACTGAGTATGTGGTAAATAAGTTTTGTTAAAGTTAGTATATCATCGAATTCGAATTCAGCTAACTTTTGAGCACTCATCTTATCATATCATATGATATACTTAAATTTATATTGAGAGAAATGATCTTGATGGGGTCTTAAGTTAAGATAAGATAACTTTGTCGTTTGTCTGGCAGTAGACAGAGTTTCATTACTGTATAGCTATGCTCGGTCATTTATTTGAACGATAACCGGACTTTCGCACGTCGCATTAACTGGTATCAAAGCACTCAGTGTCAATAATTGATATTATTTAAAAATAAAAAAAAATAGATAATATACCCACACAGCGCCGTTAAGCTGGCCGCAAAAGTTGTTTGGCTATTTGCACCTATCAACACTCGCCTCGTGATTCCACACGCTGCGGTTTTGAGCTGTTTTCTAGAGAAGGGTTGCAGATTGATGGTCAGCAATTGGAGAGCTTTCGAATCCACAAATAGACGTGTGCACAACTCCAGTTAATTGGCCATTCAAAATGCCCAATTAAAGCCGATTAGCAAACGTGCAGACAAAAATTAAGTGAAACTTCGAAGTGATTGACTAAAAGATACGCTTCAAGTAGCAAATTCGATTTATATACAAGTTAGCTAAGAAACTAGTGTGAGTATTCTAAACTACTCAGAAGATATATCTTTGAATAATTTCTGAAATGTACGGATATATCTAAAATGTTAAATTTGTTGTATTTGTAAGTGTTTAGCAACGATGATTAGAGCTAGAGGTTCTTATAGTTCGCGCGTTATGCTTAAGAGACCAAGTTTCAGATATAAATATGTTAAGGAATTCAAATATCTGCGGATACAAGTCCATCTTAAAAACTGACAGATAAACAGACGAATATACAAAAGACAGTTTATACATAAAAGCACCGAATCTGGTATATAAATGCGTATATATCATTTCAGTCCCAAAAAGTGTCTCCTGCCTTCTGCCACTTAATTTAACCCCCTTCCTTAGAAGTATAGGGTATCAAAATAGCTCCAATAATTAAACTTTAACTGCATTTCATCAGAGTTGTTCGATCTGTGTGTTTATGCTTTGCCTTGTTTTTATGCTTTGCCATTTTATGGTATGTTGTTAAGTATTTAGCTGCCATTTGATTGTTTTTTGTAATGTTTATTGTTATTTATATATTCCGCAATTTCCATTTGGTAGCAAAGAACTCATTTAATGCTATCCTCAAGGCATCGCCCGACCCAAAAAGTAAATGTCGTGCTCGGACTCCGGACTCCGGACTCTGGACTTGGGAGTCGATATCGTTGTTACCGTTTCGAACTAATTGGTTTTATTGTTAGGACATGCCAGGACTCTGGCTATATTGTTAAGCAATTAATGGCCAACAATTGGGCGTTAATTGCGTTTAGTTGACTGTTGACTGCTGGACTCGAGGTCTTTAGGACTCTGCCATCTCCTACTCAGTACTCTGCACGTCCGACTCGCCCAGAATCCAGTCCAAATAGGCTGTGATGCGCGTGTAGACAGTTGGCGAACCCTGCTCACAGCCGTTGGTGCTGCCGAATGCGGTTACTCCAATCAAATAGCTGACATTGTGCCAACGATAGACCAGCGGGCCACCGGAATCGCCCTGGCAGCTGCCACGCCCCTGTCGCCCATCGGTGCAAATGTGACGTTGCACGCTAACTAAGCCGGGCAGAAAATAGCAAATGCATTTCTCTTGCTCCAGCACTGGAACATCCACATAGTGCAGCAAATTGGCCTCTTGGGATAGAGTGCCATTCATGCCATCTCCCAGAGCGCCCCAGCCGGAGCTGCTGACCAATTGTCCCTGCAGCCGCGATTGCTGCATAAAATCAAGCGCTAGAGGAATGGGCTGCACCTTGGCACTGGGCGTGGCCGAGTGGGGCAGATTTATTAGCGCCAAATCATGATAGCCCGCCAAGCCGAGATAACCCGGAAACACATTAAAGTTCCATATATGCACCTGAAATATTTGAGTGGCTGTTGCAGCATCTGCATAGCTATTGCTGCCGAGATAAATCTGTCCGTGTTCGGCATCATTGAGACAGTGCGCTGCGGTCAGGACGTAGTTTAGACTAATGAGCGATCCACCACATTGCGTGGCATATCCTTGACGCAGCTGCAACAGCAACGCCGCTTGATAGGGAAACATGCCCGGCTCGGCCACTTCACCACGTGCTATGCGAGGGCTTACTTCTAGTTGTTGATCCGGCAGCTCATATTTCTTGCATTTCCGCTGCCAGCTCTCGTAAGCCAGCTGCCACCGTGCAGAGAAAACTTCTTCCGGATCATCATCATGGTGGTCGGTTGTGATCCCCGCCATCGTAAGACTGAAGCCAAGCAGACAAATCAGCAATTCGAACGTGTAAGGCATCACAGTTGACTATGCTTTGCCACTTGACAAGTTTCTTGTTTTTATATACATATACAAATGGGCTGGCACGTGTCTGGGCCCCTTCGGTTAATTGAATTGGGCGGTATATTCCGATGCGAATTACACACAGAAACCAGCAGCTGTTTGGCATTCAATTTTAGCCAGTTTCATGTAATTGCCACACGTTTCAGCGATTATGTTACTTAGGCCTTCGTCTTTAACTACATCCGCAGACGAGTGAGAGCGTAAGTGTAAAGTAGAGTGCTTGGCTAGAAGATACCCTATAGACATCCGTGAGGATATTTCGATTGTTAATTTCTAGACAAATGTATATATATAGATTGTATTTTGAATACTGCGATGTAGAATTAGGTTGGACTGGACTGTCATAGACATGTTACAAATACCCATTATCCCAAATTATAGGATATAACCACCAATGCGCAGTTTCCTCTGAAGTTCTCTCGCAGGAGTTCTCTTAGCTGCAGTTCTCTTAATTACATTGCGACTCATTTGAGGCAGCTTTCAGAATAGCATGCCTTAACTCCTGCTGGGGTGGCGGATTTTGGCAGTATTTATCAACGCTCTTGGCTTATTGTTTATTTTATTTTATTTAATTTACTTTACACATCTAATTATACGGACATCACATACCCATTATATTCTCTTTAAGATTTTATTCGAGTGTTATATTAGAGTACCTATCAATAAGGCGTTCAAGAGCCCTTCACCAGTTTCGTTTGTCTTCGGTTCCAGAAAATATTGTGTAATGCTGATATCAGTCTGTGTTAATATTGAGAGAATTCAATTGAAATATACATATATGTCCGTTTAGTTTTCCTTTCGAGGGTCTGTTTGAACGTAAAACATTTCGCCGGCTAGACACTTGAAAATTGAAAAATATGTTTCTCTAGAATTTTTTGATTAAAGAACATTAATTTCTATGAATACTTACGCTCAAGGCTGTACTAAAATCATTTTTCATCCGTAAGCTAAATATGTCTGGGGTCCAAATCGCAATCCTGTATCCTGGGAGGCTTATTCCCGAAAGCCAAGTCGTACACGCGAGCCTTCAGTCAAGACCTTTATTCCAGCTATCAAATAAAGTATATACAAATTCTTGTAAGTTTCTAGCATTTTTCCTATATTCTATTTAATTTTAAAAAACTTTTTAAGGAACTTGTATTCTTATTAGACTTTTGACAACCGACACAAAAATTTTTAAAAAGCTACAAAATAAACAATTTTGAAAATGGTTTAAACTTTAATATAATGTCGACGGCTTTCAATGAAATTATTTCCTATACCGCCCCACTCTATTTTTATTGGTTTCTTTGTGTTCGATGTTGTTGTTTGTTGCTAAACTTATCTTGTGCTACTTCGTTTTCATGTATTGCCCGCCTCTGTTTTTATGTTTATGCGGAAATCTGCAGAAATTGTGTCAATATCAATAAAATTAGATTAGTATCGACGGCAGCAAACAAGCAAAGTGTGTCAAGCCAGTCAGCCAGGCAACAAATAAACTCTCACACACATACACACACAAGCGCACACACGCACGCACTGCTTCATGAACCATTCACATCCACATTGTTACGGGAGGCATCACTTCCGGCCTGCGGCCTACACAAACAGAATTGGCTCTGTGTGTGTGACAAATGCTTAAATGCCTTGAAATTGTTGTAATTTCCCAAAAAGAAAGAAAGAAGGTCTCTTCTCATACAAGAGAAGAACTTTTACTCAGTTAAAACATGCGCCACACTTAATCTCAGTTAATTTTCTTAATGGAAAAGTTTTCACGGGTCTTCTCCGGCTTGTTGGTCTGTGCCATTCAATTTTTTTTGCTTTTCCTCCACTGTGTGGCATTTGTCGCCTTACGCGTAGAGTGTTTATACCGAGAAAATAGGCAGCTCCTTGAAATAACTTTTCGGGGCGCATATTCTTTTTGCTCAGAATTTCAGACAATTTTCATAATGCGAAAATTAGAAAAGTTTCAGGTCAACACGTTGTTCGCTATTGGTTTTAAATTTGTATGGCCCGGCAGAAGCTTCTTATTCTTCTTTGTGATTTTTGTTTAAAGCTGTTTTCCTATTGATTTCACATTCAGAACATTTACGTACCATTATCGCATCGCTTACAAAAGCCGAGCGATAGCCCAAAGCGTTTCCATTTCCATTGCGGATGCTGCTGTTGTTTTCCACGCTTTTCACCGTTTTTTCAGCTTTTCCCCTTCGGTCTCACTCTCTCTCTGTTCGACGACAATGACGTAATCTTTTATATAAACACAGCCAACACTTTTCACATTGCTGTCCAAGGAGTCGCAGCAACTACGCTCCGCCACATCACTTAGCTTGGCCACCATTTGTGTTCGAAACGAGAAATTGGGTACGTGTAACGGGTAACGGGTAACGGGGAACCATCACGTGACGAGTGATTGAGTGCACTTCTGTGTGCGCTTTTTCACTTAAAAATGTGCGATTTCAATCACTAAAAGCAAAGGTACACAACGCCCAAATCGAATCAGCAACGGCTGAGTGATGTTCGCCGCCCACTCTTATCCCTGATTCCACCTCTTCATAATGGCCAAACTAGGAATAAAAAAACATATTAACCGCTAAAGGTGTTTGCCTGAAACAAAAAGTAAGAAAACTAGCAACGAAACATGCATAAGGAAGTTGGCATAACATGTTAAGGCCAAGCTATGTGCAAAATGTGTGAAACACGTGAAGGCCGGACAAGAAATCAAAATCGAGACTGCGTCAAGTATCTAGGCGTTACTAGAGGCAATAATAATACTACGTATTATAAAGGTAATACGTAGGCATATATTGAAAAATGATCAGAAGAACTTTAATTTAAGGCTATTGAAAGAAGGAAAAATGAAAATATGTATATGCACGTTTGGTGTGTACCTAAATATGTACTGTATTTGTAAGTTGTATATATATATATATTCACACGTCTTAATATATATATATATATAT
Source organism: Drosophila leonis (assembly GCA_035045365.1). Taxonomy (NCBI): domain Eukaryota; kingdom Metazoa; phylum Arthropoda; class Insecta; order Diptera; family Drosophilidae; genus Drosophila; species Drosophila leonis. The sequence continues at coordinate 193,166 of JAWNPC010000454.1, forward strand.
ATATATATATATATATATATATATATATATATATATATATATATATATATATATATATATATATATATATATATGTGTGTGTATATATATTAGGAATTTAGAGTATAGGAAGAAGCTGTTGCCGAACATGCCGGACATCAGAACGCGGCGCCACTTAACAAATCCCAAGTTGTCGTTGCGTGCCACGTGACTGGAATAGACGAGAGCGTGTTGAGAAACAATAGCTTTGCTTTGGCCAGTTGGAATTTGGCTGTTCCTATTCCTTCCCTGCACTTTCACACGATTGCCAGAGCTCAGTAGATTGTTGCTTGTGGGTGTGCGGGCGTAGGAGTGCGCCGGGAAAACGCTTTCACGCACGCTCGCCTTGTAGCGTCGCCTGGGCGACCTGCCGCGCTTAATTTCCGCTTGTAATGGACGCACAATAAATCGTGGACAGCGTTTCCTGTGGCCCGCAATCTTAAGCCTTGGGAATCTCTAGCGGCACGCCAATGAAATACATCTTTTGTTTGAACTTGTTGTTGCCTTCACACACCTGCAATCTCAACGTGTGCCCAGTTTCTTCTCAATTTCGAAAGTTTGAGCCGAGGCACATCAAAAGGGTGTTAGCGGATACGAGGCTTGTCTGTCTGTAGGCTTCTAAATTAGCAGCATAATTAGCACGTTTTAATAATACTCCTTAAATAAACTTAAAATATGTGTGAGCTTAAAATAAAAGCAGAAAAAACACTAAAGTTATTTTGTATTCATTATTCGACAAACAGAAAACACTGATTGCAAATCCTTCTGCTCTTTTATTATTATAAGCGCAATTTCCAACTTAAATAGAAACTTTTTCCTTAAAATACATGTGGCTTACTTTACTTTACTTTACTTTACTTTACTTTACTTTACTTTACTTGTTCTATGTCTCTTTGCTCTGTCTCTCTCGCTCTGTTTTATGCGCTTTGTCCATATGATACCATAATTTAAAATGGCAAATCCTTTTAACTTGCCACCGCAATGTGCCAATTGTCAGGGCCATTTTTATTGTCGCCTCGTTAGTCAGAGAGTTGAACGGGATAACTATTGCCAAATCCTCGGCTGTCGTCCGCGCTGAATGTGCGTGTCGCCTAAGCCAGGCGATAAGGTGTGCACATTTGAGAGCCACCTGCCTGTCTTTAACCCCATATAGCCAGTCGGTACGTGCCTTTCTCTGCTGCTGTTGATAAGTTGCTATATTGGTTTGCTGGCTGTGGGCAGGGGACAGGGGACAGAGGACACATGGACAGGGTCAAAGGTAAAGCTCTTAATTTATTAGACCGAATGGCAAACAAAATGCCAGCAATACATAAATAAGCGAATGGCTGTAGCTGGCAGTTTGAAGCAGTTTTGCTATTCTTGAAATTGAGCAGTTCTGGCAAACACACACCTACACACTCGCAGACTCTGTCTCTGTTACTGTGTCTCTTTGCCAATTTGGCTTTAATGTGTGGCTTCGACTTGTGTCTAAGCGGCATATAAATTTCAATGGTCAAAATTGCGCGCTAAGCTGCAGCTTTGTGTCGGTAGCCTGGCGTCGTTGTGCACACACACACACACACGCACACATACACACACACACACACACACACATTCGTATGTGTGTGTGTGTGTTGGACAACAATGAGGCAACTGCAATGCATATTCAATAATGTCCTCGCTTTCAACTTTTCTGCTGTGCAAAATCTGCATAAAGCCAAAGAAAGGGATAGAGCTAGCTAGAAAAAGACAGGCACTGAGTAAGAGAGATAGCTGCTCCTCTGACTGAATAGAGATAGCACCACATTTAACAACGCGCCAAAGCCGTGGACTAAAGTTCTTGCCTGTGAACAATAGAAAAACGAATTAAACAAAAAGCCAGGCAAGCTACGTACTGATATGTATGTGTCTGGCTGTGTGTGTGTGTAGGTACAACTACAACAATGACGAGAGAAAATCAACAACAACAGCAACGACATTAGCAACAATGGGCCACGCCAAGAGCAGCTGCAACAATGGCAAAAATGAATCCCAGCTTGCGAGAGTGTGTGTGAGGGTATGTGTTTATGTGTGTGAGTGAGGGTATGTGTATGTGTACTTTTATGCTACTATTTCGATATGACAATGTCAGCATGCGTTGTGTGCGACTGTGTGTGGCTGCTAAGATGGCAGCTACTGTTGCTTTAACTGGCTTTTGTTTGCAGCTTCAGCCGCAGCCACACTGCGTTAACTGCCAAGCCCACCGCTCCATAGGATCCATCAAGTTGTTGTCGGCGGTTGCTTTTGAAGTTTTGTTTTTTTTGTAGTAGCAAGTACAGTGCATTAATGCCACACGCTTCGGAGCAGAGTCTATTGAGTGTTGGCTATGCGAAATATGAATGTATAGAGCAAATGGATTTTACTTCACTTTATGCAGAAATATAGAACATATATTGAACAAGTAAGAGTGCTCTAGTCGAGACTGCTCGACTAAGAGATACCCTGAACCCTGCGAAGATGCGATATTCAAATCATATTACGCTTCTTTTATATATACATATAAACAAACAACACATACACACACACACACACATGCACACGCACGCACAAGCACTTTCTCTGCTACTGCGCAGTTTACGCAGCGACTGCGCGCGGGCAGCGCTTGGGCTGCAGTATGGGCTATATTTTGGAAACTTATTTGTTGAATAGGTTTGCTTCTAGATGGACTTTCGTAATCAAACTTTTACAGCGTAATAATGACATTCATATGTATGTATTTGTTAAAGCACAAGTCTCTAGTATTTGAAATACGTTTTTTTCAAATTTGGGGGGAAGGGGGCGTGGTATCCAAAATCCAAAAATTGCAAAATGTTTGTATTCATTACACGGATACACACAGTAAATCTGAAATCTATAGCTATAACGGTATTCAAAAACGAAGAAAAGTTATCGATTTTTATCGATAATAAGGAAATGGGATGAGTTATCGAAAAAAAATGATAAACTCGTACTGCGTAGGATATACACGAGTATACATTTCAAATTTCAGATCTCTAGCTTTTGTGGTTTGCGAGATCACTGCGTTCACACGGACGGACGGACGGACGGACGGACGGACGGACGGACGGACGGACGGACGGACGGACAGACGGACGGACGGACGGACGGACGGACGGACGGACAGACGGACATGGCTATATCGACTCAGTTTGTCGAGCTGATCAAGAATATATATACTTTATGGGGTCTGCCATGTCTCCTTCTGCCTGTTACATACATTTTCACAAAAACATTATACCCTGATTTCCCATTTTCAATGGGTTCAGGGTATAAAATTGACTCTATATATGTAGACTATATAATATATATTCTCATTGTCTCACTATCACACCCATCAACATCGGCACGCCTCTCGACCGAGTGAGAAAAGGTTTTGTTGCAAGTTGCATTGTTTTGTTCCTGCATTGAGTTCATCTGGATTTCTGTTTGGTGCCAGTTGATCGAACCAGCTGTTGGTAGAGTGTTCGGAAAAACTTTCGAGTGCATCGAAGTGGAAAAGTTAATGCAAAATGCGAATGTGAATGAGAATGCAATATGCGAATGGGCAATCCCCGACTGCAGGGCTCTACCTGCAGCCTCCCTCCAACTTGTAGCCATGCCACTTGAAAATGTTGACTTCTCTGCAATAGCATGTAATTTGGGTTAGGCAAACAAGTGAGAAGCGAGAGTAGCAGTGGAAGAGCCATCTTAATATTGGCAAACATTGCGGCATAATCAGCAGATGTGGAGATGCGCAGCAGATGTGAGTAGATGACAGTAGACGGTTAGTTTTTTTCTGCTGCATGCAATTGCCCTACGGCCGTCGGTCAACTTTGCCAATTGGCCAAAAAAGCCACAAAAACATATTTGGCAACGCCAGAGAAGGAACAGCAGCTGCTGCTGCATCAGTTGCAGGGTCAATGTTGATGTTGATGTTGATTTTGGTCATAAGACGCGGCTCAACCGCATTGGCCATAAAATCAGACAGTCAATGAGTCGTATGGATGAGGTGTCCATGTCTTACCAGTCAGGCCGGCATGAAATTTGACTTTAAAAACTCGGTACTTTAAGCGGAAAAATGCCAGACAAGTATATATATATATATATAATATATATATATATATATATATATAATATATATATATAAATCCTTAAAATTTTTTTATTTTGTTCTTTTTGACAGTTCAACATTTCCCCAGACAATGTTTGCATCCAAACTGTTACTGCCACTAAGCATATCCTTGCCAAAAAACTTCCTGTGAACATATAAAAAAGTCGAAGGAGGGAAGAGCAGGACAATGCTTGGTTGTTGCTTTTTATTGTTTTGCGCTCATGTAATTCACTTTTTGCTCTCTTTTTAGCAGCTCTTTTGTTGTAGTTTTAATGACAACCCCCGAACCGAGCAGCTCTCGAAATTGTCGCCTTAAACTCAGCAAAGGCGTCGCGACGCCTCACAGTATTTTAATGGGCTTGGTAAAAGTTTTTATATATTTATACCCTGAACCCATTGAAAATGGGAAATCAGGGTATAATGTTTTTGTGAAAATGTATGTAACAGGCAGAAGGAGACATGGCAGACCCCATAAAGTATATATATTCTTGATCAGCTCGACAAACTGAGTCGATATAGCCATGTCCGTCTGTCCGTCCGTCCGTCCGTCCGTCCGTCCGTCCGTCCGTCCGTCCGTCCGTGTGAACGCAGTAATCTCGCAAACCACAAAAGCTAGAGATCTGAAATTTGAAATGTATACTCGTGTATATCCTACGCAGTACGAGTTTATCATTTTTTTTCGATAACTCATCCCATTTCCTTATTATCGATAAAAATCGATAACTTTTCTTCGTTTTTGAATACCGTTATAGCTATAGATTTCAGATTTACTGTGTGTATCATTGTAATGGGTAAAAACATTTTGCAATTTTTGGATTTTGGATACCACGCCCCCTTCCCCCCAAATTTGAAAAAAACGTATTTCAAATACTAGAGACTTGTGCTTTGGCAAATACATACATATGAATGTCATTATTAAGCTGTAAAAGTTTGATTACGAAAGTCCATCTAGAAGCAAACCTATTCAACAAATAAGTTTCCAAAATACAGCCCATACTGCAGCCCAAGCGCTGCCCGCGCGCAGTCACTGCGTTAACTGCGCAGTAGCAGAGAAAGTGCTTGTGCGTGCGTGTGCATGTGCGTGTGTGTGTATGTGTTGTTATATGTGCATACATATATATAAAAGAAGCGTAAAATGATTTGAATATCGCATCTTCGCAGGGTTCAGGGTATCTCTTAGTCGAGCAGTCTCGACTAGAGCACTCTTACTTGTTTTTTTTGCTATTGTAAACTTGGGCGTAAAATGTTGGACAGTTATGCGGTTTTAGTTGAGTTGAAGTCTGCAAAAATGCGTCGCATCAGTTGCATTGTGAGAGGTTTTGGATGCTTGAAACAGTTAACAGTTAAATATGCGCTGATTTGGTATGAAAAGTTTAGTTTAACAAGACTTTAAGAGAGAGAGAAAGAGAGAGAGAGATAGAGTAATACAGAAATATAATTTGATTCATCCACAACAGGCTTAGATATGATTTTCAAGTTTTTATACCCTGAACCCATTGAAAATGGGAAATCAGGGTATAATGTTTTTGTGAAAATGTATGTAACAGGCAGAAGGAGACATGGCAGACCCCATAAAGTATATATATTCTTGATCAGCTCGACAAACTGGGTCAATATAGCCATGTCAGTCTGTCCGTCCGTCCGTCCGTCCGTCCGTCCGTGTGAACGCAGCGATCTCGCAAACCACAAAAGCTAGAGATTGAAATGTATACTCGTGTATATCCTACGCAGTACAAGTTTATCATTTTTTTTTCGATAACTCATCCCATTTCCTTATTATCGATAAAAAAAGCTTTTCTTCGTTTTTGAATACCGTTATAGCTATAGATTTCAGATTTACTGTGTGTATCCGTGTAATGAATACAAACATTTTGCAATTTTTGGATTTTGGATACCACGCCCCCTTCCCCCCAAATTTGAAAAAAACGTATTTCAAATACTAGAGACTTGTGCTTTAACAAATACATACATATGAATGTCATTATTACGCTGTAAAAGTTTTGTTACGAAAGTCCATCTAGAAGAAAACTATACCCATACTGCAGCCCAAGCGCTACCCGCGCACAGTCACTGCGTAAACTGCGCAGTAGCAGAGAAAGTGCTTGTGCGTGCGTGTGCATATGTGTGTGTATGTGTTGTTTATATATATGTATTGTATATATGTATAAAAGAAGCGTAAAGTGAATTGAATGTCGCATCATCCCAGGGTTCAGGGTATCTCTTAGTCGAGCAGTCTCGACTAGAGCACTCTTTCTTGTTTCTAATGAGAGAAAGATCTGACTAATGGTTTATCCATGGGTTATGAAGCTTTGATTTGCAGGTAAATAGAACCTTATTTCTCATCTTGAGATATATCTCTTTCTTTTATCATGATTAGTTTAGGATATGAAAACAGAAGCAACAGGAAAATCTTATCAATCCCAAAGACATTGTTCCAGGGTAAAGCTGTTGAAAAAGTAATTGTCTCATACGAATTACCGTTGCCCAAAATTTCGTTTGTCCCATTCAATTTAAAGCTTTAACCACAATTCAACGCTCAAATTGGGTAACAAAGCAATGCTTGCGGCATTTGGATCCATTTAAATAAAAAGTTATAAAAAGCTGTTGTCTGTCGCCGCGTTTACCTCGCAGTCATAAACCACTCAACGCGCACATGCCATGTGTTACAGCCAACCAAAGCAAGCCAAAAAGAAAAAAAAAAGGAAAGACAGCATTTAAGACAGCGTCAAAAAGCAACTCATGCCACATCCAAACATTTTTAATTAGCCTAATGAAAAAGTTCAAATGTAAGGAAAAAAAGGAAAAAAGGGAAAAATCTTGCAGTTTTCAGAGCTGCGACAACAAAAGGCAACGGCTGCCGACAAATGAGTAAAACGCAGCGCAAATAACCGAGCAATAATTTTCGCCATTGTTCACGCTTAAAGGGAAACGCTGTAAGGGAAAAGCCACCCGCACTGTTAAGGAGCTGACAAAGAAATGCAATAAATGTGAAGAGAGACAGAGGGAGAGAGAGAGATGAAGAGAGGAAGAGAGATTGAGCGATGCAAAAGAATGTTCGTAAATAATACAAATATGAAGAGACGTCTCTTCGCCCTGGCTGCAGTCCAAGCTATTCACCATTGTCCTTCGGGCCCGTCAGCAAATAGCGCTCATTACGCAAATGGTGCCGGTGCAATTGGAAAATGTTCAATTAAAAATAAACCTGCCCATGATCGTTTGGGAACATATATAAACCACTTACGAATTATAAGGAGCAGCAGACACTGCCTCATAATTGATTTTTGCCGTTGTTATTTCCGAGCCACTTTGTCTTATTAAATATTTAATGGCAAAGTTGTCAGAAACATCCACATTGAATGACTGGTCTCTACAACAACAACGTAACAATTTATAACAAAAAATTTGAAAACTTAGTTCGAAAAGTCGCGCTCATGAATACTTTAGGCTGCTTACTCGATGAAATGCCTGAGTCCAGCTGCCAATTCGACAATTATTTAAATGTCTTCTAAGAATTAAACTTTTTTATTTATTTTTTATTTACGCACGCATTCGTGTGTAGCCAGCCCGATAATTGTAACAAAGCGCAATTCTTTCATTTGGCAGCAACATGAAAGCAAAACCCAAAAACTGGAAAAAGTCGACAACACTTTGACACTAAAGAAGGAAAACATAACAGAAAAAAGCAGCTAAAGCAAACCTAAAGGAATAAAATCAGGAAAAACAAAATCGCTGTTGGCTCAACAAACTTTTCGCACAGCGCAAAGGATTTCCCGCCAAGTCTAGAGAGTACAAAAATTTAATTCCTCGAAGTTGCAATTAAAAAAGGGATTTCGTGGCCCCGGCCGAGACTTTGATTTTTAGTCGTACCAGAAGCAACCAACAAGCTTGCCTTTTTTGCTTTTCGATTAAAAGTTGAGCAAATTAAAATTGTATAATGACGGTGATTAGGCCAACAAACGACGGCATCCAAAGTGTTCCACACAGCTTGCAAAGCGTTGCGTAACCAGCCAAGTGCCGCTTGACAGATGTTGCAATATTTGTACTATTTTTTAAAAGATACTCAATGAAGAAACATGAAATATAATTTATAGTATCGGAAGAAGAGTTGCTGAGTAGAGGGATGTATAATAAAAATTTTAGTTCTTATGTCAATATAATGCGATTATGGTTGGCAAACTGTTTCTGATGGCTCATTTTGAATAGGTAGGTAGTTGTCAAAGCTTAAGTCTTTATTTCCTTCTATAAGTAAATGACTTTATGGACTGTTTAAGTTAGACATAGGAAAATGATCAAGTTTATAGGAAAGTGTTTTTGTTTCAACGGATATGGAATTGATATACACTTTATGCACTCGAAGTTATCTTGCGCCCCATTAGTTGTAACAAATATTTTTCCTCTCTTTGTGTTATATACATTTTCAGGCTTTTTATAGTTATGTATGGAAAAATTAAGACGTTTTTCTTTTTTGTGACGGCTTCTAATTCGCAACAATTCGCAAATTTCTTCGAATCATTTAAGAAATTCCAAAGTCATCGATGTATGCATTTGAGCACATAGTAGAACGAACCAATCCAAAGGTAATAATAATGCAAATATGATAGTTTAAAATAGTCATTTTATACCTAGCATAAATTTGCTGTATTAAAAAATGCAAATGCAGAATATAAATTATAAATATATTATAAATTCCATTTGGGCGTATATGTTTAACGCAATTCTAAATGTTAAATATATAAATATAAATCCGGAAGGCCAAAGCATAATTAACGTGTGAAAATTTATTTGCCCGTCCGGCTGCTCTGCACAAATATTGTATAATGAGAAATTGATTATAATTATTATTAAAATTCAAAGAATTTCAGTTGCTGTGTTGTTTTTCTTTTTTTTATATATAAATTAAATAACTTTATTTAGTTTAATTAAATTAAGTTAGTGCTATATACAGATTTAGGGTCGTTTTTTGTTTGGTTGTATTTTTTGCAATTTGCTTATCTTAATTTTAAATATGCAATTTTTGCTTAGTACATTTATTTATGCTTAACAATTGAAGCAGCAACAACATTAAACATATAATTTTTAATACGTATATATAAATTTTGAATTAATTATTTTTTATTTGTTCTTTTTGTTTTTTTTTTGCCAGGATTTACGCAATGGAAAATCGTATTGGAATTCGATAGGAAATAATAGGAGAAAATCAAACCAAATCAGGTAAGCATTAGACTTGTGATGGGGAAAGTTAAGAAGAGTTACGTTATAGTAGAACTTAAAGCGCTTTTCACATTTCATAGTTTCACATTTTTGCTTTTCCTTTGGCCAAAAAGATAATCTCGAACTAAACTAGAATTATTTTCACCATTTATCAGCTAGGCGTTTCATTTGCAGTTAGATATAGTGTATATTTTGTGTCGGTGTATGTGTGTATGCATTGTTTTTAATAGAGTATCACATTTATTGGTATCGAAATTAAATTTTGTTGGATAACTTTGACTTGGAGATACTCTCTCTCTCTCTCTCTCTCTGCCTCTCTGGCTGTCTCTACTTCTAGTGATTACTGGTCCGTTTCCAGATTCTTGGCGCGCAAATACTTAAGCAGCATTTGCAGCGAATCGTAGGTATCAAAGTCATCCAGATTGCGTCTCGAAGAGGACATATTAGTGGGCCTAGGCATGGCCAGGGGCACGGGCAGCAACTCCGGCATAACAGAATGATGGGTTATCAGCGCCTTTAAGCTGGAGAACTCCTTGCGAAAGCCCTTTAACAATAATTTCTGCTAAGACAACTTGCTTGATTAGATGTGAAATATCTTACCTTAATTTTATAGCCACGTGGTGAGCGCAGTATTATATAGTTGGCTATCTTGGGTCCGGGTGGTGAGGGCACGCGTAGTGTCAGCGCATAGCAATCGGGCTTGGAGCTGCTTTTTCGCACAAGGAATGCGCCTGGGCTCTTGTTTTGTAGCACCTCAACTGCAATGTCACGTGAGATGCCCGCCTGATACCAGCTTGCTGCTTTAAGCTCTGTATCTGACTCTTCCTCCTCGTCTTCTCGACTTGTATGCGTGTTGGCCAAGCTGCTACTGCGCTGATTGGCTGCCAAACTGGCAGCAGCAGCAGCAGTGGCTGCAGCTGAAGCATTATTAAAACGCAGTCGATTGGCAAAGATCTTGGGGCTGGAGTTGGCTGTGGGAAGAATATTACAGAACATTTACTAGATATAGATCAGAGCTTAGCCTGTCTTTATCTCTATCTCCCTTTCTTACCGCTGCTGGTTTCTCGTAGATATCGCTTCTTCAAATTGAATTCACTGTTGTCATTGTTGAGATTCACATTGTCCAGCATGGGTATGGCTGTCAGAGATTGACGGCAGGAGTCACCAAATTTACTATCGATATACGAGTCCTCATTGATGTAACCATTCGAGTAGATGGGCTGGCCGGCGTCCTCACATTTCAATGCAGCTGCACTGAGTGGCGTAACGTTTGCCACCAGTGGGCGTGACTCCTCGTTGTGGCGCAACAGACCCATGGTCAAACGCTTAACCTGTGAATAAGGCGGTTGAGAAGGGCTTTAAAGAAGCTGCTTATTCAAGTGGCAACAAAATTAACTGCAATTTAAACACCTTGTAAGCTGCACAAGAGAGCGCACGTGGGCGTGCCGCAGACAACCAAAATAATAAAAAAAAATAAAATAACGAAGAGCGTACAAGAATTTATTACCAAAAACCACAACTAGACAAAAAGCTTGGTAGAAAAACTTTTTTGCGCCTGCACTTAAACAGGAAGCGGATGCTTGGACTAGGAATAACTAGTCGGTGCAGAGTCGTTGCCAAAGAAAAAGGGCTGGGCCATAAAAGGCTGCCGCATAAATTGAAGGACAACTGCGAGAAGGAGGCGCGTTTGCCGTCGCAGTTGCAGGATGCTTAAAATGTAGCCAAGCAACGAATGCGGCGGATGCGGAAGTGGCGTGCTAAGCGGAAATGTGCCGCAGGACTACCACTAGCACGAAAAAAAAAACGATGGTGTAAAAGGTAAAGAGAGGGAGACAGAGACTGAGAGAACAACTGTGTGGGCATAAAGGAAACTGAGAACAGGCGGCGATAATTCAGCTGCACTTGTACGCGCATGTTGAGATCATGTTAGCAAACGCCTGGTTGGCGATAGAGTAAATGGAACTTTGCCTATGGCAGGCAGCATGGAAGACTTGAAAAAAATAGTGGAAAGACTGCATAAGATATCAGCTATATGAATATACATATAATCTTGCTGATATTATAGAATTATGCTTAATAAGGATTATATAGAGTTTATGTATAGAAAGAAATCTTAATATACCTTATTTTTATTATGAGAAAAAGAGAATACCTTTTTCTTCTGCTTCTTACAGATATCGCACTCAACCATGACAACGTAGATAACTATATAAAATCATTTATTTGTTAAGGAAAAATATAAATTCTTTTTATCAAAGTATAATGGATATAGGAAACTATTTTCACCAATCTTAATCAAAAAATATACATACATATATTATATATCCTTAACCTACTTCTTCACCTCGTCTACCTCATGTAATGCTTTATCATTGGGATCCTCTTGAATATGTAAGAAAATTTAACATAGAAATATTTTCAAATTAGTTTCATTGTTATATTTTCCTACATGTCAGCAAGGGTATTTAAACTCCGATGCTCCCCACTAATAAATTTGCTCACTTTTTTCTATATTCCATTTTATATTTCTTTTTGGGGTCAGTGGCTTTGAAAAGTCTGTCTGGCTGTATACAGTTGCTGCGCCTGAAAGTAGACTATAGTTGTGCGCTCTTTCTAAGTATGTGTGTGTGGCATAATTTAAGGCGACATTGACAATGAGACGGCAGTTGCGTTTGTGCAGGTTTCATTCGTCGGTTGCCTTCCACGCTTACCTGTCTACCTGGCTCACTACCTGACGGCAATTGTTTGCTCAGTGCTGCATAATTTAACTGGCGCGAGCGTTGCATACTTTTAGGCGGCTTAAGCAAACATTCTTTGCATATTTTACAGCGCATTGCACACTGATTTCATTTGTACGAAGCTCATTTTAACGCAATTTACACTCTACTACAAGGACACACGCACACATACTCTTACGAGTGAGTTGTGCTATAGTTATTGTCTGGTCTAGCTATTGATGCGGACTGTAGAATCTCATTATATATTTATGAGTGTGTACAGTTGTGCTTACAATATGTAAGTGAATATAACTACTTGTCGATAAGTCTCCAATTTTAATCTTACTCTATGACATATTATAGTACGTAAGTTGAGGGGTCGAAGTAGATCGAGACATGGCAAATGTTGGATCCAACGTTAACGTTATAGAATTTGTTGTCTGTTCGATTAAACATAAAAGTATGATCTCCCTATTAGATATATATTCTTGTTGCTGTTCCTTTCAATGTTCTATGTACTCTTCTCATAAAACTTGCTTAGTAGTTTCTCATAACCAAATAGGATAGCTGTTTTTCGCTTGGATTCTCCACAGCTGAGTACAGTGAAGTTCAGATCCCTTACTCTTAAGTACATATTTGTTTTGTCTTACACAGTTACATATGCAAAATGTATGTATATGAAATGATGATCCAAAAATTAGAATTTGATTTGTTTTTCCCTCAAAGTTTCCCATTTGCTGGCCATAAAGAAAATATGCGCCAGACTAATTGGGATGTTGTTGGCTTAATGAACTGGCAGAGTCGGGACATTTGGCATCAGCTGTTACCAGTCAGTCCTCCAGCCACTGCGAGTTGCCCCAATAGGTGGCACGTGCAACTGCCGCAACCCAAAACATTTATGCAAATTTAATAAACTGTAACAGAGAGAGGGGGAGAAGAAGAGTGGTACGCTTAAATCAGGCAACAGATTGAGGGGCCGTGCTGTGTGGCCTGTGATGGGCGTGTCCACAAAATATTATTTATGGCAAAAGTATGATATACAAGTGGGCGTGACATGCACCGGCCACATGTGGCTCTACCGACTGTCGCTCAATGTCAGACAGCAAAATGAAGGCGGCTTCAAACGATATATTCGGCTCTCAGCTTTGAGTATGGAGCAGTTGTTGTTGCAGTTGCTAAACAAACATTTAGCTGCAGTGAGTCAACAGCATCGATGCATCAACGCCAGCAGTAGCAGAAACAGCAGCAGAGCGCAGCAAGGATCAGACTACAGACAGCGCATCATTTCCGGCAAATACAGAGAGAGACTCTGTGTGTCCTGTTATGCGGGTGAAGTGCATAATGTGCCATCGTCCATTTGTCTTTGCTGGCTTCACTCCGCGATTGGTTTGGGCTGCCCGGGTTGCATGTGCAACTTGTCTGCTGCTTTATTTTGCTTATCTGAAATTGAATCAGGCAGCCAAGCAGACGACGAGGACGCCAACTTTGCCATCGGGCACAATTAGGGTCGCTGCCAGGCACACCCACTGCGTCGATGTGTGTGTGAGTGTGGGCTGCAAAAATTAATTTGCTTATCGCGCTGCAGCCGCACCCTGCCACAAAATGATGTTATTGACAGCGCACCCAGCTGACGAAGGCAGGCATATTGTAAAAAAAACTATGTATAAGGCAGCGCGGGGGAGCAGAGCAATAGCATTATAGCATAGGCGGTCGCCACGTGGCGTATGCGTGTTATGTTTATAACAAAAATTGATTTATTGACAAAACAACAGACGATTGACTAACGACTAAGCTACACTCTGTAAAAGTAAGTTGTAGAGGGCTTATTTGGGAGCAGCTTAAATGGGAGAGCAGGAAGGTCGAATGTGCCGAAAAGCATTCTGTATAGGCAAATCTGCTTGATTAGGATTACTGAAAGATTAAAATACAGAATGATTAGAAGACATAGTCCATAAGTCGAATGTTCCGATAATAGCTAAGAGAGCGAAAAAATGACAGAGTATAGAAATCATTATTCGCCAGCTTAAACTGAATAGATACTTCAATATATACACAAAACTTAAAATTCCATGCAGAACTAATATAGCCATTTTACACTTATAGAGCAGCGTATAAGAAACGAATATGAAAAATGCCAAAGCATACTGCTGAATCCTTTTTTTTTGGAAAAATGCCAAAGCACACTGCTGAATCCTTTTTTTTTTGGTTTTGTGTTTTATTCCGACATATGTGTTTTTTCAGCTTTGTTTTTCTTTTGCTGGCTTTTTTTTTGGTTGATGTTCTGAGTGAAGCGTTTTGCATTTGGCTTTTTTCGGGGAGGAATGCTGACAATATTTATGGCTTGCCATTAGGGCCAACTGATTGGTTTTCGCTTTCGATTTGGCGGGTTGCAGAATTTCAATGTTTCCTCTTTTTTTTTGCTGCTTGAAAGTGTGACATGACCTTGGAATTGAGTTTGTGGCTGTTGAAAGTCTTGTTGGGCTGCACTTTTGCTCCATTTAAGGGCCATTAGCTCAAAACGTAATCATCATAATGCGCCTTCGTAGCAATCGGGCCATAAATAAGACAAACACATTACGCATACGCCGCGTGCACACAGCACATGGGAGCAGACGATGTGGAGTCTCTTCTAAGAGTCTCTCTCATATGAATAAACTCGCACGTACTTATCGCATAGACTATGCTCGACTGCGCACAGCTGCCTCACTATAGCCACGGCGATATGTGTGTGTTGCCTGTCCTATGGTATGAATATTTAAGGCGTCAAATTTATGAAAACAACGTGCCTCAACTCGACTCAAAGTCGAACTTGAAGGCAAAGTCGGCAGCCAACTGTACCAAACTTGTGCAATGCAAAGTTTTTTGGCTTCTTATATTCTCGGGTCGGGCAACACGTGACGAAAAAAAGTATGAAATGACAAAACATTTTATAAACACTGCACATGTGGAACAGATCAAAGTTCTACCCGCTCTTTCTCACACATGTCCTCTGACAATGACCAAGAAATACGCGTTGTTCAAGCAGACAATCACAAAGAACGCTTATTTTTGGCAATAGCAAAGTGGATATACTCTATCCCAAGTATTTCTACTGGATCTTCACAAGCACAATATTTTAGCCATGTCTTTGCTACCTTGTCTACTCAACGTGATCAACTTTACATAACTCACGTAAAGCCAACTTTACGCTAACTAAGTATAATTCGCGTAAAAGTTAGAGTACTCCACATCTTTTGGCAGTGTATACAAATGACATAAGATGGTCTGTGAGGCAGCTGGAAGAATGGGCAAGAGTTTTTGCCAAAGCAATACATTTCGAAATGCTTCAAAAGTTGCCGCAAATTTTTTTTACTTGCCCAAAAAACTTGTGGCAAGTTACACTAAAAGGCTGAGAGAGAGCAGCTTAGCCGAAAAGGTTTCAGCCAACGCTTTTGATGTCCTTTATACCTTTTATTTCTGTCAATAATTCATAGAAAGCGTCAAATGCAGCAGAATAAACAATGAAAAAAACTCTGGGCAAAATTCATAAATTTTCAAAATATTTGCGCAAAAAATTGCGTATGACAAAAAAAAAACAAAGAAAAAACCAATAAATGGCCGCAGTTGGCGAAGTTGAAGGCACCCTTATCAAAGTCAAAACACAAACATATCAAATATGCAATGATTGAGGACGGCACGACAAAGGGGGCGGCATGAATAGTGAGTGGGGTGGAGTTTCAGCTAGAGTACTTTGATCAAAAAACTTAAGACGAGATGGTAAACAAAAAGAGAGCAAGCAAAAGGAAAATAATCACATGCCGATGACGAAATACACTTTAAGATAAAAGACTTTTAAGCGAGAGATAATATATAGAATATATACGAAAGCTGAAAAGCTATTGGCCAGTCTTCAGTCTTATTGACTGCGTGCTATGAGGATTCTTTATAGAACAACTTATTTCTCGATTAATTTTGATAAGTTGATGTTCTGGTTTTGATAAGATTTCGTTTATAAGTAGGAATCACGAAAAATGTTGTGCAGAATAAACAATCAATACTAGTCAAGATGACTCGGAAGCTAAATAGTTTTTATTATAAGAACTTCTATTTTCAACTATTATTTATACATCAGCTATATGATATAGTAATTCGATTAGGGTGAACACAACCAGCCAATGC
Source organism: Drosophila leonis (assembly GCA_035045365.1). Classification (NCBI taxonomy): domain Eukaryota; kingdom Metazoa; phylum Arthropoda; class Insecta; order Diptera; family Drosophilidae; genus Drosophila; species Drosophila leonis. The sequence goes on from JAWNPC010000454.1 coordinate 209,378, forward strand.
ATTGTCTATATTATTAGAAAGGGAACTTTCAGATTAAGAAACTTGATTGCAAATGAATAAATGGATAAAAAAAAGTTATATCTACGCTATTCTGTATATGGTGTTCTTATAATTGTACTATGTATAATATATCAAATAATTACAGAAGCATTTTTCTATGAGTTTCACAATCCATGTGTTATAATTAGAGACTCTTTTTCCATACGCTATTTATTTGATGATCAAATTCATATACCCTCTATACCAGAGCATAAACAATTCAGATATGCTTGGGTATTTGTGAAGGTTTCTTGTGGGATAGTTGAGGGTAACTAGAGTGTAACTTGGTGACACTTACATTCACTTTATATTGGGTTTCTCATGGGCTTTACATACCAGTGGCGGTTTGTCCGTTAACCGCTTGCAACTGTTGAGCTCTGTGGGTGAGTTATCTTCATCTGAACTCGGGGTTTGCGCCACCTTTTCGTTATCATTGCAGCTGTTAAATAGATGCATACTATAACAAAGTGTATCTTAATTGAACAATGTGTGCTGGAGATGTGAAGTGTCGAAAGTATTTTTGTGTCGTAATGAGCATGATTAAGCTTTGGATAGGGCTTGGGCTCGCAGACAGATTTACTCACTTAAGATTTGCCTGGCTAAACAGCTGCAATGGTCGCCGTCTGCCTAGGCTGGCAGGCGATTTAGGTGTAGCGCTGTTCAATGTGGATCTGTCACGTGAAGCGCTCAGATAGTGGTACGAAGTGCGGGCCGTGTGGTGCAACGGTGGCTGCTGCGTCTGTTGCTGCCGACTGTTGCAGGAGGATGAGCGAAAGCGAGCGCCGGTTATAACTGCTGCCAAATTGGCAGCAATGCGGTTGTCAAAGCGATTAAAGTACGAGCTACCATTCGAATTCGAATTCGAGCTCAAATTGGAATTGGAAATTGAGTGGGGGTTGTTGTGATTGTCCGCGGTGGGCGATGAATTGTTGCTGCTGCTGGCGCTGCCATTGCTGTTGCTGCTGCCGCTGGCAATTGTTGCCGCTGTGCTCGCTGTGGCTGCTGTTGCTGTTGTTCCTGCTGCCATAGGCAGACAGCTCTTCTCATAATCCAAATTATTGTTGGTTATCATTGTGCGTCGTCGCTTTTGGGCATTAACTTTTGCAGTGTTTTTGAATTATGTGCTCTCATATAAAAAACGCTGCGGGCGGCTTTTGTCGCACTGCGTGTGATTCGCGCCAGCCCAAGCACCCACCCACACGTACCAGGATATGGGGATGGGCGGGATGCACAGTGTGGAGCAGTTGCGGCCTTTTATTAAATTCTCTACTAGCCACAGGGGTCGCGCGCTACTTCAGCCTAACTGCAGGCAAGAAGGACGTGCAGAACGAAGCAGGACGAAAGCCAGGGCAACGACGCAGATTTAAACACAGAATTAATTCAAGCGGAAATTGGCAACGAAAGCAAAAAAAAAATAGAAAGCATGAAAAACCAAAGCAAAATCGAAAGCGTGAAGTATGAACAAAATGTGAAATTGGGGGAGCCAGGCGAGATAGAAAGCGAAAATGAAAACGCATATGAAAATTTGGTTGGTTGGGGCAAGCCGCAAAAATGCACATAAATACAGGCGACAACAAAATGGAATGGGAAGGAGGATTAGAGGGGTTCACAGGGGTTGTTTGGAGGGGTTTCGATTGGTCAGGGGTCGCAGCAAAATGACGTCACAAAATGTAAAGCGCATAAATAGCAGGATTTTTGCGTGATTCGGTTGACGATAATGGTGATGATGATGATGTTCGTTGTTTGTTGTTTGTTGTTTATTTGTTTGTTGTTAATATGATTTTATGATAGGTTGTTTAAAGCGAGACAGTATTTGTAGTACATATATTTTTGTTGTTATAGTTTTTTGTTGGCCAATTTTACAGTTGTAAATGTTTACCAATTAGTTGCCAATTTTTTGATTCCGTTTGTAGTTTTTTTTTGTTTGTTTGAGCCAATTTCAGTTGAATTTTAATTGTATTGCAGTCCGAACATTTTCATGTAAATACAAAGTAAAAGAGGGAGAAAGCGTTTAGTGTTGTTGTTGTTTTTTTCACAATATACATATATGTATTTTATATTGGTTTTTATTTACTGCAAACTTTTGCTTGCCCTTATTCGATTTCATTGAAATCGTATCAATTGCACCGAAGAGGTTTTTAGCCCATTGACTGTTTTTTCGTGTAGCATACTTTTTAGGGCGGTTCAGCTAATGAAAGTGAAATGCATATGTTAACAAGTGTATAGTTATACTCACGTTGGTTCGCTGGCAATCAAACTTTTCATTGGACAGTCAAAGCCACACTTGTAGCTGCAAAACAAGAGACATGTGTACAAAATTAGACCTGCATTAATATTTAATTAAAAATGACTAAAGCGTAGCTAGGCATGTGTACGTGCATGTGTGTGTGTGGCAATCATTAGACGCCCATAATCAACACTTCATTAGGCGACTAATCAAGCGTGCGCTTGGGCAAGAAATAACAACCAGTTCAGCGCAAAGGCAATGCCACAGATTAAAGGAGCATCAGCAGGAGCCGCAGGAACCCAAGGCAAAAAACCAACAACAGCCCAGGACCAGAAGCACACTGAAATCGGGTGCATTCGTGCGACGAAGTAAACAACAAGTTCTGGCAAAAGGACGCAAATAAAACGCACAGATTAAAGGATGCCCGGGTGAAATGTCTTCTTAATTACTTCGCAATGAACATAGCGGAAGAGAGACAGAGCATGAGAGAGAGAAAGAGAGTGAGAGAGAAAAAGAGAGGGAGGATTGACTGCAGCGTCGTAATTGAGAAATCGGTGGCCCAGACTGTGAATTGGATTTGAGATTGGGCAACCAACGTCTCAGCATGGACCACAGCGCCATGTTGGCAGCGCACTTTAAGCGGAAGTAATTTAATTAATTACAAATGAAACGGAAACACGGCACAACGAAGCAAGCCGATACACACACACAGACCCACATGTATGTGTGTGTGTGTGTGCATATAGCATGTCAAATTGAAGCATATTTTGACTTTGTCAACGCACTTGCTGGGCTGCCAAGCGATGGATGCAAGTAAGGGAAGACTAAAGAACAGAACAGTAGAGAAAGGGAGAGTGAGATCAGATCTTCTATGCCGCAATTAAAATTATTGTGCGCGAGCACCGCAAAACTATTAGAACAGTGTATAAGCGCACACAAATATACATATATAGATATACATATATATATATATATACATATATATATATATATATATATATATATATATAATATATATATATATATATATATGTATTCACACACACATACACACAGGCACACGCAGACAAACGCATTAAGCACAGCTCATTTGCATTGTGGTTTTAATTGCCATGCTACCCCTAAAGCGGGCTAAAGCTTTCCCTTTCTCACTCTCTGCTTTTACCACAGCCACAGAGCGCTCTGGCCAAGGCTTACAAGGATAATGAAAACAATTTAACGACTCTCTCGACGATACGCTGGGCCAGAGCAGAAAACAAATGTTCTGGCCACTGCACGTTGAGCGCTTTAACAAATAGAAACCTTTTTTCATTCGCCCCATTTGCCCCTTAATTTTCTTTCTTTATTTGGCGTCCAGTTTTGCGTGTCTGCGCACAATATTTGCAGATATATATATGTATATACTTTTGACATTTTAATAAAAATATTTTGCGTAACATTTCCAACGGAAAAAGAGCAGGAAATGTTGATGAATATGCCGCATCCTTTCGCTGGCCTCATATTATTTTAACAAAATGGATTCGCCAGGACAACGCCAGCAGGAGCAGTTGGCAGCATTTTTAAGCTCCTGTGATGGGCAGTAATTAAATGCTTGACATGCCTTTGGGTATGAGTCGCTGGCTGAAGTGGATTAGCAGCCGAGCTGCAATGAGCCGAAGAGCGGATTTCAGTTGGGCTTGGGTTAAATTAACGCTGATGTTGGCATTATAATTATGGCATGTAGTTAAGTCGATTCTTGGCCAGCGTCAGGCGCTGCACGTGACAAGTTGATAAGTGAAAAAGCAGAAGAGAGAGAGAGAGAGAGAGAGAGAGAGAGAGAGAGAAAGGTCGCAGAAAAGCAAAGTAAAAAAATTAGAAATGTTAACAATTAAATTTTACTGATTGAGCTTCAGCTTCATATTCAGAATTTAAAAATATACGCATGCTTGAAAGCTTATAAATATATTTATAAAAGTATAGATCAGTCTTTCTTCAAGATCTCTATCCACTCCATCACAGATAGCATTTATGCCGCGTGTTGTATACATTTCTCATAAACTCAACAATTATTTACCAAGTTAGCATAATAAGGCATAAGCTGCTATAAAAAAGAAGTCATTAAATAATAAATTTGTTCATTTGGCTAAGTGAGTGAACGAGGCAAAACAACATTTGCGTAATAAAATCAACAGCCCAACAAACAAAAACATTAACAAAAAACAAAAATATATATATAAAGCAGACAAAGTGAACTGCTTCTGTTGCTTTTTCGACTGTTGTTTCAGATACAGTAAACAAATGCAGGGGACGCAGAGGTTGCGGTAGGGAAAGAGATCAAGAGTGAGGCTTGTTCTTTTTGCCATCCAAATTAAAACAAATCAAAATCATATGAGCATTTTCAAGTGATTGCTGCGGCCGCGTTTGAAACTTGCGCTGGAAACATAAACAAGCAATTTAACAGGCACTCATACACACACAGCACCGACACACACAGGCTTCCACACGCACACACACACTCACTGGCAGCTGCTTGAACAGGCACCAGGCAGTTGGCAAACAAACGAAGCGTTCAAGCGCATAAAGCCAGCGCCACAAAAAAGAGCAGAGAACAGCGAGGGAAGAGCGACAGAAGAAAAGGGAACAGCACAGGAGAAGCAACAAAAACGTTTTATGTATGCCAAAGCACAAGTGAGTGCGAATGTGTGGGTGAGTGTGTGAACAGCTGAACACCAGCGATACCGCAGATTTCGCACACACATGCTTTAAAATATGCCGCAACTTTTAGTTAATGAAATTTTAATCAAGCCAAACCGAGTCCAAAAACCGTTTCACACACATTTTGCCGTTAGCTTCATTTTTAGCGTCAGCTGGGCAAAGTTTTTAGCCTGTTTTTACTACGCCTACGTGTGTGTGCGGGTATCTCAGTCAGGCGGGCGTTAAAATAGCCAGCAGCTTCATTAGCAGCTGCCGACAACGCGGCGTATGCGTAATAATTTATTTACAATTCATTTAATTTATGCCAAGCATTAATCATAAGCCAAGGACGGGCGGAACTCGACACGTAGCGAGCAGAGAGAATAAGATGAGAGTGTAAAAGAGAGAAGGAGTAAATGTCAGTGAGAGAGAGAGAGAGAGAGTGACAGAGTAAGACAACTGCATTTATTAACAATTTATGTCGTAAGTCAAATTGAAAAACATTCATAATGTCAATGAGCAAAGGGCAAGGCTATGGCTGTGGCTGTGGCGGATGGGAGTGGCAGCTACAGACGTGAGTGCATGTTGATGATGCCAGCAATTTTATAAATTACGACGAAAGAGCTAAACATAAAGTACAGAAACAGAGAGAGAGAGAGAGAGGGAGGGAGAGAGAGAGACTCTCTCCCTCTGAAAAAGAAAGAGATAGCGGGTGTTTGAGCCACATAAATCGCCAACCGCCCGAAATTAGGCAACAAATTTACATGCAAAACGAGCACGACACGCAGCTAAATCACCATCAGCAACAACAGCTACAGCCACAACAACAATGGCAACAAGGTGCCTCCAAAATGACAAACATTATAAAAAGAACAGAATGAAAAAGCAAAGGCTCGACTATATTAAGAAGCCGCCAGCACTTTCGGCGACATGCTAAAAAATGCTTTAAAAAAAGGGACTTTAGTTGAAGTATTTACTTGACAGATACCCTATAATAGATGGAGACAAACTTCAGATACGAACAGCAGAACTTTCTTACGTATGGCAACACAAAAAAAGGGAAATATTCTTTCGAATTCTTTTCTTGGGCTTACTGTTACCGAAAATTATAAATTGTGTAGAAACTTCAATGAAATGAAATTAATCAATGAATCGATAAATACTTATTTTGAATATCATTCTTGTGATATGCTTAAGGATCTTTTCCGCAAACTTTTATAGTCTCTGGGACCATAAAGTCTATAGTAAATAGCCTTATACACGTTTACAGTCTGTCTGTATATCTGTGTTTCATTGCTTTTTTCAGCAATAATATACCCTCATTTGGCACAGCTTTCATTGCAGGGTATGTAAAAAAAAAACACTTTTCCTTTTACAAGCGCATTTTCGACTGCGCCTTCTACTCAGTTATTTAACATGTTTTCTTCTCTTTGTTGTTGTTGTTCTTGGAGTTACGCCTTTTGGTCGCAATCCCTGTTCGGTCGCTCCTTGGCCGAACCATGGTCTGGAATGAATAATGCCCACTACTCACGGCAAATAATTATTTTCGCTTAGTGGCAAACAAAACTGCCAACTGGCATGCGATTTTTTAGGCCATTTCACTAGCTGCAGCTGATTTTTAAGTACATTTTGACTTCTTATCGTGGAAGCCAACACTTCGCTTGCGCCTGGCTAAGTTCTCACACCCTCCAACTTTTTAGTTCATTATGTGAATTTTTTGGCTGCAGGGCAAAAGGCAACATCACAAATGCCAACACGTCGAAGACAAAAGACAGAGGGTGATTTTTTATTTTCTGCTTCTTTTTTAACAGTTTTTTTTCCACCCTCACAGAAAAAAAGGTGTGCAAAATTACGAAAAATTGCGAGATGTTGTTCCTTTGAATGTTTAAAATATGCGCATTTGTTATATTGCCCAATGCAAACATCAAGCGAAAGCCAACAAAATTTAAACAAAGAAATTTTAATTACTTCTTTTTCTTTTGTTTTTGTATTTTACTTCGTTTAATTATGCAAACGTTTGCCACGTTTTCTGCCTGTCAGTAATAAACAAAACAATTATTTTTAGCATGAAAACTGAGTGTGAAAAGGAAACTTATATGGAGCAAAACAAAGGCAGGTGATATCTTCGTTTTTTTTTCTGTAGCTTAAAGAGAGTTTTGAATGTTAACATAATAAGTGGCTTAGCTCTTGGCTTATAAGAGAATCAACATTTTCTATTTATATATGTAATTCATCATCACATTTTCTTACTATCAATAAACATCGTTATCTCCCCATTTGTGTAATATCGATGATATCGATACTTTTCCATTTTGTCAGGCATTACTTCAAGACCATAACATCAAAAAGCATGAAGTTTAATCATAATTAAATATAAAAATTTCTGTAGATTCTTATTATTTTTGATTTAATTTTCCATTTGGATAAAATCAGAAATTTTCAATATCTCTATTAATATCTTTGCCATGATTACAAACTATTTATCCTTGACATCCTGTAATTGTAACTCAATTAAGTTAATATTAATGCTGAACAAGTTTGTTTTTCAATATGCACATAAAATAAACCTCATCAACAATTGTTCCTCAATTTGCGTAAATAATTAATGTTAATTTATCAAAAATCTCTCGTATATCAGTTTTGCACTTTGCACAATTCACATAACGCAAATGTCATTAAATGCACATGCATGAATCTTTGATGCACTCGAATGCGAAAATCAATTAAACGTAAAATCCAACAACAGCAAAAACAACAGCAGTTACCTTTTTTAATACAAAATATTTATCTTCTTTATTTTTGTTTTATTTATTTTTGTATTTTTACAATTCAACGCATTTCATCTGAACGCACATTTTGTTAATGCATCGCGGCATTAAAATTAATAATTATTTTAAGCCAGAAAAAAATTAAAATATTCAAGGTGCTGTAAAATGGAGCAGAAAGGGTTGCCACTTACCTGAAGATATAGTATACAGTAAGTAGAGTACAGTGGCAAAATATTTGTTGATACACTACAACAAGAAATACTATTTAAATATCTACAATAAGTAATATTTGCTTATAAGTCTGACGTTAGTCGAAATAGAAGGCTTTCAAATCTTACATTAAGCCACTTAAAGTTTCAACTTGTTATTTGATCTAGTAAAACCGTAGTTCATGTGATTTGTGTATCAACTGTGATATCAAATTCTTTTATGAAAATAGTTCTTGGCCAGCGACGTGTGTGCAATTTCCGTTGCGGAAAGTCGTGCTAGTAGTAGTTGGACAGGGAAAACAGACCAACAACTATGCCGGGGTCATTCATCCTGCAAAGTGGCGACACGCCAAAGCGTTCGCCTGGCCAAATGACTAATGGCCCAGGGAAGACAGGCGAGAGCTAGAGAGGGAGAGGGAATCGACTAGAGCTACCCAAAAAGTGCTGCAGGGGAATAGCCTACTGGCAATATGCAAAATTCGCAATTTGCCATACCAGACGGCGGACTACGACGACGACAACAGCACAGGACGACATCATAGGGGCAGTTGTTTGCTAGCTGCTGCTGCTGCTGGTTTCTGCCTGATGGCTGTCTCTCTTACTCACTCTCTTTCTCTTTCTCTTTCTCTTTCTACCCTCTTATTCGTTTCGACGTTTGACTATTTTTATGACCGAATTGCGTTTTATTGCTCAACTGCTCGATTTCTAGTTGGTCGAATGTGGGACAAGCCGCATTGCTGTGGGGCCCACGCTGCGTATGAGCAACGGGTCTAAATGTTGCGCTGACTGCCTCGTGATCTTCTTACTTGTCAGCTCGTTGGCTGCAGTTGCTCGACATTCAAAATTAGTTGACATTTTCTGTTGCCCATTTTCTATTTCTATTTTTTTTCGTTCATCCCTTATCGATTTTGGGGCTTTTTCTTGGCGCATAGCAAATCGGTGCCTTAAGCTGGCCAGGCATCTACTTATTCGTGCATTCGATTTATGTGCCAAAGTAGCGAGGTGTGAGGCTTTGGCAAAACGCTTCAATTGATTTTGAACATTTATTGCTTCGGGTAATGCCAAGGCGGCTAGGGAGACACGGCTACTGGAGCCAGACACTAGACCCAAATTCTGTCTGTCCGCAATATACACCCCTCTCGCTCACCCTAAGTTGTTTCCTACCCATTGTAAAGGTAGTCACATTATTTTGTTGCTGTCGTCGCATATAAAATAGTTTTACTTTGAGCCCCGTCGTTGTGAACCTGCCAGCCTAAGAAATGTGTAGAAATTCCTTGCTTCTCTATTTTGCATCTGGTCAGCTACACCCTTTAGCTCCATTTTTGTTTTGTTTTGTTTTTTTTAGCTTAGACAAATTTTATGGCTCCATAAAATTACACAAGTTTTAATCAATAGTTTGCATGTTTCGTACACACACAATCAGATAATTTCAGCTGTAGTTTCTTATTATCGAAGGCAAGAATTTAATAGGAACTTCAATTTATTAAAGTCTGCCTGTCTGGGTAAAAATATTGTTCACCTATTAGACATGAGAAATTATGAGAACTGAATGATCAATATTAAGCTTATAATTGTTCATTAAAAGCATTGTGTAAAACGATTGAAGAAAATTGAGTCTGATCTCATGAGTCTATCCGTTTTGACAAAGTTATGAGAAATTAAAAAAAGCGGCTGAAGGACTATGAACAAGTTTACAAGCCGACATTTAGCTTAGGACACAAAGATACGGTTAAAATTTAAATGATTTATGATAGTTGGAAATCGATGAAGTAAAGAAAGCCTAAGACAAGCTAAAACCTTATATTCGGGTCTGCATGCTTACTTTAAAGTCCGCACATGGTTCGGCATTTACGTTAATAGTTCGCATAGGTTGGTTAACAAAGCTCTATTTTCCGTTATGCTTCTGCTGTCTCTGCCAAAACGCACGCCCACGTGCCGCCCCCAACAATTCACATGTAGGTCAAACTTACCGTAGCAAAAAGCGTTGCATACCCACGGGCTGTCAATTTATTTCTCGCGCTTGGCACATTTCGCTCGCTGTTTTGTTTCTGTGACTATGTGTGTGCATCTGTTTTTTTTTTTTTGCTTTTGTTTATGTTGATTCTCTGGTCGCTTCTCACGCGCTGCTCTAGTCACCGCATGGCACCAGAGAACGTTCCACCAGCGTTCCAGCTGTGTAAAGCTCGTCCTTGAAATTTATGCGTCCAACGCAGGCGAGCGAGTTGTATCTCTGCGGGCACATGGCGTGTAAAGCTCTCATTATGATGCTCAACACACACACACACACGCACACACACACTGAAGCACACTCATTCGAGCAGATAAATGGCCATGCAAAACTAGAACCACTTACGCTTCTCCCTGGCACTGAGCCAATGGCAAAGGCATTGTTATTCTGTTTCTTTTTTTCTGTGTCTTTTTAGCAAAGTAAATTAGGCTCTCTGATAGCGTAGCCACAGATCGGACCGTCTAGATAGTCAAGGGCAAGAACAAAGCCTTGCCAAATCTCTCATCAGCTCTGGATATACTTTTGTGTGTGTGTGTGTTGCTGTTGTGGTCGCTTGTTCATTTGTTTTACTATACAGCTTTATCGATTTTGTCATAATAATTTTTTGGCCAGTTCGCGCCTATCTCCAGGCATGTCAATCAGCTTAAAAGTAGCTCCCAACGTCATTAAAAGCCGTTGCCTCAGCTGCTAAATGTTGTGTATACGCCGTGTCTGCATTTTCTGTTGCTGCTCTGTCAAATATATTTCAACTCATAACTGGAACTGTCAATTTAATGGCAACTGCCATCGCGTTGCGTACCTCCTTCGGAAGCCAGATTATTGAAGTCATAAATTTTTATGATTTTCCATTGGTCGCAGTACACTCAAAAGGGCGGGGCGTGGGAAAAGCGTGTGGAATACAACTCGATTTTTATGTGAATTTAATAGCCCTGCAGATGCGATGCAGAAAATTATTATAGCTAACGTGGCATAGGGAGCAGAATCCGTTCTTCTTTGGACTTTGGACCATTAAAGGTAAATTTAATAAAAAATGGCAAGTTGGCATGTCAACAAAGAAAAAAAAAAAAAAAAATTAAACGTAAAAAAAAGACGCTAACATATTGACAAGCCGCCATCAATCACGCTTGACAGGCGCTTGTTTGCAGGGGCAACCACGAAAATTTATCAACAGGACCTGCACACAGAGCACGGCAGGTAACAGGCAGCAGTAGCAGAAGTAATCTAATCCAATTACTCAACAATGGCAAACAAGCAGTTTGTGGGCGTGGCAGCATGCGGGGCGGTAATGGACACCAACGAGCCAACAAGAAGAGAAAATAGACAATAACGAAACAATAGCTGCTTGGCTAAAAGGATATCACATGTCTAACGTTAAAGTTAAATAACCAACGGCAATCAGCCGGCATCAATAGCAACATGTAAAAGCCGCAGGAGCACACCCTGGCAAGTAGACGCCTCTGTCTATGTCTATGCCTATGATCATTAACTGGTAGCGAGTGCAAATCCTGTCAGCATTCCAAATTGAAATTCATGCGCATTCGATGAATTTTTTGTGTGGTTTGCGCCCATTGTTATCCTGCATCTATACATGTATGTGTGTTTGTGGTCGCCTGCAGGACATTGTATTGACGAAATTATCATTTTTGTTGCTTCAATAAAATGACAAAGCAAACTAATATCGTACGGTCCTTCGCATAAGCTGGCTTAGGCATGAAATTGAAAATGCACACCCTTCACGACTTTCCTCTTTGGGGGTTGTTTATAAGCACTGTGGGGGTCTGTTATGCTGATTGGATGTGCCCAACAGTCATGTTGTTGATGAGCTGAACTTCAATGCCTCTGACAGCGCATTCAATAGAAAAAATAAACTTAAAGACTTGCTGCTACACAAAAATATCTTAGTTACAGTTGGTACAGCAACCCTTTTCTGTATAGAATACATCCATCAAATAACAATTATGTCGCTTTACTCAAATATTTGTCATTGACACTCACAAATCGCTTATGCAAATATGCTGGAGGACAGGACTTGAAGGATTTCATTAGAGCGCTCAACACGGACACGCCATATCTAAGGAATGACACACTTCCACACGCAGACTAATTTCAATATCAAAACCGCTTTAGGATACACTGCATTAATATTCACTTTTCGGCTGGTTGACTTAAACGTACTGGGCGTGGCGTTTGTTGATAGAGCTACTGCAAAAAGAAGCGACAAATTGAGCAGCCGTAATGTCCAGCAGCCCAGAACAAATCCTCACATACATAAACACAGTTAAACTTACTCACACACACACACACACACACTGACAGACAAGGGCCAAAGGGTCAATTTGCTGCGCATCAAAAGGCCAAGCGTTTGAGCTTAAAATAGATGAAAGCCCAAGCACAGGCAACAAGTTAATAAACATTTACGTTGTGCAGCCAGTATATTTATAAATGCATTAACTGTGCTTCACTAGAGCAAATATTTTAAACGGGTTTCGTTACGTTCTTGTTTTTTTTTCAAAATATTTTTAGCACAGCAGAGCCAAGTTTGTTGAAAAGTTATGCAAAAGTGTTAAGTGCTGCCAGGCATTTGCCTTAGCTTAAAGTATTTCATTAGCTAGTTACTGTAGTTAAGATATGAAATGGCGAAAGATATACAGTTGAGCAAAAGTAGCAGTTTGACTATTAATAGACTCAATGTCTTAGTGAAATCTGAACATTAGTTAGCTGAATAACAGAAGTTGTTAGAATTTGTTGTAGAACAATGAAATGGGCTGAACTAACTTTTAAATATTGAAAAAACCCCGCATAAACGATATATGAAAGTAAATAGTAATTCTAAAATATTAATAGAAGTCTTTCTCCGTGGACTCGTAAAACTTATAATAACAATATGAGATAGTGTGCCATTATTATTAAATTGTTATTGAGTCCAGAATGTGAAACTGGTAGTAACTAAAGCTATATACTGTTTGAGTCAAGCCAAAATGCGCTTAATTAAAGTTAATTTGTTAACAAGATATTCGTATTCCAAACATCATATTTAGATTCTTCGCAGTGTAGCTGCAGTAGATGCATTTGATGAAATGAAAAAGAAGAAAATGTTGAAAAATGTCAAATGCATGAGCCAAAGAGTAAAATTATGGCTGAAGAACATCAGAAGACACGATGCCTGTGGACCTTGCATGTTAAGTGTGAAGTGAGTTTGTGAGAGAGTATTTGTGTTGACACCAATAGTGTTGAGGCGGTAGTTGGGGGTTGTATTAGCTGTTAGCTGGCGGCTGTTACACTTGCCAACAACCACTGACAGCTAGTGAAAAAAAAAAGAAAAGGTCGGTCATGCAACAGCTTCACCAGTTGAGTTAAGTTAGAAGTTGGAGACGTGCACTTAAAGCTGGTTCCTGAGTCAATTGTCAGTTGCACAAAGCAAGTTGGCAACACGATTTGGTGCGCTTTTGCTTATTTAAGCTGAACTGAAGCGCTTAAATGGCATTTAAGCAGCTTTATGACTGCGACGATTTGTAAAACTTCAACTTGAACTCCCAAGTTATTTATGTAAATTACTTGCAGTGGCTGCACGAGGGGAAAACTTGAACTTCTTTCATGTTTTCTAATTAAGTTGGTAATTTAAAAGTGTCGAGCGTGTTGGTAAAGCAACTTTCAACCAGATTTGCTTCAATGCAACTGCTGCTGTTGCAGCTTGTGGCTTACAATTTGGCAGGGCAAAGTTTTCATTTGTTGCAGCTGCAGCTGCAGCACCCGCAATAAACGCTGGGGAAAACGGGAAAGTGGAAAAATATAAAAAAGAAAAAAAAAGCGGAAATGTTAACAACTACTTTGACATTTGCTGTGCGTTGCCAGTCGCATTTGCATTTGTATTTGTGTTTGTGTTGTGTTTGTGCCAAGTGGAAAATGTATAAGTGCCCAACGCGACGAACCGCATAAAATGCCAAACCAACTAAATGAAACGACAATCACATAAAAAAGCAAGGCCAGCAGGTGTGTGTAGACGTGTTTTGTGGCAGTCAAACTTGGACCTTAAAATAATGCCCATGCATTAGAGAGTATTATGAGAAACTTCACACTGCGGCCAACAAGCTGTGATTGAGCTTAAGCGTGAACTGGAATACAAAAGCGACACACACACAGATACCCCCACACTCGCACGCACACAACAAGCACAACTGAAACAAGAACTATGTGCAGAACTCTGTGTCAGTTGAGCCAAAAGTTTAGGCCTTCGCAGCGAGGCGTGGAGGACAACAAAAACACAACGAGCAACGAGAGTGTAAAATATTGTTTAAGAAAATTGCAGTTTAATAATAAAGACTGGCAGATGCTCTAGGAGAGGAGAATATTGCAGGTTGAAGTGTATGTAAATAGCTCCGTATTTACTACGAAAGATTCTATCTATTAACCCATTTTATAGAGAAGAGATTAGCTAATAGCATATAAATATATATATCTTACTGTATCCAAAATAAATATATTAATATACGATATACGCATACGCATGCCGGCAACGCAGTAAAACCCCTTTTGGCCCAACAAGCTATAGAGTATTTAAAAGAAGAGAAAACATTGTAGCATACTGTGCAGCGCATGCCTCTTGCATGTCAGTGCACACAGGCCACAACAAAAATGTGACTTAAATTTGTTGTTACATTCGTTATTTTTTCTGAGAGAGAAGGAGAGTGAGGGAGATCTGGGACATACTACATAGTTGGCAACTCAACTGCATTCAAAGTGCATAAGTCAGTTCGTGAGGCAATGCGAGAAACACAAAAAGCTTGAACAGTCCAAAAAGTTGTTTTGTTAGTCCAACGGGCTTTTGGTTTGAGAGGATTAGGCGCCATAAGACCCAAAAACCCTGTGAAGAGTAAAGTTGACTTTTTGGCAGTTGCTCACCAGAAATAAAAGGCAATTTATTTGCTTCTATGCATAACTTTCAAGTAACGAAAAAACACTTTAAAGCTGCCTGGATTGAAAAAGAAAAACTCTTTGAGCGACTTTAGTAGTAGATGAGCCCTTGAGTTTACATTGGACGCCGGTTTGATTTGCGTCCACATAGAGAAGTTACCTCTTCCCATCTATCCCCTATCTCCTTCTCTAGTCGGGTTCATTCCTGCATTTCATCTATACTGTCGCTGGCTGCTGCCTTTATTGTCTCTATTCGGATTTATATTTTCCCTTCTCCACAGACTTACTCTCTCTTTTTCCATCTCTTTCTCTCTTGGTCTCTCTCGTCCTTAATAGCCTTGAGGTATGCATTAATTACTGTGACCATAAAAAGCGTCTCGACCAGCCTGGCTAGGGTAACGTGCGAATTGCATAGGAGCAGCGCAGTTCCTTAGACCTTTTACTTTGTATAACATTTTGCTTTTTATGGCCGTAGAGACTATTGTTTTCTCGCCTACTGCTGCTGCCAGGCTTGCCTGCCATAGTCCCCTTTTGCTTTTTTCTTTCATTGTTTTTCATTGTAATCAACAAAATTTAGCTGCACCGTTTATATCTCTCAACAGCTTACTTGTTTACCTTTCGCTCTCATTGGAGTTTTTTGCTCTACTCGTTGCTTGAGCTTTAATGGAATCGCATGTATTTTATTTATTGTTTTTTGATTTTCAATCAAGAAATGTAACAGTTTTATACAGTGAAAGGCAAAACATAATAGAAACTTTAAAATACTTAAATGTGTCTTTCGTTGTGTCTGTCGTTCTTTTACTGTTTTACTCGTTGCTTGAAGTAATGCTTAGTTCGCTGTATTGCACATTCGCTTTTTTACTTTCTCGTCTATTTGATCTCTTTTGGTATTTTAGTAGTTAACTGTTGCATATGTGTACATATGTGTATTATATGCTTAAAGCAAAGGCAGTGAATAAGTTTTACCACTCAGTTTCCGTTTGCTTGACTTGTTCGTTGCAAGTTCGCCCAAATAGAGATTTGGCTTTGTTGTATATAGATTATACATTTTTGTATATCTTCTTTGCTCTTTACTTTCTAAATAAGCTGAGCGTGATCTTCGCTATGTTTTGTATTGATTACAATCTAAATAATTGACTACATTACCACTAATTTTTTACTCAGTCTTACTGGTTTTTCCTTCCAATCACTTCTCTCATAAATTATTGCTTTAAGAATTCACTTCGGGCCAGCATTTCGCTACCAAATGACAAACTCGTGTAGAAAGCTCATTTGTTTTATGACAGCGCTCAGGCAGACATATGCGTACTGCCAACCGCGTACAACACCTACAGCCCCATGTTACCTTCTGCTACCCGTAGACTCCTGCCGGCGCTCGTTTATCGCTGTCCCCTGCTCTAGTTATTTGACACGCTTTTCAAGCTAAATACAAAAAAGGCCAGACTACTTCTTGCTGTTGCCGCATTCATTACATTGTTTGCTGCTGATGTTGCCTTTGCTTGCTACATGATACACTCGCACAACCATACACCTCTTTATCAGCACTCACACACTCACACTGCCAAAGGAAAAGTCGTTGCCTACTTTTTGGATACTTTATTTTTATTTCTGACAACACAAAAATATTCAGAGTGTCTCGCCATATCAACTTTATTATGCGCGCCAAAAAGTTGCAAAATTAAGAGACAACTCCACTAATAACAGCCGCATTCCCTCTTCAGCGACCGTTTGCGCTCCCCGCTGCAGCTATTGCAGGCAACGCTCAACAAAAGCTTAAAACCAAAAGCAGAAGCTGCTGTCTGTGTGAGTGTGTGTGTATGTGTGAGTGTGTGTGTTTGTATGTACCTTTCACCTTGTTTATCTCGTTTTGTTTTGTTGCCATCTCTTTTGGCATTGTGCGAAAGCAGCCGAAAAAAACCTTGTTTTGGCATCTTTTTTTTTGTTGGTTTACTTACAGCACGATTTTGTGTGCCTGTTTCTGCCTGTATTTGTGTGTGTGTGTGTGTGTGTGTGTGTGTGTGTGTGTGTGTGTGTGTGTGTGTGTGTGTGTGTGTGTGTGTGTGTGTGTGTGTGTGTGTGTGTGTGTGCTCATGGTCTGCTGTGTGTGATTGCGCGTGTTGATGTGTGCGTTTGTGTGTTTATAGTGCGTGCTGAGCAGTTTGTCGCCTTCGTTTGCTGTGCGCCTGGTGCGAATTATTTTCTGTGTGTGGGTGTAACGCACACAGATACAGCCCGCAAACAGCTATTTGTGTGTGTGGATGCTGCGTATTTGTGTTAGCAACATGATGCCCAACTATGTTGATAGCGCTGCTTTTGATGTGTGTGTTGCAGATGCTTTACCTATATGACAGACAGAGAGACAGTTGGCAATTTTAAGCTCCTTAGCAGCGCAGGCTGAGTTTTCATTTTCATTAAAATGCCAGAGGTGAATCCACAAAATAAATCCTTTTTGGCTGCCAGCAATTCAGTGCTTGTTGCCACTTGAGCAGTTGAGTGTAGCCGGTGAGCAAACAAAGATCAAATCTTATCGGCAATCATTTGATGCGCACTTGAGCGTTGCTTCGGCAACAACAGCAAGAGCTAGAATAACAGCAAACATAATGAGCTGTAGTCGCAGCAGGTGGGCAGCCGTCTTATCAAAAGGTATATTCAGCAAGCGGACTCCAACTCCAACTCCGACTCGAGCGACATCGTCATGGAAATTCTTCATTAACTCAACTTGGGCGCTTGAGCAAGAGCAAAGAAGTTTATGTTATTAAAGAGGAGGCGCAGGTGGCCGAGTGGGTGAGCAGAGGCAGCAGAGGCAGCAGCTGTTGTTGTTGCTGTATATGTTTCACTTGACGACTGCGAGATAACGGTAAATGAATATACAGCAATTTGCACGCCCACATAATGAGCGAAGGCGGGGCATAGAATAATAACAACAACAACGAACGACGACTAACAAAAGTCGATAAACATAAAGCCAGGCGGAAGGCGAGTAGCGGTAGGGCCCAGATAAGTATGCTACACTTGCCAGCGGCTCAAGCCTGAGTGTGTGTGTGAGTAAATTACTGCCTGCATATGTGTATACGCGTGCGTTTCTTGGTGCTGAAAAAGTAAATTAAAACGATTTTAATTACGGTTGCCAAGACGATGAATGAAAATGTCAACGCCGAGGCAGTCGTTCTAGCAAATCCTTTTAAAGGCGACGCAGCAGGTGGGCTTGCTGAAGCAAGCGCAAAAGAAAGAAGAGGAAAAAAGAAAGCAACATTTAAAAGCGATTCACAGTTGCCAATGCATACACACATACACACAAGAACCGTGTAAATTGTGGCATGTGTGTGCGTGAGTAAGTAGCCTCCTGCTTAAAGGCTTCATACGAGATTTTAATTTTCAAGCAGCGACAAATTTGTGCAGCTGCTATTGTTGTTGTTGCGGCTGCTGCTGGCTACTCAAAGCAAAGTCATGGCCAAGAGCAGCCACAGCAACAGCAAAAACCTTGGAACAAAATGTTAGCCATGCAAACAGATGCCATTTTTATAAAGCGTTTTTGGTTTTTTTTCGCATAACCATTTTTCCTGTTCCGACCCCCTTTTTTACACCTTATTAACGGTTTCTATGGCAAAGTTTGCCCGAGTGGGAGGCGTGAAATTTTTGCTTTTCAAAGGCTAAAAAGCTGCATAACCCGCACGCAAAAAATGAGAAAAGCAGAAACTGTCGCGCGCTGATTAACTTGACACCATTTAGAAGAGCTAAGAGCTAAAAGAGGAAGGCAAGGTGCGCAGCCCTCTTTCAAGGGGAATTGAAAGCAAGGCATGCTGACTTTTTCATGCAGCTGACAGGCAACACCTGTCGCCGTTGTCTGGTCCTCCCACTCTTTGACTGCGGCTGCCAAAAAACCACGCTGACATTTCCTTTTGCTCAACCACTGACGTTTCCCCTTGACGACAGTTACATACCTCGGTTGCAAGCTGGCCCTCCCTAACAGCCTGTCGGGCCTGCGGTTGACTTCTGTCTACAAATATCAGTTGTAAGCTGCATTTTGGCCAAGTTAACGACAGATGAATGATACCTTCGTATATTAAGAGCGAGGGTATATGGTTAACTGAAAAGCAGCATTAGTGCAGATTTGTTAAAGAGAGGAGACTTCAGGGCTAAATAGTTGACAACTAAGGCAGTAAATACAGACTATCAGTGTTTCCCTAATAGAATTCCAATTTTAACTGAGTTTCTCTGGTAAGAAGTGATTGTTAATGTAGACTTGGACGTCTCTTAGTAACTGAATTGATTAAGCAAGCCAAGTCATTTAGAATTATAAATTTTGAAGACTACAAAATTAGTAAAATGTTCGGTAGTCAACTTTCGCCACAATTCCAGCTGCATATAAAACAAGGCACAAATATTTAACTCGCTGACAAAGTGTAACAGTTGACTCAAAACATGTTGAAAGCTTAACAACGGAAATCCTTGTCCCTGCCCCTGCACCTGCCCCTGCCCCTGCCCCTGCCCCTTACGCCCTCTACTTGGGCCGTGAAGAGTCCCCAAAGTAGCTGATGTAAACTTTAAGCAACAACTGGAACAGTTTTGTCGAGTTTTCCTTCGCGCACAAACTGCAAACTTTGCGATGCATTTCGATGCGTTTTAATATGCGGCAAGCGCAGCGCTAAATGTCAACCAAAGTGTCAGCCAAGGTGACGACAAACCAGTTGACAGGGGCCACAGGAGACGACGTATAAGATGGAGAGAGTGAGAGGGAGAAAGAGAACAAGGAAATGTTGCAACTGCAGCTGAGTTGGGCATGTTTGCATAATGAAATGTTGCATAAACACAGGTTTTCAATGATTCTTTTACGATGGGTATGAAGCTTAGTCAAGGTCAGTGAACTTTTTGTGTGTGCAATAGATACAAAAAAAAACAAACAAATGTTGAAGAGTAGAATTATAAGTGAAAATGGTAACATTATACGTATAAAGAATCGTTATGCTAAATCTGATGTAAATTGAAATTAACTAATTTATTATTTATTTATTGATTAAAGTTAATAAAGAAAAAGAAATTAGGCTGTAGGAATAGATACAATTAAAAGTCTAAAAATAATCTTTTCTGCTAGGTTGTTCTTTAGAAAAATTAAAAGAAATTTCTGACTTCTATTGATGTAAGCCTCCATAAATAGAAGTCAGAAATTTCTTTTAATTTTTCTAAAGAACAACCTAGAAAGATTATGTATATTATTAACCTATTGATAAGTAATCTTGGCAAGCTTTAAAAATGTGAAACTTTTTTCACTTGCACCTTTTAACTCGTTTCTCTCATTATAAATAAATATATAATGTATATACGTGCCTTAGGCAGATTTTATCTCTAAGTTTGCAAAAGAACTAACAGTTTTACCTCCTCAAACTGAATTGAACTGTTATAGTCCATAGTTTCGGGAACTGTTTCATTTAATTTTCGTATATTAGCAAATTGAACACAATTTTAAGACAGATAGATAAATACCTAATACTCAAAGAAAATCTTAAAATTAAAATTATATAAACCTCAAACTCGTTTCTCTGTTATAAATTGTTTGGGTAACATTTCTTATAAAAATCATTTAAATATTTTAGCTTACATAGGAACTGCCAAAAGCTTAACAGCACGCAATAAAGTGATATGAACTACAAAGGATTTTAAAACAAATCCCTCAGCCCAGGATAGGAAAATCACTTAAGAATGTAGGTAGTAAAGTCTGATCACAGAAGGATTTTGCTCAACACTCCTTGAACTTAAATGAAAAAAAAAAAAACTGAACACAAATTGTTGGCATAAATTTACCTGTAATAAACTTCAGATTTTTCGCACTTCTCGTACTGGGTTATTTGGCGACCAGTTGCCCGGCTTCACTCTCAGGTGTTGAGCGTTATCGGGCCACAAAATGCAAACGTTTCTTTTTGTTTTCTTGGCTATCTGGCCAAAGTTTGGGCATAAAATTCAATTACGATTGCGATTGGGAATAGCAAATTGCGAATGGCGCATAAATTTTAACACTTGGCGAGCCAAATTTTTACGAGCGGCTTTTGATTTGCCAACATTTCTTATCGCTGTTATCAGTCGCTGGTTGTTCGACCATAAAATTAGTTCTCAAACACATTAAAAACGAAGCCGTTCGTCGTCGTCTGAGCCAATTCGCCAGCGGACAAAGAAAATTATGTTTTTTGGTTCAACTTTATCACAGTTTGACGCGCCAAAGATACGCACGTAATTTGAAGATACTTTTAAGCAGATCCTTTGTGCTGGGGCCTGTCCAACCGTTCTAGTTGAAAACGCGCAAGGAACTGTTTGTTGAAACTCAACTGTGCTGGCATTTTTTGACTGTGAAGCGAAACTTGGCGTTTGGCAAACTTGGCATCCACTAGAACGCATGCGCTGGATGAAGCAGTCTTCCAGGCTGGCTGTTGTTTACTTGGCTGTGCAACTGGTGGTTGCCAACCAACAGGCAGCAAGGACAGACATATTTGTGTCTTGCTGCTGCCTGCTCTGTCCTGTTCCCATGGGCAGCCATATGTGACGGCTTTGACTTTGGCTTTTAACGAAGTCAGGGGGCGGCAGCTGACGTTGTCGTGACAACTTGATTTCTTTGTAATTTGGCTCGACCCCAGAGGTTTTCATTTCAAATTGCTTTAAACTTAATGAAATTGTGATTTTGATTTACAGCCGCTGCCAGCGGCAACCTTTGAACTATTTATTTAAATGGCAAAACTCAATGCTAGAGCATTTATCTAATTATGGCAGAGTTTAGCATTGAGCTGTGATTCAGCTACCAAAGTTGCGAGCCAACTGAATGACATTACAGCAAATCCGCTTAGTGACACAAAGTTACAGATATACTCACAGATACAGTAACAGGTACAGATACAGATACATTTTCAGTTTGCAGATACGGCTATAGTTCGAGTTTGCATGCGCATTGTTTATGCAAGCGCATTAAGCTGGAACTCAGTTGCCGGCTGTGATATGCTGATACAATGAGACATATATACAGATATTTGGCTGCTGCAGACGCACCCTCGTCACACCCACAAGGAATCTCTGGACTTTGCCTGTTGCTGCTGCTGCTGTTTCGTGTAGCGTGTTGCGGTCTTTGGTTTGGATGCTTAGTGCATTAATGGATAGAAGCAAAACCGCACTAGGAAACACCCTCTTGTGAGCTGTTGTTTGTTAGGTGGGCGTGGTAGCATCTTTAAGCCAGCTACAAGCTGTAAACAGCTGCCCAACAACTGTAACCGTGTACACCGTAAAAAGGGAGTCAGCCAAGCGCTAAATACGCAAAAGATACAGCCATGAGATACATAGATGCAAGCCAGCAAAAGGCTACGGCGGCGGCTTTGATTGCCACACGAGTTGCTCATTAAACACAGTGAGAGAAAAAGAGAGGCAGATAAACAATAGCTGCCTGCCTCGCGTTTACCTGTCAGTCATGTGTAACTCAATGCGCAGCTAGCCAAATTGATATCGCATCTCATAGATACATATAGCAACGCGTACGTGCGCACGTATAGAAAGCTAATAAAAGCGGGAACTAGATGCTCTCGTGATTTTTGTTTCTGTTTGCTGCAGCATAAGGTACTTTGGTATTGTCATGAAATATGTATTACATAGCCTCGAATATGTTTCTGATTTTATTTTATGAGGTATGTGTAGTATTTTATATATGGATGGAATGATTCAATACAGTGAGAGTCTAACCTCTGAAGCTAGCTTCCAGATACTTTGCATAAATCTGATTTTATATTTGTTGAATATATCTATTAAAGTATAAACTGGATTAGTTTGCTATTATTGTTATTATTATATATATACATAGCTGAAACAGTAAAAATCTTAAATATCATTCTTTATGAAAAACTTATTATTATTATTATTATCAAAACATTTGAAATGGAACTAAATATTCAGGAGTTATTAGCAAGTTCTCAAAGCATACAAAATACAGAAAATACTAAAGTGATTATTATATTATATAGTTCGCACAGTAACATGTGCTGTGGTAGAGCATTCAATCTTTGACTTATCCTGGAAAGTCGTTTCATCTTGTTTTTATTCTGCAATGTCGCGTGCAATTTTCTTTTTATTTGCAATACATTTTATTGTTTATTTAGCGCTTTGTTTAAAGGCGACTTTTTTATTTTATTTTATGTTGTTGCCAGTAGATTGTGCTCCGATTTAATGGCTGTAAATTGAAAATGGATTTTTTTTGCTGGCGCAAATTGCGAAAAATGTTTTTTGACAAAGATGTGCGAGAACAGCATCAACAGCAGATGAAATGACAAAAACTTAATGGAATCTACGGTGGCTGATGCTGACATTCAATTTTCTGTTGGTCATTTTGATAGGAAAGAATAGTTTCTCAAAGGTAAATACTGATATAAAGTAAAATAGTTCAGAATATATATATATATATATATATATATATATATATATATATATTTATATATTTATGTATATATGCTAAACTATAGTTAAATATAGTGTACTTTAAATTTATCGCTTATTTCATAGTCGTGCATTCCTTATTCGAATATAGGAAAAAGCATTTGCAGCGCTATCAAATTTTTGCTTACACAAAGTTTTGTTTTAGTTCAATAAAATCTAATAAATAAATTTCAGAGACCTGTTTTCCAGCTTTTCCCCCAGTTGCTGCTGGCTTCAATAAATTTTTTTATCAAGCGAAACGATTTGAAATTCCTTCGTTTCTCAGTTGCAAACGGAAATTTGATTTGTTTTCTGATAAACGGCAATTTATTTTACTTATTTAAGTCGCATGTTTCCTACTCGCCACCCACGTACCTCCCATCAGTCGGCCCCTCCTCCAATTCAATTGCCAAATTGATTCGAACTTTTCTTCTTTTTTTTGTGTCTTTTCACACGTCCGCCCTCTGGCTGGTATACGTTCCAATTTGCTGAGCCGCAGATAATTGAATGATTTGAATTTTTATATTGAATTTTTTGGTGCGTTACATACATGAGCGGCTTTTCATATTTTTCCCAGTTTTTCCTTCGCCATTTTTCTATTCTGCTCATCTTTTTCCTTTTTTGTTCTTTTGTATAGATTTTCTTTTCTATTAAAATGTAAATTGTTAGCGAATTGGAAAATTGCTTATCAATTGGCTGGCATATGCTTTCCGGGATCAAACGCTGCCTTAATTGAAGCCTAACATCAGATAGGGGCAGAAGCCGGCCTCCCCTCTCCGCTTCTTTTTCGAGGGAGGTTTGGGCTGCTGTTTAAGCTGCAATTAAACATTTAATGAAGTTTTAGCTGAAGGAAACTTAATTGAGTTGTTTTTTTTATGCATAAGCCATATAGGCATGTATATATATCAATTATTTTTTGATTCTACTCAAGCGTAGCAAATTTTGGAACACAGCGCTAAAAATTTATGGGCACTCAAGCCCGCATTATTGGTATATATAGCGCAATGCGGAGGCGTGGCAATGTTACCGAAGCTATGCGGCAGACAGCTGATGCTGGTCAAAGGAACAGAAAAAAAACCCAGACTAGACGTCTGAGTGTCTGTGTGTGAGCAAGGTGAAACCCCATTTAGTTATTGCTTCTCGGAAGGCAACTAGAACACATAAAAGAATCTCAAGTGTGTTGAGTGTGAGTATTGGGCATTGTTTCGCAATCGAATTCCAATTGAAAAGCAATACAAATACTCACTGCGGGTGCCTCTTCAAAAGCAAACGTAAAAGCCTGCTGCAGAGTCTATGTAATTAACCAGAATTCACGCCGTTGAGTGTCGGAGATGCAAAGGGCGTTTGCCACCCGCTGACCAGGTATACCTACTGCCTCTGCCTTTCAGCTATGCCATATGTGTCCCATAACTCGACTCGAAATGAATTAACTATATAAAAGATTGTATATTTACTCTTCTTATATATATGCGCAGGCGCGCAGCTTGACACTTTAGAACTTGAAACTTCATGCCAGACACACGGACGCAAGCCACATGCTGATTCTTTTCTCTATATTATGCTCTTAGCCACAGTCCAAAGCATTTCTAATGCAAAACGTGTGGCTTTTCAAAGGGAGTGGAGGGCGTGGCAGCGGCAATCACACGTTCGCATGTGTCTGGCAGCTGTCTTTCAAAGAGAACAGCAGAAGAGAAGAGCGAAGGGAATTAAGAACAAAATACGCGGCTGTGACAGTAATTGAAGTGTGACATTATTTCAAATATGATTACGCGCTGTTCGACTCGTTTCGAATGCATTGAATGTGTCGTCTGTCGTTGAAGCAAATTATAAAACATAGCACCAACTGAATGTGGTGCAAACTTTAAACGGATGCAGGTCAATTATATGCCAAAAGCTGTTGATGGAGTTGTGACAATATTATAAAGTGGGAAGAAACAAAAGAGAAAGGCAGAATCTGTAGAACTATAAACAAATAATACAGGCCTGTGATATCCTAAGAAGGGACTATGGTTGACTTAATTCAATTACTGCTAGAGAAATTTCATAAAAATTGAAGTGAAAGCTATGTTTGATTAGCTAAAGATTTTGCTTGGATCTGTTTCTGCTAGAAGAATTAGATATTTTTGATATGCTAAAGACTAAATACTGTCATAAATATAGCGGTTTGATAAATTTTCCCACTGAAATTATAAGTAGATAAAGAAGTGACTATGCTTGACATACTAACAATAGGGCTAAAATCAATTCTTGGTAGAGAAATCAGATAACAGATGAATAAAGTATATTTGATATACTAAAGATAAAATACTATAACATATATAAATATATATATAAAATATATACTAATAATAAATTTTATGTTTCCTTTTCTTCTATTTAAATAACACTTAGTTGCATATATTCATAGAATAGTAGGCTTCAATTTTCTCTCATTAAGTCCATATTTGACATTACCGACGGTTTACAACACAATATTCTCCTTGGGTAATCTTAAACCTTTTAAGCTTCTTTAAAACAATTTCCTTTCCTAATACAATTTAAGAATTGAAATCGAAAGACATTCGAGCTGCAGGCGCCTTGTTAAATTGTAATATTACCTGCCACACTTTCACCTTAGTAAACAGCACACAGCACAACACACATACAGAGCGAGAAAGAGACAGCGCACAAGCAAGTCCTGTATGGGAATCCAATTCAATTCCAGGACGAAGCTCATATCAATAATTCGGAAGTGCGGTGCACATAAAAGTCAAGAACTTAATTTCCAGCTGCTGTCATTTTAGGAACAATTTCAGTTTTATGACTTTTTGCCCAGAGTGAGAGTGGACTACCAGGAAAAACTTTCGATAACCGTGGTCATATCCGGCTTAAACACACACCCACACACACACTCACACACACACACACTTGCTTTGTTGACTTTTGTGTAAAGTCGCAGCTTAAAACAAACAAAATGCAACTGAAAATGTATTTGATGCATGTTGATGCTACTGGTGCTGCTGCTCTTGTTGCTGTTATTGTTGCTAAGTATAGCATTGTTTTTGCAGCGACAATATAGACACAGTTCCACCTGCACACACACACACACACACACACACACACAGTGACTATACGTGATGTTTGCCATCAGCTGCAACTTTCGAGTTGCAGCTTCTGCTTTAGCGGTGCGCTTATCGGGCCAAACTCAAAGATCTTTTTGTGGTTAGTTTCAGTTTGTTATGCACTGTATGAAAAGTGAAAATGGGGTATAAACATTGTATACGAGATATATCTAGTTGCAATATATGTTGCTGTTATTAAAGCTAGAGTTGGGATATAATATGTAAGCTGGGGTTTGTGAATATAGGTAGATGATTTACTTGTGATTCCTTTGTGTGCGCTAGTGTTTCTAGTGGTTCTTCTACTACTCGAGTTTTACAAGGGATTTCTTGGAATGTTTTTTTTATGTCATTTACTGACTAGAAAAGTGGGAAAAATTATCTTTAGGTCGAATAGTTGTCGAATGCTCTCTACAGTCAAAAGAAAAGTTGTGGTCATAGCGAGAAGCCTAAAACTTTTCTTTGCTGCCTAAGAGTGATAAATCAAACCGACTCCTTTATGCAGTAAAGCATTACCTTTCAAACTGCAGGGTATTTGTCGGTCGTTTCAGAATGATTTTCACATGTTTGTTTTTAGGTTGGTTTCGGTTGTGTTTGGTCGGGTGTATATTTGTTTATTTGTCTCTCTGTCTGCCTGTCTGTCTGTTTATGCGTCTGTCAGAGGCAGGCAAGCGGCTGCAACGTTTACCTATGCACAAGTTGAGCAAATAGAGTCGTTAAGTGCTGTAGCAAGTTGCCAGAGCATCGGGACTTTTACTTTGTATTATCTTGATAACAACTCACTTGCAACAGTTGCAATAGTTGCCGCTGTTGCTGTTCCTTCTTGCTGTTATTTATTCTGCTGTACAAATGACAAGGCTGCTTTATGCTGCCAATCCTGTGACACGATAAACAAGCTAAAAAAAACTCACAGTCTCTGCGAGGGAGAGAGAGCTTTTGCTAATGCCTGACTGCTTGCCTCCGCATACTTCTCCTACTTATCTCACTACTGCGTTGATGCCTTTGGCCTGGCAGCTCTTTTTCCTGTCGCTGTTTTCACATTTATCCTGTTAGTGACACCTTCTTTGTCCCCATGTTTGCCCGTCCATTCGTTCTTTCCTCTGTCGTCTGCCGTCTGCATGTCAGTCTTCATTCACTCACGTCCCTCTCTCTCTCTCTCTCTCTCTCTGTTGTCGTCGTCATATGAAATTCAAAGCAACTGCTTGCATGTCTTTTATCCCCAAACACACTCTCTGTTAGCCGCAGCCAATGTGAAAAAATGTGGAAATTGATTTTCTATTTTGCCGTGTGGATTCCGTGTTTTCTCTTCCCCCCCATCCGTCAGTGATTGTCAGTGGCAGCTACACGTGATTGAGTCCTATCTTTAGTTTTGTCACTTCAACTGCTGGCAGCTACTTTAAATGTCAGCACGCTACTAGCTCCACATTCCTCCTTCTCCTCTTCGTCCCCTCACACGTGCTGCTGTTGCAAATTTCGTTGGTTTTCTTTTCTTTTAATTTTTTTGTTGGTTTTTCTAGGGTGCGTTTCCCGCAGTCTTGTCGTTGAAAGGCTTATCCAGCACGCGTGTTAGCTGCATTATGCGAGAAGCTGAAGCGGTTTGCACTTGCCCTTTGCCTTGGTGTACCTCTCTGCTCCAGCTCTCTTTCGGTTAAGTGCAACACATGTTGGCACTTTGTTGGGATTTCATTGCACAAGCGGCGAATTTAGCGCTTGTTTTAAGCACAATTTTTTTTTTGCTTGACGCGCTAGCAAAGGATTCAAGTTGATAGAATATCTTCAAAGTGAGGGGAGTTTTAGCAACTGGCAGCAGTAGATAAGAGATTGGAGTGTTGAGTAAATGTGTATTCGATTAAAGTTTTGATCCAACCATCTGCTGTGAAGTTCAGCTCGTGATCCCTGTTTCCACACCTTTCCACATTTTTCTCGATTGCCTTTTGTAATACCGATTTAGTTTACGAGTTAGCATAAGGCAAACTATCAACTTGAATTCAATTAGATCCCTAAGCTTTATAGTAACTTCTACGATTCATAAGTATATAAAAGTCTATCCAGCCCTCTTCCCCTACTATAGTTGCCTAAGCCACCAGAAGTCAAAAAGATAACAAAAATTTAACAATTTAGCTTGTCCCTCTTCCTGGGCACCTGTAAATAAATTTGTATATCCAACTGTATATCTTCCATCCTCTAAAAAAAAAAAATTAAAAAAAAAAGAAAAATCACTTTCAAACAATTTGAACAAAAATATTTGTCTACGCGTCAACAGCGTCTAAAATTGTTTCTGCTTCTAAAAATCAAAAGGACCGCAAAGTTTATTTAAGGCAGCCAACAGCTCCTCTTCTTCGTCCTCTATTGCCTCTCCGTTTCCCTGGGATAAAACGTGAAAATAAAACTTTTGCCCCTAACGCAATTTTTATGCATTTCTCCGCGTCGAGGACAATTTCAACATGGGACACATTAGCGCCAGTGTGGAAAGTGGGAAAATCGAGGCAGCAAGCGGGAGCGGGCGAGCTAACGACCCGCGGCCTAGCCAGGACATTACGCTTTAAATTTATGTGATTAATAAATTTCTATAATTTTTGGGCAGTGGCAAAGCAGAAAGAAAAAAAAGTTGTATGCTAGGCAAATAAAGCATAGCGCCGGAACTAGGCGCAGCCCAGGCGAAAGCCTTACGACCCCGCAAGGAATCTGAAAATCGTTTTGGGTCCGTCAGCAGTATTACCGCCTGTTCCGGCAATCATTTTGAATGTGTGCGTTTTGAAAATGAAGCTGAGATTGACAAAGATGAAAATTAAAGATTGCCGAACGAAATGCTTCGGCATATATATATATATATATATATATATATATATATATATATATATATATATATATTGTTGTCCGCTAAATGTAACCGACATCAGTATCAGGTTCAGGGTATACAAAATATATATATATATGTATATTTATTTATATATATATATATATATATATATATATATAATAAAATATATTTCATAAACAAACTCTCATATATCCCATTCGCTAAGCTTAAAGAGTATAAGAACTCTATTATTTTTTAACATTGACGTATCTCCAGCAGTGCCTTATGCTCAATCTTAGATATTCTTCTTCTTGCCGCGTGTATTAAAATAAATTTGTGCGCTTAGATGAAAACTTTGCTAAACGAGAAGGCAGAAGGGCGAGGCGAATTAATAAAAATTAGTTTGCAGGTCATAAAAAATTAGGCCAGCTGAAGCAGAGGAAGAGACGCTGTGACTGTGAGGCAGCAGACCAACTGGGAGCACTCAGCCAAATTTATGACAGTTTGCGCACATCGCATAAATCCTGGCAATTGTGTACGATTTTTAATGCTAGTTAAATCGACTGAAAATGACAGTTTAATGATTGACATGCGCCGCAGTTGCCGCTGTGGTTACGACTCAACGGACAGAGAGTCAGAGACAGAGGCGGTGGGAGAGACAGAGTCAGAGCCAGGCGCTCAATGTGGGCTCAATGTGGGTTTTGAAAAGGGTAGCGGGGCTCATGACGCGGGTGAACGTTTCAAATGAATGTCAACTGTCTGCTTGAATGCCGAATACACTCGTTAAAGGGGCATAAGCCGGAATAATTACGAGAGTACGGGTTTTGTGGAGCGGAACGCCAGAGAGCACCAGCGACGGGGTTACTCGGGTAGTTGGCCGGCACGCCCACTTGTCAGTCACATACAGAGCCAACAGTAGCAGCAACAGCAAGCAGTAGCAAACATCCACATCAACAGCAACATCAACATCAACATCAATGTCAATGTTTATGACAGGCGCAGAGGATTAGCGGGCCAACCAAACGGAACCGTTTTTAAGCTGGGACTGAAACAGGGTTGAGGCTATCACATTATGCAAAATGCATGTGCATGTGAGCTATGTTCGTCTTATCAATCAGCGAACATATTGAGAACGACCAAAAGTGCAATGGCATATAGCGGTGATATGTCATTTAGGGGTATTTAGGGTCTTTGAATGTGAACCACATTGGAACGTGTTGTCTTCAATCATGACGTATGCTAAATGTGCATATGCATGTGCATGTAAGCTGGATTCATCATATCAATCAGCAAACATACTGAAAATGATGGAATTCAGAGAGGGTCGACTAGTGAGGGGGAAATGTGAGCTCTTGCAGCGGACCAGCTGACTACATGCGACCTCCCACTGAATGGGGACCACACTTGAGCGTGTTGTCTTCAATCATGACTGCTGATTCCATTGTGAATAAGTGCTGCATTCCATTCCGTCTTGATGCTCCATTGTTTGTCTGTTCGTTCGTTTTTGTCGAGTCTAGCTCTGGCATGAAAATGACAAAAACGCACTTGAGACAAATTGTGAATTTATTTAAGCATCTTTTTCAAGTGCGCTTAAACACAATTTGTTTGCTCAGTCTCGGTCACAATTGCAAAGGGGCCAATTGTGGAGTATTGCTTGGGGGCGCATTTGATTCTGATAACTGCTGGATGATGATTAATTACGTGCAGTTCAAGTGGTCGACAGAGCGTTCACTGACTGACGTAGGCGGAGTCACGAAAGCTGATCAACAACTGAGGCGAACTAAGCTGGGCAAATTGGACAGCTCATCAAGGGCCATGGCCAATGATATAATCTTTGATGAAAAGAAAAAAATAGTTGCTATGTTGTGAATTGTAGTCGACTGCAACGGACTGTATGGTACTCTGTTTGAGACATTATAAGATGATGCTCTAAAGGGAATTGAGCGATACAAGCTATGCTGAACATTGTTTATCACATGACGAATGATTTTGAAGCTATCAAATCTTATGGATATGACTGTGGCTGTGTCTTATTCTTCAAAGTTTCTATATACTGCACTTCTTCGGATTTGGGTGATATAATGTTTCATATATCAAGTCTATTTATTATGTGATAAAAACATAGTTATCTTATTTAACAGTTAGTTTGTCTTAAGCCCATCTAAGCTCTGGCTTCAAAAAATATTAATTTTAGAATAAAATAATGATTTGAAAGCCCTGAATGTGTCTGCATACTTTGAAAAAAATAATGTCATTCAATCCATAAGAAGATAGGCCATCTTATTTCGATTTTCAACCAGCTCAGCAAACATTACCAGATGCCGATATACTGCCTAAGCATTCACTAAACAGAGTATTAAGACCGTGAGATAAACATCGCCAAGGTATCATTTTCATTTTTATAACAAGCTCCAGGAAGATTTGGCTTCTATGACAACCTGGCAACAGAGTTGCTGAATCAGTCAACTGAGAAATCAAGCAGACACACACGTGTACAGGCACACGGCGATGAAGCATGGGCGGAGGGGAAGGCATCTATAGTCGGTTAAAATAGTGCCATATAGACTGCATAGGGCAGCACTCAACACAAATTATAATAACAGTAATTACGTGTAGAGCATGCTACGCACTGGGCACAACAGGGGCAAAAGGCAGAGGGGAAAACTTACGTACTTCCTACAAATAGAATTAATGGCCCAAGTGCAGGGAAAAACCCCCACAGAATAAAGCAAGAAAGCAACCCCTTCGGCCTAGGTATTTCGATACTTGGGCAGCAATTTGGCAACATTGAGAATCTATACTTAGTTGCATGACGCTTGTTGCAACTAGTCGCGCGACGCGCTTGATAAATGAGGCCACGTGCCTTATCAGCAAAAGCAAACAAGCAACGGACAGACTTTGGACATGCTGCATAAAAATGGAAAGCGCCGAGATCACGTCGAGTGCCTAGAAGCCCCAGCTACTAGACCCCTCATCACACTGTACAATGTGTCCTGTGATTATGCAGCCGGGCCAAAATAGATGTGTGTTGAACACGAAAACCAATTTGTAAAAGACAAAATGCAAAGGCAAAGGGTGGGTGCCACACAATATCTAGATGTGGGGGTGAAGAAATGGGAAAGTGGAAAGGAGGTTTGGGAAGAGGAAAGAGGGAGGACTAGAGGGACATGCTTATTTGACTGTCATAAATGCGAAACTCGAATTAAATAATATTTTAAATAAATGGCTAGCTAAAGAGTGATATGACTGAGAAATACTTAAAAAAAAGAAGGAATTTGACATCATATATAAAGAGATTAGGAAATAAGTTTAGTTTTTGAATAAATAGTTTTTACGCACAATTCAAATATTCAAATTATAATACTCAAAAAATAAGATACATTAATATTGTATATCTTAGAAAAAGTATTTGTTTAGCTATCTGAACTCAGATAAACTATATCCTATTTAATATACCCTTCGTTCATTAATTTATTTTGCAGGGTATCAGCAATAATAATAATAATAAATACGATATTGAAAGCAACTGAAAATACATGAGAAGGGAATAGAGAGGGAGAAGCAAGTAAGTATCTGCCTGACCCTCTGTTGCATGCGCCCTAAGCCGCAAAGATCCCAAAGGACTTTGACATCATGTCGTCAGGGCTTTTAGCTCTGCGGGTTTTCCTTTTCTTTTTTCATTCATTGTGCTGATGTTACCTCTACGCAAATATCTAGCTGCTATCGGGTTTTCATCAATGTTTCGTTGCTTTACACATATTTTGGCAATCAGACAAAAAGTTGCCGAACGCGCGCGTGTCCTTACAGAGTTTTGAATTAATTTACTGTCCAATGCCAATGGGCGCAGATGATCTGTGCAACGGTGCTCAACGTCACAGCGGCACAACAACTTCCACAACGACAAAACATCATAATTCAAAAGTTTCATTCAAAAACATGACGTTTTCATTTCGGCACGCGTCCGCCCCCGCAGCATAAGGGCTGAGACCCGGGGTGACAACCCCAAGGGTTGGACAAAGGTTTCAGTTTACGGTGTGAAACCCTGCCTTGAATCTCATTTCTGCTGCGTTTTCATAATGATAATTCCATTTGGGTTTTAAGTGCTGAGAAATTAGGTTTATGTAAAGTTCAATTTGGCAGTTTGCCGAAGGACGTGGCAGAACTTCAGTCAAATGTTGTCCTGTCATGCAAAGGCGCAACTTAACAATAAGATGCATTGAATTGTTATTGCTGTGTGCGTGTGCATAGATACAATTTGTGTGGTGTGTGTGCCGTTCGGTGTGTGGCCAAGCGCAAAATTGCACAATAATGCAGCAAGGAATCGCTAGTCCACGCCATAAGGGTTGTATGCAACAGACAGACTGTGAAAAGTTCTTGGTGGTTATCTAATAGAACTGATTGATGACTCATGCGGTGGCATATGCCACATGTAGACTGTGTGTGGCATTCATTTTAAAGTACCCCACAGCCCAAAATGTCAGCTGGCTAATGGAGAGGCTTAGTAGCAGCTGCCAAAAGCTGACAGCTTAAATACACAAAAACTTTCGGTCCTTGGGGACCCAACCTAAGCTTTAAATGAAAAACCATTAAAGAACTTACGAAATATGTCAGTTGCCTGTCCCAAGAATAAAATGAAACATTAAAAATGAATAAAAATCAATTTAATAATTCAAGCTAAATGCTGTTCAATTAATGACAGACCACAGCGCGTAGGTTTTAGGCACAGCAGGACATGGCCAGCAGCAGCAGGATAACGCCCACAGCTGAGCTCCGAGGCAGCTGAGCCAATGGAGCGGAAGTCATTGATGCTTAGCTGGCGACCTGTTAAGAACGGCCAGACATCAGAACCAATAAATTTTACGACGTGGGAAATTATGAAAAACGTAATTGAAGCGTACGGCAAAACCCAACGACGAACAACAAAAAAATGGCTTTGGCCAAACAACGTGCGCAATTCGCTTATTAAGGAAGAAGTAAAAATTATATAAAAGGACCAAAAATGTAGCGTCTATCTTCTACCTGCAGGTGTGGACGTGGCTCTAAATTGGGGGCGTTGGCCGCTAATAGCATTTCTAATTGCTCGCTTTTCCGAGTACCGAGCGGCTGCTTTGATGGCCACACAATAACTTTTCTTGGCAAAGGACACACACATATTAATAAGAATTTAACTTATTGGACATTAAACTCAGTTGAGTTTGGATATCATATTAAATAATAACAAAGGTGCAAATTATGAAATTTATCCATAGAATTGGTTGACGTTGCTTATAGACTTGCTGATGATTAATGTAGGAAGTAATAGTAATAAAAGTGTAGATATAGAAATTAGTATTAAAAGTCGTAAGTAAAATAGTTGTTTTGATATTTTACTCGATTGAACAATGTGTAATATATATAATAATATAATATAAAACAAGTAAGAACGTTGCAGTCGGGCGCAACCGACTTCGTGATACTCTGTTCCCATAGGGGCTTCTGGCATATTACATTTTAAAGTTTATCTTAATTTGTTAAAGTCGCCGCTCTATAGCTATATATTTATTAAAATTCTAAAAATATATATATGTAAATGAGTAAAATTTTTATAAATTATGGCTCGCTTCAATCGTTTGTATGAATATGATGATTTTATGAGCTAGACAAAAAAATATAACTGCACCATGCATTTTATAATTTTTATGCAAAGCAGTCTGTTAACTTAAGAGTTGTCTGTTAATTTGAAAGTGTGATTGATTTTTTTTACATAACCAATTGAGTCTTTTAACAGTGCCACTTGGGAATCGTCTGAAGCATTGCCAACATACGAAAATAACGAAATAACTGACCTAGGCTATGGAAAACTATATTAATATTAGGTGGTCAATTATTTAAACATTAAATCGAAATACATATATTTATTTGTCTTAATTAAGCTTATTTATGTAGGCGGTACATGCTTATGACTAATTCCGCTATGTAAGAATATCGCAGTTTAGCGCCACCTACCGGATTATTCTTGTGATGGTGATTCTGCTGCAATTTTAACTCAAGAGCTCTGCAAAATAAAATTCCAATTTGCCACGCCCCCAGTGGTCGTAGACATGTAATTTTGGCCAATTCTTAGAAGGAGTCTAAATTGACGTAACAGCAAAATTTGGAAGCTTACCTTCCAAAAATGTGGAAATTACAGGGTATTTTTCGGTGCGCCACGCCCTAAAGCTAAAGCTAACAATTATTTTTGGGTCATCAATAGAGGAGGTCACCAGTAACTCAATTAGCCAATTTTGAAGCTTCTAGCTCTAAAACTTTAGGAGATATAAAAGGAAATTTTGTGCAAAATCTAGATATTCAGATCCGATTTGCCACGCCCAATTGACGTAGACTCGTTATTTTTGGACAATCTTTGGAAGTAGTCGAAGGTAACATAAATGCCAAATTTGGAAGCTTACGTTCGAAAAATGTGGAAATTACAGGGTATTTTTCGGTGTGCCACGCCCTAAAGGGGCGTAACTTTTATTTTTGGGTCATCGATAAAGGAGGT
Source organism: Drosophila leonis (assembly GCA_035045365.1). Classification (NCBI taxonomy): domain Eukaryota; kingdom Metazoa; phylum Arthropoda; class Insecta; order Diptera; family Drosophilidae; genus Drosophila; species Drosophila leonis. The sequence continues at coordinate 245,067 of JAWNPC010000454.1, forward strand.
CACCAGTAACTCAACTAGCCAATTTTGAAGCTCCTAGCTCTAAAACTTTAGGAGATATAAACTTTTGCGGTTTGCCACGCCCCCTATGGGCGTACATATATCCGCCATATCTTTTTGATGGGTTGTCAACGCGAGTATATATTCCAAATTTCAAGTCTCTAGCATCAATAGTGGTCGAGATATAGAAGAATATGTATAAATCACTATATAGTCAGATCCGATTTGCCACGCCCCCAAGGGGCGTGGATATATAATTTTTTCATCGATCTTTTTAGGATCTTAACAGTAACTTACATGCCAAATTAGGGCATTCTAGCTCTAAAACTGCAGAAGATACAGTTTTACCCGATTTGCCACGCCCCCAATGGGCGTAGATATATCCGCCATACTTTTTTGATCTTGGGTTGTCAACGCGAGTATAGTTTCTAAATTTCAACTCTCTAGCACTTCAACTAACAGGGTTTCTGACATACCGGAAAATGCATTTTCCGATTTGCCACGCCCCTAGTGGGCGTATCGGGAAAATCTTAACACTTTATAATTCGAGGGTATACACGAGTATGTGTTCCAAATTTCTCAAATGTCTCTAGCTTCAATAGCGTCGAAATGGTTTGCGTTCATACGGACAGACGGACAGACGGCCAGACGGACAGACGGACAGACGGACGGACAGCAAGACGGACATTGCACAAAACCAATATACTCTTTTTCCCTTTGGGAACAGAGTATAAAAACAGGTTTCATCATAACAAGTCATAAATATCGAAATCAAACTTTTTTACTAATTCGCATTTAAATATTTGCGCCTTTTGACTTTTCCAATCAATTGGCATTGTCAAACTTTTTGGCTAGGTCAACAAATCTTGATTTGCCAGGCACGCAGAAACACACAAATAGAATTGGAAAGTTTATCGTGGAAAATCGGCAAATAATGAGAGGAACGTCCCGTTTGATTTATGTCAATTGACGCCTTTTGAAGTAGGTGCCAGATATAGAAGAGCAAGAGCAAGAGGAAAGGACGAAACTCCGATGCTGGATCTGTGTGTAAATGTGCCTTTAATGGCGCTTTGTCATCATCAACATTTGTCCTTGTGCCGAGTGCGTAGTCGTCGGCATACTAGCATATGATTTATGAGCTCGCCTCGGCACCCACGCACACGCACACACAAACACACACACACACACACACACACACACACTCTCCCTCTCATGTGTGTGTTTTCCATTTTTGTGGTCTGCTTGAAAAGCCGCAGCCAAGTTTTAGTCTTAACTTCTTTTAGCTTTGGCTACTTTTTTGGCTGCCTTTTGTCGTTTGCCTAATGACAATTTTTCATGTCATTTTTCCACACAAATACACACACACACTTTTCCATTATAACTTGGCTGATGCTTTGATAATAGTCCTAATCATAATTTATATACCAAATGCTGGCAACGCTTTGTACTTTGGGCGCTTAGCTGGTTTTATTTTTCTACTTTGATTTATGTATTCTTGTTTTGTAGTTAGCTGCGATTCGATCTTGGCCCTAGAGATTGTGGAATTTTAGAAGTACACTTAGGCCTAAACTTTAATTCCCTATCGAACAAGTATTTTCGTTTTTTTAAATTCCCTAAACCATTTTTCTCTTGACATTTGCAACTTTTCAATTTCTCAATTGATAGCAGAAAAATACAGTATTGCATTGTTCTGCCTTACATAAAACAATTTCATAACGTACCGCTGATAATTGAATTGAGTGCCATCAATCAGGCTTCAACTGAGCCACAAAAGATTCCATTTTTCTTCTTTTAGAATTCGCCAATTGAAAATAGGGAAAAATGCAACAAAAGATTGTCAATTATTTTGATGGCAATATCAATAAAGTAATTGAGACTGGCGCCGAGCTAAGCAAACAGTAGGCGAAGTGCTTACCAAAAGGGGTTGGCCAAGGGCTACGCGCTTAGATGCGGGCTTGCAGTTATGCAAATACAGATACATCTACAGATATGGCACATCTATACATCTATCCGAGCTGAGGGTCTGAGTGAGCGACAAGAAAATATTTACATAAGCAACGCTCACATTTAAAAGACATCAACGCGCGCACAGAAAAAAGGGGTTAAATTGATGCGTTGAATTACCAAAATAAACACAAATACGAAAATACTTTTACCAGCCAGTCAAGCGGTTAAGGGTATGTGGGAGTTATTGCTAGTCGAGGAGGCGGGGCTTAATTGGTCTGCTTTGTATCTGAAAGATACGCCACTACCACACACACACAACACACGACAGACAAGAGCTCTGACAACTCTGTCGCTCACTGCTTATGACAGCTGTCGGTTAGGCTAAAAGTTTTGTTGTGTTTCCAAAAATAACAATGAATAAAGTCAGGAATATGGCAGAAATAGGGTGCTACTTTTAGACGCATACCCTGTTCAAAATTAATAGCTTAACGCAATCGGAAAAAAGTTTGATTGATTTATGCATACTCTGGCTATTGAACTAGAAATTTAAGTTTGAAATTGTGAGAATTGGTCTTCATAAAGGTAGTTCGACTCTGTAGAAAGCCAATATACTCTTTTTCATTCACTGCAGACCAAAGGTGCAAAAGCACAATTTCATTTAACATCGCTTATAGCTTTTGGATTGCTAAGGACAAATATTTTCTCTTTACTGATGCCAAACTAATATCCTTTTTATGATTTTTAGATCACAGTATTGTGCTCAAAGCAAATATACTCTTCTCAACATTCAGTACAGAGTATATTTATTATATGGCGACTTCATTACACATCGATTTCAGTTTATGAAATGGAATTTATATTTTCTTTTAATTTGCTGGCCCCATTGTCGGGCTGCCTGCTGACAGCACCGCATTTAAATTGGTCATTGTGCCAGGATATTGAATACGTAGGGATATAAGACACAGGTAGAGAAAGAGCAGCTGTCACAGCGAAATTGACTTGGTCCGACTTTGATTCGTTCTGCCTGCTGCACGTTGCGGTTGATAGACGACATGGCGCGTCCTTCGGCAACGCTGCTCAAGAAAACAACGAAACGAAACTCATTATTTCTCGTATGTTTTCAATTGCAACGTCATTAACTCCATGCTGCACTATAAATTTCAGTACATTGCCAAAAAAAAAACGTGTCTAGGTCGGGGTCTCGGTCTCATGCAGGATACTTCACCGTAGACAATGGCAGCTCGTCCAGACAGCCAGGCACTCGGCATTGTTTTCCCATTTCAACTTTCATCTCATCTTTTTCATCCTTCACATTGCTTTGTGCCAGTTTTGAACATTGTTACCCTACTAGCGCAGCCTTAAAAAAAAACAGCCTTATATATATATATATATATATATATATATATATATATATATATATATATATATATATATATATTTATGTACAGGCTCTGGTTAAAGGACATTGCACATTGCTTTCCACTTGAAAATCGCATTAAGCGGATTTGGTAATTGTCCTCTTTCGCGCCTTTGTTTAGCTTTAGCCGCATCTCTTCATCTTGTCATCCATCCAGCATCTTGTTTGCCTTGCTGGCAATGCGATTAGAGGGATGCGGGTGTAGTTGGCTTAGGATATTAAGGCCACTACTGTTACAGGGTATTAGATCAGAAGGGGCGTGTCCATAAGTAGTTCAACTAAAAAAAGGAATGCTTGCTCCTCCGCCTTATTTAACTTTGTCAACAGCTGCTTCGACTCATATGCAAACACAAATCAAATACTGAAAACTTTAGTTGAGAACTTGTTCATGTTACACTAGAGTCCTGTTTTGTTGTCGAGCTTGAGCCCTTAATGGCATCTGTCATAATGCCCTTAGAGGCTAACTCAATTTCCGCTGATTACCCTTATGAGAAATAGAGAGAGGAGATCAAACAGGACATGTCAAAATTGCATTAATTCCAAACAAATACGGCGCCCATATATAAAATTACTTCCTCTACATCTGAGCTCTTAGCTAGCCTGTTGTCTAGGAAAAAATATCAAATTTCTTGAAACATATTCAAATGCAGCTCTCGACTGGCAGCAGCTGGTCGCGCCCTTCGCCCGTTAATTCCTAAAACACAAGCCAAGTGCCTGTTGAGCAAAAGGATAACGAGCCAACAGCGCACAAGGTCTCAATGCACATGTCTTCATTTCTGATTACATACATATATATTTGGCAGGCAGACTCGCTGCACCTTGAAAGGTCGCGTCGCACAGGATGCGGCTACATGTTCTACTTATTTTTTTAAAAATATTTTCAGTTTCTTTTTTATGTGCTTAAGCGTGACATTCTCACTTGGCCCTGACACCTAGCAGGCGTTGCGAACTAGAGAGGAAGTAGGCGTAGTAGCAGGCGACGGCTTGAAGTCGCATCCTCTTCATACTCGTTCACGTAGTGAAAGGAGTATATTAGTTCTGTACAACGTCCTTGTGCTAGACTTGACATTTGGAATATATGCTTTAATCTTATAAAGTATTGACTTACGTCCAATCGTACCTAATCACTATATTTTCTTATCACATAATCATTAAGACTTATGACTATTGTAGTTAGACTTTGAATTTGAATTAGGTTTTATATACTTCTTCCAACACTACCAGATATAAATAGCAAGTTTATATAGCTACGCCCAGTGAGGCAGTCGGGCACACCCACAGACGCATCGTTTTTACTTGCTTTTGTTTTGAGAAATCGTCACACATTTGTTGCAGACGCCAAGAGGCGCTTCTGCCTGGCAGCTATTACATATGATTTGTGAGCATCTTTTGTAGTCCATTTTTCATTAGGAGTTTTCCCTTCGGCACTCGGAAAAATGGGTCACCAAGGCGTTAAAGTCCTGCATCTTGCTCAAGTCTCTCGCTAATGAGCAGTTCGAGTGTGAAAGATGTGTAGTCTACGACAGCATCTCGTATAACACAGTCCTTCTCATGTATATAGCTTGTGAGATAATACCCGCAGCTTGTCTGAACACATGAGTACATGTATGTATACATATAATAAATAACCATTTCGACTTGCTACTAGCTCATCATTTATCAAGTCAAAGATCTGTTTCGCGCTCTATCTCTCTCTCTCTCTCTCTCTCTCTCTCTCACTACACTTATCGCAAAATTCGTCAGGGCTAAACCCTCGAGATTTTTGGCAGCTGTTGGCACTGCAGATCGTATCAGCATCAACAGCACCTACAGCAGCCAAGAGATGTTATCTCTCAGCGGCTATCTACAAATTTTTATCAACATGTTTCCGCTTTCTCGGGTTTGCCAAACACAAGCCCACAGCGCACAAGAGGAAAAATCAACCTCAGTTTCCTTTTCCCTCTGTCTGGGGTTTTTCACGCTACGCGTTTTTCACGTTAGCCATGCTCTGAGGTTGTTCACTCGTTCTCTCTATGGTTTTTCCGCTTTTCATTTAATGAGCATGAAAATGAAATAAAAAAGGAACTACAACACTCTGCCGCGCTCTATCGCACGAAATAAAAGAATAAAATAAGCCCCTCGCACGCCAATTACGATTTATTTGTGTTTTTCAAGTAGGAATGTAAATATATAATAAAAAACGTAGATATGCTGTATACTCCTGTCTACCCCTAAATTGATCCCGGCGACGATCTCACCTTCTGCTCGCTTTGTGGTTTGTTTTCAATCGAGTCACACTTCGGTTATCGCTAGCTCGCTCGCTCGCATTTTGTCACGTTTTCTTTTAATGGGGAAGTTTTTCCATTTTTCCAGCATTTAAATGTATCATGCATGGGCATTAACCGAGTCCCGAACTCATTTGCAGTGCATGCAGCGTCTGCCTCGAATTAAATGGAAACACGAAAGATACTTTAAAACCAAACCCAAGACTTAATGCTCTTATGAATGAAGTATTCAATGACATGGACTGTAGAAAATACTGATAACTACATATCTGCTTTGATATAAGACTAGAAGTAGGTATATAATCCATTGCATACAACAAATTTTTGTTTTGTTTTAATATATAAAACTCTAACTATCCCAACGGCTTCTATGTATTCACTTGTTTTATATTGTTAAGTATTTCTTTCATTGTGTCAAAGGTTATAAGACTCACAGCTGAAAATATTTGTTAAGATATCTTTATGTAGAAATAATGTAAACTTTATTGATCATTATTGATCGGTGGTTCTTTTGACAGCTATATGATATAGTGGTTCAGCTGATTGTGACATATCCTTTAGGTACAACAGAAAATCGAATCAATGTAAAACATACGTTATGATATTGAACAAGATTATAATATATTAGAGCTGTATCGTAACTCTAGGAATTTGTTAGATTAAACTGGTAATTCAAATTCACTTTTGAACTAATTCAATTAACAATAAGCAATACAATTCAATAAATCAGTGAGTATACTAATTCGTCAATGCTACATTATGTTCAAGCGTTCCCGAAAGATACGTATTATTGAGTTATTATTATTTTAGCTATTCATGAAAGTCATCCAAGCCAAAATCGTTCATAAGCCTTTGAATTAAATGAACTAGTAAAAATAATGACGATTGAACTAATAATCACATTGAAGTAGAACATCCAGCGTCTCCCGATCTATGACATATTTATAGTACCCTCTCTTAGGGTATACGCACGGTTACAAGTTGCTGCCCATCTAATTTTCAATGCGTGTAGCTTGTATAGCTAGTTGCCTAGTTCTCTTTTTCTTTTTCTCTGTTGTTGTTGTTAGTAATTGCCGAGCAGGAAATTAGTTATTCAGCTCTCGGCAGTGTGTATAATTTATGCATCATATAATTGTTTGTGCTGCTGGAAAAATCGTTTTTTATCGTTTATTATTTCTGTACAAAAAGCGCGTAGTTTGTGGTGGTTCGAATCGAAAGTTCTTGTTAACTAATGTGGGTGTTATCTAGATGAAGAAAAGAATATAAAGGAAAAGACTATTTAATATATTTTATATGTAACACAACGTGTGAGAAATTCAAATGCAACCACAAATGTAACAGCCATCTCTGGACCCATCCCTCCCTCTGTTTTCTCCACCCTCTTAATGGAAATTGTGTTAACCAAAGCTTGTTATGGAGTTTGCTGTCTTCAATTGATAAATGACTTCTAGATAATACCAACTTCGACATGAAAGTGTTAAATTTTATGGAAACTTAGTGGCAACACAATGGGGCTTACAGACAGACAAGTTAATACCTTGTTAGATAACTAATCACAAAATCAAGAATCCATATCAAAAAGAATTTTTCATAAAATTTTTCTGGTGGTCTTTATTGGGAAAACAAACAACATTTTGGTTAAACAACTGTAAATAAATCAAACCAAAATGTTTGAAAATCGTTTTCAAAATATATGCACGCCCCTTTTATGCATAAGCATAAGCCTGATGGTTCCAGTACATAATCAAAATGATTTATGATATAAGGCGGTGCATATTCAGAGTGAAAAACATTCGAACATTCGAACATAAACAAAAAGCCAGCATGGCAATTAAAAATCTGTTGAATCTAGCCGACAGACATGAAAGAAAATATAAAAAAAATTACCACAGGCCACATATACATGTATATTGTATATTGCCCATATATGGTTTATAAGCATGTAAGAAAAAAAATATTACAAAACTATGCGGTTTTATTGCCCCAAAGGCTTTGACAGAAATTAAAGTAAATTTTAATGCTTTCACACATGATTCTTTAACTATTTATGCGGCGCATATGAAATGAAGGATTACCAGCAGAAAGGGAAGAAGAGAGGAAGAGGAAAGAGGTGCGTGCGAGGTAGACGTAGATGGGAGCAGACCACACTAACAAATCATTTATAAACATAATTGCTGAAGGCACTTGAACCAGCTCTTTGAATAGATAAAAGAAAAATTTAGAAATAACGCCAAACAAAGACACCACGGGAAATGCTGTGAATGAAAATGAAAGAAAAGAGAGGATATAAAACGAATAGTATTTATACATCTTTTAGAGAGCTGGTATAGGGTATAGGGTATATGTATCATAAATTGTATAAAAATTAGGACACTATCATATAAAGTAGCTCTATACTTGCTAAGAGAGTAGTAGAGTTTGAATGGGATATTATGAAATACATATCGTTGAGTATTATGAATTGTTAGATTACTTAACTTTACTAGCAAGTAGTGAAAAGATAAATAACTTTCTTTGATACTCAATATTTCAACTTCAAATATTTCTTTACTTAATTGCTCAATATATCCTTATCAATCTTGGCATTAACAAGTTCTACCCAGCTGATTATATGTCTTTGAAATAAATATTATCTAGGGCAAACTGTGTACTACAAGTATATCAATCTCTAAAGTGTGACATCATCATTTAGAGCCGATAGATAGTATCGTTTTAGAAACGAGTTTGGTTTGAAAAGTTTGGCTGCTCTGTAATCGGAAAAAGTACTATAAAATCGTCGAGGGTATCGAATGGTCGTTCTCTTCTTGATATTGATTTCGTGTTAGGTGCGTTGCCTGTGGCTAGTTTTATGCATTTCACAACAAACAAATTGTTGTTGAAGAATCGATTTAACTACATTTTTAACACTTGCGGCACCCCCAGCGAGCAGCATAGCTGAGCTATGGGAAAATTAATTTCCAGCATACAGAGAAGAAGAAGAAGAAACAGAAGAATACAACGAATTGTCCACCACTTGTGCGAAGAGCTCATCTAAACTGATATTTGTTTAAGTTGTTTCAATTTATTATAACATTTATTTGAGGCCATAAATTAAATGGAGAAAACATGAAGAATTCTTGTTGGCCAGAAAGTAATGTTAGATGATGAAGCCATTAGAGACAAGAGGAGAGAATGCCAGAGGGAGGGGCACGAGGAGAGAGATGCTGTATTCCCCTTGATGCAGTTAGCAGTTCTCCATAAGTGCAAATGGCCATTAAAAACAATTTAGGGTAGTTCGACAAATAGAAAAGCGTTTACAAAATATTGCAAATTACTGCAAATGCTTGACAAACATTTAGAAGGGGCGTGGCAAACACTGGCATTGTGTGTGTGTGTGCACAGCTGTTTATAGGAATCAAAGATCGCATGCAATATAAATTGCATGCAATTGTGTAAAAAGTAAAACGATGAAAAGGCAAAATAAAAGAGGAAAAATTGGTTAAGGAAAAGCTTTTTATCTAATGAAATTGAATTTGTGGCACATGAAGCGAGGTAAGTGCTTGCCACAAGGGGTTGCAACTTGATTTATGAATGCCACTCGATGTCTCCTGCAAATGCTCTTTTCCCATTGATAGCTGCAATTTATATATTAAACGCTGCACAAATTCAATTTTCGCAACTGTTGACAAATCAAGGAGAAGAAGAAGAGAGCAGGAAATCCTAGTGTATAGAAAAATCAACGTTTTTCCTTCGCACTTTGGGGGGTTGGCCAAATTTTGAACATTTGTTAAAGCGACTTATTAATGTCATAATCTAATTATAAGCAGAGATTTAGCTCTCAGATTTTCTCTAAATGGGCGTTAGCTTCTATTAAATCCCCTTTGTTTGGCAGTGGGTCGCAGAGAGAAAAAAATGTTTGGAGGGTGCGCAAATGCGAAGAAAATAATATTTCGACTGTTTAATATAAACTTTCTCTCAATCTGAAATTTGTTATATTTTTTTTTTGCTGGTAACAGCTGAAGGTTGCAAAATAATGGATTAATAATAAGCTGAAGGAGTTAGGATAGACAGCGAGAGATATCTAAAAAGTTTGAAGTGGACTTTTATTGGAGCAGCTGTTTGGAAAAAATAAAGTTAAAGAGGATGAGAATGAAACAGAATTGTCTGAAAATATTCCTCTATTTAAATACTATTTCCTAATGGAAGAATATATTGTACATACATACATATGTATATACTATACAGTGAATAAGGAATACCCATACCCATAATAGGATAGACTGTTATTGAGACATAATTAATATAAAGAATCTGTGCTTAGTGACAAAATCAATATGAAATGAATCCAAATTTTCTATCAAATATAGAAAATTTGGATTCATTTAGAGAACAATATGTCAAAAATTCTTATTCTACAATACCTCCAAAAATGCAATTTTCCACTTTAACCTACAAAAGAAAAAAGTTTTTACTAAGGACATCTTGTTGGCTGAGCTAATTAGGCAACAAAGGAGAGCTATCCTCTTCTATATTAACAACATGCTGCACCTGGCCCCAGTCGCAAGTCAGGCAGCAACTCAATTAACAATGTGGCAAAGCTCGTAAACAAGCCACAAAAAAAAAAATAGTTGGATGCCACAACACGAAGCTCATAATTTGCGGAGGTGCTAATAAGTTGCACAAATAATTTTCAATAAAAAAATGGGAAATGTACGGGGACTTGCAACAAAATGTGGCAGCCGGAAAGTAGAAAAAATTGACGTCAATTAAAGTGGCATAGTTGGCCGTATAAACAGCGAAATGAAAAGCGCAAAGCGAGTAGCAAAGGGATAATGATAATTACGGCCGAGCAGAGGACTTGGGCAAGGGGCGCGGGTGCTGCAAATGAAACGCTGAAGTTAGCAGACGCAAAGCGTAAGAGCCATCGAGAGAGAGGGGGAGAGAGAGAGAGAGAGAGAGAGAGAGAGAGAGGGAGGGAAAGGTTGCATCCTGCTGAATGAGATTGCAAAGTTTTTGTGTTTATTTTATGCGCAGCAAAGTAAAAAAAAAACTTTCGGAAACTACACCAAAAAAAAAAAGAAAAGCTGGTGCAGCGTTTCCATGTGGGTTGCAGAGGAAATAGATGCGGGACTAAAACAGCAACAACAAGTAGAGCACAAGAAAGGCAACAACAAGTGAGTACGTTAAGCAAATAGGCGAAAAGGCGAAATGAAATGTGCAGCAGGCAAATGAAGAAGCGAACCGAAATGTGGAGCAGATGGCAGAGCGAGCGAGAAAGATAGCAGTAAAACTAACAGTAAAGAGGCAGACATGTAAACAGGCGTCAATAGTCGTAACTCGTACCGAAAATGTAAAAGTCAGAGACAGTCGCTTGGTCAAATGAAATGAATGCAAGGCAAACCGAAGCGAGCGAACGGATTCAACGCGGTATTCGAAGTTGAATGAGCCGCTGGCTGACGTACACCCCCACCCCTCGCTTCGCACCCACTCAACTTGTTGACGAAGTCCGCTCAACTACCCTTCTCAGTGCGACGTCAGCCCTGCAGTTACTCAGCGCCGGAGTCCGCAGTCGTCAGTCCGTAATTCGTAGTGTGGAGTGCGAACCCTAGAGCACTCATTTCCATTCATTTGCTGCTGCTGCTGTTGCTGCTGCTGCTGACTGCCCGTCCAAAACAAAAGTTGGCCCGTACTTTTTTTCAGTGTACATATTCGACGTAGTAAAATTTTTTCTCATTTCGCTTTTTGTTGAGTGGTTTTTCTTCTCTGCCCATCATTCTAACTCTGTGAGTGAGTGCGTTTCTGTGTATGTGTGTGTGTGTGTGAGTTAGCGTTTTCTTCAGTTCTATGTGTTTGTATGTGTGTTCACTCAAAACAGAGACAAAGTGAACTAGCGGTAAATGCTGCGGCAGCGGCAGCCTTGCATGAACAACGCTGGTGACGACGACCATTGACGTCGCCGTCGCCGTCGCCGCCGCCGCCATCGCCATCGCTGCTGCTGTCGCTGCCCTAGCATGAAATTTGTATCTCTGCCTGCGCTGAGCTACAGCTGTGTTGTTGTTATTGCTGGTTGTTGCTTTACTTCTGGCTCTGACTCTGCCTCTGCTTCTGCCTCTGCCTCTGCCACTACCTCTGTATCTGCCTCTGCCACTGCCACTGCCTCTGTTACGCTCTCAGTCGTGCTCATTTTCCGTTGTATTTTTTCGAATGCATTCAGTTGTGGCCCATCATTCCCTCTGCGCACGTCGCGCTGATCGCTAGCATACGCTCCCGCTCGTTGCCCGGCATTCGATTTCGTTTTCGAAGTTTGTTCAATTTCGTTTCAGCGCTCGCGTCTCGTGTACACTCCGTTATTGAACACTTGAAAGAACGCAATAAGTTTCACGATATTACGACCAGACGTGTGTTATCCAAAGCTTTTGCATACTGCGCGCCATATATTGTGAAAAGGCAAAACCACAATTTCAAAGACTTTGTTTATTTAAAAGTGTAAACAGAAGAGCACGAAAATGGGTCGTTTGTTCCAATACAATCGCTTTGGCGCCACGGACAGTGTTAATAAACTCAAAAAGGATACGCAAAAGAAAACGCACGATAAGACAAAGATGGTAAGTGTGGGCGAGGGGGAAAAGGGAGTTAAGATTAAGAATTATTGTAACATGAGACTATGAAATGCGAGTAGAGATAATTATGAAGTATTAATAGGATCAAAATGGAAATATTTATTTAATATCTAGGGATAATGTACCAATATGATGGGTAATCTTTTAAGGATTATAAATTAAGAAATATTATATTTTAAATTGGAGATTCTAGTTCCTTTATCTGAAGAATGAAAAATATGATATTACTTTAGGATCGTCTCGAAGCACATATAAGAATAACTCAGATAAAAGAAATATACTGACAAGTTTCATTAAATATAGATTAGAACTTACAACTTATCCCATGATATTTTTGAAGCACACTATTATTCATGCTATTTCTCATAATATTTTCCTGAATAAATTATACAAACTTGAAATAACACCTACAAAACCTTTTGATATAAAGATAACAAGTTTTTCATATGCAAAGTAATAGACTCCACAAGTTCCACCCACAACAGACACGCACTCAGATGAGTAATCTCTTCACAAATCCCACGTACCAAAAAAACAACACGAACCCAAAGCCCCACACATGTTGGAGCTGATGAGGAGGCAAGGAGAGGGAGGGGCGGCAGAAGGGGACAGTTGGGAATCGGAGAACTGCAACAAGAGTTCAGAACACGAACGACAACAATTAAAATGATTTAGTGTCAGAGATAGACGACATAATAAACCCGACTGTCGGCGTAAATCAGACTGAAAACACTAAATCACAAATAATCAAATAAATATGATTTGCATAAAAACAGATTCAATCCGAAAGCTAATCAAACATTGACCGAAAATTCGAATAGAGGGCGAAGGCAGATAAAGACTGTGAGAGGTAGTTTGATTACAGAGCACAGCCCAGATTTATAACAAATCGTATACATCGACGTGGAAACATGGCAAACATCTGTGGAACTAACTGAAAGATAATGACGCACTGACTGACTGAATCATAAAGATAATGATTGATTGAACTAAATGCATTTAGGGCATATTTGTAAACATGTGTTATTTGTATTTAGATTTGATCTCTGAGATAAGCGCTAACTAGGCTTTATCGGTTTACGAAGGCGACGTCTGGCTGACCGTTCCCCCAAATATTATATATATATTTAGCGGGAAAGAGAGATGTTTATACAGAGCGCCTACGTCAAGAAACGCGATGCCAAAGCTGATTAGGCAAATGACTTAATTAAGCTACAAACTCGACTACCTGTATTTTATAGACAACGAGCGAGTGGGAGAGAGAGAGAGAGAGCGAGACGAAATCTCTAATCTCTAATCTAGTCAGCTCAGACTTATGGAGAGAAAGATCGAAAAGGCAGAGAGAGAAAGAAAGAGAGAGCGGGTAATAGTAAATATCTAATCTGTGTTTTGGTTCTGTAATTCCCCAGTTAAATCTGCATAAACTCCATACAGAGTGCTACTTCATCTCTTATCTTTCTCTTCCCAGTTTGTAATTTTAAGCCGAATGACAGTTTGCGTTTTGGCTTCTGCCTTTTGCTGCTTTTGACTGTGCATTTATCATCACAATTTCCATCAGCATTGTTTTCCGCTGCTCTTCGTCATTTTTCACGGGAATCGACACCCGTCTCTGGTTGATGGCACTTTATCTTATGCTTTTTGTGGCCTCTCTCCTTCCTTTTTTTTCTTTTCATTTATGATCTATGAAAATATTTGTGCACTAGGTGTTATTTGAGCTACTCCCAAAAGGATTGTCGCACAGCTTCTATGGGTGTGTCTTCTGTTTGTACTTGCGCTGCGGGAATTCAGTTTGCTGGAACCAACTGCAGTGAAATATTTTACAAAATCTGATTCTCCTATTTCGATATGAGATATTTATTCACTTTAACAGTATTATAAGATATATTCAATTGTGTTATTTATTTAAATATATACTCCAGATCTCTTTCTACAGTTCCATCTTCTTCAGCATTTTCGTTCTAGCTAATCTATGTAGTCTGATTTTTCTGTCACTCGAATCGAACTCTATTTCTAGACCACAGAGGTTCTATTACAAAATCCCTTAAATCTGATTTTCGTATATCGGCACGTCTATGCGGCATAAATCGTTCGACACCTTAGGCTCTCTGTTTGCCACATGCCCCGAACTGTGGCGGCATCGCATCCGTTATCAGAGGCAGAACGCGCCGAAAATGCTAGACATAACATTTATTGGCAACATAGAGACAAAAGAGAGAGAGTGAGAGAGAAAGAAAGACAGGAAGAGAGAGGGAGAAAGAGACATGTCTAACATTTTTGTTTACAGTCGCTGACAAACGTTTTCAATTAGTTTTCTACGAGTTTTTCACTTGAAGCAAAAAAAAAGGAAAGGCGACGCGCATCGCGGTACAAATACGATAAGGCAACAAACTGCAGACAAAGTGCACACACACACTCACACACATACAGACACACACAGTAGAAACAAAACTAATAAAGTTGTCAAGCAAATGTTAGCAACTGAAAAGCAACCCAAAAGTCAAACATATGTCGCCTAGCCAAGTGCTGCGTCCATATTGCCATAGATTAAAATCTAAAACAATTAAACGAATGAGATATTTTATTTTTTTCTGCTTTTTTAAGGTTCTTTCCACTTCTTTGTTATTATTCTTTTTGCTGTGGAAAATGCAATTTGCCAGCGAAAACGGCAAATGAAATTGACAAACAGACAAAGCGCGGCGACTGTAAGTGCAGCTAATGGGGTTTGCATCTAGTATATACCCTATGCCCATTATCAAAGTAGTGTAAAATGAAGTATACTGATTTTGATTTGCTCTAGATTTTCTCCAGGCAGCTAATGAGTTTGTTTATAAAATAAGTATTCTTGTATAAACAGAATATTGAATATCTTAGTATTGATAAATATCGATTGTTAAAAGATTCGACATGTAGTATTAAGTGTTTTAAATAGAAGTATCGATTTTACTACAGCTTTTAGATTTATTTATTTTCATAAAATATATGGAGTTTAGTCGAAAAAAGATAAAAATTCTAGAATATAATGGAGAAATATGTTTTTTTTTTTTCAATATATATATGTATCGATAAATATCGATTATAGAAGCTTGGTTTCTTTATTTTGCTAAATGTTGATCAAATCTTGGTTAATAAGCTCAGCTCATATAAAAAATACATCATTTTCATTTGGTAGTTTGAGAAGCTCGATAAATGCAAAATAGTAGTAGTAATAGTAGTCTTCCAAGCTGATAGAAACTAGAGATCTAAAATACGTTCGATGATTGTCTTATAGCATGCATAGGAAGTGAAGAGTATTGAATATTACATCATCCCTCTATATGGTGCTCTTTCACTTTATTTTCATTTGCGGGCGCCTCTGCTGTGAGCCCTAAGTGGCAGCCAACTATAAAGGCAATGCCCATAATTTTGTATGAGCTGTTTCTAAATTTAAATCAAACGATTAGCAGCAAATGCGTCGGCATTTTGGATCGTTCAAGGGCAATGATTAATGCATATCTATAAATATATACATACTTGAAATATATATTTTCCCAAAATTATGCTCAATGTGCATTTGAATTTTGATTTCTTAGCGGGCGGCTGCTTGGGAAAGTTGAAATTAATTGCGTTGCATTTAAGTGCAGTTTAATTTACAATTTCCATAAGGAAAAGCGCAAGTGAAGTGCAGGCAGGCAGGCAGGCGCAGTCAGGCCAGCCCAGCACTCGTTAAGATTTATGGGCAAGTGCAACTGCAACTGCAACAGCAGCAGCAGCAACAACAACTGTGGCAGCAAGTGAGGCAGCTTTGGCTTTGACTGCAAATTGATGAGCATAATTAAATGGCTGGCGACGGCGCATTGCATGCATTGTTGTTATTTATGCTCCATATTGCCCCAAACACCCTCTCTTCACTTCGTGTGCCAGCTCCATCAAGACTTGCAACTGCCCCAGCGCCGTCGTCGTTTCTCTTCTCCTTTTTTTTTGAGTAAACAACTATTTCACTTATTTTCATGCCGTCTGCCCGTTTGCATTGTTATTTTTACGCTCGACTCAATAAAAATTTTCCCCATTGTTGCTGTTGTTGTTGTTGTTGGTGGTGATTGCCACATGCCACGCCAGGCAAATGTAATGCAAATATGCAAAAAGGAAAAAATTGAGTCAGCTTTCAACTCCCTCCTAATCAACGAATCGACCGCCTGGTCAGGCTAGCAAATAGTTTACGCTTTGCTTTGCTTTCGTCTAGCCATCAACGTCACAACAAAAGCAACAGCAACAACTGGGAACTTGAAACATGCAGCGACAACAGGCAACATCATCGTTATCATCAGCTCGTCATGTGGCTTTGAGTCGCGTCCGTTGAGCTGTTTGTGTTTCATATGGCTTCCACAAGGATTTTGTATGCATTAGTCAGGGCAAAAAGTGAAGCAAAAAAGAGAAAACACTAGAGAGTCGACTTAGCTATTGGTAGACGAATTTGAAATACGCTAACACGTGCTTTTCTAAGTACTTGAAGAAAAATAAATTATATGCTTAATAGATATACTACAGATATCTGTAATCAAATTATTATTTAAAAATTTAAATAGAAGTTACTCAACTCATAAATTGAAGAACAGAATTTGTACTATTTATCCTGCTTTGCAGACTTAATCGAAAACGGCTTTAGGATCTAAAAAACATGTTAAAGCCAAATCGAAATGGGTTCAATAACTGACTGCTAACTTATTTCTTATTATAATAGTAGTAGTAGAAGTTATTCCATCATTGACGAGTATTTCGTCCTTCAATATAATAATTTCTTCAGATTTGCACACATTCAGTTTGAAAACGCGAGTATCCTTTATAAGAGCAAATGAAAACTAAAAGCAGATAGCCAGCAATAAACTAGACTAGACTCGCCGCCGTTTAAAACTTCTCGAATAACTGCAAAAGTTGGTTCAACTGCAACTGCAACTGTACAACTCGTAAAGCAGTTCTCTCTATCAGAAATGCATCTAATATAAACTACATTTACAATTTTTTTTGTTTTTTGACTTACACCCAAACAATTATATGGCAACGAGTTAACAAGTTCAATGCACCAGAGGCATCTGCATATGCATGTCTTTTCCATCTGCCACTCGAGAAAATCATCTGCTCTGGCAGTAAATAAAAATATTCCCATGGCTGCTGCCCACATCATAAAAAACGCCTATAAAATACAATTAAAATAGCCGAGAAACAAAAACAGAAAGCCAAAAATAATTTCAACAATTTTAATTTGCATTTAATAAACTCATCAAAAATGTGTTTTTTTAAATTCCCATAAAAAAAGAAAGAAGAGAAAAAAACAGCTCAATTCGTTTGATATGACCCCATTTTTTACACCTATAAAAAAGCCAAAAACCAAATAAAATGAGTGGAACGTGTTGAACTCGCTATAAAGAACGCACAATGCCACATGCCACATGCCACATGTGTCCAAACAAAGGATTTTCGAGCGAATGCGACGCTAATTGCAGCCACAGATAAAGCGCACCAAAAGGCAAGAGGCAGCATATCAAAACTAACCCAGCCAAAAAGAACAAAAACTATAAACTATAAACATTTTACAACGAATTTAGTGGAAAAAAATGTTAAAATCATTTTACGATATTTGGGGCACGTTTATATTGTATATATATATATATACACGGAAGGTAGGTATATGTTATGTAGATGGAGCTCATAAGTGGCCGCTGCCCTGCGCCCTACTTCCTCCTGAAGCGAAAAAAACTGAGTTCATAAATTTTCAAATGCGCCGCGGCGCAGACAGACAAACAGACAGAAGTGTTCCAAAATGTCATAAACTAGACGCAGTTCCATGTATATCGCTTGCTCTGACATTTTGAAAGCCCCACACACACATTCATGTGTGTGCATATTGTCCAACTGTCAAATTAGCCTCGCAGCACACGAAACGAAATGCCATTCAAATATTCTAATAGCCAAGTTTGTTGCATATTACTAATTTACAGCTGTATCTAAAACATTGCTGACGTGCCACAGATACAAAGAGAAGGAAAACAACAAGAGTAAGAGTGCTGCAGTGAGTAATGCATGACTAGTAGATACCCTATAAACCGATGTTGGAAGGAATAGCGGGAGCTAACTAATAAGTTAACTAGGACAATCCGTACATCAAATTCAGTAAATCGAAATTGAATAGGATATCGACTATCGATCGTAAAAAGTTTAAAATCTCTACTTATACGAGGTCGATACATTCATACAGACGGACGGATAGACAGATAAGCATACGGACAATACTATATTGCTTCGGCTATTGCTCCTAGTCCAGCATATATATTACCTTATGATAGGTATACATACTCACGGCGTTGCGGTTTTTTATTGATTTAGCTAGTGATTGGCATTTCGTGTGGGTTTTGGCCATTAGGAGGGTGGTTGATTCTGTCTTTTACGTTTAGAAAACATTTTGTTGAGCCACTCCAGCAGCTGTTTGATTTTTCAGAATGGAAATTTTGTGCATATGCCGGAGTATTGCTGCAAGAAAATGGTAACTCTTGAGGCACAACAAAAGGCAACATTTCAATAAAATCATCAGGCAAGAAGAGCGCAACTCATGCACTTCAACTAATTTCTTGAGCTCCCCTGCTGCCCTTGCTCTCTATCTCTGTCTAGAGTGAGGTCTAAATGTAAAATAAATGGAAAACTAACAACTGTTCATGGATAGGTAGACACGGGATAGATCTATTGTTATTGTTGTTATTCTTGTTGTCAGCTGGCCTTGAAGGTAGTGGCGAGCACCTTTTCGGTTACCTGTGTAACACAATTTGATTAGAAAAATATGCTAACACCTCGCGCTGGCCAAACAATGCCATGCTTCATCATCAATTAGAGTTACCTTTCCACAGGGCAGGATCAAGGCAGATCTTTTATTAAAGCAAGAGCATTAAAAAAAACACACACACCTTTTGGCCACTACTGTAAGCCAGTTGTCTGTTCTCTTCACTCTTCCCTCTTCCATCTTCGCTCTGCTCCATTAACATTTTCTAATTCTACACGTTGCGTCTCTGGCATAAATTAAAAATCATGTATTTGAATATTTTTTCGAGGCATTAAACGCCTTCTTTTTCCGTTTCGGTTTTCGTTTTTCATTGTTGTGTTTGATTTAAGCCGATAAATGTGTAAAAAGAACTTTAACGCTTCTTACATGCCGCAGCTTTCAACAGATTTATTTATTTGTTTTTCTGTATATAGCCCCTGAGCCAGGCCAGCTCCAACAAGGCATACAATTAATGTTGCATGCAACACAGGAACAACTGAGCAGCCAACGTTTCAATTGTGCATGCAAATTGATGCCGGAAATTTAAACATTGCATTTCCTCAAAGGGAAACTCGTAGTTGCCGAAGGTGTGGTGAACCTTTAGCTATAAATCGGTAGTCTCTCTATTTATGTCTACTTTTCAATCAAATTCAATTTGGCTTAATGCATAAATTCATTTTTTTCTACACACTTAAGGGTGTCTGTCAGCTACCTGAAAACAGCATTTGCTCTCGATTGAATGCTCATTATTTTGCCCTTTTATAATACACACTCAAATGTGTTTTGCATGTGTGTGTGCGTGCGTGCGTGCGTGCTGAAGTGTCATTGTATGCAGCCTCTCTGTCAATCTGTCTCTCCCTCTCTCTCTCTCATACATCTCATACATACTCGAACGCACTTTTGGCGTATTTATTGAATACTTTTGCAGAGGTGAATGAATCGAATCGAATGATTTGAATTGTTTACCAAGTGTCAAAAAGGGGTGCATCCAGCTGTGGGTAGAAGTGTTGTAGAACACACTCGCACACTCACACACACTTCGCAGCACAACAACAATGACCAATTAAGTTAGGTAGCTGGTCAAATTTAACTGCAGTAAAGAATATAGCTTGTTTGTAAGTTGAGCACAGCTACTCAAACTATTGTATAAGCTCTTGGAACTTCCTGGCACAGAATTTATGAGTCAAAGCAAACAATAATCAATTTTGATAATGGAGGAAAAACACTTCAAAGACTCAGAACCCCTTAAGCAATGCATGTAAATATATAAATATAAATATGTATATACATATTTATATATATTATCAGGCAAATGAAAAGCAAATAATAAATACAAGCCAGGAAAATTGCAGGACAATGGAGGAACTGAAACAAGCGCATTACAAGGATATCAGAGAAAGGGACATATAGAGCGAGGCATTAGCACAGACTCTCGAGCGGCACTGAACAATGGAGAACAAAGCGTTGAGTGTGAAATAAAATGTGCGCATAATATGTGTTATCAGGGCAAAAAAAGAAGGAAAGGAAAGCAGAAACCTTTTTCTAAAATGACTTACACAAGCAAGAGTTTGTGTGAAATAGGAGCTGGGTCTTTTTACTTTTGTTTGTTAAGGAGAGTAGAGGTCGCATGGCGCACAATGACCGACTTGACCAAAACTAATCACATACTTTTGTTCTTCTACTACTCTGCAGTTACGCAATGCCATCAATTGTCCTGGCTATTCGGATATTTATGGCACAAATGCAAGCAAGAATCTGGACTTAGCCTTCAACAAGGGTCAACAATGGAGCAACAAGCTGCAGCCAACTGTCGCAACAGTCACAGCTGAGGAGCCCGCACAGAGTCGCACGCACAAGGTCTACGACAGCATGAAAAACTTTTTGCAGCGCAAACTCTTTGCGCAACCCTCGCGTGTGCAATGCGAGGAGCCAACCAGCGACTATGATGAGGTATGTTCAGATTGAGAAAAAAGCGCAAAGAATGTTTAAGCCAATCTATATTGATATTCTCTTTCAGCAGGACCTTCTCGACTCCTCGTACCACGCAGACGCAGAGACAGACGAGGAGGCGGAGCTGCTGGCCATTTGCAGCTGCAGTTCCAGTCCGAGCAGCACACCGAAGCGTGTCAACAAATCGCCGCAAAAGTCGCTGCTGTCGCTCAACTGTTGGCAGAGCAGTCAGCCCAGTGACTCCAGCGGTAGTGAAGGGGCAACGCCCGAAGACCAGGATGACTCCGATGCAGGCATCTCCGATTGCTGTCAGCTGCTCAATGAGAGCAACAGTAGTGGAAGCAGGCGACGTAGCACCCCACGCAAACGTGCCACGCCTCGCTTTAACACACACAGCAACAACACAGATGATGACGAGGATGCAGATGAGGAGCCAGAGCTGCTACAGTGCGCTTGGTATCAGCCGCGAATCACAATCAAAGCGGCGCAAGAGCATCTGCAGTCGGCTACGCCCGGCTGCTTCTTGCTGCGTCGCAGCACGCCACGCAACTTCGAGCTCTGCCTGCGTCTCGAGCACAAGGTCAAGTGCTATGCGGTGCAGTACAGCAGGAGCGAAATGTACAGTCTCAAAGGTGCACGAAAGCAGTTCAGCACGTTAAAGGCGCTGATCACTCATCATTCGGTAATGGCTGAGCAGCTGCCTCTAACCTTGGACATGCCCAGAGAGCGGGATCTGGTGAAGACCTCGGCGATGCGCTATGCAGATGATTTTGAACCGTTGGAGTCGCTGCAGCTCCTTGGCATACTGAAGAGCCTGCAGGCCAAGAGCTACGAGGCATAGTTTATTGTTTAAACTTGTACAAAATAAACGTATTTTATCGAACTGCAAAGGGAACGATAGGTGAAAAATTAATGATAAGTTATACACAGTTATATAAATTGTAGTCCTTGTGATATAGTTTACTTTAAATGCGACTAGGCTCTTAGCTTATAAGTCTTTGTAAAAATTAAAGGCAAACAAAAGTAATTTTCTATATTCTTAAGCTTTTCTATTGTGCAGTAAATTATGCGAGTTATCGAATAAAAAGGAAAATGATTCAACAATGCAATTGCAACCGCCAACGTCTTTTCTGTTAACATTCTGCCAACCACGCCCTCTCACTTCCACATGCCTTACGCCTGCATCCTGGAGGGTAAACCTGGCCAGGCTTGTGCTTCACTTACATGTGATTAGCGCTTCAAGTGCCTCTCATTAATTTTTCAATTGCGGTTCAGAGCGCTCTCCAGCTCAATGCGTTCAGCAACATGTTGCTAGCAGTTCCAACCGACAAGTTGCCAGGCATGGCCAGCAACATTTCGACAGCAATATTGTCTGGTAATGCTTTACGGGACAAGCATTCTTAGATGACCTCAATATCCTTGAATGTCAATCGAAAGGTCCTTGTGATCCTAACAAACTTTTTTTTTTAATCTACAAGGATTTGATTGAGTTATAACAAAATTTCGAAAAAAGGATATACTCTTTTATCTATAACTCGGCCATGTCCTTAAGGATCAGGCAAGGATATACTTTTTTGAACTCGTAGGAAGCAGGACTATCGATTGGCATTCAAAGAATTCCAGGATTCGATCAAAAATTTCCCTTCAAATTTTTACAAGGGGTATGGTCGAAAAATGGCCCAAGTCCACATTAACTCGGCCATTTGAACGACTATGAGGATGTCCTTTAGAACAAATAAAGCCCTCGTTCTCCAAAAGAAGAATTAGAAATTAAAATGGCGAAAGTCCCTCAAACAGCTGAGAATTAAGGACTTTTGTCTCAACAAAAAACTGCTTATAACTCAGCCGTATCCTTTCGTATCTTGGCAAATAAAATGTCGAAATGTTTGGTGCCACCAGGACTACAAACTGGCCAAAGGACATCAAAATCGTACGATTGGCTTTCGAGATATTAGCGATTTTATGTATTTTTTGCGATTTCCTTGATTTCCCGGCCGCCCTGACTCGAAAAAATACAAGTTGTGGATTCTTAGATAACCCCATAATGTTTTGATGCCAATCGATAGAGTTGCTCGTCAAGTGTTTATCCCACCAGGTCCTTTAGTCCTTCGCAAGGATATAGTCGAGTTATCGCAATTTTTAGTTATAGTTTATGTTGCCCCTGTGAGTATGCAATGAAATTTTAATTTCCTTTAATTCTGCAGGCAAATTGGTCGATTTCTTTGGTAACCGATGTTTTTTTTTTAAATAAAACAATGTAAATATAAATTTTGAATATTTCTTATATTTAAAAAAGCGATGTATACAATATTAAAAATTATTCCTTCGATATATTTTGTATTGTATATTTTTAATATTATGATGTTTATTTCTATGCCTAAAATATTTATTTATTAGGTTTATTTATTAATCAAAGTCCGATCCATCTAGTCCACAGAGAGCCAATAAATATATGTAAATATATACATTTTTGGTCCAGTACAAATGCATTAAAATGATGCGCACAAAAGTATGCACCATAAATGTTAAATCCACGGGTTAAAAATAATATTCTGCGCTGCCGCAAAGTATGCAATGGCTTTTGTTGGTGGGTGTAAAGCCTAAAAAGCAAATGTCAATTAAAATCAAATATTGTACACAGAAATAAATCAATTAAAACTACGAATAATCACAATAGACGGTTCATAAATGAAAAAATGAAAATTATGACAATATTAATTGTAATAAATCGTTATATTTATGAAAATATGAATGAAAAAACATTATATGCTATTACATACATATAAACAAAAGACAGATGTAAACACAATCTAGTTAACAATTTCTGATATGCTGTAATGCCTGAATTTTCCACTCAAAAATGCCTAACTTGAAGCTATACTTTTCTCAAAAACTCAACAATTTATTTGGCTCATTCCTTCGTGAAGACATTATTGGTCCCTCTTTCATTTCGCGGTTACGACTCTCTGCTTCCGGTTGCTAACTATGAAATGAGCAATACTAAAAGTTTCGTATTTCTGCTGTATCTCATCGGCCTATGGGTAAGTGGTACTAAAACTGTTTATATAATACTTGTGTTTCTATTAATCATTAGTGCCTCTCACATGGAAATGATGAGACTACAGTTAGAACAGAGGATGGCATGACTATTTGCCAAGACATTGATAATAAAGGTCAATTTGTGAGTTTTGAGCGCGGTATAGAAAAATATGTTCTATGTAGAAACAATGTCCATTTTGGATCCCTTGAAACACCACATTCAAGTGGCAATATTCACAGTGGTATTAACTCGGCTCTCTTATTATATCTTATTATGCAGAAACTAAATTTATAGTATCGAAAGCTACTTTAGACCATCATTAAATATTTGTATAATTTAAATTAAAATGTAGCAGTGTCAGAAAAAATACAAACGTTTTGAATAAATTAAATGAGAAACATTTGAAACATTCAACTCTCTCTCTCGCTAATGAACTCGGCTGCCAAAGAAGTGCCAGTGTATTTATTTTGTTTTCAAAGCATTTGCTTTTCAAATGTTTGCTCAATTTTCAGCCACGCGTTTGTTAAGCTTTTCACATTGAGCCTGGGAAAATCCATGTAGCAACATTGCTTTTGAGCTGTAGGCTGTGCAAGTGACGCTTGCTACAAGGACGCTCTCATTTTCATACATTTTCACACATTTTCATTTTCATTTATCGCTCACTAATTATGAAATGAAGCACATTTTAATTGCAACGCAAATTAAGGGCTGAAGCTGAAGTATCCTCTTTATATACACATAAATATATAATTAAAAGCTCATATTACAAACGCAAACAGCTTTTGAATAAGTTAAAAACCCAATTACGAGCTACATTAATATTTCATTTTTTAGCTTAGGCCTAAATTATAAGTGTAAAGACAAAATTTACTAGACTTAAAGATACTCTTGATGGCTCAAAGAGCGTTTCTTTAAGTCTTAACTAAATAAAAGTTTTATAAAAAACAAATATTCAATCAAATCAATTTAGAAGGAAGGCAAGGATGTGGCTTAGCCAACTTTTTATGCAAAAATCTTCAAAGAGAAATTGAATCTTGAGTATCTTAAAATGAGAATCTCGAGCAGCGTTATCAATACTTACGTGCACAAACGTATCCACGAGAGGTGTCGAAAGAGTAAGGATAATATATATAAAGGACAGACTAATAGATGGATCAACTCGACTATTGACTTATGCCTGTTACACACATATAACAAAGAGCATTTAAAGAACACGTTTAATACGAGCTTTATTTAAAGGAATTTAGAAGTTTAAGAAAACTCTTAATAAACAAAGCAGCAATCGATTAATTTAAACTTTAAAGTGAAATGGAAAATCTGTCATGGAGCATTAAAATATTGATTCTTTTCTCTATAGAGAGCTTTGCGTTTGAGCAAATCTCTTGATAGGTTTATGTACTCACATGTCCTCTTCACAGTTGCTCAATGCATGTGAAGCCTGTGCTCGATTTTTGCCTAATTAGAAAAACTGTTTTTCTAATTCAATCCACTCCAAAAACAGCCCACACAGAGAGAGAGAGAGAGAGAGAGAGAGAGAGAGAGAGAGAGACAGTTGTTGGGCTAAAATCAATAAATGTGACCAGTCAGATGCAAGGATGGCCAGCAGTCAGACGCACCGCAACAAAAAGGATTGCAGATAGGTAGGTAGATTCACCTGTAGCTGCCGGAACAAAGCAGATTGCAGCAGCAAAAGCAACAGCAGCAGTAAGGACCAAAGGTATGAATGACGTGTGCAATGCTGTTGCCAGGATTATCTGCTGTTTATATGCGATTTATTTGCAAGCCAGAGTGAGATTGCGCGGGGTAACAGCAGAGACTGCTGCTGGTGGTTGCCATGACGGCCGACGTTGGCTTTGTGTGTGCCCGATTGCGAATTGCGAATTGCAATTGGCATTGCATAAATGTTGTGCCTTTTAATTAGCACGCACTTCACATCCAACATCTCGATTATCTGCTGTGCATAATTAGAAGCATAAGCCGCAAACGCGTTTTTGTGTTTGAATGCGCTTAAAGCTGCCACACATTGGAAAATGCAATCAATTCGAGAAACAAAGAGAAAGAGAAAGAGAAAGAGAAAGAGAAAGAGAAAGAGAAAGAGAAAGAGAAAGAGAAAGAGAAAGAGAAAGAGAAAGAGAAAGAGAAACAGCTAGAAAGTGACAGAGAGATTGAATTCATATATGTTCTGATGCTGTACTCGAGTGTCCAACGAGGCGTGTAGCATGATGATGTATAACACGCGCCAAGAAAGTGCCACAGGAGTTGAGTATAAAGTGGCAAGTGGCAAGAAAATTGTGTCAGCAGTGGCCGCAGTAGGAACAGCAGCAACGCCCGCTGCCAACTTATCAAGCTGATCCACAGCACACGCAACGAACCGACTGACTGGCTGACTCTACTCACTTATCCATGGGCAACCTACTTTGACCTCAGCACAAATGGCAGCGTCTGAAAGTATGCAACAAGAAGCACAATCTGCACTTAATTGTTTTCATTCCTATATATACATATATACCTCTCTCTATATATAGATAAATAAATAAAAAAAACTGAGTTTCAGTTGGCATTTAGCCAGCATTCATATTAAATGCAACGTATCCTTAACAACAAAAATCCGCCTCCTGCCCAAGTGGGTCACCGGCAACGCGGAAGGAAGTCGGCAACAGTTGCAGCCTGGCTGAATGCGCAACTAAAATGAAATTGATGAAAGTCAGTTAAATGCAGCGAGGATTTTGTAAGCTTTAGCTGGCAGTCAGAGCGGCTTAAAAGGTTCATTTATTTTAAGCATCAACCGCATTCATATGATCCAATTAAATCGAGCAAAATGTATTTCAGCAAATTCTGTTTCACTCTCGCACAGGGAATCGAATTGATATCTGAATTGATTTGTTTTGAAAGAATATCTTGTGGAATTTAAATTATTAATACTTTTTAGGGCTAATAACATTTTAGATTCAGTTATTCAACTTATCTTCTTACTTACCTTGTAGGGTTTGTAGGAAACTCACATTTTTAATACACATTAAATTACATCTTATACAAAAGAAGAATTCATATTGCGTTTGATCACTGGTAATTTTAATAAATGCACTGCGATACTCGCTCTATCGGCTGCCATTTAGGATTCGAAATTTTAATATGTAATACAAATTCTGGTACAATATTATACGAAATTTGTATTTACTCCGAAAAAACTTGATATTGTAGCTCACTCAAATTATGCCCTAACTTCCTTTCAAACTCCTATGGAGCTCTACTCTACTACTAGATGTTAAATGGTTTCAATACAATTCTTATAATGCATGACTCAGCCAAATGAATCCCCCCAGATCCCCGATACAAAAGTTTTCTCTTCATAAAAATCAGTCCGCTTATTAAATAATTATGCTTTAATTTCGTATATGAAATATCAACTTCCTGTCTCATTAATATGTATTTTATAAAAAGACTCAATTAATTCATATGCTGTCTGAATGCATTTCTCTCTCTCTCTCTCTCTCTCTCTCTCCCTTCTCTCGTTTCGTTCTTTTCAAATAAATCACTCAAATTTCGCCTGAATCGAAAAAGAACTCTTGCATATTAATTATCCGTTTCCTGAGCGTGCCATAAAAGAAAAAAAAATAAAAAAGACGAATAAATCAAAAACCGAGCCACATATGCGCCTGAGCTTTCCCTTAAAACTTTTAGCTTTTAATACTGTTAATTAATCGATATATTCTCCACACTCTCAGAGCTAACTCAAAATGGCCACTGAACTCATAGCCAGACAAGCAATTAGAAAAACGTTGCAACAGCCGTCAAGTTGTGCCCCCAAACAGAGGCGGCAACAATACCAACCCGACTGTCCCCCACAGGCAATCCCAACGACAACAACAACAACTGAAACAGCAGCATCAGCAAGAGCAGCTCGCCCACATGCCCCAGCAACCACCCGCATCACTCATATGATTTACAGTTTCCCATGGAGGCAGCGACGTCTCTCAAAGGCCTTTGGCAAAAGTTAAGAAATGAAATTTCAAGAAAATTGCACAAACAACAGGAAGTCGACAAACGGCACCCAGGCCGAAGCCGAAGCCGAGAGTGAGAAAATATTGTAAAACTCTGGGCTATAAAGTAAATACACACGATACTCGTACATATCGACAATAGACGGAGGGCGAAAAAAGAAGAGCAAAGGAAAAAAAAGAAGAATGCGAAAAGTACAAAAGTCGTTATCTTAATTACTTTTACAGCTTCGATTTGGAAAGGGCGCACAACGAGAACAACTACAAAATACGTGCATCTAAGCCAAAAAAACAGGCAGCATCAGTAGCAGCAACAGCAACAGCAACAGCTAGCCAAGTTTAAGCTTTAGCTAAGACTATAAAGCTTGCCCACGAGCATTAAGTACTCATAATTAAAGCAGCAAACGTATCGTGACACGAGCCTCTCATTCGCATTCTCATTCTCATTCTCTCTTTTCATTCATTTTTCTCTCTTTCTTTTTATTGTTCTCTTGTCTTACTTCATTTTTAGATTCTCTATCATTATCTTCTACTTATTTTCTGTTATCTTCGCTTCTCTTTAATTCTCCTGTCTTCTCTATCATTATCTTCTATTTATATTCTGTTTCGGCTATCTTCGCTTTCCTTCAATTGTCCTTTCTTCTCTTTTTACCCCACACGTGCATATTTATATTCTTAATACAAGAGTAGGTGCTAGCATGTGCCGCCCCTGCTATCTCTGCTATATGCCTTTTGCTATCTGATGCTGTCTCATTAAGCAGAAGGCTTTGCCATAGAAAGGCTGTGCAAATTTATGCACTTCATTATGACACATTTTGTCAGCTTTCATCTAGGCATATGGAAGGGGTGGCGAGTGGATGATGGGGCACGTGTGTTTGCTCAGTTAACACACACCCACTTAATGAAGTGGCGCAGTCATATCAAATCCCCCACTGAGTAGCGAGTTATTCGGGTTAGTGGGGCTCGTCCTTGAGTTTGCTTGGCTTATAGAAATTTAATGAGCTGCCAGCTAAATAATACATTTTGCGCAGTTAATTTCACACAGTTGAAGCCTTTAAACTAGCACTTAATTAACATTGCGTATGCGACAAGTGAGCCGGTGCCTGAGTTTTCCAAAGCAGCAAATCAATTTGCCCAGATGCCCGGAAGCCTCGCAACGGATATGAAAGACGACTGCCTGTGGCGATCCACAGCCATGACATGGCTTTTGAAACATAATAAACAACAACAACAACAATGACAACGACAAAGACAACAACAACAACAACAAACAACATTCAGCTGAACAACAATAACAACTGCGGGGCTTTTTGGAGTTGGAAATTATTTTGACATTTGGCTGTGGCCGCAAAAATATATTTGTGATTATTTTCATGGAGCATACCAAAAGTGCTAAGGATGCCAACATCAATAAGCTGTTGACAACTTGAAAGTAGCAACCGAAAACACTCTAACAAGGTGGGCGTGGCTGCAGAGGCAGTCTGGGGACGGACCGGGGTCTCGTCTGTTGGCATGACACTTTGCTCATTGAAGTGCGCCAAAGTTTTCGCTTGTTAATATTGAGACGCGCATTATTTATGCCAAACTTTTTAGCAACACTTTTGCGATTGATGGGCGTGGCTAGCATGGGCGTAGCTCAATGTCCGGGTTACTTTGGCTCGAGCAACTTTTAACGAGTTGCCGGCTACAAACTGCAAATGTTTGCACCTAGTCACAAGCAATTTTTGCGCTCAGTTTTACATCAAATGCAAGGCAGAAAAGTTGCAAGCTGCTTAGCTCGTTGCAAGCACACAAAATAAAAGTTGCTCGCAACTTGACAATCATACGCAACGTTGCGCCTGCAAGCAGTTGCCTTTCCTCTTGCGTACGTACTTCAAGCACCTTTAAGCTCGACTTCAAGTTCTGTCTGCTTGTTGCAGTCTCTAAACACTGAGCAAAAGCATTTCATTATTACCACATGAGAAATGTTAACAATTTCATTAGTTGGCTGCGTTGTTCCTGCACACAACTGGACAGTTCGAAAACTACAAGCTATGAAGTAGCTGACCCCAAACCAGAATCAAGATAATTTTTGCTTGTTGATGGCGAAGATTGCAGAACTCGTATAACTTTTTAATAAAGTGTTAAACACATGAATTGCATATGGAAGAGAGAGAGAGAGAGAGAGAGAGAGAGAGAGAGAGAGAGAGAGAGAGAGAGAGAGAGAGAGAGAGAGAGAGAGAGATAGAGACAGATTGGAACACATCTGGTTTGTGATCCTCTAATTCACTATAAAATATGAGTAGATTACATTAGATTATTTCTGAACTACTATATGTTAAATCAGTGTGTAAAACATTTTTATTCCTACAGATACTCTGCACTTTACATATATCATAATGTTATCAGTTTTTATACATCACATGATACAACATTATTATGTCTCATTCTCCATCAACTTCTCACATATTCACATGTTTGTAGCCCTTAATTAATATTTCTACAAACATCACCAAGGGAGCTACATAAGCCCCATCTGCCTGACAACAAATATGCATAACGTTTTTCAGCTCAGCTCAGCTAGTTTCACCAACAAGTGGCAATCGCATAGAATAACAATAACAACCACATACAAATTCATAAAAACGTTTAAAAACACGCAAAAAGTGAAATATCTACCCTAACCGCCGTCCGTGTACAAAACCAAACCCGCCGCCCTCATAGACACCAAACTGACCAAGGAAGACCCAACATGAAATTCCCAGACAAACAGGAGCACAGGGCGCAAAGGACCTCCAGGACCTGCACAGCAGTCATAATGAGGGAGCTAGAGCTGGCGATGGGGCTGGCGCTATAGTTGGGTCTCGTAGTTGTGGTGCTGGTCAGCAGCAAACATTGCAATTTCATTTAATAACAAAATATTTGGACAACCCCAACTGTGGACAGGAGACGAGAGGCAAACAGACCCAGTTAGAAGTTCAGCAAGGATAGTCCAGAGAGACAAGAGTTGGTAGAGAATGGGAGAAGGCAAATTATTACGTCTTTATGCAGAAATTATTTATGATTGCATTGTCTAGACTTCATGGCGCGCACAATGCACCGGAATTCCGCGACGCCACAGAGTGAAACTGAAACTGAAACTCAACAATGTTTTGTTGGATAATTTATGTGCTGATTGCTCATACGCCACGTGTGTCAGGAGACGCTTAAAGACGATTAAATGCCGCTTAGCATGGATTCAGGATAAACTTTTCTAGAGCTGCTGTCAGGTGCAGATACGAATTTCTGTGAAGCCTTACATTTGTGTGTGTTCCTATTCTATTAGTGTTGAGTTGCTTTTTGTAATATGCAATTGTTTAATCTATTAAGTTGGTAGCCTGTGCTCAGGCTATGTGTAGTCTGTAGATTGTCAATAATGCTACTTCAGGCACCTTCTGAGCCCCCAAGATAGGTCAATCACGAGGAGTTCAAACTCAGAACTGAAGAACTGACTCTTCGAAGTAAGTTTCTCCTTCTCTAATGCTTACTTATTCATTGCTGATTGGAGATTATCTAATAAATGAAGCATGATACCAACTGTTTACAGTCAATCTGTCATTATTTACACCTACCAATGCGACAGCTTTAAGCTGGACCTCAGCTCGGTCTGAGTTGGCAGCAGCTGATTGCAAAAAAAAAAGGAAACCAAAAAAAAACAGAAAAAAACCTGTAAATTGCATTGGCAGAATTTAATTAACGTCGCATTGAATTTTAATCAAGTTCATTCAACGGCGACAACGACAACGTGACATTATTTGCATGCGAAATTAACCTGTGACACGCGACAGAGAGCGTGATAGAGAGCCGGGAAAGGGCAAGCGGTTTCGGGCGCTAGGTGGCGGTCGCGGTCGACAGGTGGCGCCCTTTGACAAACATGACACGATACGTTGTAAAAAAAATTACAAAATGTAATGCAAAACATTTTTTGTGCATATGTACATGTGAATATATATGTGTGTGAGATGGTTCGCAATATACACCCAACCAAAAAATGTAAATGGGAATATTAGTCTAAGAAGTATATGGAATAGTAAACAGCAATGATATTTGATATCTTAAATGGCATTATATATACAGATATTGCAATGGTCTGCAAACACCCAATGAAGTGTATTATACACTAATAGTTATATGAAATATATAACCTTTCTTCTCTTACTGAAATGGTCTAACTGAAATGGAAATAGTTTTTGTTTAATATTCGATAAAACATATCGATCAAATAACTTTAAGTTTTAATACAGAGACACACTCGAGTGTCAATCTTTTAAGTTAAAAGCAATCGGACTATATATAAATCTGTAATCTATCAAAGAATGAATGAAAGAATCTAAGAAGAGAACAACCTCTTGGCCATAGCTACAGAGTATTTTCTAGTCAGGTATACTCTACGAGAGCACTCTTACTTGTTTCAATATGTTGTTTGGTTTGTCATTATGTCAATAGATTGAAATGTGTGATTTTATTGGAGAGAGTGAGTTACAAACAGAAAGAGAAAGAGGCAGAGGGAAAGAGGGAGTGAGAGAGGCAGCTAGCGAAATTGATAGGAAAATCTTTTGGGGAATTGGGAAATCTGTGCTCGAGCCGCACACGATTTGAACGTTGTTAAGGTTCAACTTTAAAATACAAATTTCGTATGCGAACAAATCAAAACTATCCGTAACATTCATTTAGCAAGCAATTCAATTGCAGAAATTGCAAATTTTGCCAGCATACTTCGTGTCTCTCTCTCTCTCTCTCTCTCTCTCTCCTCTCATTTTCGCTCCCTCTCGTTCTCTCTTGTTGGCAATTTGTAGTTTTGCAACAATTACAGCAAAATATGCAAACAAATTTTCAACAATCCAACAGAGAGAACATGTTGTTGCGTCCTTCGCCGTTGCACGCCCTTCGCTTCAGACAATGCAACAATGGAGGCTGGCTCCAATTTCTGTTGATTATTGCACGCTGCAGCCGCTTGGCCTGGCCGGCCTTTAATTGAAATATGATTTTGCGACTAAGAATGATTGAAAGTGTAGATGTGGAGCAGATGTCATAAACAAGCAAAATTCGATTCTCAATTTCAGCAATATGCATGGTACATGTGCCCAACATGTTCAGGTTCAGGTGCCAGCAGCCACAACATGCTGAAGGCTCTGGGTCGAGCTACTTGGCTGGCTCAGCTGTATTCATACGGTATGCCAGGCACATAGAACTGAAACAAAAACTGTCATGTTTCATGGTCGAATCTCTAAAAGCCAACCGAAAAGTCACAAACTTTGTGGTCATCACACAGCATGCAATATGCAAAATATGCCGAGGCGTCGAAATATGCAAATTTTAGCTACGCAAAGCGAGAGAGAAAGACAGAAACGACAGCCAATAATTTTCACCATCTGCATTGCTGGGAAAACACACACATTTTACTTTTCCAAAAAGCCAAAACACTTGAAAACAAATTGAAATGAACTGAACATGAAAATGTCGTGTTGCGACGAGAATGGTTTTTGGGCTATGCCCTTAACTGAATTGCTCTGACAATTCAATTAAGTTGTAGCGCTCAGATTAAGCTTGTGGCTGGGTCAATATGAATGTGGCTGCGTCCATGGAATACAAAATTAGTCAAAGATACATCAGTTGGAAGTGTAAAAGTGTGGGTCGTCTACTCTCTTGATATCTTTTGATACTATACTGTAATCACTGTACTATACGATACTATACTATACTTACTATTCTATACAATACTATACTATACACAAGGCACCTTAACTCTCTAAAGCCTTCGCAATCTTGCAATTACAATAATACCTATCTACATCAGCTACTGACAAGTTTCATATTCCACTTTGATTACAATTATATTTTCCATTTTCTCCCATCATTCGACAATTTTGCCATCTGCATTTATATAGTAGTGACTGGCGGTCCAGTTTAAGGCCAGACATATGACCATCATCATTTAGCACAGATCTGCGAGCCTTTTTGAAGTACCACTTAGAACCATTTCAAAGCTGCTGCTCCACTCGACATAGCCCGCTCCGTCCGCCCCTCCCCTTCCCCAACTCATTTCACAGAGACAACATCGTCGCATTAGCAGCCGCCCATGTGGAATGGGCGTGTCAATGACTCTTTGCTCGCTGCAGTTGCCCCATTCGAGCGTTTACGTTGTGCAGCAATTTGACCCCTTCTCGCCTCACTCTGCTTGCCTGCGGCAACCAAAATGCACTTTTCGGGACAGAACTAATTTTATGACCGCAGAACTTAGTATGCGTCTGTTTTAATGGTCGATCCAAGAAGTGATTCCTCTTAACTCATAATTGCCCGCATAGTCAAGCTTCGTCTGCGCCATTATGACAATTGGCATTGCACCAATATAAGAGCTGACTGAGCTGGCAGAACAGCAAAAGCAAAGGGAGCAGTGCCAGCTGCCCTTAGTCCAACAAAGACATTCAAAAAGTTGGCAGCTTTTGGCGCTGCGTGGCCTGAACGCGAGAACAATTAAACGACAATCCATTTAATGGCCAGAGACAGTCACTCAGACAGAGGAAGAGAGGAGAGAGCTTGTACATTTTAGAGATTCGTCGACTTAATGGCGAAATTATTGTCACTTTGAAGTCGGCGCCATTAAATGAGTTTGAAAAGCCACAGCGTTAATTTTATGACTAAAAGAAGAAAAGAACTTTATGCGCCAGTGAGATATATATACGTATATACTCGTATGTATTATATATATATATATATATATATATATATATATATATATATATATATATATATTGATTTATGATGAGCTTTTGGCTTGAATTCAAGCACCACGCTGAATACCCAAAGGCTTCAATACAAAAGCAAACCCCAAAAGAATTCTGTTTAAAATAGCTTCAACAAAAATAATATTTGCCACCACTGACCCCAAACACTGTGCAACACAGAGTTAAATGCATGTACATATATATACATACATATAAATCTAAAATGATGTTTGGCACACGCTTAAAAAATACACACAATTTCAAACTTTAACTTTAATTTTACAATATTTTATAAGCATTTGTTTGTTGCACAGTGTTTTCTGTCTAAAATATACCCGCTAACTTGTTCGGCTGTTTATTTTTAATAAAATTTCGCTTTAATTGTTAAATCGATTTATGATTCCCTTTTAGCATTTGACTTTATCGTTTCATTGCGCTCAGTTTATTTTCTATTGGAAAAAGTCCAATTTATTTAATAACTATTTTAAGCTGTTTTTAAACTGGTGTTGGGCAACCTTTTATTGCATTTCATACACTTAAAATTCAATTAATTATTGTAATTATGTTTTCGTTTTTTTCTCTTTGCCAACTACTAATTTTGCCCTTTTTATTTGGCTAATAAACCTGTACAGGAAGCTAGGCTTTAATATAATTATTACAAATTTAATTTCAATTTAATTAAGTGCATAAATCAGAGCTTAAATACGAGATAAAATGATGGGAGTTTGTCGTCTGGTAAGATGTTTTTTAAATTATACCTCATTTGAAATTTTTACTAGACACCCATAATCAATTTAAGGTCTACACTAAGAGAGTAATTGTAAGTAAATAGATCTATGATTAAAGCAAATTTCCTTTCTTAAATTATAGCTCATAGAATGTCGCTTCTTACATCCATAAGCTCAAGTTTTGGAATTGAAGTGTCGCAGAATATTCAATTGACTTTCTAAGCTTTGTTTAAAAAAATATAAGTCCAAATAAAACTTAACAAATCTTCATAAAACGAGTTCAGTGTGAACTTCAACTAATAAAAACTAAAAACTCTGTTCCAGCTGCTACAATAGACCCACAGGCATTGAAACTTTACCTCTTTAGCATATATTAAATCT
Source organism: Drosophila leonis (assembly GCA_035045365.1). Lineage (NCBI taxonomy): Eukaryota > Metazoa > Arthropoda > Insecta > Diptera > Drosophilidae > Drosophila > Drosophila leonis. The sequence goes on from JAWNPC010000454.1 coordinate 280,915, forward strand.
ATTTTATTATATCATATGCTTGACTTGATACACTGATTTAAACATAAAACAAGCAAACATGCGGAAAATGAGGGTCGACCGTGGATAAAAAAACACTCAGCTAACAAGCCCTAGAGCCAAGATACACAAAGTGCACGCACAGATATAAGACACACTCACATACACACACAACAACACAGACATATGTTGTACAGTGTAGTCGGGAAAAGCGTTTTTAATTTGCGTATTTTAGTCACGTTCAGGTAAATCTCTATTGAATCGAATGTGACACCGGATGTGAAAATTGTGCACATTTTCCAAGCATTTAACAGCACAGCGAGAAAGTAAGTGAGCTATGTGGCAAGTGTTGTCGTTGTTGTTGTAAATGTTATTGCTGTTGCTGTTGTCAGCGACGCTACTGTCGCCTGTAATTGTTGCTGCTGGAAAGCAAAGCACGAGACACAAACAAAGATCGCATCACTAAACATGCTGCAAATATACGTAAGGCATCGGAAAACACGTAGTCGCATGTATCGAGAGGACATACAGCACTCCTAGCAACAGCAGCAGCAGCAGCAGCTCCTGCCGACAACATCGACATCGGCAACGTAATGTGTAAACAAAAGCGTTTAGAGAGTGTGCAACATTTTCTCCGATTCCTCTGATGACGGCTACTTTGTGCCTTGTCCAGCAGATATGTAGCCTGTTACTGTTATGTATCGTACCTGTTTACTTTTATTGTCGAATACCCTACAAGCAGTAGGTGATGTGTAAGGGAATATTCAGATTGTGTATATAGCGTACGTGACGTATGCCTGACTGCCTGTATGAATACTTTATTTTTAGAGATCCTTTGATATGTGGTCTATAGTAAGGGTATTTTGTAGCTGTGCTAACCTTAAACCGTTTATAGCTAAAAGCCCATGCAGAAAGAAAGAATGGCTAAACAAACTTCAAATTTGATTTAAAATCTGATTCAATATAGAGTTCTCAGCTGGGTATCTCTTAGTCAAACTCATTTATTTTAAACACTCAAATACAGGTCTCGACGTATTTGTGTATAGAAACATTCTGCAGTGAGTTAAGCAGGCAATTGCGTAGTGCGCAATTGTTGCTGAACGTTTTGGTGTTGATCTAGGCTAGGTGGCAAATGCCAGCAGGATATCAACATATTCCTTTTAACTCGTAGCGTTCACAAATATTGACACAACAGATTAACAGGTATTCAAAATGGCTGTAGGTCGCTTAGCCTGTTCGTTTCAATTGTTAACACACAATTCTAAATGGCTTTCATGTTTTTGGCTCTTATACATCAGCCAAGTTATACTTTTGGGCTCTGCTCATCCATCAAATTGTCGCTGCAGCTGTTGAACACGTAATTACATTTTTATTTATTGAATTTTCATGCATGTAGGAACCGAGCAGCAACATGCGACAGCAGCAACATCAACTTACAATTCTGTCGGTCCAAAAATTGTTTAGCGACAAATTGTCACAGGCGCTGACGTGACCGCCTCATGTTGTCTGACTGTCTGACTGACTGACGAACTGTTCAGATGCGTTGCTGTTGCGGCTGTTGCTGCTGCCACAAAATATTCCACAAAGTCAACAGCAACGACAGCAGCAACAAAATGAGGTCAACCATGAAAATTGCACCAGCGGCAGCAATTTCTCATTTTGAGTTTAGCAGCCAACAAAATCCTTCCAAAAAAAGAAAAAAAGGGTAATACACACACACGCACAGAGAGAGAGAGGTAAAAAAAAGGAAAGAAGGAATTTCGCGATGCGCTCCACTAGCAACAGCGACAAACTTTTGTTGTTGTTATTGCAGCTTCTTGCTGCGGTCGATCAGTTGCTGTTGCTGTTGCTGCTGGTGTCATGTCGTTCATCAGCGTAACAATTTTTATTGCTTGCCGACCGCAACATTGTTGTCGATAAAATTTTAATTCGCATTGCCAACTTTATTTTGTATTTTGTTTGCCCAGCCTTTTGGCTGCTGCGACTTTTGGGCAATAGCGAAAGTGCATTATCTCTCAAGAGCCACCAAATCTTAATTTTATTTATTTATGTATAACTAAGCAAACATTTTGTATAAAAAAGGACTTTATTATATTCAATAATTTTGTTATAAATATATTTTCTATTTTTTATATATATTTATTTTTTAATTTTTTATCTGATCTGTTGCTCTATGAGCTAAAGGCAACTTTTTACATTTTTTGTTTTGATCAAATTTTGATTGATTTTGTATATTCTCACAGGTAAATTGTAGCGCATTTGAACTTCTTAAAACTCGAACTGCCTTGGCATGCCCATGTATTTTTGCATGCCTTCGTTTTGGACAGCTCTTCCGCCAAATTGATTTATAGCGTTCGAACATGTAGCAGACTGCCCAAAAATAAAAGAAGCAACAAAAATATATATGAAGCCGCATAAAATAAAGACCAGCGAAGCATTTTTTTTGAAGCACGTACCCCAATTATAAATGCAACTAATTGCGCAAGCAAATGTTGCATGAAAGCGCTGCAAATTTTTAATAACATGGCAAACAAATGTTGTGCTAAATTGTCAACATTAAGTTGAAAGAAGCAGCAGCACCAGCAGATGCTGTGGCAGCTACACTTGACAGTATGCAACCGCAACAACATGAGCCAACACAGCGGACAAAAAAACCATTCAGAGATTCTATGAGCGCACATTTATCATGCGGCAATGCGACGACATGTTGCATGCTGCAATTCCTGCTGGCTACCGTTTTCCAAGTAGCACGCTTTTGACCTGAGCCGGCGCAGTGCGCGTGCCACAGCCCCCAACAACAACAACATCAGCAACCAACAACAACAAACAATGGCAACACGAATTGTGAGACAGCGTTGCCAAATGTTGAACTTACAGCTTGATCTTTTGATCTTATCGCCAGGCCAAACCAGGCCAGCCAAGAGTGTTAACTGAACCGTTTGCCTCCATCCTCTCCTTACCTTTCGATGATTAATTGAAATTTCACTTTTTTCGCGTTGCGCCTCTCAATTTTGCATTTATTTCGCTCGCTCTATAATTGATACCTTCCAAATGAAGCGTACGCCTCAAGAGCATGTTCCAAGTGCCATTTAGGTGCGGATTTGTTGTCGCTTTTAAGCGGCAATGCAACACGCCCCTTTCGGTGCCGTTATGCCACACAACACAACAGCAACAGCAACAGCAACACAGCAAGCAATTAGCCGCTGGCCCAAAAAATATGTTGCACCCTCTGGGTGCCTCCTAATGATTCACCATGTGGCACAGAATGCCAATTACACATGCTAATTGCGCCACAAAAGCCACTTGAGGCAGAAACTCAACTTTGCTTTGATTGCAACTCTCCAGTGATTTTTCAACTCTGTCAAAACGGAGTTCATTAGCAAGGAATCATTAATTTTTAGCAAATGACTTTTGAAATACGTGCTATGACGGATGGATCGGAAGATGAATGTGTCGAAGGTAAGCAGGTGGGAAGATATAGTTATATATACATATGTATATAAACATAAGAACTTGACTTGTCGAATCCTAAATACTCTTGCAATACTCAACTCAACCCTATCAACATTATTATCAAAGTCATTAAGACAGATATATTAAAACGGTCATTTTATCTTATTTTGACTTATTTTCTATTAATCACAATCCTATATGAGCTCAACATATGATGACAGTTGAATTAGAAGATTTATCTGTGAATGATAAACATGTTTAACCTATTGAAGATATATATCATGGAAGATGTATCATCTAAGAGATATGATAGTTATGGCTTGTTAAACGGTGTAAACTATTTTCGACCTTAATTTTGTTTGCATAGTTTAGCTACAAAAACTCCATTAAATTAAGAGATACTGATCGAGTTACAATTAAAAAATAATAACAACAACAATAATAGTTACTTAGCATACTTAGCAACAGCAACACAATGACATATTTCTACTCCACATTCTTCAACTATCTCGCTCTGTCGCTCCCTTTCTTTCCAGATCTAATCTCCCGTTGTAGTTGTGCTGTGACAGCTTGGCAACATTTGCCACCGACAACATTCTTGTTGGTGGGGGCAAACACGAACAGCTCGATGATGTTGCCATGTCGCCCGCTGCTGCTGGCGTCGACGCGGCGACAAAAAACACGCTGCCAACTGATGCGGCGCACAGCAACGAGTTGCACGTGGATGGATGTCAGCAAACAGAAGCAGCAGCAACAGCAGCTGCAGCAGCGACAGCAGCTCGCAACGTGTGGCACGCAAAACCGCGTGGCAACAGCAGCAGCAGCAGCAACAACAACAACGCTTCGTAGTAAGTTCGGCTTCTGTGTGCACTTCGTGAATGTGCTTGAGCTGAAGATGTTGCTGTTGCTATTGCTGTTTCTGTTGCTGCTGTTGATAATGTTGCAGATGGGAAATGTGGCCAGCAAAAAGGTTTTTGGGCGAGTTGCATTGGGGCCAGCTCTCAGTTGCTCTGCTGCTTATCAGGCAGCGCTTTAGCGTCTTGTCATAAATTATGAGCAATGTTGTAGTTTGCCTTTGTGCAGCATACACACCCACACATCCACACACACACACATACAGACAGCACTCACATCACATCACATCCCGATTTGGATTCACGCGTGGTCGCCTCTATAACTCATCCCTCATCCGAGTCACGCCGTCTGCGGTCGCCGACATGTTACGCTTGCCTGCTCGAGTTCAGCTAACAGCGGGTAAACTTAACTAAAGCCGCCTTTCATTTCCTGCTACCCACTGCCCCACCAACATCACCACCTTCACCAGGATGCCCCACTTCACCCACCCAGCCAGCCGCATTGCAAATCATTTTGAAATGCAGCCACGCACGCAAAAAATGAGCTCGTTTGAAATCCAAACATTTTAGCAGCCTTCTAGCCATCACATATTGGCCTCCAACCACGCCACACTCTCCGTATATATACATATCCTACTACCCAGCCTGCCCATCTCGTAGAGTTCCTGCTATTTATTCATTGGTGCGTGTTGCCAAATGCCAAACATTTTTAGATGCGACTGCGAACGATGCTTGTAAATACTTTCGAGTTGTGCAAAAGTGGAAAAAGATTTGCTGTCGCAGCTGTTGAAGTTGCGTTTGTTGTTGCTGTTGCTGCTATTTGGCATTTGCCAGAGAATTCACAGTGCGCTTCTCTGACTTGACTGCTCGCGGAGTGGGCCACTTGGGCGGCAGCATGGCTCAGAGTGTGTGGCACAAACATTTTTAATGCACTTTTAATTAATTTTTGGCGCTAACCAAAAACTTGGCGGAGCATTAAACTAGATGAGCATTTGTCACTAAATAAGTTGGCCACAATCAATGCTAGTTTTTAGTTACAGTAAAAGTCCACATGAGGAGACAATCCGACCTAACGCTTAGCGTATGATATATCCATGAACTTAAATTTCTACTTAAAATTGAAAATATATTTTTGGAGGCTTAAAAATTGTTTCTTGCGTAAAACTTGATTCAATTTTGAGTTCGAGCACGTTGTTATAAGAATTATAGATAACTCACTTCATAGCAAACTTGATCATCCATCAATTAAAATACTCAATTTCCCGACAAATTTCATACCACCCATAAAAACCTATTGAAACATTTTACGATGCAGCTCAGCCACATTAAGCACACCTCTAGCCTCGATTGGCCAGCTCAAATTGAAGCTATCAATTAATTAAAAGGCATATAAACATTTAAGCAACAAGAGAAATTATCAATTAGAAGCTCTTTGGCTTAGCCCAACAAGTGCTACATAAAATTTATGAAACTCTGACGTTTGATATCGTAAAATAACTTGTTATCTTTAGAGAAGATAAGGACGGTGACTGGCGTGGATTCTAAATGACTGCTGTGGATGCTGGAATACCCAGCTTGCCATGCCATGGCCCTCTATGGGATCCTCACACACACATACTCACACGCACACATAGACACAGACGAAAGACTCACACAAATACGAAACACCCGCGAACAACAGTGAGCGACGTTATTACTTACGTTCCACAAACAATGTCCATGTGAATGGAAGGAAACTGGTTGTCAGTTGCACCGTGATTCAGCAGCAAATGCGATGAACTGAAATCAAAATTTGATGATTTATATATATCAACATAATATAATATACAATATATATACAGTCGAGTCTCGATAATTTGTACCCCGATAAATCGAAAATCGCGATAAGTCGAAAAAAATTCTATCCCCTTGATGGGGATATCTATATGATAGAAATCTCGATAATTTGAATTTCTGTGTAAATCGAAAAAAAACTGATCCCCTTGCCATTTCGAATTATCGGGACTCGACTGTATATATAATATAAATATGAAATATAATATAAATATTCTCTAAATATAGGATAAGATATTATTATTATTATTATATAATAATCATCATAATAATCACAATATTTATCATATTTATGATAAAGATAATTGTAACTATCACTTCGACAGGCAGTCAAACAACAACACTTAACCACTGTGCGACGTCGACGTCAGCTGCTGTTGCTGCTGCTATGACAGCGAGCAGCCGAACAGCCGCTGCCTGTGTGACTGCCTGCCTGCCTGCCTGTATGGCTGTATGGCTGCTTGGCTGCTTGGCTGGCTGACTGCCTGGCCTATTGAAATTTATGTGGCCGCTTTTAGTCGTTTACGCTTAGCCAGCGGAAGCGAACGTCGCAATCGCAGTCGCAGTCGCAACTCGTAGTGCGAATCGAAATCGGAATCGGTTAAAGCCGTGTATTTAGTGTGTATATGTTTGTGTGTGAGTGCGTGTGTTCATCATCTTTGTTGTTAAGTGCACAGATGTGCTTAGATCTGGGTGCAACTGCAAAGCCTAAAAAGTTTCTTTCGCAATGCATACCGATTAAAATTTAATGTAAACAAGAGTGCAACAATTTAAAATAAAATAAATATCTATAAATAAAAATAAAATAAATATATATCTCAGAGAAACATATTATCTGAAAGCTCGCATAGCTCAAACTAATTAATATTTGGAATTTACATTGCCTCAGTCTGTCGAACTCTTGGCAAACCTGTTGCTGCAGCTGTTGACACTTTCGAAACGGATATAGCAGAGCCATAAAGCCAATTCCTATCTATAAGGTTGGTATGCCATACAACAATATTCAAATAATTAAAACATTTACTATAATCATCTAATCGTGAATGCTTGGCCAAAGAACAAGCCATTTAAATTAATCAAGCTGACATGCGACTAACTATGCAAATCTTGTTGAGGAAGTCGAAGAAAAGAACAAAAAAAAAGACTCTTTAGCGTGTGTTACACTTTGCTGCCTGGTTGTGGTCGAAGAAGAATAACAAGTTTTTAGTATTCGCTGGCGAAGCGTGAGAAAATTCACAGCGCATTAATTAGCAAAGAAATCATTTTAAGTTAATCGACAATGCGGGTAGGCTAAAATACAATACCTGCCCAGCCCACCTGCTCCCTGCTCCCTGCTTAAACCCAAACTCATGTGATTTTCATGTGTGTATTTGTTGCCTCTGATTGGCATTGGATAGCAGAGAAACAAAAAACTAATTGCTTGAAAATTAAAAACGTGTCAGCTGACACGCTATTGGCTCCTGCTGCAACAGCAGCAGCTGCAAAAGTTGCAGCAACAACTATTGCTGCTTAGCTCTGACAGCAACAGCAGAAAGTATAATTGGAACTTGAATTGCTTTATAATTAGAAGATTTTGCATGCAATCAATTGGGTTTCTTATTGGAAAATACTTAAATTAAGAATTTGCAAACTCAAAGAGAGCCCAAATCTTTTAGAATAAATAATAATATAGATTTCTGAAAGGGGAAAACTTGTTTTTCTTTCACGATTATTTATAATCAAGTTTTTGAACAATTTCGACTTGGTTTTAGTATAACAATTCTTAGTATAATATTACCTTTGTGCACCCATTTCAATGTGAGCCAATGGCTTCTTAGTGCCTGCAAAATAAAATTGAAAATGTTCAGATACATTGGAAGCAGAAGAGCATAAATTTCAGTTGAGCAATGCGTGTTGCTCAGCACAGCATGGGCTGCAGACGTTCAGAGCAACCAAAGCAATTCGTACAGGCTCATTAAGGTTTTAATTTACAAGTTTAAGCGGAGATTTAAGCGTTGCGATTTATACGCGTCGAACGAGAGGCAATAATCAATGGCAACAGCAACAGCACACAGGGCTGCTAGCAACAGCAACATGCGCCAGTATCCACCTACGCAGTCCAAGAAACAAAGCCGAGGCTTTTAGGCCTGGCCAAGAGTACCGACAACAACGACAACAAACATGACAGTAACACCGACGACGACGACGATGACGATGATGATGATGATGATGATGATGACGACTACGATTTGTGCAAATGGGCCGACATTAATGCTTTTGCGACATGAGCAACATGTGAGCGATAGGATGAAGTGAAGGTGCCTAGGTGGTACAGAGGTGTACGACAATAAAAAGGCAAATGCAACATTGATTAAACACACCTTGACAGGGCTCAATGATTGCCTTGGCATGTCTGTGTGGCCAACTGATTGCAGCTGCCGCTGACCTCAGACAACGGCAATACCAGCAGCCTCAGTAGCAACACTCGTTTTACACACCTGCAACAGCTGCCAATTACACATAGAACTTGGACGCACGTGCATGTGATTTGCGGAGACCAAAAAACCGTTCTAATTTCTCAACTGTCAGTGGCAAAGAGGCAAATGCAACACACACTCACTCACACACACACACACACAGACAGATGGTAACAAAAGGCCGCACCGAACTCGTTAGCTTTGCTGCTTTGGATGTTGCAATTATGTAGCGCGCGTTTACAAAAGAAGGTCGTCATCGTTGCTGCAGTTTCTGTTGTTACGGCTCATGTCTTCATTTTGGGCTTTTTGCTACACATGTTGCTGGTGTGCGCAAGCAGCAGCAACAGCAGCAGCAACAATGCTTTTTATTTGTTTGTGTTGCCAACACTTTTGGCCTTTGGCGTTCAAGCTAACCCCACCACGTTTGTTCAGCTCATTGCCTTTATTAAGCGACGACCAAGCCAAAGTCACTTGCTGCATGCACCAGCACCAGCAGCAGCAACAGCACCAGCAACAGCAACAACAATATCAACAGCAAAGCGTGGCCTGTGCGATTTTTTAATAGTTTTTTAGCTGCAAACAAGTTTTTACTCTTTTGCTGGCACTTTGGGCTCCTCTGGTGTTGACGTCCCTGCTAGTTGCCAACTCTCTGATTTTTTTTTCTAATTTGCACCGCTTTAATTTTGCCTTTTTATTTGCAACACTTGTCGTTTAAATGCAGCAGCCGAGCAAAGTGTTGCCAATAAATTAAATGCAATGCAAGCAGCGAATAGAATAGAGGGAAAAAAATTAAGAGTTTTTTTTTTATTTGCAAACAATACGAAACTTGTATACACTACAAAGGAACCATATTTTAGAAAGAAGCTAGAAGAAACTAATTCAGGTTTATGTCGATAGACTTGGGATAATCTTGATAACTCTTCTCTAAAATAAACACATTTCTTTTTGTATTATATATTATATGAAATATAATTTTTGTACTTTTATACACTTAAACGTATTTCTTATAAGATTCTGATTTTAATATAAAAAGAATTTTTTTTTTTATATTTCTGAAATATTTTATAAATATTTGGAATGAATTAAAATCCAAAAGAAAGTAATAGTGAAAAGTTGATTCAGTGCGGGATAAGCCTTTAAACATACTAAGCTCAGAGATAAGCTTAAAGTTAAACTCAATCTAAATTTTAAAAAATTCTATTAAATATATATAATATAATTATCTTCAGTTCTTCAGAATTTGAAATGCAGAAAAACTCAGAAAGGTCTTACCAATTCAAGACATACTCAACATATGCCTATATATAGATTCACACCATTAACATCTCCCAGATAGCTAGTATAAAAAAGCCTTGCATAAACAGACTCCATAAGGAAATGTACTCCAGCTTTCTGTTAGGATATTTATATATATATATAGACAGAACCCTCTAGTGGGGCTGCGAGTCTTGGTTGGAAAATTATCTATGTGGCCGGCAGTTCTCAGTTCTCAGTTCTCAGTTCGTTTTGTGGCACGACGCAATCGCAACAAATGGCATTTTTATTGATATTTCGGTCGGTTTGGTTTGGCTGGCAGCTTTATGTTGAAATATGCGCCGCCACCTGTTGATTTTGTTTGCAGATTGGGCCCCAGGCTGGGGCCAGCCTCTTGGCCTCTTGGAGGCTAAGAAGCTCAAATGGGGACCTCGTGATTTGCAGCACAAATTAAAAGCGAGGGCGATGCATATAAATAGCAATTTGGACAGACGAATTAAACCGAATGACTTCAACTACACAGATAACGCTGTAAACTTGTCGTGTCACAGAAATGAGCTGAAGTTATGTCAACAGCGTGACTACGAAAGTCGCATGTAAGTGTGTGTGTGTGTGACATGTAGAAGACATGAGTTAGGCATAAGGAAGTTATGCATGCCATGTGCAGCAGACCCTTTAAGAAAGTTTATCGAGTGGTTAAAACTTTTCAAGTTTCATTATTATTAGCTAATTAAATTTATATAAATTTTACTTTTTCATGTAAGCAAATATATTGTAGTTAGAAGAGCGTCGTACAGTTTACAGGCCATAAAATAATATAGAATTATTTTTCTGCCCGTTTCGTGTTGTATTTTCCATATAATAAATCTTATATTTATATCTTCATTCATCTCTAACTGCTTCAATTCTAGGTGTCTATCTTTATATCTTTCTCAAACATTTGAACAGTTGCTTAGATCGGCTAGAGAATGCCTCGATAAGCTGTTAATTAAATATGAAACTCTTTTCGTAAAACTTTAACAACTCAATTGAATGCACCCAACGATATATATTTTGTGGCTTTTCTTATCAACTTTATCAAACGTCAGCAGCCAATTAGGTGTTCCCTCGAGATAAGTCGAGCAACTGCATTTTGGAGGCTCCCCTCGTGCATCCATCGTAAGTTATAAACTTCCACGTTGACAGACAGACGGACAGATAGATAAGTCAAAGACTGATAAGCAGCAAATTTGACAGGCATAAAGCAAACTCACCTGACAGCCAGGTAGAAAATATGTCAAAATGAGTACAGAAAAGCGATGAATGTGGGGGAAACTAAAAAAAACAAGCGCAGGTAGAAAATAAAACCAGTTTAAACTGAACTTTTATTGTATTTCGTGCGTAATTAAAAGAGAATGAAGAACCAAGGCGAACCTGCAGCTGCCGTTCGATGACTCGCAGCTAGAGCTACACAAAACCTGATCCAAATGAATTTATATATAACATCCAATTGGCTTATTTATGAGCTAAACACATTTCAATATTTACGCAGTATTTAGGGAAGAGAAAGGGAGAGAGTATAGGGGGCGAGACACGCCCCTTAATGGAATGCTAACGATATGCATTGAAGAATCGAAAAAGGCGCGTTTACTTAACCAAACGGTTTTTACAACAAAAGACAATTATGTAAATGCTGGAAAATTGTTTTGGCCATTCAGCGGCTTGCCTAGCAATTTGCCAAATCAATTTCAGCTCCCAAAAATGTCTACGGCCAGCCAGCAGCCCAAGGGGCGGAGCAGGCAGCAGGCAGCAGGCAGCAGCCAGCCGCCAGCAGCACAGCATCACAGCCAAAGCTTATAATAATAATTGAATACATTGACGCCCGCCGGCAATATTTTGACGATTTTTGCAATTGAATTGAGCAACCTGCAGCAGCGGCATCAGCAGAGGCAGTAACTGCAACATCAGCAGCATCCGATTCTAAGGCAGATGCGGAGGCGTGTCGAAAAAAAAATGGCCAAGTGGAAATGGGCTACGTAATCAAATGCTATGTGCCACAGTTACTGCTATTATTGTTGTTGTTGTGGTTGCAGCTATTGTGGTTTTTTTTTAATGTGGGACTTTGAGTTTTTGCCTTTGGCGAGGGAGGGAGCGTGGCAGATCGTAGCCAAAAGGCTTAGGCAACAAAAGAAGCCCATGGAAAATTGTGGGTAATTCGGTTATTCGTGTTGATTGTATCTAAAAGGTGCCAAGAATAAACGAAAACAGCTCTTAGCAACGTTCTTACGTTGCAGTCTTTGCATAATACAGTTGAATTTAGTTAAAAACCCAATATTGGTTGATTTTAATCGAAACTCCTTCTACACCAAATCTTAAGCAATCAAATATAAAATACTTTTCTAGAAAAATATAGTTCAATTAGAGTTCAGTCAGTTTTTTAAGTCAATATATGATGTATAATAGTTTGTGAATGAAGCACAACTGAAGCAAGCTGATATTCCAGTTCTGTTTATGGCACAGTCTTCAGTTTAATCAGCCCTACAATATGCTAACGAACATGCCACACTTTGAATTATCTGTCTCGAACGACGACCACACAGCAAAGTGATTATGGTTCCTCTTGCCTAACTGCCTCTCCTCTATCTCTCTCTCTCTCTCTCTCTCTATCTCTGCACTCGTCGTCAGCTTATTTATGCACATGCAACTGTAGCTCTTCATCAAAATAATGTAATTATCCAAATTGTTTTCTTTGAAATTTGTTTACATCATTTTTTTTCACTGTGCTGCAATATGCTAAAATGCCAGCATGCAATGCGAAACGGTTCCCGTTAAGAGGCCACTTGAAGCTGAAGTTGCACTCACTGCCAGGCGAAAAGGGGGTCTGTGGATTGTAGGATGCAGCAGCAGCATGAGTTAGTGGGGGGAGCTGTGCCAGTCCCAAACCCCAGAACCGCGAGCTGCTTTGCTACTGCCAAAACAACACACAAGAGCTTCAGCTACAGCTTCAATTTCATTCTACATCCAGCAGCTGCAGCGACAACAACAACAACAACAACGTTGGCAACCAACACATCATCAACAGCATCCCCATCCCCAGCCACATCCGCAGTCGCATTCGCATTCGCTTCTGCATCCGCATATCCTCGTGCTCATCCTGGCGCTCCAATACAGCGGCATAATCTTCATTATCATTAAAGCCGAACGCGGCAAGCGACGCTAAACTGTTTAACTCTTTGTATATCATAGAAATTTACTTAAAACAAAAAGGGTATGCCAGTTGCAGTCTGAATCGAGCAAATGCGTTCTTTCAACAAATGTATGATTTTTTTCAACAGCTCAATATAAATATAAATAAAATATATAAATTTGAAAATATATCCATACTTATCGATCAGTATGGATATCTTTTAAAATTTATTTTAAAGAGTATCTCTGATATTATAGAGCACATATACTATATAATTTTCTTGAACAAAGCATTTGTTATCTCTCATATCAATTATTTATAACAGTTCGCTTCTTACTTCTTACTTTCATTATGGATAAATAAGAGTTTTCTTTCTATATAGAAATGTTGTTGGAATACGGAGTATCTCGGAGTCGATCAACCTATCAATAGATAACATTTACTTGTTTCAGCTTCCGTTCTGATTTTAATTCTCCTGCTTTTTTCGTCTCCCTCTTTTTGCATACTAAACTGCTCGCATGTGCCAGATAGTATAAGTACATATAAGTATATAGCAGCATTATCCAACCCAGCGCGCATTTTAATTGCATTCCACATAATACACACATAGGCACACACCCTCACATACCCACACACAAGAGAATTTGCTCGCATTTGTTTTTCCACTCGAGCGTCAATTTCATAATGAAAAATATTTTTGGCAAGCCAAAAACAAAAATTTTTATTACCTTTTGTCGTTTTGTAAATATTAAAATAATAAATTTAAGAGAATGCACATTTTTTGCATTTGTTCGTGAGATAATGAAGATGTTTGGCTTTTAGAATTATATTTTCGATGGACTAGAAAAAGTTACAAAACGTGCTTATAATTTGCTTATTTTAATCGAACCCTCAGCAAATTAAAATGCATGCGAATCCCTATTGAATAATTCTAATAATATTTCCCAAACATTTTTACAAATAACTGTTGAAATCGTATCCCTTTTTGCGATTCTCATGAATTCAAAAAAGAATATGCTATTCATGCTTTTCACATATGTACAAAAACCTGTTGAAACTTAAAAATAATCTTAAATTGCCGTACAAGATTCCAACATGTTTCTTATTTCTGTTGCAAGTGTCTGTCAGAAAGAGTGAAATACCTAAATTGCAGCACTCGACTTAAATGCATTTACGAATTGAGCCGGAAAAGCGCTTAACTCTCGAGTCTTTGTAGCGCCATTAGAAAGCAGTTTTCCAATTGCCTCCACACCAGACAAGTGCCACACATCAGAAGTCGAGTGCTTGCCTCCGTTTACACTTGGGATAAGCAGCTAGAAGCTGTGATACGATGCGATTCGATTGAAGATGTGAGCTGCGATCGTTTGGCGGTCTAATTGCTTTGAATTTTGACTGCCCCGACAGCTGTCCGAACATGGCAGACACTTGGACTTGGGCTTGGGTTAAGTAGGCGCTTGCTATTGTGGGAATAACATTGGATCAGCCGGAAAAGGCGAAAAGCCACTAAATTGTCCCGCTGTCAGCGTGGAACGGCATGTCAACAACAATAATAATCGTAATAACCAGCAGTTGCGCCATGTCCCGGTAAAAATGCACATAGTACACATAGTATGAAACTATTAAGGCCATGTGCTCCTGCTACAACTGAAGGTGGAGCTGCAGCAGGAGGCAGGCGCCGAGCAGGTTCAGCGGGTTGAAGCAGCGGCGGCTTGTCAAGCAACGCGGTGGGGAAATCAAGGCGCACACAAATATACTATGTTCCCTATCTCTTTCTCTCTCTCTACCTGTCTCTCCCTTCCCCAACAACGATTTGGTTTGTGAATCGTCGTGTGGGGCGCACCGTCTGCAGTCGTAATAGTCGTAGTCGTGGCTATTGGCGGATGAACTGGATACTCGCCGCTAAGAATAGAGCTAGTCACAGCAAAGCTAGACAATGCTGGGCAAAGGACGGACAACTTCCACAGCAAACAGAGTTGCCAGATTGTAGATGCTTGGCTATAGGCTCAGAATTGGCATAGATTCAAGGAAAGCAAAAAAAAGGACTTCTATAAAAGTGGAAGTAAAGTAAGCCATTTGTCAAAATTATTATCAACTGACTGAAATATGAGCTTTAAGCAATGTTTCCAGACTGTGCTGCTTTAGTGTCACCCAAAGAAATTCTACAACAAATAATAATTATGATAAGATGGCAATGCAAAGCTGCCAGATAGTTGTAGCTTGATGTTACAGTAGCAGATATGATTTACGGATGATTTAATAAAAAGCATTTAATAGTGGGAAAGTAGATAAGTTGGTGATAGGGAAAATTTAAGCAAAGGTAAAACTGTTGACCTGTTTATCAAGCTTATCTCCTAAATCAAGTTTACCAGATTATAGAGAATTTACTTATTTATAAATTTTCCATTTATATCTTAACTTTATTTATTAACTATACAACTCTTTCACTCTTTCTTTCTCTCGGTCTTGTTTACCCCACATAGAATTTACAATAATCCATCAGCCGTTGCCTTGGCAAACACTTCCTCCTCGAGGCCGAATCACCCAAAATTGCTCCAACTTGATTAACAATTCCAATTAGAAGTTTTCTCATTTCTGACAGGCATAGCATTCACCATGCCAAAAGCGAAGAGCCATGAGCCAAAAGCCGGCAACAATTTCCAGCAGCAACGTCATTATCATCGTCATGATGATTATCATGTGGCATGCACAATAAAAATAAACAGATCATAAATAATATATGAATTCAATTCATATCCGAAAGGATTTGCGGTTAAGATGCCGACGCTGACACCAACGCCACGCACAAATATGGAAACAAAACAAGTTCCAGATGAGCACTGAGCACTGAGCACTGAGCACTGAATACTATAGGAGCCTATAGGACTTAAGCAGACTGAAGAATTGAGCTCAAGATCGCGTAGATGCGGTGCAAAAGAAAACAAGAAAAACACGTAGCGAACTCTTGTTATCTCTCTCACTCTCTAGCTGCTAGTCGCTACTCTAGCTCTATCTCTATATATATATATGTATGTGTGTGAGTGTGTGTGTGTGTTTGTGTCTTTCAACTCACTTTTTCACAATTTCCCGATGCCGGTTGTGAAATTTGCCCAAGCATCGAATGTTTCATGGCCAAGTTAACAGGCGCACAGAACAGTCAGGCAGGCAAATCAAGTAGTTGGCTTTACCAGCCAGCCGCAGAGAGCGATCTACTAGCCAACAGCCGAGAGACCATCATTAACTCAAATGTTGTTGTTGTAGTTGCTGTTTCTGTTGCTGTTGCTTTTGTTGAGGCTGGCTGCATGCAACATGCAACATGCAGCAACTGCAATTCAAGTTCAACGAAAGGCAACGAGTTATTGTTTCTAGACAAGATTCTTTCCACTTATTACACAAGTCATCAGCGAGCCAGCCGAGCAACGTCATCCACATCGCTGTCATCTTTTGACATCGCTCACAGATCTTATTCTCTTTTTTTTCTCTCTCTGATCTTTGCCCCCTTAACGGCTGTTCTTGTTGCTACCAAATTCAGACAGGCGTTGCCGCATCATTATCAACCAATTGTACAGCTTCTATATATATAAATATATATATATATATATATGTATACTTGTGTGCAGCTACCGTATCCTGTCGCTCGCTTCAACACAATTTCATGTACCGGAAAGTGACGCGCACATCAAAAACTTATGTTGAACGCCTCGCCAGCTACCGCTGACAGCCTTCAAATACACTGCGAGAAAACAATTGTATCGCTACAAGCTGTCAAGCTAACTTCAATTAGAAATTCCGACTCTGATATTCAATTCATTCTTACTATTCAGGCTTTGACACCTATAAGAAATTTCTAAGCTCTAGAATCAGCTGTATAAATGTTAAATTACTCAATTATATTTTACTTTCATTTCATTTTTCCAAGCCCTAGAAACTTGTCTCTTCAAAAACCCTGCATATTTTCTCTCAGTGCCACCAAGCGCATTTCGACAGTGGTTGCATCTGCGTCTGGATTTGTTGCTGCGGCCGCGCCTTTGATGGCACTAATTGTTAATTAATGGAATGCAGTCGGCATGTGGCATGCCCAGCCATAGCCTGAGCATCGCAGGCTTTGCCTTGTAAGATTAGCGCCCCAAGGTTTACGCCTTGGCAGCGCACCTGAAGCCCCAGTGCCTTTTGGCTAACTAATTCGACGCACCAGCATAAAAATGGAAATTAAAAGCACGTTTTATATCACTGAAGTCATCAGAACTCGAAAAATTTTCCAATTTGTAATTATAATATTTCTTATTCGGAAAGATAATCAAGCGAAGCTTGAAGATTGTAAACAAAGCTGGAAAATTGATTCAAATTACGAAATATTGATTTACATAATTGACATTATTTGAGTGTGATTATACTGGAGCAACTAATTTAAATAAATATTATGTTATAGAATGGAGGGCAAAAGGAAATAGTTAAATTAAAGAGCATTCGCTGATGAGAAAATAATTAGAGCAGACACTAAAACTTGGTCTTAGTCTTGCTAATATTCTATCTCTCTTCTGTTTCCTAGCAGATTATTCTTTGATCTTTGATGCATTACTCAAGAGCTATACATAACAATCTTAATAATATAATATTTTTCAATGTATATCAACTATTTCTTTCAAGATATATCCTTAATGGATTGCACAAGTTTCGCTCAAAACTAATACAAAAATGTTTGCTAGCAATAAAACTTTTTAGCTGCAAATTGTTGAAACTTCAACTTGAACAAATTACGTATAATACTTGAAAAATCTGTGCAGTTCGCTTATAAAGACGTCTGCATGGCATACGTAATTTCGTCAGCTCGACTTGTTTATAACTTGGTTGCTTTCCTCCGAAAGAACTAAAAAACTAAAAACTTTACACGAGATACAAGTCTTGACTGTCTGTATCCACGGCTCTGTTTTAGCAGCTTGCATCATCTGGTGACAGCAAAAGTAACTTAAGATCCCGCCGCAACCAAGTCATGTGTCTCGCTGCATTTCTCAAGCGCTTCAGTTGTCCCCAAAGGTGCTTATCGATAGCCCCCGATGTCAGAGGAGGCCGAGAGCAAAGGATGCGACAGTCAACTGACACACCTTAACGTCGCACGCTTGCTGCACTTTGCAAATATCATTCCTTCGCTTATAATACTTCATGTTTACCCAAAAAAAACGAAAGTGCCAAACTAAAGGATACCCTGTTTTCAGTTGTGTATGGCATAATAGTTTATATATACATATAGTCGATAACCATGAGTCAGAATCTAAATTTATTGATTTACGGACAACATTGCAAGTTATTGATGATTACATTTGAACGTTGATTGAAAATCGTAAGTTGTTTTGCTGAAAATGAATCTAATTTTCGATTTTTAGTATTGTGATGAAGGTTATCGATAACTTAAACTTAAGCCGTAAATTTAACAGTACTTTCCCCTACTAGTTACATGACATCTAAAAAAAATCGAAACACCTGGTCAATCATTCACAACAGCTTACAGAGTATCGGAAGCGAAACGCTGTAACATATTTCATTTTCAGCATCAACGAGGCAAAAGTTTTTCAATCACCCGGAGACGCATCTCAACCTGGCCCACCCACGACTTCAGCATCCTTTTGCCAGAGACCCGGCACTCCAGCCACAAAGTGTGTCATCAGACGGCGTTTGTTGCATAACTTTTATTGAACTGTCGCAACTAGTGAAGGGGCGGAGGTAGTGGGCATGCTGCAAGAGGCAAAGCCAAGGGGTTGGCAGAGGTGACAAGTGGCAAGTCAAAAGCCGCAGACATTTGTATAAATTATTACAGTCGCATGCATCTCGGCGCTGCAGGATTGTATTTGTGTGTGTGTTGACTATTTGGCCTCGCCTCACTTCATTGAACCGCGAAGCGATATGCATTTATGATTGCATGTGACATTTGCATGCAAGCAAGCCGCCCCCTACTCTCCCTGCTTTCTATGACCCCTCTCTCCCCTACCGCCCCTGGCTGCCCCTTTGAACTTGCGCAACAGCTGACGCTTTTCCCGAGGGCGTGAAAAATGTTTCGCATTTCTTTTAGCAATCGCAGCCAAGTTGTTTCCAGCAGGTCTTTGCTTTGGCATTTGCACGACACAATCATTAAATAGCCATGGCCAAGTGCTGACAGCAACAGCAACAGCAACAACAACAACAACAATAAACAGTAACAACAACAAAAACAACAACAAATTACAAGCGCACATTGTCTACGTTGCACTTTAGGCGACATAAATTTCATGTACATGGCCAGCGCAAGCGACACAGGGCAGGAATAAAAAAAACTTGCTTAAATGCTCTAGTTGAGTGGGTGTGACTAGAAGATACCCTGGAAGTACTCTGTACTGAGTTGGAAAAGAGACGGCAAACAAAAAGTTAATTCGTTACGAGAAATGACAAACATAATCGATGTGTAATGGCTTTAAATGTGTTTAATCTATCTCTTGCTTTTCCTCTCATAGAAGAAGTTAAAGAAAACTTGCTACAAATTAAAAGTATTTAGCGGCGCTTTGAGTATCTATGATCACTTGCATCACACGATCGACTCGACCTAGTTGATGCAAATAACTCTATCTACCTTATACCTTAGCTCGCAGCAGACGTATTTTCGTCTTTCTCGGTGGGTGTTTAACATTCGAACTGTGCCAATATTCCCTGCTCAGCACATTTGTAATGGGTAAAGAGTATTATAAAAAGAGGTCCACAGTAGCCATGAGGTGTCAATGTACAATTGCAGCAACAACTGCAACAACAGCAACAACAATGACTACAGCAACAAGGCGCTGGCAATACAAAGACGCATTTGTTGTTGCTGTTGATATTGTTGTGGCATACCAAATGCGGAGACGTCGCCAGGCAGCCGCCTGACAATGCGCGTCCTTCGCCCTCACTCGGCTTCTGAGCCCAACTGCAACTGCTGCACGATGTAGCGATTTGGAAAGCCATTGCTGGCTGTTCTATTGACACACGCGGCGTATGAGTAACGTCTTGGAATGTTGCCGCCGCGTCAATGTTGTCGTGTCCGTCGCCGTCGCATTCCGTAATTACGCAGCATTAGCACAACAAATCGAGCGAACAACATTGCATTTAATTAGTGGCAGCGACAGAGTAGGTGAAGGGGCAAGAGCAGCAGATGCCACAGCTGCAATTACAACTGCCACTGCAACTGCAACCAGGAGCGAACATGTCAGGCTGAATTGTTGGCATAATTCATAATTGAATTGCAATCGCGTCTTGCGTGAAGGCTACATAAATTTCAACATTGCTCTTACCAGACACTGACAATGAGATTGATGAATGTTCATGCCGGCTTGATCAGAAATATTAATTGAAATTTAATAATGTTTAGGAGGACGAGAAATATACTCATAGTATAAATTGTAACGGACAATCTTGTTTTAGAATGAAAATTAATTATGATTAGCTAGAGAATGTGAATAGTATGCGTGAGGCACTTTAAGCTCATATCTCACATAAATAAAGTACGAGCACTACTCAATTGGAGTTCATAAATTTAAGGCGGAACTACAAGGAGCGTAGCTCTGGGCTCTACATTTGTTGTTGCTGTTGTTGTTGTTGTCTCATTGTTGTGCCCAGTGTTGGGCGCTTTATTCTTGTCGCTGTTCGTCGCTGATGTCAAGCCAAAAGCGGTGCACATTTAAAGTCTCATTGTGGCTATTGTTGCTGTTGGAGCTTGGAGCTTGGTGGTTGGGCCAGGGCGCGCCTACTTCTGTTATACCTACAGCATGCCACATGTCGGCACATGAAACTGGGCTGCGGATTGTCACGTAACAGGCAGGCAGTAAGGCTGGCTGGCTAGCTGGCTGGCATCCGAGCAAACAATCCCGATTCCCACATAGACCGTGGTCACTGATCGACTGAACCGTTAGTTATCGCCCAGGCAAAGTCGGTTGGAAGCACTACGTATTTTATTACAGTGCAGCAGCAGCAGCAGCAGCAAAGCGGCCACCCAGGCGGCAAATCCGAAACCGAAAAGTTCAAAGACTGTTGACATTTTATGTCGGTGTTGTTGTTGTTTTTTATTTTTTGCAGCACATGCAACAGCCGATTGATTAAAGCGCTTTAAGAGAGTCGCATAGAGCACCATGTGTCCAATTGCCGATTGAATTTCAACAAATGCATAAAAGTCAAAAGAAAATATGAACTCAACTAGCACAGCATATAAATAAGAGTGTAGTCGCTGAGAATAATTGACTGAGATATACCCTGTACAATTTGTAATCTATCAAATATAAAATGTTGATATGATAATGTGAAAAATAACAACTTTAAATAATATTTATTTAGAAAACTGCATTAAAGCCAAATTAGAATAAATGAGAATTGCATGGAAAGGTTAAAATGAGAAACAGAGCAAAGGAGAACAAATGTATGCAAAAGCAAGTGTGAAGCAATTGTATAAAGAGAACTCGAACCAATAAAATAAAACTAAACTATTAAATGATACTTGTGAGACTAGCATAGAGATGTGACTAAGCATTCTACAGTAAATGAGAGCTCAGAAATAGCATTAAATATCTAATAAGAAAATACACATCATGTGAGATTCAAGAGTTAATAAATAGCAGAAGAGTAGTTAATTTTAAGTAAGAATAAAAAGATATTCATAAATATCTTATAGTTTTAACATCAAAATGCGATATACATATACAAAGATCTGCTGCGACACACCCCTCTACAACTGACAATTGTGTATACTCCTTTTATGCCACTTTTAATGGGTATATTGGTCAAAAAAGGAAGGAATAGACAGTAAGAAGACAAAAGTGCAGACATGAGACACGAGACACTTTCATATGGCAATCAAGCAGAGACAGCAGTGTCTTCACTCTATCCAAAAATATATTTCCAAGCGATTTAACAATGAATTTCGTAACAAAATCTCTATGGAAAATAGAAATAAAAGTGGCCGCCAAAGACAAAACATGGACGGAAGCAAACAGACAGAGAGACAGACAGCCCAACAGCCAGACTAGACCAGACCAGACCGTCTTTATAGAGTTAGCTTGACAGCAGCTCTCGCATAATATCAATTTCAATAAACTAACAAGCAAATGTGTGTATGTGTGTGTGTGTGTGTGTGTGTACACATATAGAAACTTATAGGCGAGAGCATGGAGTAGCTTATAGTAGCTGAGCACTGTGGAAGCGGAGGCACTCAGCGCAGCTTTGTAGACGTTGAAGCTGAAACAAACAACATATAAAGGTGAATTTCAATTTGATCAAATAACACGCAGAAACCAGCGAAAGACAATAAAAATAAATAACTGGAATTAAGTTACCAACAAACAGAGAATAAAGAAATATGTGAAAAATATAAGAATATTTAGTTTGTATGAAAGGCAACCATAGATGAAAGCTCTTTTTAATTGCTAAGAAAAATAAATACTCACAGCTTGACATATGCGCTCATCACCAATCAGGCAACCAGTCAATCAGTTAGTCAATTAGTCTAAAGAGTATCAGACATATGGATTACTCAATGATTGCGTGATTCGAGTTCTTAAAACATGATGAGAGGTGAGATGAGATGAGATATACACAAACAAGTAAAGCACATCTTTCTAAATATATCGCTAAAAAAAATGTATATATATCAGCAATATATCTATTAAAACAAAATCTAACTGCTCTTTAGGACAAGCGATGATAAAAAAAAAAACAAATCAGTTTCAACATTATTTGTTTATCATTTGCAGTTCTTAAAGATTTTGTTGTTAGCTGTTTTAGGCAACTAAAGACGATGAAAAGTTTTTATTTTGTTCGCAAGAACAACAAGTACAATAAAAGAAAGTTGTCTTAGCATAAAAAATAAAATTTGTTTGAACTAAACTAAAAGTTGATTTGAGGCAGTAAAAATCTTGTGAAGGTTTTTCTTTAATTCTATATAAAGTTTTGACAGAGCAGCAAAAGACGCACAAAAGCATGCTATGAAATTTGTCACTTAACAAATTTGTTGCTGCTGTTGGTGTTGTTGTTGGAAGACATAGAGAACATTTTGATGCATTTCGTGTATGACATGTTAAATTAACATGTTGGGCGTGCCAGCTCTTCAGCTAGAAATTGCAAGACAACTATAATGCGAGATAAGCCAGTTGGCAGTTGTTGTTGTTGCTATTCTGATTGTTGTCACTGCTGACATTCTGCAACTTATGCAAAAGCAACTTTTACATCAAGTGCCAAAATGTCAGCACATTTGTGTCCCATTGTCGTCGTCGTTTGTTAAATTAATGCACAGCAAACATGGCGTATACTTGTTAAATGCAGGGCAGCAGCAGCAGCAACAGCAGCAACAGCAGCAACAACAGCAAGCAGCAAGCACCAACCAACGTCAATCGCATTTGCATAGCTTAAACTCAACTTGACTTGCAACATTCTTTAATGCAACACTCAACTGCAGGCTTTTTCTTCAAGTTTCATTAAGTTTTACGACCAGCTGACTGGCCGAATGCATGAATACTCTTTAGACCAGCCAAGAGAGCTTCAAGGGTTATATCTATATAGAAATATAAGATGTACCTATACTATAATATTGATATGCTCTTATAACATGCAACACTCAAATTTTGTTAGCTACGCTTCTCTTTGCGATTCTCATACAATAAAACTCTATAACTTCTTATCTACTGCTATCTTGAGTGTTATATTAAGAACTATCTTTGACAACAATTTGCTGAGCAAATTTAAGTTGAGCCCTCTACGTTCAGCTTCAACTAGCTTCAGGGCATTTACAACTTATACTTTTTGCAAATGTTGCTTTGTTATCCACAGCCAGCAGCCATTGTGCATTTGCCATTGTTGCTGCCCTAAATGTAGATGAACGCAAAATGTGGCAAGAATATGGACTATGGCAAAATAAGCAGCTGGCGGCTATGCCACAGCCTTAACCCAATTTGCAACAGCTACGCCAAGAAGGCAAAGAATGCGCTACGCCAGCTTTAAAATTAATATGCTGAAAATCTGGAAACGATTTGCAACTAATAGGCAAAGGCTTAAAATTGCATTAAAACTTTTACAAACTGTAAACATGTGTGTGTGTGTGTGTGTGTGTGTGTGTGTGTCTGAGTGTGTGTGTGAAAATTCAATAAGCTGAAAGTTGTGGGCAAAAAAGTTTTGCAGCCTTTAAGCCCACACAACTTGAGTGCCTCTTAAAGCAAAAGTTTAACAAGACAACAAACACCGCAAAAGGGAGCAAATATGTGTGTGTGTGAAAGAGCGAGAGAGAAAGAATGGAGAAAGTCAAAAAATCATAAGCATTAACATAAACCTTGAGTGACCAATGCGGTGAACCCCTTTTTCTTTTATAACCAGGCAACTTTTCTTCTTAACAAGCTTTCAACTTGGCTTTTAACTCTTTTGCAGATGCTGTAGCTGGACACCCATGGCCATGCAGGATATACGACTACGTCTGGAACCGCAACATAATACAGCCGCGTTCACCAACTCCCCAGCATCAGCAGCAGTAACAGACGCAGCACCAGCAGCATCTTTGCCCTCAACACTGGCCAATGCGGAGACAACGCTCATTGAGACTGTCGAAACGAAAGGTTCAACTGCGGGCTCGCAGCTAGTTCAGCTGCTACCTGAGCTAAGTTTCAGGTAAATTACAGCCACGCTAAAGTATGCCAACACTAGCAAAGCTTCTCTTACAGCGCACCCTTAGCGAGCAGCACAGCCCATTATTATCAACATCAACATCAGCTTCATTCTCATCAGCATCCGCATCCTCATCAGCATTCGCATTCCCATTCCCATTCGCATTCGCATCCTGTGCAGCCACGTGCCACGCCTCGTCATCAAGTGGAGCAGCTGCAGCTGCTGCATAGCCATCACACAGCACACACCCAACACAATGGCCAAGAGCTGGACGAACAGCAGATGCCACGTTCACCCAGCTCCGAGGAGGACAATTCCCCAACTGAAATGAATAATTGTCGTCGTTTGGTTGATAAACCGCCGCTGGTGAGCAGACTCTCTATTTTTATATAATATTACAGGGTAACAGCTGCCATATCAATTCCATTTTCAATAGCTGAATGACTTAGGGTCAAGTTGTAGAATGCTGCGAACTTGAAGTTTGAAAAGTAGTTAACTATTATGATGTTGGCTTTAGGGGTAGGTATAACTTTTTCACACATAACAAAAAATCCACTCAAAAAGTCAGTTCAAAAACTGGGATTTTATCGACTCCTATCGAATTGAAGATATCCACTTCCAAGTGCGCCTTTGTTCTCAATCTTTAACCTTTGCAGTCTTAGATATTGTCCTTGCTTTTGTGTAACTTGTATTAGCTCTGACCAAATGCATAAATCTGCTAATGTTGATTGATTTCATGGTTTACTTAACCGAAATCGATTCAATTTGAATGCCAATGCAGCTGCCAGGCGAAATAAATTGGCTAAAAATGAGCAAAAAAATTGTTGCATACTTTGAGGAGTAGTCAAATTGCAATAGTTGCGCGAAGTAAAAAACTTTCAAGAAATATCATTAATGTTGGCAAAACTTGGCAAAATGTTTGTCAGAGAGCAGGCTTATGAAATATTAAAAAAAAATGTGTCAGAAATCCATCAATCAATCAATCAATGAAACGACAGTCTGCAACTCTATCTCTTTTAGCTTAGCTTCACTTCAATTTAAACCACTTTAATTCAAATTCAAGCGACTTTAGAGCAAAAAAATATTAATAATGAAAGCTTTAGCTGGCAAACAAATTGGCAACACTCGAAAATCAAATGCAATTTAGTAAAGCACTTCCAACAGCTTGGAACGATGGCATACTCGAAAAATGTTTGCCACTAAACAAGACCCAAAAGCGTTCATTAAATTAATTTGCAAAAATGCAAATTTGCAGCTAACGGCACTTTGGCACGCGCCGCCAGCAATTCCAACAGCAGCAACAACAACTGGAAAGCTGAAGTGCAACGCGCCATTTGCTGGTGCATTTTCTCACCCACCCACACACACACACACTTGGAGTGGAGGTGAGAGTGAGATGGCAAGTGTCTGTGTGTGTGTGTGGGAAATGAAAAACTTACAGCAGGCATGCCAGGCGAATGGCAGCCAAATGCCGTTAACTTAGTGACTTTATGACACATAAATCGCTGCAACAATGCCAGCAAAGTCCTGTCGCTGGCATTACGTGTCCTGCCCTACACACAAACACACTTACACACACATACATAGATATATATGCGCCATATATCTATAGGCCTACAGCTGCCAGCTGCAGCTGCAGCTGCAGCTACAGCTGCAACGGGCAAAACTTTTCTGCCAACTAAGCGACAGACAAAAGGTGGAGAGTCAGTGGAGAGATAGACAAAAGATGGAGAGAAAGGACCAAATCAAATGCCGGCACAAACAACTTGGAATCCACTTGTGCGGAGTGCTTCACTTGAAAATACCCTGCAAGCAAACATTAGACATGGGTAATAGGCAAAGAATGCAAATGTGAAATGAAAGCTTTAGTACGAAAGAAGAGCAACTTGTTGTTGCTGCTGATCAAGGCATGGGTATATATACCCAATAGCAGAGCCATGCCTGCACTTGTTGGTCATGCTACTTACAGGGTATTGCAAAGCAGTACTTTACCAAATGCTCTCAACTTAGGACACGCCCTCAGCCCAATTGTTCCATTGTTCCCATTATGCCTACCTTGCCTGCCTGCCTGCGCTCCACAGCATCTGCCTCTTCTGCCTTCCTTGCGCTTCTTCACTCAACTCGTAGTCGATTCTTCAAGTTGCATTGCATTTTTTTTTATATTTACGCCTTTTTCTAGCTGTAGGATTTGTCGACTGCCGACTGCCGACTGCCACTTGGGCGCATTGTCTTGTTGAGGATTTTGCATATTGCGAGAGTCTTTTCCAATGTCATTAGCATAATGGGGCCATTAGGTTGCCACCCCACTCACTACCCCTTGACACTGATTGCATGCTTAACGATAAAGCAGCACTGACTGCCAATTCAATTAGCTGCAATTGCGAAATGATGCACAGCTGGCTTGAAGCAAGCAACTCTTACAATCGAAACGAGAACATTCTATCTTAATATGAAATCTTTTATCTGTAAGTAGCTTTAACAAAATCTAGTATTAGTGCTCTAGTTCAGTGTTGTTTGACTAGGGGACAACCTGCATGGAGTGTGCAAGCTTCCTTCTGCAAATGCGAGGTCTGTTCAAAACGTAGCGCCTTGTGAGTTTCTCCCCTTCCTAAAAGTGAAGAGGTTCATGATAGGACGACGCGAAGCCATGATTGAGGAGGATAGAGGAGAAGAAGCTGAACAAGATCACCAAAAATTATTTTGTTAAAGTGCTTTGAGAGCTTAAGAAACATCTTGGAAGAAGTGTATAATATCTCTGATGTGGATTACTTTGAAGGTCGCAAAATAGATATTCATAAATAAATACACAAGACTCATCATCTCTCATCCTCTACTTTAATATAATATATAAAAACATTGTTAGAATCAAGCGATTTTCGAGATGAAGTTCCTTATCATCATCTTTTCGCCAGACTCATCATTTCGAAGACGAAGACGAATCGGAATGTTCTTGAAATACCAATTCAGACAACCTGCTGAACACACAAACATATGTGTCTCTTAAGTATAGTCTATAGCACATTTTCCCCAACTACTTTATATATTTTCTAAATATTTGGACAAAATCAACACCAAAAACTAAGTGAAGTATATTTCACCTTTACCCAATATACAATATATATATATATATATATATATATATATATATATATATATATATATATATATATATATATATATATATATATATATATATATATATATATATATATATATATATGTATATATGTATATATGTATATACATATTCAACATTTTCAAACTTGTACAAAAGTCTCATTACATTAACTATATAATATTACTATTCATAAGTCTGATAAAACGGACTTAGCTTGGCTTGGAGCTCATTGAGCTAAATGCCACATCAAAAGCGAATTTCGTTGGCTACATAAAATCAACATAATTATTGCAAATTAGGTAAATAACTTATAAGAAATGTGGACTAAGGACGGGGGACGGGCTACTGGGGGGTGATCTGGGAGGCAGCCAGTCAACACTTGAGCGGAGCTGTTTACTAATTGGAAACGCTTTAAATGCCGCCCTAAAAGCAGGCAAAACTTTTTGCTTTAACTCATTTCAAAGTAATTTACCGCAGCCCCAAAAACCAAAGCAACTTCCAGTTGGGGGTCGGGAACTTGGCGAGAGGTGGCTTCAGTGGGCGAGTGGGAGAGTGGGGGAGTAGTGACGACATAGTTAACATTTTATTGGTAACCAAAAATGTAACACATCAATTTTTAAGGCGTTTGCCAGCTGTGATACCCTGTAAGCACAGAGAGTGGATACAAATCGAGGGTATATTGCAGCAGCATATCAAAAAAGGGATTATCATTATTATAAAATCAATTTTAACAAAATTTATACCTCTGCTTAAATATCCATAAGCTATGCATTGTTACCCAATTTTCTGGATTTCAGTTGCAGAAGATGTAGAATAAATGAGGAATACATTTTTTATATGTTCTATGAGGCCGAGTTGAATGGTTTTTCATACAGGGTATTTGCATCGCCTGGCAACTTTAAGAAAACTTCCACTTTTTGTTTTACTCCTCGTCGACTAAAGTGATTTCCTTGTTAGCTGGCTTTGTGGCCAGGCTCAGAGCAGCAGCAACAACAACAAATGTTAAATGGCTTCACAACGGTTGAGAGCGAAGTAAATTGCAATTATTGCGTTGCGTTGCGTTGCGTCGAAAAGTTTTCTCGTTGTTGCCCAAATTGGCAGCCAACACGAACCCGAATCCCAGTCATGCAAAACTATCGATAAACTCTGCCCCGATTTGATTTCAGGTGAAACGCCTCACCATGGGCATTGGACTGCTGCGTGGCACCGAGGATAGCCGCCCCCTCGTCCACAACACCTGCTCCTCCTCCCTAAATTCGGGCTCATCGCAAACCATTTCGGATGGCTATGTGAACGAGGCCATCTGCGAGCCGGACAAGTATGTGGCTAGCAAATTCGGTGACTCCTGCCGCCAGTCCCTGACGGCTCTGGAAACGGCTACACAACGCTTACAGTCCGAACTACCTAACAGCAAGAAATATTTGAGAGAAACATGCAGCGGTAAGAACTACAATCAAATTATATGTCAAATATCACACGATCAGGTGGAAGATGAGTGAAATTCAGATTAGGTATGTCTCCTGATCATGACAGCTGTTATTAACACATTGTTTCTATGTTTCTTCCGACACAGCCAACTCCAGTCCGAAACTGTTTGCTGCAAATTCAGCCTTGCGCCTGGACAACCTTAGCCTGGCCGAGCAGCAGGAGCTGAAGGGCGCCGCCTGGTATCAGGCTGGCATACCCAGGGAGATCTCACTGGAGGTTCTATCCCGCCAGAGTCCGGGCGCCTTCCTAGTACGCCAGAGCAGCACCAAGCCGGGCTGCTTTGCATTATCCTTGCGTGTGCCACCACCTGCGCCCCGCGTGGCACACTATTTGATATTGAGAACCCAGCGTGGCTATAAGATTAAGGTAAGTCAACATTGGAGTTGATTACAGTTGCCAATCATACAACCTACAGATGAGACAACAACAAACTGAAATTCGTAGTTCGCGCTCTTCCTCTCTCTCTCTCTCTCGCTCTCAAGTACAAAGTCTGTAAGTATGTAAATGTGCAAGCCTGATTAACGCTTCGATACCCTTTTCTAAGAATAATCACTCATAAATAGAAATTTTATGCAATGTTCATATCAGACAAAAGCGAAAAATTGCGAGAAACCAATTAAGAGTCAACAAATAGAAAGACAGCAGCTCACGCTCACTCCCTCGCTCTAGCAGGCTCTGTTGCAGCCAAGCAAATGAGAGGCACTAGCCATCTCGCTCGCACCCTCATTTTAGCGAGCCCTGTTGCAGCCGCATATGACGTTTAAGTGGGATTTTTTGTTGTGAAAAAGTTTGTGTTGAAAAATAATTTCCCATTTGTCTAATTGCTCTCTCTCTCTCTCTCTCTCTCTGTCTCTCTCTCTCAGGGCTTCACCAAGGAGTTCAGTTCACTGCGAGCATTGATCACGCATCATTCGGTTATGCCGGAGCTGTTGCCTGTGCCGCTCACCCTGCCACGCCCCCCACACATACGCGCCCATGCACAAACCTATGGCCATGGAGGCGGAAACGGAAATGGCGGAGGTGGAGACTTTGAGATGTACGGATCGCTGAATGATTTTCGCAAAATGATGGCCGATTTGAATGTGTGACGCAGCAGACGTCAGGCGAGCGAGAGCAGCTAATTAATTAAGTAATTATTGTCACATTGATTGAATTAAGCGCCAAATCTGGAGTCTGGTGGTTCTCCTGTCTGGACAGGATAACAATCTGTTTAATTTGCTTAATTGGCTGTGCTGGCGGTTGACGTAGCGACCGAAACACAAAAATCAACCCAAACAAAAAAATCAAGGCAAAAGCCCAAAATCCAAACACAGAAAGAAAAAAATGCAAATTCGTAAAAATGATAATGAAAAATAAAGTGAAGGGAAAAATCAACAAAAAAACTGCAAAAATATGCAATATGAATTCCATATGAAGCAAACATTCGAAAAGTCCAATGCAATTATTTTTCACATTTTTATGCGCTGTTTTTATATGGCGAACGGGTATATGCGGTTGCTGTAATTTTTTCTTCTTATATAAATGGAGTCCTCATATGCTCCATATTATAATCTTGTATAAGAGTATGCGAAATATCCCTTGAAGCGTTTTATAAGGGTGGTATAAGCTCTTCAAATTTACTCCACTAAAAATATATATGTACATTCTCCGTGCTATTGAAATATATGCTAAAGTATACTATATGTTATATACTCCATATCTGTCAACTTCTCTAAAGATCAAATCAATTTTGCCTAAACAAAACTAATATTATTCCATAGCCTGCAGTTTGAGAGCCACTGTTACATGCTAACAGTTTTGCAGTCTTCAAGCTAATCAAAAGACTTTTCCCATTTTTCTTTTTTGACTCATTTGAATGACTTTTAAGCTGTTAACAGAGTATTGTGCAGTCAGATAGACCCATTGTAAGCTTCACACTTGTTTTTTCTGTTCTATTTTGAGAAATTTTTATGGCAGCTGCACTTGTTGCCACAAACGAAATTCTGAATACGTTTGCAAATGGGATTAAATGTTAATGTATTTTTTACTATCTTTTGGAATGCCTTTGCATAATGTTTCCACCAGCTGCCAGTGTTTATTTAGTATAACAAAATCAAATAAATATAAAAAACATTTTTAGTTTTAGCAAAATCTATAGAAGTATTTGATATAACTAATATAAATAATATAAATATATAATGTGGTGTAATATTAACAAACTAAGTAGCTAGGTTTATACAACGAATTATGCATATTTTTTGTTTGCTATATATTGTTTGTAATTTGTGTAATAAATAATATAAAATATTGAGAAGAATTTTAATTTTCATTTTTTCTGCAGTGCTTGAGAACACTGAGAAGCTTTGCAGGCATTTCTATAAAACAATTTTCCCATTTTATAAAATATGTATAGCATTCATTATAACATCAAAATATTTTTTTTTATTTAGATTTTGATTAAATTACCGACTTTTCAAATTTGCCACCAAATAATGTCTGAAATCAGCTGATTGACGAGGGCTGCATCAGAGCTACAGCTGTTGTATAACCGCCCATCGATAGCAAGTGTGACACTATCGATGACAACTATTGTTTAGCTTAACATTTGCAAATTCAACCATTGCTGTTAAAATAACAACAATGTTAAGGTTAACAGAACAAAAATAACCACTGAACGAATCGGCCGCAACGCGCTGTTAATGCTGCTCGTTCGTTCGCAAATTGTTTAAATAAAAAACTTAAATACACAAGCAGCGAGACGATTGCGCTCAGTGGAACGCCGGCTGCTCAAAGAGAGAGTTCCCTATTAGCGGACTAAAATCGAAAAGTGTACCGCGTGCGATTTAAGGCTGGCCAGCGCATAAAACAACAAAAATAAAAAGTAAATGCTGATTAAACGTACTTGAACAAAAAAACTAAAATATGTAATTGAATTAAATGAGAGAGTGCCGAAGTGTTGAGTGCGATTAACTGTGAACAGGAAATTTTTCTGGCTTTTTTGCCACATGTATTTTTATCGTATTTGTGTACTTTATCGATTACGTCGGCGCGCTCAGCATAAAATGAAAGAGAGAAGATGAAATGGGCGAGAAGATGAATGTGTGTAGCGAAACGGGTGTTTGGACTCTTATTTTTTTTTTGCCAGGGCGGCGGTGGTGGGACAACATAAAACATACAAACACACACACGCAGACGCGCACACACACACACACACACATGCAAGCGGGCACTCATCCACGCGCTTACATATGCATGCGTGCATGTTTATATGTGAAAACCTTTGCGGCAAAAAAATTTCACTAGAAATTTTGAAAGCGTTGGGCCGCGAAAAAAAAACCGGATATGATACTCTAAAGCTAAGCTTTCAAACGAAATGAAATGAAAAAATTACCTGAGTGTGTGTGTGTGTGTGTGTGTGGTGAGTGTGCGTTGTGTCTGTGTATGTGAGCTCGTGTGCGTAGACAAATTGTCGCGTGTCTGGCATGCAATTAGCATTCAAATACGCGCATGCATATGTATATATGTATTTATATGCACATATGTATGTCTTTCCATGTTATTTAGTTTATTTTTTCCTTCCCGGCACCTGCCAGCAGCGCCGCTCGTATATTATATGTTTTTCGCGTTTCGTTTTGTTACACATGTTTTTTTTTTCGACTGAAATATAGAGAGAATAAGTGAATTAGACAAACGCAGCCGCCAGACTGTCGCGTGCCTTACCTCAATGCCCCTCCTCTTCTTACTCCACCTCCTCCTACTTAGCTCCTACCACTTTTAACATTAATGCGACAAGTGCATGGAGGCGACTAGCGAAGGTGTGAAATGCGGAAGACAAAACAGAAGATGAAGAAGAAGAAGAGAAGAAGAAGAAAAAGAAGCCGCCGCCGCCATTCATGAATGGATTGCATTTGCGCGCATGTATGTGTGTGTGTGCCAAGAGAGCAGCAAGCGCTATCTTGCTCTGCCCCTCTCTGTCGCACTTGATGTGTTTATGCAAAATCAATGGACCCAACAGGAAGGTCACTCTCTGCAAGCCAAGAAATTTATGCAAGCTTTCTAATTTGTCAAATGCGGGTCAAAATTGAAGAGTTGAAAAGTTACAAAAATGAAATAAAAACAAAATTATAAAAATGAAATCAAATTGTGCATGCGTGTAATTTTTGATAACCATTAGCAGTCTCTATAATCAATGTCCTATATTGTTTTTCTCTCTGTAGAAACTCGCCAACACACACAAACACACTCACACACACACACACAAAGCCACACATACACACAGCTAACCCCCCACTCAAAGACCACACACCAGCAGCACAATGATCAACATGGACATTAGCGTAACGCCCAACTATTCGTATATCTTTGATTTCGAGAACGATTTCATACACCAGCGCACACGCAAATGGATGCTGGAGAACTGGACATGGGTCTTCTACTATTGCGGCATTTATATGCTCGTCATATTTGGGGGTCAGCACTTCATGCAAAATCGACCGAGGTAAGTTTATGCTAAGCTTCTTATATGACATGCCTATAGTGTTAACTCGCTAAGGTGAGCGAATTCAGGCAATAACTTCAAACTAGAAAAGGAAACTTTTTAGTATGCTTTAAGACAGATTTTTACTGTAGTTACACTAAGATACAAGTTAGCCAAGACATAACCTTTAAAGGGGTTTTTCTACTATAGTTAACGCTGTGCGTCGTCATAGGTTTACTGTACTTAATTCTGTTGTCACATCTTTCTATTAATAGGGTTCTCACTGTAAGCCAATATGGACGTCTTGTTTGTTGTCAAAGTATTCACTGTAAATAATTGTATTTCCTGCTCACCTGTTTTACAATTAGCTGCTTTACTGTAGTTATACAGTCCACACCTTGTAGCTGTTCATTGGCAGAGCTTTCACTGTAGCTTATTTTGTCTGTTCGAATTTCGCATGCGTTGCATAATTTTACCTTTCGCTCGCTCTTCAACTCTCTCTCTTTCTCGGCCTCTCTTGCTATTTTATTGTTAACTGCTTTTGACATTGGGCCAAAAGTCCGTCCCAGACACATATGTGTGCGACTGTCTATCAAAAACCCTGAGCCCACTCCAGCAGCTTTTCTTCTTGCTCTCGCAAAAGAAAAGCAATTTGCGGCGCGTGCCTCATTTTCTTATTGGAGCCCCACTCCATTTGTAATTTGTAAGCTTGTCCAATAAGATTTAATATTCGTGGAATTCAGAAGACATTTATAATGCTTATATTGATTGGCTGTTTGTGTGAGTGTAAATTTGATTTTCTGGTAGGTAAGTTTTGCCTTTCAGAATTTAGTTTTAGGCCAAAGCAAACTTTTGTTGTGTACAGAAACCTTTAGAATATGGTTTTACTTCTTATCTGTGAAGCATAAAGAAACTATCTAAAGCCAACAAATGTCAACGCGACAACTTCATTATGAACATTAATTAACATATTTGTGTTTCTAGACTTAACTATTCAAATTGCTATTAGAACTTATCAACTTATGGAACCAACTCAACACATTACTCAGAATATAATATAATATCATATACATAGAGCAATCAGACTTAATATCAACTAATTCAAGTGCAATTGAATTCTAATTAAAGTTAATTTGTTATGCATATATATAAACATATACATGTATGGTATTATATATATATGTTTGCAATAATATGGAATTTCAATGGAATTCCCGTACAGCTGCTTCTCATATGCTTACGCGTAATTATAATTAGTATTACCATGTAAAGTGTTCGCAATTAATCTTTCCACCTGCGCCGGCCTTTATGAACGTAAATTATAGTCCGTAGCACATGGAGTGTTACGTCTTGATAGGGTCACGTTACGTATCCAAAACAAACTTTGCTTAGCTAATTCCTGACAAAAACCAAACACCAATAAAAAAAACAAACAAATTTTCCATGTCAGTTTGACCTCAACAAATTGCTGCAATTTTTCCAAATTTTTCAAAGTGCAATTGCAATTGCAATTGCGACTTCGACTACGATTATGTAATTTGGACTGTCGAATCGTTGACTATTTGAATTGACAGTCGACATGCCAACCCACTAAGGGCGCACGCTATATAGACAGACATAGACCATTTTGGAGTAAGGATTACTTAAAAGAAACTTTCCAAATGTAAACACGGAAAGTATTTACTTTGAAATATGGATGTCTGTAATGCATGTAGAGTTTCCGGAACATAACTTAGAAACTTGACACATTTCTATTAGTTACGATCGTTCATGGAGAGAAAAGAGTATCTTACTTGTTTGTATGTATGTTCTAGTTTTGATCTTACACTTTATAGTAATCTCTGTTTTCCATCTAATGTGACCTAACCTAGATGAGTTATATAGCTCCGAGCACTTTGAATGCAATTTTAACTGCTTTCTTTACTTGTGTTAAGCACTCCAGTTATTTTTTACACAAATACAAAATATTTTCTTTACAGCAATTGTGAACCAAACAATTTTAATCAATGCCAGATTCTTGTGTTTTTCACTGCTTCAAGTGAAACTTTTAAGATTCACTTTATGCTTAGCTTTTCACACCTTTTCTTGTGTCATTTTTTTTACACCTGTGTTCAACCAGCTATACTGAATTTGCACATCTTCAGATACTTTCGATTGTTAGACACACATTTCATGCTGCTTGAAAAACTGAAAACAGAAAAATGTAAAAAGTTTTCAATAATTTCGTTTGTTGACGACAGCCAACTGCAATTTCGCTTGGCCCCCCATTAAATTCAGTTTCTTATCGCAAATGTTGTGACTCTTGTGATCAAGACATTAGTTTCAAGGAGACGTCGACGAAAATAGCTCGTCGATTCTCTTGCTAAATTGTTGCTAAGTTTTGAATGGCATCTGAAGTCTTCTTATATAATGATTATGAAGCGTGACCCACACTTGAGACAAACCTACGCTTCTCTCTCTATCTCTTTGAGATTGTCCAATCTGCTGATTTCGCCCAGGGGCTTGGCTCACATGCTTATGCCTAGATTTCAAATGTTGACCAAATAAATAAATATATATACATATACATATACATATATATATACATATGTATCTGTATATGTATATACAGATATATTTATTCCCTATTTGGTTTGCTTTACACTTGAAATCTTGTTTCAATATTTACACGCAGTGGACTTGGTACAGAAAGGTGCAAATGGGATAGGTTGGCACGGCGTTCAGCACGGATCGCTGATCTGCGTCAGTCAAATGGGTTTTACACAAAAATAATAAAAAGTGCATTTAACACGCTTTATAAATCGCGCTGAGATCATCTTTCGATATTTATTTTTATCTGCCAACTTTAACTCGCCCTTAAACTGCGAATTCTACGCCCTCTGAGATTTGCCATTAACTCGAATATATATAATATACATACTATATACTATATACAATATATTCTATATATATATATATTCATGTGGGTCTGTTATCAGCCCATATTCGCGCCATGTGGAACGCGCTCTTATCAAACAAATTCAGCACAATGTTGGGGCAACAGAAACCGAAATAAAGTGAGCCCCAACAAGCTGGCTGTCGTAATTGTTTATGATATCATTTACCATGATTCACGATAGGGGTAAACTATATAGTAATTCGATCACCGGTTGCACACACCAAAAAACAAACGGTAAATGGTACAGTACAGGCATACTTTTCTTGAAATGAGAATCGCCGAGAAGGCATTCTTTACACATAGTTTTACTTTGTGAATCACAACTTGATTGTAGAGTTGTATTGGCTCCATTCCAATCTTGACTGCATTCCTCTTTATAGCTTTATAGATTATAAATGTTTCTATAAATATTATATCAATTCTTTTGCAAATATGAATTCTAATTGATATATTTCATAATTTTCCCGTTCGCTTTATTGTGTGCACACTGTATATTTACATAAATGTGGCATGGTCGTTTTTCACTTGGAGCCTCAATTCAAAGTCATTTAAATGTGGCCCAAGTTTTTACCCAAATGTGAGTGCAGCACACATGAAATTCAAATCACACACACACACGCAAATATATATCCACCTGCCCTCTCAACATACCCCACGACTCTGAGAAGCATGTCA
Organism: Drosophila leonis; assembly: GCA_035045365.1. Taxonomy (NCBI): domain Eukaryota; kingdom Metazoa; phylum Arthropoda; class Insecta; order Diptera; family Drosophilidae; genus Drosophila; species Drosophila leonis. The sequence continues at coordinate 318,237 of JAWNPC010000454.1, forward strand.
CAAGTGGGCGTGTCTCTGGCTGCTTGGCAACAAATGGCGTAGAGGGGCGCAGGACATCCAATTACCGCAAGGCAACATTGCTGCATGTTTACACTGGCCAACATAGAATGTAACCTCAAAAAGAAAAGGCAAAACAAAACAAATATTTATGCACACATTATAATTAAGAGGAATCACAACAAATAAAAATCTGAAGTGTGCAAATATTTTGTTGCTCAGTGTAGCTCGGCCTCGGCGCGTGTTGCGTGTGCTGTTCGTATATAAAATGATGGGGCTACAGAATCTACAGCATATACGGCCTGCCCGTTTGTGTGTGGGCGTGAAACGCTACTCACAGAGGGAGGGAGAGATAGAGAGAGAGAACGAGATATGACACAGTGAAGCCAAAGTTCTAGGTTTATAGCCATATAGGGTAGGAGTGTTAGGCACATGTTATAGAAGTAGTATTTAGCCAAGTTCGTCAACAAATATTGAACTCTGCTAATTCCAGTTGAATAACAATGAGTTGCTTTATTATAACACAGGCTTTAGCTGACCGAGATGAGAGAAAAAGAGAAGAGAGGCAATTATTAGGCTGGTTTTTCGTGAAATGGCATTGTCAAGCGTGAGAAATTGGTGATTTCGTTTCATTTTCCCCAAACTAATTCAAGTAAATTGCTTAGGCGTTGCCTAGAGTAACCTTTAGACCAGGCAAAATATGGAAATGCTTAATTATACAGATTTACACACGAAAAAAAAAACAATAAATAAGTAAAATTTTTAAATTGAGAATCACATATAGAATGAACTAATTCTTTTTTTCAGTTTGATTTAATTTGTTTTTTGCCTTAAGAGAAATACTGAGTAATTGTGGGTAAAGCACTGTAGGAAATTAGTTTATTTTCGTACCAGCCCACATAAAAACCAAACAATAACTGTAACTGTGCGACTGTGTGTGTGTAAAAATTACAGAGCAGTACGCACGCCTGGCCTATAAATACCCCCAACCAGCTACACTCAGTTTAACCCGACCTAAGCAAACGGTAACAAAAAAATGTCCCTTTTATGTCCCTTTATGTGGTGCCAGCACGCAAGCAACTAAATTTCCCCCCTCCGGCGCACAGTGTCCTGGCGCGTGGGAGCAGAGGAAATTATATTTAAAATATTAATAATTGCTGTAGATGAAATGACGTGTCGAGTGGGCGTGTCGGCAAAATAATTACCGCAAAGCATTTGCAATTACAAGCGGCAACAGCCACAATAACAGTTATTTATGCACACATACATACATACAGAGACAGATAGAGACATATGTATATTAGGCTTTTATTGAGCGCAAGCAACAATAAATTTGGATGCCATGAGTAAAAGTGAAACTTTAAAGGTTGTCAGAAAGAAATAAACCGTTAGCTGTGACAAGTCCCAGTGGTAGGTAGTAGAAGAGAGTAATCGACAGACAGACAGAGAGAGAAAGAGAGCAAGAGAGCATGTTACTAAAGTGTGTCATTTAAATATTTACGAAAGCCCACGTAACAACAACAACAACTGGCATCAACCAGAAATGTAATCAAAGCAGAAATTCAATTCTGCTCGCCCGCGGCTGCATCAAAAGCTCAGCTCTCTCTCTCTCTCCCTCTCTCTCTCTCTCTCTCTGTCTCTGCCGCTCTCTCGCTCTCTTCACGTGCAGCAGCATCTGCGTTGATCATGCCACATTTACGCTTTTACTTTCGACATCAATTCGTGTTGTTTACCTTTTTGATTACTACAGCTGCACCTGCTCGCATTGCTGTCATTCTTCAAAAATTTGCGCATTGCTGACCTTTAAAATGTTTAACACACTCCCTCTCTCTCTCTCTGTGTTTTTCTCTCTCACACACTCATTATGTATTACAGAGCGTACATTTAATTATGAGTGAGCTTAAGGATAAGATAAGACTTTTCATTTCTGATATTGGTCTAGACAGTTTAGTTTTAATAGAAATTGGGAATCTGAAGCACACACACCTGTTGATTAATCTTAAACTCTAAATCAACTTTACGGCAAGGCTTATCAAAGCATTTAAAATTCATCCATTCAAAGTTGCAATTAAGGTTAACTTTAACTCTGACCCTGTGAAGATTACGCAAGTCCAGCAATAATATTGGTCAAGAGGTCAACTATTAAAGACGGGCTTAATAATTATGCATAAACAAATTTAAAAATAAAATTAAGTTGACAGTAACTAAAACAGGGAAACCGCAAAAAAACAAATGTTGCAATGCAAAATCATCAACAACAACAACAACTAAATGTTGGCCAAATTAAAATGAGAGAAACACAAAAATTAAATTGCCGTCAACTGCTATGAGACAATGTTGCGAATTTGCGGCCCAAAAGGCAAAGCGAAAACAGCAACAGAAACTGCAAATCAGCCGCAAATCAGCCATAAAGAGCATATACATGCATATTTCTTATATACTTGCGTTATATACATATATACACACACACTTGCATAATTGAATGTGTATCAGCATGTCTGCATAAATCAAATCCGAAAACAAGCATTTGATTACGTTTGCTTCATTATAAGTCGTCGTGTCGGCGCTCTCTTTTGCACTCTCTTTCACTCTCCCTCTCGCTCTGTGTGTGCCCACTCTCTCTTTGTTTACAGTTTGTGCAGCTTGCATAATTCCTAAAAAGTCCAGCGCATTGCAAAATCTGGTTTCGCTCATTGCCAAGGAGGGGAGGAGGCAGAGAGCAGTGAACACTTTGCTAACTATATTGCTCTCTCGCTCTCACACACTCGTACGCAACTGATGCCCGCTGCCTGCTGCTTATGCAATTTTCGCCAAGTGAAAACTGACATTGGAATTTGAGCACTCTACTCTTTTCCCCCTCCACTGTTTCAAGCATCATCAATCGGGCAGATCGCTACACCCAAAATGCGAGCACAGCAAACCGGACACAAAGTAGGCGCCGGTCCGCCGCACCGCGCATCCAAACACGGGGACGACCTGTGCCCTATCAAAAATTGAGCTTCAAAGGAACATTTGCAGTCCCTTCTGCCGAGAAGCCAAGCTGCCAAGCGATTAGCAAGGCCTATTGGTTTTCCTTACTCATTATGTTTTGGCACGATTTGAGAGTTGCGGCCACAGCGTTACTCATGAACGGCCGGCCAAAACGGTTTGGGAATTGTAAGGGTAGCAAAAGTGTTGAAATTCCCAACTGCAGCATCGTTGTGCCGTGGCAAGTTGCCTTTGCTTGCTTGATTCATTTAAGTAAAACGAATTAAATTGCTTCTTTTTTTTGCGTTTTGCTTTTTACTGAATTGTTCCAGAATCTAGATATAGTTTGATATAGCATAGCTGTAAATTAATAGAGCAGCGAGCAGCCTTAGCAGCAGCAGCTACAATACAACAACAACAGCAGCAGCAGCACACGCAGCTTAATTGTCCATTGTCTCTGTGTGTTTCTTATCTGTGACAATTTAGTGCTAAGATAGATATATATTATATAGACACTGCCTGGCATGCAAATATCTCAACTTGTTTGCTCTTTGAGGGCCTATTAATTCAAATCAAGCTGTGTTTCAACTGCTGATTTGATATATTATAAGTAATTCCTAAACAAGAAATGGTAAACATAGTTAATTAATGTCTATTGATAGGGTTTATAAGCTTCAAGCATATAAAACTTAGTCATAAAGTGCCCACTAACCTGAAAACTTTGGACTCAAACTCTAAAAATAGATTTATCACTTGTGGAAATTAACTAGAAAACTTATTGATTTATAGAGCTGTTAGGAAATACATTTGATATATCGCATATATACGTATATGTGCTGTACAATGTAATATATATTTTATATATTTTATATATCCAGTAATGTAGACTTTGTAGACTTGGAGCTAGAGATTGAAATTTGTAGCTCAAGGTTTTTGTGATATTATTGCTTGATCCATTCAGCTCAATATGTCTAATAATTTGGTATAATGAAAAGAACACGCCATATTCCGTCGAGCTTCGATAAAAGCCTATCAATATTTATTTTTTTTCGACTGATATTATAAGTGATTTTGATGAGTAATACGAGCGATAAGATTTGGAGCAGACAAAAGGTTTTTCCTTTCTTTTTTTTTGAGAGTGTAACAATATATTTATTTCAATTGTATTTTAATTGCATTTGCCGTTGGATGGAAATACTATTGATAGATTAGCTGGCTGACTAAGTCGTTGACTGATTACTAGTATTTTTTACTATATATATATATATATATATATGTATATTATATAATTATTGTACATATATATGTTTTTTCTGTTGACCGGCTTTTGACTCAGCCCCGGCACGCCCTTGAGTCATGCTCTTTCCATGTTGACGGTTTTACGGGCTACTCAACAATAAACAGAGATCGCTTTAAAAACCATATATATAAATCGACGTATATATGTATATATATATATACAGATATATATAGTTTAACGCTCATTAAACATGCGAAACATGTTCGAAGCAAAGGGGAAGCTTGCTATGAAAAAATTTCATTAAATATAATCAAAAATAAATTATTAACTTTGGGAACTTTTTAGCACATGTTTTAGCCATATAATAAATATATGCCAGAAAGTGGAAAAATTATAATAAAAAACATATATGCAAAATATCAATTTCCTATATGAAAGTTGAACGATCGTTTAGTGTAATTTAGTATGCATCTAGTATACTTGCTAAGTAAACTACATGATGAATCTAACTGTATAAGCTAAGATTGATTCACTAACTTCCGGGATGAAACACTTCTATCAGAAATATTTAATGATGAAGATCTGTACAACTGGAGATGAATATGGAAATAGTATAATCAAGAATCAGGTATTTGATGATATAAACAATGATCAAAATGATCAGTTTATGTGCATCAAGACTACTAAATGAAGTCTTACAGGGTTTCAGCTGATAATACCTAATCAACTATGATCAGCAAACGCTCGTATATGATAAAGCTAATCTAATCAATGCACAGCATCCACTTGATCAGCTCAAGTAATCATCAATGAAGATTCGATTGTTTCTATGGAGAAGACTATGCGTAGCTGAGCACCTTGTCCTTCTTGAAGGGTATATATACTATATACATATATAATACTATGTATGAAATGATAGTAAATGACGTGCCGATCGCGCCATTTATATAGATTTATTTTTTGTTTGTTGATTCACAAATGCTGAGAGATCTGATAATTAAAATCAAAATGCTTTGACTTCGTGTTAACCTTTAATGATTAGCCAGATAACACATATGTATATACATATATACATATTTATATGTATGTGTATATATGTATTTATATACATATATGTTTTATTAGTGGGGGCATGGAGTGTAACGCGTGTCGCGTAAATTAAGTTTGATCTTTAGGCCAACTAAGTAGCTAAATAATAAACACTTCATGAAGTGAATGACAAATGATTACTGCATAGATTATTGTTGCTGTTGCTATTGTTGTTTGCTCCCACTGCTCCCACAGCCCCGCCCCATTAACTAACTCAACTGAAAATCAACTTCAAAGTTTGTTGATCTTTGCTTATTGCAATGCAATATTTGCATATTCATGATCACTCAAAGTCACACAGAGAAACTATGACGAAAGACAGACAGAGTTGAAGTTCTTGACGTCAATTTCAAATGCATATAAAGTCGAGAACTAGTTCAGATATTTCTAAAAGCTGATTGCAACTGCTCTAAAGATGCCTGTATCTCACTCTCTCTATATTATTTTTACAGATTTCAACTGCGTGGCCCACTTATCATATGGAACACCCTGTTAGCCATGTTCAGCATAATGGGTGCTGCACGCACTGCGCCGGAACTGTTGCACGTACTACGTCATTATGGACTCTTCCATTCGGTCTGTGTGCCCAGGTAAAATATTTGCATATTTTTTTGGCAAGCTCAAAACCTGATCTCTCACTCCCATTCTCGCCTGCAGTTACATTGAGCAAGATCGTGTGTGCGGCTTCTGGACCTGGTTATTTGTGCTGAGCAAGCTGCCGGAGTTGGGCGATACGATATTCATCGTATTGCGCAAACAGCCATTGATCTTCCTGCACTGGTATCATCACATCACTGTGCTGATCTACTCGTGGTTCAGCTACACCGAATACACCAGCTCCGCCCGCTGGTTCATTGTGATGAACTACTGTGTGCACTCCGTGATGTACAGCTACTATGCGCTCAAGGCGGCTCGCTTCAATCCCCCACGTTTCATCTCAATGATCATTACGTCGCTGCAGCTGGCCCAAATGATCATCGGCTGTGCGATCAACGTGTGGGCGAATGGATTCTTGAAGACGCACGGCACCCAATCGTGCAATATATCGCAGCGCAACATCAATCTATCGATTGCCATGTACTCCAGCTACTTTGTACTGTTCGCACGCTTCTTCTACAAGGCCTACCTGTCGCCCGGTGGCCACAAGAGTCGTCGCATGGCCGCCTCGCTGGTGGCACAGAACACGGCCAAGTTGTCGAGCCCCATATCCACATCCGATGCGGGCATGTCTAGCAAATATGTTGGCGAAGATGCACAGGCTGCCTACATGCGCAAGGCGAAGGCACAGTAGAGCCTAACTGTAATGTAACTGTAATGCGCCCCTCTTCCCTCTGGCAAGAAAAGGCTAAGGACATTTAATTTATGCATTAGCGGGATGTAAAAGTTGTTTTTTTAGTTTTAAAACCAGGCGAAACTCAAGACACACCAATACACACATACACACACACACACACACACACACACACCAACACACACTTACACTCACACACACCAACACACACTCACACACACACTGGCGCATATACGAGGGGCGTTTGATCAATTTTAATTATAAGTATAGAGTTTTACCAGGCAAAACTGGCTTACACACCCCATCTATATATATTTATTTATATATATATATATATATATAATTCTCCACATATATATATATATATATATTTATATAATGTCATGTACATAATGAAATTGAAAATTTAAAGCCAAGTCGAGTCAGTTAGGTGTTTTTTGTAAAAAGTTAGCTATGGAATGGAAGAACTTTTGCCAGACCATAAAGAAAAGAGTCAGCTATATATATATGTATATAGATTATATATATATACTATATCTGTATAATCAGCCCCGAGCCGTGTGCAGTTTAAGCCTAAAGTTTGTCTCCTAAACACTTCGAGCATAGTTTTCCATTTTGTTTTTTTACTGTAAAAAAGAAGAGAAATAAACAATATTTAACATTTATGTTCAACACATTCTCAAATGATGTTCAGATCCTACAAATACCTATCTATATATACAACTAATTATATATATATTCATATATAACTCTAACTGTTTGTGTTAACTTTTTGCTCCATTCGATATTCTGGGCAGAGAACTCGAAAGTCAATAAGAAAAATGCAATTCTTAGGTTAGTTTTCAAATTGCGCAAATTGTTAAAAAAAAAAAAAAATAAGAAGAAGAAGAAGACAACATATACTATATTCAACAACTAATTTTTGATAAAAAAAAAAAGAAGAAAAAACAAAAAACAAAAAAAACGTGGCAGGGGCATGCATTTAGTTTCGATTTTTTAATTTTTGAAGAAATTTGTAATGAACCAGATCAAAAAAAAAGTTTCTAACGGAAGAAAAAGAACGTAACAAAGCAAATGTTTAAATTATATATTTATATTTGTAAGAAAAACGATAAAAAAAAAAAAACAAAACAAGCAAAAAGTCCTACTTCAAAAGTTAATTTAGTATAAACGAAGCAGACAACAAAAGAGACGTAGATAAAGAAAGAGAGAGAGAAAAGAAGAGAAAGCTGAAGTCATAAGGAACTCGCATGCGTTCCTAAGCGAGAGTCATAAAAAACAAAAAAAATGTGAACACAAAATTCAAAAACAAATGGAATTTTTTGTCGGGTAATAATTTAGTAAACAACAAAGAGGAAAAAAGCTTAGAAAACGGATAAATAAAACGTAACAAAAGGAAAAGGAAATAACAAATGTGTTTCATTTCATGTGCTGGTTGCTAAGCAAGAGTCACCCTGTATTTGTTTCAGTTTGTATTGCCTGCATGTTCTATGTAAAACAGCAAGAAGGCAACAAAAGTATGTAGATCATCAACGTGGTAACGTATAAAGCTACAAAACAGATGTAAATGACATTCCAATTGGAAATATACAGCAGAAGATCAATTTCTAATTTCAACATTTATCAGAATGGAATCGAACTAAGCACAGCAGCATAACAGCTGCTGCAATTATTCCAATTGGATATTTGATCGAAATTAAATTTCTTTCAATGGATGGTCTGTTGGAATTGAGAGAGAAACTTAAGAAGGTAATGTATAACAACATAACATCTGCTAACTATTCCAATTGGACAGTTAACATAAACTACTTTTCTGACCATTGCTCCTGTTGGAACTGAGAGTGTAACGGACAAATTAAAAATTTTGGCAAAGCAAACCCTTTTTTCGAATATTTAACTTTAAAACATTTTCTAATTACACATTATTTCAAAGATCACAGTTGTCTTGATATAGGCCTTGTTCCAGATACCGTAAATAATTGTAAAATTAAAGTTGATAAAAATTCAAAACTAATTTTCGCACCTCACCTGTACCCAATTTACCGTTAATAGAACTCAGCTCAAAGCAAATGCTGTAGGGGGGGAAAACATTTATTTTTGTGGAAAAATGTTTTACTACTACATTTATGTATACATATATATAATATTATTTTTTGTCTTTTTCTTTATCGAGAAAATGTAATTCTCCAAAAATGTTACGATAATTAAAATATCGTTAAAATTTTGTAATACTAGACTAGAAAATGTTTTGCTAAAATACTTAAAAAGTATCTTTTGCGTGACTTTGTGTGTGTATGTGTTTAAGAGAGAGTCTCTGTGTCTATGTATGTGTGTGTGTGTAACTGTCTCTAAGTAAACGCACATTTGAAGACCCTAGAACCTAGACATTATTATAATTATTAGTAATATACGATAGATTACAAAAAGATCCGGCTAAGCTCTAAAGTATTACACATATACTACATATGGCATATATGTAAGTATTTTATGATGCATGCATATTAGTATATATAGTATTCTTATGTGGAAAAACAACCGCAAGTTGAGTCCAGCCAAAGTTCCAGTTGGAATGAGTCAAATAAAAAGAATGTATTTTTGGCTACTTTGTGTTTTTTCTTCGAGTGTATAATTCAATGCTTCTTTTTAATGCATATAAACAGTATTCATTATAAACAAAAACAATAAATTATAATAAGTATTAAAGAAATGCCAAAAATGAGCAAAATAAACATAAAAACATGACCACAACTTTTTTCAAGCCATTTGCGACTTATTTTAATGTTTTTTTTTTCTCTTTTTTTAGTTTATAGTTTGTTGTTGCGTTTCGCATTGTCCCGTGACCTATGCGTGTTTGTTTTTCTTTTTCTTTTCTTTTTTACCAATAATTGAATTACAATGTTTGAATTTTAGTCACCAAACTGTTTAGAAATTAAAAGCAAATGTTGGCAAAGAATTTGTTTTGAATGTTGCGTGTGTTGTTGGCGCTCATGGTTGTTTGCTTGGATTGGTTGTTGTTGTTGTTGTTTAGATGGTTGTTGTTGGATTCCTAACTCGTTCACTCTCCTCGTGTTGCTGCTGCTGTTGTTGTTGGTAAACAGCCTCCCGATATTTGCTTCATTTGCGTCGACTGCACACAGTGCTCCAGCCTCCAGAGTCCAATTGTTGTTGTTGCCTTGGCTGCTTGGTGCAGGTGTTGTTGCTGCTGCTTTTGTTGTTATTAGTAGTGGAAGCAACGTGTATAGTAGACGCAGCAGCATCATCTCACTTTTTACCGGGAGGCGCTATTGGTTGGCCGCGCTCCTTGCCACGTAATTTTATGCCAACCACACGCTCCATTTTGCCAAGTATCAAATTGTTGGGAATTCCACGTCCAGCTTCATAGTCCGTGACCACCTGCTGTTTCTCGCAAATTTTCTATATCAAATATATGAGTTTTAATTATTTGTAATCTGAAATTTTTTTTTTTAATTTATCTTTACCGTGGCCAAGTCCTTTTGGCTCATACCCTTGCCTTGGCGTCCTTGCTGAATTATTTTGCCAACATCTAACGGTATCTTGTCATGCCGTAATTCTTCAGTCTCACGATCCAGCTTGGCAGTGTTCTTAGTAGTCACATGCTGCTTGTTGGTGCCAGCACCATCTAAGTAGAAAGTACAAACGCGTTCTAATTAGACCTATCAATAACAGTGAGCTCTTATCCAACTACATTTGAAAGGTGTGTTAGAACTGGTTCACACACCGAATTAGCAGTGCAGACATTGATCTAGGTCAGCTGAAAAAATCCAATTGAAGAAAACACACTTTCATATTAGACCAATCAATAATAAATCCAATACAGTGAAGACACGCTAATAAGCAAACATTTTATATTTTGAACAAAAAACGTTTCAAATATGTTCCGAAACTAATTCATGAACTGAACCAGCAGCGTGAATGCTCTTCAATGAGTACGGAATCACATCAGATAATTAGATAAGCGATCTGGTTGGCATAGATTCAAATTGTCAACAAAACAATCAAATTATTCACAATATTATAATTTTAATAGCAATAATATTGATATTCTATGAATAATTTAGTCTACGCTCACTCAATATTTTGTCGCTTGCTATTCGCTATTTACAGTTTTCACTGTATTTCGTTTATAGGTCAGCGCCAGACACTGGCAAAATGGCCGGCGATCATTTAATTGAGGAGTCGCAAAACTTTCAAGACTTTGTGAAAATGCAAAAATATTGTGAAATTGATCGAATACTCACGCAAATGCATGTATGTATGTGTGAATGTACATCTACACACACGCACACATTCATAGTAAGACACTTTTAAACCGCTAAAAACAACAACAACAAATGCCACGCCATTCACATCGAGTATAAATTGCAGCAGCGGCAGCTGCACCTCCCACCCACCGGCCCGCTCAAAAAAATGAAATAAAGTAAAAGACGTCGCAACCTACCGCCCTCAAAGGAGGCTAGAAGTTTGGTTACTTTCGTCGTGGTTCACTTTTACTCACATTTTTGCTGCGTGTCGACGGCAACACCTTGGCGGCGTGCCTGATTAACAGCTGATTCGGTCTTCAGTTGGCTAGACTTTGGGGCCTTTTTCCTTAAAACAGTTACCGTATCCCAGTCCGACATCTTTTTATTTTTGTATGGCGTAAATATGAAATAAACATTGAACGTGTAGCAAAAGCATGCGGCACATTTATGTCAAGGACAAATAACTTACATTTGACTGCTTTGTTATTAATGCTTTACTTAGTATGAATATATATAGTGACTATTTTGTAATTAAAACTAAAAATTCCAGAACTATCTATATATGTGTGTGAAATATCTGTACGGTGTGACTCGAAGAGTCGTGTGGTTGTTTGTGAGCGGAACTAGTTCGATAACCTTCAACTTAACATATTTTTATTCACGTGAAGTTGGCTGTGCGCAATTGCTCTACTCACTTGATGTTGGCTGCGCGCAATTCGGAGCAAACGCTAAGTTGGCTGCGCGCACTATCACCCAGTTGTGTTATTTGTTCGTTAGTTGAGTGCGGTCACACTAGCAGCTAGTCGTCTTGAAAATTTTACTTAAGTCGGTCGGGTACGCTGTGTCGTGCGGGTGGCTCATTTTTCTGTGCGTGTTTGTGTGTGTGAGTGAGTGTAATTGAAAAAATGCAAAGATATAGATAACTTCAAAGCTGCACTTACACACAGCTACAAAGCAAAAAGAAACGAACAGCAATTTCATTTTATGGTGCTGCAAATGCAAAATATGTGAGACGCAGACGCAGCAGCTGTGCGAAAGACGTAAGACGGGCAGACAAAGTGCATTTCAGGGCGTGTTTGTAAGCCCTAGCCAGACTCCCTCCACTTCAGCTACCCCCTGAAAGCACTGGCGCACTCAACAAATGAAACAACACACAAAAAAACACAAATTTTAATTGTTGTCCACCCACACACACATAAAAAGTTCAAAGAAAAAAATCTGATTGGCAATTTCGCAACATCCTTGAATTTTGTCTACTCTCAATTTGCAAATTGGAGTAGCAATACGAGTGCGTGTGCGTGTGTGTGTGTGTGTGTAGTGTGTGGAGAGCGCATCTCGTGAAAGAAAGAAAAGAGACGACGACGCACGAAAGAAAATGTGTAGAGCAGCAAATTAAAATAAAGCAAGTGCAAATGCGATAAAATATATATATAAATATATTGTATAAAAGAAAAAGAAAAATTATTGCAGCTGCAGCTAAAACGAAATTTTGAGAGAAAAAAAATATATAAAAAAGTAAATAATAGTGCATAATTTGGGGTGCATGTGATTGGAAGGATGGGCGCACAGCAGGGCAAGGAGCGCGGCTCCCATTCGAGCGGTGGGGGCGGGGGCGGTACCGTTAGCTGTATCGGTGTCGGTAGCAGCAGCAGTCCCGTTGCATCCGGCTCGCCGCACTGCATCAGCGGCGGCAACAGCGGCGCCTCCGTTGGCGGCCTTAGCTCGAACTCCACTTTGCGCAACTCTCGCATGAAATCACATCAATCTTCAGGACATGGCAGCATCAATTCCAGTGGCTCCTCGGCGCATCGCAGCGGCGGTGGCGGTGGCGGCGGCGGTGGCTCCAGTGCGAATCACAAGGATAATCGCTGCAATCCCAGCGTCGGCTTGAATATATTTACCGAACACAATGGTAAGTAACATCATGTATATATGTTTATGTGTCTGTGTTTGTGTGTTACATACAAGTACACCAACACACACACACACACACGAGTGTCTTGTACAAATGCATTATTACACACATATATACAAATGCACTTACTGTGTGTATACACTAACATACACATAGCCTTTACATTTGACAGCTCTCACTCTCTCTCTGTCTCTCTCGCTATCATTCTCAATCATACTCTCATGCATATACACTCTCTCTCTCTCTGTCTGTCTCTCTTTCGCTTGCTCCTTCTGCACTCTGTGGGCGGCTGCTCTCTCCAATTGAGCCAATTTCTACTATTCATTGCTTCCGTTTTATTCAAAGAGCGGAATGTGCGCTCTTGTTGTTGTTGTAACTGTTGTTGCCGGCATTGGCCATAGTTTTACTTAGTGTTGTTGTTGTTGTTGTTGTTGTAGTTGTAGTTGTTGCTGCTGCTCGCTTTTGTTTACAAGCGTAAACAGAATTTCGAGGCACGCGTCGAAGAAATGAGACGAATTTGAAATTATTTTTGAGGGCGGTTTCGACTGCTGTTGCCGCCGCCGCTGCCGTCGCTATTGCTGCTCCTTTTAATATGCCCCCGTCATCCTCACACCCACACCTACACCCTTCTGCCGCTCAGCAGTGGTTGAAACAGCCGCAGCAGCAGCCACCAACAACCACCCCCACCCACCCCGTCATAGAAACTAGTCGACAGGCATTTCCTGCGTTTTTCCTTACTCACGCATTTTATTTGCCATCCTTCCTCCTTATTTGGTTTTCCCTTATTCCGTTGTTTGCTTTGGCAAGTTGTAACATTTCCCTTTTCGCTCTCCCTCTCTCTCTCTCTCTGTGTGTGCTTCTCTTAATAGCTTTTTTATGTTCCTGTTGCTGTCCTACCACAATGGGTGGAGTTGGGGTGCTGTATATTAAGTTAAATAGCGAGCCATCAGCGTGTAATTGTCATAATCTTATTGGGAAAAACGTTATTAATTTACACCTGCACGTTCATAACTCATAAGGCATACAAATGCATGACATTTAAGTAAAAGTCTAATGATAAGTTCTCCAATGGGGCAACTGTAGGTTTACCTACACTTCACATTTTACTTGTGTCGGCATTCCAATTGGATTAGCCAGCGTTTTAAGCGTCTTGAATAATTAACTTCGCTCAAATCAAATTGCCACTCAAACCAATTGGAAGGCTGAGATTGGTCTTGAAAGTAGTTCCAATTTAAGAAGCTTTTTTCTTTTTTCGATTATTTGCTGCGCTTATTGTTGTTGCACTGCAATTTGTTTGCAATTATAATTATTTATTTATAGGATTAAATCGCTTTTATGATGAGTATTACGAGCGAACAGTCTTCAACTGATAAGCGACCCGTTTAATTTGTTATGTGACCGCATTGAGTCACAGATTGCAATTTTGCTAGCAGCAGCTCAGTATGCAGTATGCAGTGAGCAGAAGAAAAGCTAACAAATCTTTGTTTCGGTTCTTATTAAGCGAAAATTAAAACAATATGTATAGAGTTTATCTGGTATTTTATTGCAGCTACAAGTTTGATAAAAGCCACAAGAAATTGCATGCAATTAAATATGCAATATATATATAAATATGTATAAATATGTGTATATTTGTATAGCTATAAGTGAAATACTAACCACAAAGCTTGCTCGCAAATTAGAACTTATATATATACTCGTATGTGTGTGGTATATGTGTATATATTTATACATATCGAGGCATCGAATAACCCACAACGCAAATAAAAATAAAATTAAACACGTTTCGCGCTATTTATGAGCAAGCTAACTTTTTGCTCGCCCTCTACGTGAGCAGCATACTAGCCTTTGTAGCTTAAAGTTCAGCGCCGAGCGAAAAACTAACCTACGTTTTCCCACACGAAAAAATGATTCAAGTAAATTGCAATCGAATGCTGAAATTCACATAGAAGATGCAATATTTGACGTGGTTTTTGTTGTTGTTGTTGTTGCAATTACAAAATTACATTGTAAAAGTGTGTGTGTCTGGTAGACAGATTACAAGGCAGCAACCGCAGTCGCGACTCGCGACCAGGTCGAATGCGACAGACCGAATGGCAGCCGCGAATTCAAAATGAAATCACACAGAGGGACAGACCTCCAAATGCGACAAGCAAACAGCTAAAATTGCTGGCAATTGACAACAAGGCACAGTGGAACAAAAGAGCGAATTTTGTACAAATGTTTTTTTGTTATTCGAAAATGTTTTTTACTATTATTTAAGTTTTTTTTTTAATTTTTAATATTTTGAAAAGGTTTCTTTATTATTATTCAGATCTTTTATTATTAAAAAATGATTTTTTTTTTATTATTTTAATCAGCATTGAACGGTTCATTAAAGTGAACTTCTGCGTTGAATAATACAATTTAGTCAAAACTCTGTCTCAGTTGATCAGATGTTAATGCACTAAAACTTCTATTGAACTATTCAGATGCCGTTAGTACGATAACTGATACGATTCAAGAGTTCATTTACAACTAAGTAGTATATAAAGTTCATGAACTATTGAAGTAACTGAATTGGTAAATGTGAATGAAAAAATGAAACTGTAACTTAATGATAGAGAATTCATCAGAGAGACAGAATCGACTTTTAGATTAGAGTAGGGGCTGATAGGCGCTTTCAAATCTTCGTTAAGTGAAGCGCGAACATTTTAACCGCTGTATCAAATTGAACTAGAAAAGCCCACTCTATCCTCGTAATCAAAATTACCAATTCGCTATATAAACTTCAAATTTTTGAATTTATATTCAGATATATCACAAAATTGCAAATTTCGTCACACTGTGCGTCTGTGAGTTTAACAGTTGTAGGCGTTGGCGTTGGCACATTGGTAGGAATTCGACTAAAGTAAGAGTCGAGTTATACGAGACGCTGTAATTAGATACGTCTTAGAGGCAATAGAGCAATAGGAAGATATACAAATGGATATTGAATTTTGGATACCGCTGGGAAAGCAACGACGACTGCTGCTACTGCTGCTGCTGCTGCTTCAGTGGAGCTGTCAATTGCAAATAGTTGAGCATTGGGTGTGGGAATGAGCTATGATGAAAATGGAGAAGAACGTGAAGGGCGCAGAAAGACGAAGAGCTGGAGGAGGAGTAGGAGGCATCGCTGTCTTTCATTCGCATTTGGCGACGCGTCGCCGTGTCTCAAAATAGCCTCGAAGTGAGTTGCAAAACTCCTTGAGTGTGCGAAGTGTTTGTCAATTTCTCCCTCTCTCTCTGTGTCTGTCTGTCTCTCCCTGTCGCCGTCTTTCTCTTTGGTAATGTGAGTAGCCTGGACGGAAGAAGGCGGCAGGCGGGAGGAGGCGTCAATGGCCGTTGGACTGGACTCTGCTTTTTTTGCTGTTTACTTGCAACATGCAAGCGGCAAATTATGAGACGAGGCAAATGAACTTTTCACATGGCTAATGGACGCCACACGCACAGCCACTAGATGATGATGATGTCTGTGTGCGTGTGTGTGTGTTGTGGACACACGGCAAACAGGTGACGCGTGTGGAGTCAGCTTTGTGTTGGCTTTGCAGCTTTCCCACTCGCTTACAATTATGCTAATATATAAATATTATGCTTCTTGTTATAAAATATTTATCTTTTAGATGTGAACTTAAAGTGTTACAGAATAATAATTAACAACTTATTAAAGTAATGATATTTCAAATAGATAAGGATTTAACTATGTTAAACATTGTATCCTTAGGATTTTCAAGAACTAGACTGTAGCTACGATAAATATAATACATAATATAATATCTCACACCCATAATTTAATGAAGGCAAAAGTCCTCACTTCAAACATAACATTACACTAAATGTCGGAACAGAGCAACAGAACCAGGTCTTTTATTAACATACAGAGTCTCCGTAGTATTGCTGCAAAACTTGTCTTGGCTTCACCTTTTATTACTTTCAATTTGTTTTTGTTGTTGTTGTGTTTGTACTAATTATATATTGTTGTCCAATTAAGTATTTTTGTTAGTCGCAGCAAAAGGCAGTCAATAATTGACTCCACATTTAACAGTGTTAAACAGCTAACAGCGCTTTAACATGCAATTAACAGAAGTGCCGTGTTGCAGGCGTTGCGTCTCCACCTTTTTGTGACTTTGTGTTATTTGGCTTTGCCTTTGCCGTTGCCTTTGCACTCGATGCATTCTTTCTATTATTAGCCGCCTCGTATCTGCTTCTTCTTTTAATTTCTTTTTATAATTTTCTTTACTTTTACTTCGACTTCGACTTCGTCGTTGCCGTTGCCGTTCCCATTGCCTGGCATTTCCTGGCATTTGCCAGTTCCACCAAAGTGCCACTCATCGTCATCATTATTATTGTTTTTGTTTTTGTTTTTGTAGTTGTTGTTGCTGTTGTTGTTACTGTTGCATGTCGTTTCGTTGCTGTTTTGGGGCCAAAGGGCTGTTTTCGATCAAGCTCGTAAATCCTTTCGTGCCTCGCTTTGCGTGCATTGCAATGCACTTTGATGTTATTTTTAGAGCCCAATGCCAGTTCCAGTCTGTCCCTATCTTCTGTTTATTGTATATTCACTGTACTATGTATGCCCTACAATCCAATAAGAACATGAATTCGAAAACAAACAGCTGTGCGTACAAAGTCTAATTAGCATTCGTAGCATATGTAAGAATATTAATAAGTAGTCATTGTCACTGTTTACACTTGGGCCAATCGAAAGTGTTCCAATTGGAGTAAAAGTTGATGTTTACATGTTGCTGAAAATCAACCTAAAATCTATATTATAAAAGTGTATCTATAAATGAATATTCATATATATCCATAATATCTGTCACTAGCTCTGCTTAGCCGTTGCTCTGTTAGGAGGTTTGTTTATTTTTAAAATATGTTTCCTAAACGATTTATTGCCTGCTCTGCTATAAAATCGAAAGAGAATTATTGTTTATTGTGAACACTACTTGTACACTATATACATAAGAGAAAGAGATTGTGAGATTGTGCGAAGGAGATAGAAAGAAAATGCATAAAAGTTATAAGAACTTTCGGAAACATTATACTGACTGCAAGATTTTTTTATCAAGTCACCAAGAAAAAGGGTCAGAGAATGAGAGAGGAGAAGATATATAGAGGGAGAAATCATAAGAGAGTAATGTTCACTTAAATTTAGCTTTAGTCATTTACATATTATGCTCTTCCTGTCACATTATTAAACGTTGCAGGGCCTACAAAAGTATTTCTTTTTAAATCATATAAACCAAAAATACTGATCCTCAGCTAAAGCACAAAAAGTGTTTGTATCTAAGACAATGTAGTTTCCCAGCATATTTTTGACTACAACATAAAATTCTTCAAGTCTTAGATCTGTCTTCTCATCTGCTATGCTGGATATTCTACTTCACAGGCCATATATCATTTTTGCAGCATCATAATAACTTGTTAACTTTATCGACGACATTTTCAAGCATTTCTCAGTTTATGTAATTTCTAGCGCATTTTCTAAATTTTTGTTTTCCGTTTTGTATAACTTTTATTTTTGCATTCTCAGTGGGGCGATGAACGCGCCCACGCAGCAGAGGAAGAGCAAGAGCCGGCCCCATTTTGGGGGAAGGTTTTCATTTCATGCGGTTTCCTTCGAGCGCTGCGCCTCATTGAAAATTGTTTGCATAAATTAGCTGACGAAAAGAAAAGAAAAGAAAGAAAAAGAAAACACTGGAATGGGACAGCCAATAGAAAAGCCAAACATCATTTGTAAACAGCCCAAATAACCAAAGAGAACTGAATATTTGTTTAGCAGGCAGCTGGGGGGCACAGCAAAGGAGGCGGAGCGGTGGAGCTTGGAATGCGTCAACTAATTATAAGCGCATGAAATGCTTCACTATATATATTTAACATACGCAGTTGTTGTGATTATGTTTGAGGTCATAAATTTTGACGCCAGTTGATTGATTGACGACGGAGAGCCACAAATAAACAAATACACTCAGCGAAAAAGTTGTGCAAATAAACGAAAACTTTGCTGAACAAAATAATAAATTTAATACTAATTTGCATTGAACCCAACTTACCAGACTCTGATTGTAGACAGACTGATAAATGGTATTTTCGCTCAGTGTATTTACGCATAAATATACCGTTTTCGTGTTTACAGAGAGGGTAGATTTGAGCGAATTAAACACAATATATATTTATGTGCTGCCCCCCAAAACAAATAAATATTTATGGATATATATGTTATATATAACCATTTGTGTGGGGGCACACACACACACACCCTCACTCCGTCACGCCCCATCTCCCCTTTGATGCACACTTCCTGCACTCTTGTGCAATTGATGTGTTTATTAGGTTTAAGCAGTCGCCAGTGATCCAGTGTTTGGACGTTAACAAGTCCACAAGGTCGCGCACATTGAGCATGTGCAAAAATCAACAGCAAACTGTTTTTTATTATCATGCATATATGCTATATCTTGTCTGTATACATATATGGATATATATAGGTATATACATATGTACATTCTTTGTACTTCGAGTGCAAATTAAACATAAACAATCTGCAAAACGTTTCAAATGCTACATAACAGAAACAGAAACAGAGACAGAGAATCGCTTTCACGGCAATCTAACCAGAACCAGGCAAACCTGTTCGACCACGAGCTGCACTTGTGCCGCAGAGGCTTGCCCTCTCCACTTATCTCTTAGAGAACTGCATTTTGTTGCAGCCACAGCAATCCATCAATGAGCGGAGAGACTGACTGCAGCACAAATCACGTTCGTAATTGTAACTGTAATTGAGAATTGAGAATTGAGAATCGAGTTTACTCGCTTCTCAGCGTCACTGCACGTTGCTGCCCAGCTGTCGTTGCCACAAAAGCTAACAGCTTTGGATACGCAGATATAGTACAGAAAAGATATACCTCTCACATGTGCCACAATCTCTGATTGTATTTGGACTTTAACTGGGCACAAATTGGAGTTGGCAGCAGTTTTTATGGCCCCCAGCAAAAGGTGCCGCGCAATCTACTAAATTTTGCCTAAAAGCCAAATAATTTGTGCACAAATTACAAACGACAACTGAAATTTGAATAATGTATACAAAGCTAGAACTAAGCTTCAGATTTAGAAATAACTAATTTTGGTTGTCAAATGTGAAGACTTCATCAATCGAAGCAAATGAAATTTTAGACTGTAATGAAAGTACTTCAATTTATAATTGCATAGATCAATAATAGCATTATTTATAATATACTTTATTAGACCAACAAAAGGCTAGCCTACGAAAGTTTATAACTTACTTAAATTTCACTCAGTTTCACCGCAAAACACAAAAAAAAAACATTCTTTCAGCCAAAAATAGTTTCAAATTATGTGCCGAAAAAAAAATAAACAAAATAAAAGCGAATTAAGAAAATTGGCAAGTATTTTTGGTATCAAAGCGAGCTCCAAAGAAAAAGCATAACAAATGCGCCCAGAAACGAAGCAAACCTGTTCCCATACACACTCAATACACTGACAGCCGAAAGTATGCACACGCACACACATTGAGTGTGTCTCTCCCTCCCTCTCCTTCCCCCCTCTCTCTCTCTTTCTCTCTCTCTCTATCTGTCTACGTTGCCAGCTGACCGGCGTCCGGTGGTCAGTGAACCATCGTTAGTCGGTGTGAAAACATGAAATGAAAATTGTACCCAAAAAAAAAAAATAATAATGAGAAATGACACGTCGGAGCTGAAATGCTCTTTCTTAACTCTTGTTACTTAATATTGTCTTTTGTTATTAATGTTAAAGGTTATATGATAAGCTATACGATGTAGTAGTATTATACTCGTATTAGTAAGAAAATCGTATGACACACACACACACATATATATATATATATATATATATATATATGTATATATATATATATTTATATAATATATTATTTGATGAAGGCTGCAAAAGAAACGTTTTTATTCTAAATTTTTGTATAGAGCATTCTGATTCTGTATAATGGTATAGTGTCTTGAATCTTCTGTTAATATGTATCTTCTATTTCTTCTTCTTATATGCTGCACACAATCTCTGACAAAGTTGAAATACCTTTTGTTAGAGTATAGCAACAAAATTAACCAACTACAAAGCAAACAGCACCAAAAGTAGCCGCAGCCGCAGCCGCAGCCACAGCCGCAGTTAATTTCAACTTTATAAGCAGCTCTTTGTGTTGTTGAATACTTAGTTATTTATATATAAAGTATATTTGTATATCCTAAACTGAAAAATGTATAAAATATATTCTCGATCAGCATGACGAACTAGGGTGACGTGTGCTTGATATTCATATTACACAAAGCCAATAGACTCTTTATTCACATTGTGATCAGGCATACTAAGCAACCATATAATATGATAATGATAATGAGAATTGATGATGATGATTATGAGGATGATGATTATTATAATGATAATGACAATACAGATAATGAGTATGAAAATGTTGCTAATAATGATAATGATTATTACTTTGTTTAATTTTTACAATTATTATAGGTATAGGTATCTGCTAGTCATGCACTCCCATCAAGCACACTCTTTCACTTGTTTTAATACATATTTTTTATTTTCTTTTTTTTCTTTAAATAATTAATGTGAAATTTAATTCATTTAATTGCTGCCTAATGGCCGAACTGCTGGCTTTGTCCATGGAAATGAATTTGGAGTTGTCGCCACTTTCAGTTTTTTTTTTGCCTTTTGTTTCTGCGTTTTATGATATTTTTGCCCGGCCTTTCAGAACTTTGACTTGTGTGTGTGTGTGTGTGCCTGTGTGGCTTTTATTTTACATTTATTTTTTTGGTTTTGCGACGTCTGTCAATTTTTACGCCGTCTGGCCATATTTAAACGACATCCACATCCGCCGTGTCGCACGGTCTCTACTCTCTGTATCTCTTCTCTACTTATCCGTGGCTGGCTGGCTATTGCACTTGTTTCCCCAGAACTCCACGCTGAATCACCAAAGACTTGATATGAAGTATCTTGGCAATACTTATAGATACACGCATACATACAAACATATATTTATATACATATGTGGATGGATGTATGGTTTGTATGCTTTATTCCTGCTGCGAGTTTTCGGTATTCAGCTATTTGCAAGTTGCTTTTCTGTATATTTTATTTTAAAGAGATAGGTATGAGGCCAGGTTTTGAAGTCAGCTCGACCACACCTTGTCTGGCGGTCAATTTTGATAAGACATGCCAGGTACAATACATTGCCTAGAAAAATTGCAAGCAAATTAAAGAGAGTGCTTTGCAGATATAGATATTTTGTAGAGCTTATGTAGTTGTAAAAGGAAGTTCGGCATAAAAGTTAAAAAATAAAAAAGTAAGAGTATTTTACCTGGGAGTGTATTAGGAGATGCCCTGAACTCTATACATTGAGTGTTTGAAATCTTTAACTTTTGTGGATTACGAGATTGCTGAGTTCATACGGGCGGACAGCAGGAATATGGCTATATCGGCTCAGCCTGTCGTCCTGATCAGGAACATATGTCATTTATAGGGTCTACCACAACGCCTTCTGCCTGTTGCATACATTTATAGAAAGCCATTATAATCTGAAGTCCCATTTTCATTGTGTTCAAGGTATATAAATATAAATATAAAAGTTATATAAGAATATATTTTCACATAAAGAAGCTACAGAAAATAAATTTGTATACAAAATAAACAGTAATTTATAAATATTTACAATTTCATCTATATTTTCATAGCGCTCCCCTAAATACTTTACAGTTACTTCATTATTTCCACCCCAAATTTAATATTTTTGTTGATTTTTTCACATTTTTGACAATTGACATAAATTATTTGCCCTTCAACTCCATAATAGCTCAATAAGCATCAATTTGGACAAAAACTTTTTGAGTTGGGTAGCCTGTCACAAAAATGTAAAGTTCAAACGTAATTGCCTATGTGGAGTTACCACACTTGCCAGCGTTGCCAGATGTTTTTTTTTATGTTTTGCATTTCGAGATCAAAGTTTTATTTTTTTGGTATTTGAGTCGAGCGTGTAATTAGAGAGCTGTATAAAATGCCACACACACACACGCACACCCAGCAATCAATTTTAATCTATGCACTCGCATCATATTTTCAAACGTTTTTCGTATTGCAAAGTGTGCAATAAAAATTTGATTATCTCTGTCTTTTGGGGACTGGCGGGCAAAAAGGTTTATATTTATATACCTATATGTATATATGTATGTATGTATATCGTATATATATAGAGCCCATTTAGTGTAATTATATACGCTTTTCCACATTTTATCGTCGTGCCATTGTCAATGGCGGCGCTTGCGCATTTTTATTCAGTTTTGTTTTTACAAATTTTTATATAATCGAGCAAGTGAACAGCCGTTAGCTGGAAAAACTCTATGTACTGAAATATAAACAAAAACCGGAATTAGACAAGTTCCGCTTCGTCGCATCTAACGTCCATTTATAAAGCTAATTGCGCTTCATGACAGACATCGCAGCTATAATTATGTGAGCTAACCAGCATTTTGATTAGAATGACGCACATTACTTAAGCTCAACTGGGCTTTAACTTCACTTTAAAGTCTATACTCCGAAAACTCAAAGAGGAAGTCTTTATACACTCACTCACACACACAGACATTTGCGAGTCTCTCTTATATAATTTCGAATTTAATATACAATCATTTTTTACGCACTTTGCAGTTCTCCCCCTCCTCGAATTCTGATTCGAAATTATTATTCATTTTCATGGCAAATGATTTTCTGGCTATTTGCTTTGCTCTTTCGCTTTTGCGCTTTTTTGGCTTTCAGCTTCAGTCGAGCGTAGCGAAAAGAAAAGCTTCGAAACGATCTTCATTTGGAAATCGAAACAACTTTTGATTTCTACGAGTGCAAAATGTACTGAATGACTGACTGACTGAGTGACTGATTGATCAACTATAAAATAAAATGAAATCTGCGCAAGGAGAAAGTTTAGCATATTTTTGTTATTTCCACACATTTTGCACCTGTAAAAAAGTTGAATGAACTTTATTTTAACAACAGCTGGTAGAAAACTGAGCTTGTCTCTAGTGTGAATGTTCAAAGTGAAGGTTAATATGAAATATTCTGATATCAAAAGTCAAATCTAGATCGTAGCTGTTGATGGCCTTGATCTGATAAGAAATGCTATCAGCTGGCTCTTTGGCTTCATTTAAACTTTCCATTTGCGTAAATATAATAAATTATCTTGTAAGAGATGCACAAACAAAAGAGCCACAAGTTGTCTTTATCTCACCCACCCACACGCTCCCCACTTACCATGAAACTGACCTCAAAAAAGCAAAGCAAAGACAACAATTCACAATAGCTGCATAACAGTCACAACAATTGAAGCCGAAGCCCAAAGAGAAGAACCCACGGATTTGTTGTTTTGTTATCTTTTCCCATACTTTGAATAAGGAACCGAAGCCATTGTCATAATAGCCTATCTATAGACATACTTCCCCCTACATCTGGTCTTTGTTTTTCGTTCTCTTTCTGACAGTCGACGGATCGGATCGTATGAGTTTTTCCTTTCATATGTGCTTATCTACAAACATTTTATGGTCAAACGCTTTTTATCGCTTCTTAAATTTATTATCTGTAAAATGCGCCCACGCGAATTTGAATTCGAATGAGAAGTTCAGCTGTGAATGAGTGGAATTGTGAATGTTTTATTCATGACAGAACAATAACAGCAACATCAACAACAACAACAATAGAAAAATGCAAATATGAATGAGTAAAAAGAAAAATTGCTGAAAAATACTTGACAAATACCACGCACTCGTTGCCTGCATAAACAATAAGTCATAAAAAGTGTAAACAAAACAAACGATGGGAGCGAACAGAGACAAAAGAAAAGCAAGAAAAACAAGAAAAACGAACCGCAGACAGCAAAAATGTGAATATCATGAGGCTCTAGAACATGGAAAACAATGCACAGTGGAGCGAGTGTGAATGAAAATGACGTAGATAAATGTGTTTAAATAACAGTGAATAACTATTGCCTGCTTACACATATTTGATGTAATTTCATTTATTCATATTTCATTATAATAGAATATTATTTTATTTTCATGTTCTAAACTTTTGTTCCACTGTGATGACTCATTGAATTGCTGTTTGCTTGACCAACGCGTCGTATACGTGTTGCCCTCGCTGTCTCTCTCTCTCTCTATAGCCGTGTCTTGCATCTTCTGTGAATCAGCCTGGCGGCAGACAATAGCAAACAAATATTATAAAATAGCAAAAACAACCAATATGCATGCCAATGTTTCATTTATACAATTTTGTTTTTATTCTCTTGACGGCCGACGCCGCGTCGTACGTCAGCCAAGTCAACAATTAAAAGACCATTTCATTCACAACACACAAATGTGTGGCCAGTGGACAGTGGCCGACTGTCGGACACGTGATGTGAGTGGAGGCTTTATGAGTCTGATGTCTGTCTAGGGGATAAGCACGTTTTCCTTCCTTACGATTACCTTGACCGCACACCTGGATCAGAGCCAAAAGAATATTTAAAAGGCCATCAAAACAAATATATATAGCGAATTATAAACCGAAAACCGACTAAGAGCGAGATAGAGGTATTAATGATTGCAAATATTAATATAAATATAGATATGGATAGGATAATGCTTGGACTAGAGATGGTACGATATGGCTTTATGAAATATATATGTAAAGAAGACAGATGAATAGTGAGACAAGTAGAAATTTAAATGAAGATATATATATATATATATATATATATATATAATATATATATCATTATAAGATGGAGGAAGAGAAACAGATAGACAGGGAGAAATGGATATAGAGATGAAGATAGAGAACGAGATAGATAGGGGATAGATAAAGGGAGAGAGACAGACATAGAAGGAGATAGATATGGGAATAGTGAAAGTGAATGAGAGAGAGAGACAGAGAGAGAGAGAGAGAAAGATATATAAATACGTACATAGATATAGGGGATAAAATGTTAAAAGATACATATGTATAAACAGGAAATTTTAAAGAAATAAATGATATACTGATACTGCTTGTATAGAGAACGTATATACTCAAGCGAAATTGTAAATTAAAAGCTTTTTGCACCCTTTGATACACTTATAGTCCCCCAAGCACGTGCCACTGTATAAATATATACATTATAAGCAGTGAAGGCAGATGAAGTGACCTTTCACTGTAGATATATACAAATATAGCTATGAGATGCAATGGCTTTTAGGTCACAGCAGCTGGGCGCACACTTAGGTGACCTTTAAAATTACTTTCGAATAGTTGATATGAATGGGGCGCATGTGACGTCATTTGCCCTACCTCTCTCTCTCAATCTCTGTCTCTCTCGCCCAGTCGCTATCTCTTTCTTTTATTGTGCATTCAATGGTTTCTGCACACAAAAGCCGAGTGCATAAAAGTGTAATTAGGAGCATTTGTTGATGCTCCGCTTTACACAGGGAAGCTGCCTTTTCAATGCCAACAATTGCCATACTCTTAGGCAAGGACACGCTGCTATAGATGTTGCCAAGTAACCGAACCTCGACCAGCATGTGTCACATGCCATGCAATCGATAGAGGAAACAATTTCTCTCTATACAATTTCTAGTACCAGCCTCCATTTATTTGCCTTCTCATCTGCTCACCCTCTACCACTGGCTGGCATTCAATTAATTTGCACTCGCAATAATATATATATATATATAGATATATAGATATAGATATATATATATAATGAGGGTTTCTGTCGGCGTTTGCCTTGTGAATTTTTTGTCTTTGGGGTAAAGTTTTTCCATTATTGATTTATTTTGTGACTGGCTCTTTAAATATATGTATTCATTGCACACACTTGATTTTCATCTGCTGCTGTGCACAACATATGGCACTCTCTTTGTCTCTATGTGTGCGTGTGTGTGGAGGGGGCGTGGCAGCGCTTGACGTTGCGCCTGCAGCGCTGCGTCACAGAGCAGCAAAAAAGAAACGCATATTTCACGTTAAGGACACGACAACGAGACCAGGACCAGGCCCAAGACTAGCCTTGAGTGGAATCCTTACAAAAGTGGTAAAAATTTGCCAGCGGCTTCAGTCGAGTCGCAGTACTCACTGCCAAGGGTGGATTTTCGCCAAGTGCGGGCACACAGACAGACTGTGCGCCTTCTACCCTAACCCATTCCCATGTCTCGATGCTCTAGCCGAGGCGAACCTCGTCCCATTCAAATGTTTTCCTTTGTTTCTGCCATATTCTCACTCTAACTCTCCCTCTCTCTGTCTCGCTCTCTCTATTTTTTGTATTTCACATTTATTTTACATTTTTTACTTTAACAGCATTTCATATCAAGTCTTATTCTTTTTCTCTGTTTTCGCAATTCGCTTTAGTTTTTCGCACTTTGTTGGTTTTCTGTTTGGCCTCCAGGTGAGGGACTTACCTTTGCATATACATATGTATATGCATATACAAATTGAGTTCCTTTACATTCTCGACATTATGTCCGAGTGTCAGTTACTTAGCATGCGATGTCAAATTGAAAAATGAACTTGGGCTCGCAACTAGCCCCCGGGACAGACATTAAGTGAAATTGTCATGATTCGTTCACTAGATAACCATATGGCATTGGCCTTACATAAGGACGAATATGTTGCGTAGTTGAGGTTGACTGAAAATATTTGTGAATTGAATGCTAAAAGTGTTTCAAAACGTATATTTTTCTATATATATGTGAGGCTCGACAGTTAAGTTAGTTAAAAAGACTTGAAATGCGACTAGTCATTTAATTAAAGCCACGTTAATGGCATTGGCCTTAGGTAGAAATCAGAGCAACATTTTTTTGCAATCCTTCCTCCACACAACGGAAGCCAGAGAAATGACTAATTAAATGTAAACCGTAAAAGTTGATTACTGTTGACTGTGTTGGCCCTAACTGAACTTAACTGGCCAAAAGGGGCTGACTACCTGGCTCAAAGGCGAAAATGGGAATGAAATCGGACAAGCAAAGCAGAAGCCAAACGGAACGAGAACAGTACAGAACGAGAATCCAGCTAAAGCTCAGAGACAGAGGCAAAGCCAAAGCCAAAGCCAAAGCAGGGCACGACACAAAAGCCCTTGAGCAGGGCGTTAAAAGTGAGGGCGGGGCACGAAGAGATGCATTAGCAAAAAGAAAAGTTTCAACTGAAAACTGAAAACTAAAGCAAAACTAAAACGAGAAACGTGCAGAACTGCAAAAGCTACAAATGAGCTAAGGGCCACAGCCGAATACAAATGCGAATGAATGAATGCAGAACTGAATGAATGAACGAGCTGTGAAGCAGCTAATGAATGAATGACAATGTGACTAATGGCCCAGCGGACGCTCTTGAGTGAATTATTGAATGAAAGAGACATTTCGTTCAAATAAATCAGACATCGAAGACGAAAGAGACGCGGAACGGCTAGAGGCCGGTGCTGTGGAACGGACTATAAGAAGTGGCAACTGCATCAATTTTAATGCGAGCCGACGAAGTAGCGCCAGGACGTGGCATCAGTTAAGGGTTATTAAATATTGTCTTAAAATAAATTTTAATAATACGCGACAGACTTGAATTGCTTGCATTTCTTTTAATTTATTATTAATAAAATTTAGCTTTGTGCTCGGCGCTTATATTGACAGCTTAATGTGTCTACTATATATACATAATGTATCTGCTATATACATATCCATTTTATCTTGGCGTATCCTTTCATTGTATCTCAAGCCAATGTCGTTGAGCTACTCTAATTGATTTAAGCAGCGCCCTTAGCCACTGTTGCAGCTGCAGAGACATGTTAAGAGTCATTGAATCTAGCTGCAAGATAATATATATATTATCTATAGTATGTAGCAAGTACTTACAGCACTCACAAGTCAGCTTGCATTTAGAGCATGAGTTGCCTCCACTCAACGTTAGATGGCGCTGCGCTCGCATATTTTCTTAACAAGAGCAAAGGCTGATAGCAGATTAGCTGCAACCGCTAAGACAGACGGTTCCCATCACCCACTTAACTATGATTAGCTGTGCGTCATTTCACAAAATCTGAGTATAAGTCGTAACTCTCTCTGTGCTCCAATTCCCGCTAATGACTTGCATTCGTTTCTAGTCGCAAGTATTAGGAGCTGACGCATCTATGCGACTTTGTCTTTGAATGGAGGCAACTCTGCTGGAGAGTTCGTTGGCCTCGATTCATGTTGGCAACACACTTTAAATCGCATTTGATGAGGGCGAAGCAACTATTTTGTCAAATGTCTAGAGAGGGATGATGGGACGGGTGGGGGGCGGGGCGTGGTCGCGTAATATCTCCAGCGGTTGAGCTGTAAAAATTGCTTGCGCATCCGTCAAATACTTTTCTTATGCTCCACTCAAGATTACAGCATTTAACATTGTTGTTGCTTGTTTGTTGTTTGCTACAGCTGTTGTTGTTGTTGTTGTCAGCATGTTTGTGGCCGAGGCTCTAATTGGCCTCCAGCTTTTGCCTTTGGCTTTGACTTTCTGCTAGAGCTCTCATATATACTAAGTATTCTTCTCTATCTTTTTCTGCTTAGCCGCTTTGATGTCATGCTAACTGTAAATAGATTTATGTCTATATATATATACATATTTCTATATACATATATATAGATATGTATATACATCTGTATATAAATATAATTTAAACTCTTGTTTTTTGACAGCCCGTCACAATCATCATCCATGTCATTGTATAAAGTCCATTGAAATCTAGAATAAAAAAACCAAAATTAAATAAAATAGTTTTAAATTAAGTTTTGATTCTTTCGTTTGAACACTTTTGTTCACTGAACTACGTGCTTCTTTCTCATTCTCTCTCTATTTTCTACAGGTACCAAGCACAGATCTTTTCGCGGCCATCCCGGCAAATATCACATGAATTTAGGTAACAACAAATTTAAACGTAGTGTCATTGTTAATAATTATAGAATGAATCCAATTAAAACTTTATATATAATGCATGATTTGAAATTTGGGTCTTAGACAAGTGGAATTTTAGCGTTAAGTGTGTTTATTTAGGCCACGCTTGAGGTTTAAGAGTGCCCACTACATATTTATATATATCCAATTGGAATTGATTAGAGATTGAGTTTGCTAATTGGAATCGAGTATTTGAAGTTCGTTAAAATTCTATAAAGAAACAGTTAAAGAGCGCAAAGGCAGATCTGCAGATCTTATTGTTGATCTAATCAAAATAATTCGTAGAAAGTCCTAAACTGTTTGGATTATAATATATGTAACTATTCCTAGATATAGAACACAGACTTGCAACTTCTTTAGGTTTAAGATTTAAGACCTCAGTTAATTCTATTGCTAAACCCACTTGAAATCTATTTGTTTAAGAGTAGCAAATCTTTTAGATTCAGCAATTACCTCAACTAGAAATTCCTGGAAACTTTAACTCTTAAGAAAAATCTCTGAAAATAAAGTGTAAAATTTCTGAGTCAACTTATTCTGGCTGTGCGTTGATTATGAATAAATATATATAAATCAGAGACACAATTCCATTATAGTACGCGTGACTCAGCTGAGTCTATATATATATATGTATGAGTGTATATATTTAAATATGTTTGTTTAATTGAACATATGGTCATGGAGAGAGAGGAGAGTGGGAGAGAGAGAGTAGAACACAGGTTAATCTCTAATGCATTGGGCAGACGTGTCGCCTCAGCCGCGCTTCGATGCGCTCCGATTTAGCAGACCACCATGATAAGCTCCCCTTCTCCACGGCTTCTAAAGAGGTCTCTAAGCTTCCGCTCTCTGGCATATGTATGTAGATATGTCCACTCTACCTATTGCTATTAATATTTCCTGCCTCGCGCGCATAAATTAACAATTGAAAAGGAAAGACAACGCGCTGACTGGAAACAGGGTACAGAGGGAATTGAGAACCCATCTCAAATATTTTTATTATGCTTTATTATTTGGGTTTTATGGCTCTCGGAATCGCAGCGCACCCACATTCGAGACTAATTTGAAGCGGCTCTCGAATGTGAGGAAAATATGTGTGGAAAATGGGGGAAAACCAGTTGCTGGCTTGAGGGGTGGAGGAGGAGGAGTGGGCCAAACGCTCGCCCAGAATCTGAGTGCCAGCGGAAGTGGCTGCTTAATAAAAAAAAAACAAAACGAAAACGAAAATGAAAATAAACCGTTGTGAAATTTCTCAATTATTTCATTGTGTGATGCCGTCAAATGGAGAAAAGATCACGATGCGGATAAGCTGCAGTTGAAATACT
The DNA here is from genome assembly GCA_035045365.1 of Drosophila leonis. Lineage (NCBI taxonomy): Eukaryota > Metazoa > Arthropoda > Insecta > Diptera > Drosophilidae > Drosophila > Drosophila leonis. The sequence continues at coordinate 349,294 of JAWNPC010000454.1, forward strand.
CTAAAACACTTGAAGTACCTTAGATGAGAAGCTTTCGAGTTGAAATCTTAGTTTGTTTTCTCAAATCAAATAGGGTATCAAAAGCATGAGAATACATTCTTAGACAGATAGGCATGGGTAAAGATAAATAATATATATATACAATATATATACTATCTATGTATAAAAAGATCAATTGCAAAGCTTAGCTCAAAGCAGAAATGCCTTTTGAACAAGGGAACAAAGACCAGCCGGAGAAACCACTTTGCTGTGGTGTTTCGCATCCGACAGATACAGATGCAGTTACAGATAAAGATACAGATACAGATACAGGTACAGATACAGATACATATACATATAGATATACCAAGTGCACAGACAGATACACAGCTCGGTGCAATCTGTTAGAATTCTCCCACAATCAATGTGACTTCGAGTGGGACGATTATTTGTGCTGTTTGTTCCTGTTGGCAGCAATGTTTTGTGTGTAATTTTGTATGCCGCTCTATGCATAATTTATTTTTTTAATGAAAGAGAGTTAAAGGCATCCAATCTCTCGCCCATCTCGAGGTAATGCCCGCATTCCAGTGTGTGTGAAAAACGGGTTTGCCTTGCCAGCCAGCGAGCAGTGAGCTCTAGCAAGCGAGTTGCAATCACATTGTTTCGTGACCAAGCAGATTGATTAAACGTTCACTCACCTTCTATTTTCTCTCTCTCTCTCTCTCTCTGTGTGTGTTTCTCCCATTCATTCTGCAGAGGCGCTACTCCAATCGCGTCCATTGCCACACATTCCAGCCGGGAGCACAGCGGCTGCTCTGTTAGCAGATGCCACTGAGCTACAGAGCCAGGATTCGCCAGTGCTCGCTTCGCTTGGTGGAGTGCACAGCTCGGCAACGTCTGTGTTCGAGTCGGCACATCGCTGGACTTCCAAGGAGAATCTGCTGGCGCCCGGACCCGAAGAGGATGATCCTCAGCTGTTTGTGGCGCTGTATGACTTCCAAGCTGGCGGCGAGAATCAGCTGAGCCTAAAGAAAGGCGAACAGGTGCGCATTCTCAGCTACAACAAGTCCGGCGAGTGGTGCGAAGCTCACTCCGACTCCGGCAACGTGGGCTGGGTGCCCTCCAACTATGTGACGCCTCTCAACTCACTCGAGAAGCACTCCTGGTACCATGGACCCATCTCACGAAATGCGGCTGAGTATTTGCTCAGCTCAGGCATTAATGGAAGCTTCCTGGTCCGAGAGAGCGAAAGTTCTCCTGGACAGCGAAGCATCAGTTTAAGGTATGCTACACACCTAGCTTATAACTTTAGGTACAACTAATTTCAATTAAATTGTTTTCAGATACGAGGGCCGCGTCTATCACTATCGTATCTCCGAAGACCCGGACGGCAAAGTCTTTGTCACGCAGGAAGCCAAATTCAATACGCTCGCCGAGCTAGTGCATCATCATAGCGTGCCACATGAGGGCCACGGCTTGATAACACCACTGCTCTATCCAGCGCCCAAGCAGAACAAACCCACAGTCTTTCCATTGAGTCCCGAGCCTGATGAATGGGAAATTTGTCGCACAGACATCATGATGAAGCACAAGCTGGGCGGCGGCCAATATGGCGAGGTATACGAGGCGGTATGGAAACGCTATGGCAATACAGTGGCCGTTAAAACGCTCAAGGAGGATACGATGGCACTTAAAGATTTCCTCGAAGAGGCAGCCATAATGAAGGAGATGAAGCATCCCAATCTCGTACAGCTAATCGGTGGGAAATTGGAAACCCAAGCAGCCTTTGCTCATCTTCAACTTAGACTCATTTGAATTCCTTCCTTTCAGGTGTCTGCACCCGTGAGCCGCCCTTTTACATCATCACAGAATTCATGTCGCATGGCAATCTACTGGACTTCTTGCGCTCGGCTGGCAGAGAGACCTTGGATGCAGTCGCCCTGCTCTATATGGCCACCCAAATAGCATCTGGCATGAGCTATCTGGAATCCCGCAACTATATCCATCGGGATTTGGCGGCTCGCAACTGCTTGGTGGGCGACAACAAGCTCGTTAAGGTGGCCGACTTTGGGCTAGCGCGACTAATGCGCGATGATACGTATACGGCGCATGCCGGTGCCAAGTTTCCCATCAAGTGGACCGCCCCAGAGGGACTGGCGTACAATAAGTTCAGCACCAAATCGGATGTGTGGGCCTTTGGTGTGCTGCTATGGGAGATAGCGACATATGGCATGTCGCCATATCCAGGCATTGATCTCACCGATGTGTACCACAAACTGGAGAAGGGCTATCGAATGGAGCGACCGCCCGGCTGTCCGCCGGAGGTGTACGATCTAATGCGCCAGTGCTGGCAGTGGGATGCAACGGATCGGCCCACATTCAAGAGCATACACCATGCGCTGGAGCACATGTTTCAGGTGGGTGACGGTGACGGTGATGTCGAATTCGAGGTGTGGGATGATGATGATGATGATGACCTCGATGATATCGATGATGATTACGATGGCGACAATGACGACAATGATGACGACAATGGCATTGAGCTTTGATTTCAATTGGCGTCTGCATCACCATCGTCGCTCATGGAATGCCAGCGCAACCAATGTGATAGTCTCGCAATCATCAGTAGTGATAATCGCAATAATGATCCACGTGCTGCACGTCTCTCCTTCTTCGCTCCGCAGGAATCGTCCATCACCGAAGCGGTAGAGAAACAGCTCAACGCCACAGCCACAGCCAGCGGCACAGGCTCCAACTCCGGTTCCATTTCCACAGCAGCGGCTGGTGTAGCTCCCCCAACAGCGACGGCCAGTGCCTCCTCCTCAGCGTCCGCCTCACTCAGTCTGACGCCTCAAATGGTCAAGAAAAGTCTGCCCAACGTTGACCAACAGCAGCAGCAGCAACAGCTAGCCAGTACGCCCATGTCAGGTGAATCATTGTTGTCCACGAATAAAACGAATTCAGACTGATCTCATCTCACACTCCCACACAGAAACTGGCTCCACATCCACCAAGCTGAGCACCTTCTCCAGCCAGGGCAAGGGCAACGTGCAAATGCGTCGCACCACCAACAAACAGGGCAAACAGGCGCCAGCACCGCCAAAGCGTACCAGGTAAACCTAAGCGTTGCCCTTCAAATCTAATAAAAACCTATTCATTCATCGCTTCTCTTTATTTAGCCTGCTCTCAAGCAGCCGGGATTCCACATATCGCGAGGAGGATGCACGCAACTTGATCGATGAACTCAATACGAATGGTAGTAGTAGAAACTTCCACTTCAACTCCAACAACATTTTAAGCCAGACCCTATGTAGAAATTTTAAAACCCAAATTCCAACCCAGACACAAATACGTACACAACAACAACAGCAACAACAACAACAACAGAAAGAACAATTATTACAATCACCAATACTACAACAACAACAACAAACATATTCAATTAAAAAATCATCCTCCTGCAGTAGTTTCCTTTACGACATCCTATTTCGAGGTATTTGTCAATGGAGTAAGAATTCCTATTTACAATTTATGTTACGTTTTAATTGGTTTGTGTTGCACAAGGAACAAAATTTGTTTTATTTTCTGTTTGTATTATATTTTGTATTTTGCTTTCCTAATTGTTTAATTCATTGTACCAAACTATTTAAAACGAGACAAAGGTTTTTGTTTTATACTTAGCTTTAGATGGTTATTACAATGAATATGTTTCTATCTTAATACTAAATTTTGATTGTTTCTTTAGTTTAAAATATTTACATGTGGAATCTGTTTATCTATTTATTGTCTTTATGCTCTATATGAATATAAAATAATTTATTTAAATTAATGAATATTTGCCTTCAAATGTTTAGACTAAACTCATGTATAATATTTTCTATATATACAGTCATTCCGTCTGTCCGTTAGAGCTACTCTACCCATAACATATTCAGAACAAGTTTTCAAGTTGTTTCTAATAACTCAATTGGATGCGCTTTAAGTTTTTATTGCAACTTTTTGCTGTAGTCATTATTTCTTATATATGTAGAGTTCAGCCTTCAGTCTAGACCGTTTGCGATTCCACTGTAAATGCATAAAAAATATATTTGTTTTTTTATTTTCTTTACAAATATTATTCATTTAGTTTTTGGTGTTTTACTTTCTTAGTTTTAATTTTGTTTTATGTTTCATTTTACTATTAATTGGTTTGTGTAATGCCTTTAACTTTAGTTTTGTTTCGTTTCGGTGTTGACAAATATTGAGCCAACAAATGGGTTTGTCGCCATGTCCTCAGGTCTCCGCACTCGCTAATCCAATTCCATACCCCAAGCACGAGCATGAAGTTCGCCTTTAAAGTTCGATTATATAATAGAGGTATTTGTGGTTACAGGTCTAACGCGTGACATCAATAACCTGACGCAGCGATATGATTCGGAAACGGACCCGGCTGCTGATCCGGATACGGATGCCACTGGCGATAGCCTAGAGCAAAGTTTGACAACAGTCACACCGCCTAACAAGATGCAGCACTCGCTGCACGCAGGCGTGTCGAATCTGGCTGGTGGCATTGGTCCACGCTCCTCACAGCAGCACAGCTCATTCAAGCGTCCGGTGATGGGCAATCGTGGCCTGGAGACACGTCAGAGCAAGCGTTCGCAGCAGCCGGCACCGAGCAGTGTGACCACCAATGGTAATGGCAATGGCAATGGCGGCACACCGGTGCTACCTGCTCATCCCATCACTGTGGGCGCTTTGGAGGTGATGAATGTTAAGCGTGTCGTCAATCGCTACGGCACCTTGCCCAAGGTGGCACGCATTGGCGCCTTCCTGGACAGCCTGGAGGACAGCAGCAGCAGCAACAGCAGTGGCGGCGGGACAGGCTCTGAGGCACCAGTCAATGGACATACCACACCAGCCGCAGCTCGTGCTTTGCCCGCTGTGCCCGCCCTGCCTACAGCGACTAGCAAGGCGCCACAGGTACCGCAGCAGATGATTCGAAGCAATTCCTCTGGCGGCGTGACCATGCAAAATAATGCAGCGGCCAGTTTGAATAAGCTGCAGCGACATCGCACCACCACAGAGGGCACCATGATGACCTTCTCCTCGTTTCGTGCTGCTGGCAGCAGCAGCTCACCTAAACGTGGTGGCATTACACAGCCGGCGTTGGCCAATCTGGAGTTTCCACCACCGCCGTTGGAGGAATTTGAGGCATTGCCGCCACCACCGCCACCGCCAGCGCCGGAGAGCGCCGTCCAGGCAATACAACAGCATCTGCATGCGCAACACAGCAGCAGCAACGATGTTAGCAATACGGCGCCCAGTGTCGAGGAGGCCAGCTCCAGGTTTGGTGTGTCGCTACGCAAACGTGAACCCTCCACGGATTCATGCAGCTCGCTGGGCACTCCACCCGAGGCATCAGCAGCAGCAGTCGAAGAGAAGGGTCTCAATCTCAAAGAGAAACTCATCACAGAAATCAAGTCAGCGGGCAAGCCGTCCGATTCATCTGTTGGCTATTCCAATGGCAGTGCTCCAGCCGTCGTTGATCCTGTTGCCCAATTGGTTACCGAGCTGGCCGAAAGCATGAATCTGCCCAAGCATTCAAAACTGACAAATGGCAACTGTAACACCAACACCAACACCAGCACCTGCACCACCAACAACAGCAACAACAACAACAACTTTAAGGCACAGCTGAAAAAGGTGGAGCCAAAAAAATTGAATGCGCCCATTCCAAAGGCCGAGCAGCCCACAAATATAATTGACTTCAAAGCGCATCTGCGCAAAGTGGACAAAGTGGAGCAGCAACAGCCCAAGGAGCAAAGTCTTCAACAACAACAGCAACAATCGCCTAATGCCAATTGCAATACAGCGCGCAAGGATGAAACCAAAAAGTTTAGTACCGCTAATCAAAAGACTGAAATCAAAATCGATGTTAGCAACTCCAATGCGGATGCGGATGGAGGTGACACGGGCACGGGGACAGGCACAGGCAACAGCTCAGACGGTGGCAAGCGACGCAGCACAGGTAGTATTAATAGCTTAAAAAAACTTTGGGAGCAGCCTAGTGGCGACTATGCCAGCACCACAATCCCACAGACCATGGCAACCAGCAATGGTGGCAGCGCCCAATTGTCGCCCAAATATGGCTTAAAAGCAATGCAGCAGTCATTGGCTAATGTTGCTGGGAATAGCAAAGTGTTTGGTAATAAACCGCCGCCAGCGGCACCACCACCACCGCCCCCAATTAGCAGCACTCCAAGCACCACAGCACAGTCCAAGCCAGCAGTAGCTGTCACAACCAAATTAGCAACCACAGCAATAAAAACATCTCTTTCAACGCAACTCTTCACAGATGCCGAGGGCAGCAGCAGCAATGAGGAGCAGCAGCAGCAGCAGACAGTTGAGCAAGCGGAGCTCATGACGCAGTCGCTCTATGGCGATCAGTACAACATCTCCAACGCCAACTCCTCGAGTCAACAGTCGCCTCTACCGAGCAATGCCAACAGCAAGCTGAGCACCTCCTCCAGCAATAGTCAGAATAAGCCTGCCGTGCCGCACAAGCCCACCAAGTTGACCATCTATGCCACGCCCATAGCCAAAATCTCAGGGATTGGTGTCGGCGCCGACAACATCAATTCGACGCAAATCTCTAGGGAGAGCATATTGGAGCTGGTGACATTGCTGGAGGGCTCACTAAAGCACCCAGTGAATGCAATCTCCGCATCGCAATGGCTGCAGCTCAGCGATAAGTTGAATATACTCCAGAATTCGTGTGTGGTCTTTGCGGAGAACGAATCGATGCCACCGCACTCGAAATTCCATTTTCGTGAGCTGGTCACCCGAGTGGAGACGCAGTCGCAGCATTTGCGCACCGCCGGCAGCAAAAATGTGCAGGACAATGAGCGATTGGTTGGCGAGGTGGGCCAATCGCTCAAACAGATCTCGAATGCGCTGCATAGGTAAATGATAAGAACGGGGATGGACGCACAGCGGAGCGGTGTTGCACTAGCTGACAACAACGGCGCCGGCACATGGCTGGATGCCGAAGGCAATTTCATCAAGCGCAAGCAACAGCCCCACTGATCAAATATATGCATATATATATCCATATCCATATATGTATTTGTCACACACATTGCTCCCACCATCCCCCTCACTCACTTCCAGCGAAGGCGGAGGACAGAAGACAACGAACTGGAAACGGATTAAACGATAGCAAAACTAAATCTTGAAAGCCCAGCGAAGAAGCTCAGCAACATACAAACAACAAATAACAAAAAGAAAAAACAAAAACAAAAACAAGAAAAACAAACTAAAACTATAATTAATTATTTACATATATATATATATATATATATATATATATATATATATATATATATATATATATACTATATAGTAGTTGGTAGCATGTAGTACCAACTTCAGTAGTATTTAGTAGCCGTAGCGATTATACATACATCTAGTCATATATCTGATGCATCTGCTTATATCGAGAGATAGACAGATTGAGAGAGAGTGGGCTTCGAAACTGAGTTGCAAAGCAAATTTTTCTATATAAGGCATTGCTCGTATTAATGCCGTCTTCTACTATTTTTTCTGATTTCAATTGTGAATTATCTTTTTCTATATATGCATTATTCATTTATTCGCCACTTTTTTCAAGTAAGCTTAAGCTTTGTTCTAATTAACATTGAAAGACATTTAAGTGCATATAGAGGAGGTTGATGGCAACTTCTTGATGAAAGAAATATAAATATATATATATACATATATGTATTCATAGAATATCTCAATAAATTAGTAATTACAATGCACACATATATATATGCTAGTCGGTAAAAGTGTTTTTAGTATACCTATACGATATATATATATATATATATATAATTTTATGTCATACGCTGTCCGTTATAAATCGGAAAAACTCAATCTACAACGTTTAGACTTTTCTTCGTGTTTTTAGTACTCGTAATACCTACATAAATACATTGATCTATGTGTACTACTTGGCATAAATTTAAACAGTAGCAAAGCCCAAAGATATTATTAACGACTTCTCGAAAAAAAGAAAGAAAAATAATATAAAAAAAAAATATATATATATATATACATTATATGTTGCAAAAGACTAAAACTTTTTAGTTTACGTTGAACAATGCAAGGTAAAAATAAATATAAATTGGTGGCAAACGCTTTTTAAACACATAATTATACACAAACACAAATTGTAATTATTATCTGATATTTTATGGATTTTAAAACTACTTTTATACGTAAAAAAAATGCATACACATACACACACATACAAACACACACACGAAAAAAAGAAAAACAACAAAAACCAAATAAATATTCATTTCATATACATAGCTTCGGATCAACATTAGGGCGGGTCATATAATATAAAAAGTTGGCATACATATAAATATAGATGTGCATAGCGAAACATTTATCCAAACAAAATATCTCCCCCCTAAATAACAGACAAAGACAATGTGCATTCAAAACATATATTTATATATAAATATAAATACTATATTTCTGTAACTTCTATAACATCTGTGCGTTTGAAAGCGCTTAGAGTATATATATATATATATATATATATATATATATATATATATATATATATATATATATATATATATATATATATATATATAAATACATATATATATATATAGATACATATACAATATTTAAAAAGAAACGGATCAAAAATACTTCAAGGAGAAATAAAATGATATTTAAAACTAATTACGTTGAATTCTATACGTGAAATTAATAGGGGAAGAAGTTATTATTTTCGAAAACAATAAAAGCTCTATGGTCTCCATTGGCTTAATTCGTTTATTAAAATTCATACTCAACAAAAGATTAACTTTGAATTTAAAATGAATGTCAATATCGATAGCCTCACAGTAATCGATTTATATTGTATCGATAAATATTGCCATTCCACAGCACTAGTTCAGCACTGAACTGGTTTTTTCCTTCTGTTTGAGGAAATTGTTTTTTTTTTAATGCAGCCCTATAGCAAACCACAGGGTCGAAACACTACTGCTGCTCTTGAATTCAAATGTGTTAATATCTAATGCCACTCCAACCTGAATTTGTACAATTTATAATCTTGTATTAAATTACACTACAAAATTTTACCTGTTTCAATTTTGTGATTGTGGTAAATAAAGTAAAATGGCATTTCCTGGGCCGGGCATAAAATATCGCTCGGTGTGCATAACAGTTCCGCAAATGGTAATGTTATTTCCGCTGTTATGTTAAATAACATTTCTGTTTTGGCATTCGTTCTTTTTTTTCATAAAGAAAAGAAGAAGAGAAAGAGGAAAAAAGACGAAATAATATATAATAATAGAATATTATTTATACTGTGATATATAACCAAGCATTGTTTTGTGTCTGCAAACCAGTAATTGAATAACAAATCAGCAGTAATCCAGAACGACCAGCAACAAACCAATTGCGACAACAACAACAGCAGCAGCAGCAACAGCAACAACAAGAAGAGCAAGTTCAGCCAGCAAAAGCAGCAACAGCAGCAGCTTTTACAATGCCACTCTTTGGTAAATCACAGAAAACGCCAGCTGAATTGGTCAAGTCGCTGAAGGAGGCGATAAACGCATTGGAAGCAGGGGATCGCAAAGTGGAGAAGGCACAAGAGGATGTTAGCAAAAATCTGGTATCGATCAAGAATATGCTGTATGGCAGCAGCGATGCGGAACCGCCAGCGGACTATGTAGTTGCGCAGCTATCGCAGGAGCTGTATAACAGTAACTTACTGTTGCTGCTGATACAGAACTTGCATCGCATCGATTTCGAGGGTAAGAAACATGTGGCGCTCATATTCAATAATGTGCTGCGCCGGCAGATTGGCACCCGATCGCCCACAGTGGAATACATATGCACGAAGCCGGAAATCCTATTTACATTGATGGCCGGGTATGAGGATGCACATCCGGAGATAGCCCTCAATTCGGGCACAATGTTGCGCGAATGCGCCCGCTATGAGGCGCTGGCGAAGATCATGCTTCATTCGGATGAGTTCTTTAAGTTCTTTCGGTATGTGGAAGTGTCAACGTTTGACATCGCCTCCGATGCCTTTTCCACGTTCAAAGAGCTGCTGACACGCCACAAGCTCTTGTGTGCCGAATTCCTGGACGCCAACTACGATAAGTTCTTTGCTCAGCATTATCAGCGACTGCTGAACTCGGAGAACTATGTGACACGACGCCAGAGTCTGAAGCTGCTCGGTGAACTGCTGCTCGATAGGCATAATTTCACCGTGATGACGCGATATATATCAGAACCAGAGAACCTGAAGCTAATGATGAACATGCTGAAGGAGAGATCGCGCAACATACAATTCGAAGCGTTTCATGTCTTCAAAGTGTTTGTCGCGAATCCAAATAAACCGAAACCGATTCTGGATATCCTGCTGCGCAATCAAACGAAACTGGTCGACTTCTTAACCAGCTTCCATACGGATCGATCCGAGGATGAGCAGTTTAACGATGAGAAGGCCTATCTGATCAAGCAGATAAGGGAGCTGAAACCGCTGCCCGAAGCTTAGTGGGCAGCTATAACGAGAAATAGAAAGAGAACGAGAACGAGAACATTTTGGCCTTGGCTGTATGGCAGGATGACGATAGCGAAGACGAAAGCAGGAGGACAACAACAGACAAAGGACGTAGACATAGATACATGTGTGTGCAGGGCGTCGATTAATCACAACCAAATGCAAATGCATAAGCAATTGCAATACATACACCAGAGACGAAGACAACGACGATGACGATGACCGATGACCGATGACGACAGCACTTGTGAGTAACTAAACAATAATTTAGACAAAGCAAACAACAACAAAATGATAACGATAAATAACGATAAAGCAGAATACATAAGTAGTAACAACAAGTACACACAATATATTGTATGTAATAGCGTAAAGGAGTAAATGCAGCCGCACCATATCGCGAATTTAACTAAAAAAGGAAAAACAAAACAAAATACACACAGACACACACACACACATATATACATATAAATATATAACTTTATTTTCTCCCATCACTGAGAATATAATATATTCGCTCCAGCCTCCGTCTAGTTCGCTTTTAAAAATTGTTCAGAGTTCGGTTTGTTGTTGTTCCAGTTCCAGTTCGAGATCCTCGTGCGCTTGTAGACGTATATAGACCCTATGTATGTACACTTCTACCTATTTACTGTTACTACTACTTTTCGTAAAAACAGTTTATTATTATTTTGATTTCCTCCTCATTATTTTGTGTAATTCTTTTGCTATTTAAATAGTTGTTGTATTGAAATTGAAGCGTTTTTGAAACGTTATAACCAGGACAATGAAGATAATATATGAGTTTTGACTTACAATTTAGACATTAAACATTTCAAATGTGCGCCGAAATTAACAATTACGGTAACTTATTATTACTAAATATGTATGAAAGAAAACAAAATCAATTGTAATTTCACGTAAAAACTTCATTCAGAATATTGCATAATAATTATAGTTATAATTAAAAAGAAAAAGCATTCAAAAAACACACTCCACTCCAATACACACACCGACACACACACACACACACACACACAACATCCATACGTGCATAGTAAAAAGGGAAGTAAAACAACAACATTACGAACATCGTAATAAATATATGATTATTATAATTTATATTATTCCCAAAATTAAAGATAACAGCCAAAAAAAATGTCTTGTGTCATTCTGATTGGAAAATGGGTAAAGTGGAAGGGGGGATGGGAGACACCTTCGTAGACGTTGAAAGCTACTGAGTCATGTGCTAGTTCCAGGGCTGTATTTCTAGATATTGTTTGCTTAGTTATGCTAATAATTTGTGAAAGCTCTTAATATATAAAGAGCAACTCAGAATTAGAAGTATGGTTTACAAAAACTATCAATTTGATATGAAATAGTTAATATTATCATCGCATGCAGAGTTTTGTGCAGCCCTGGTACACATCAGCTGTCTTCAAATTTCGGCGCCGAAATTAGTGTTTAGCAAATTGCGTTTTATAACATGCATAAGAGATTTCGCAAATTAGCAAAACAATCAATTACAGAAGATTACAGCAGCAGCAACAGCGAAGAGGAAAATGTAAATCTGCAAAGTAATCCATCATTTGTGGCTAAAAAATATGCAATAGAGAAGCCAAGACAGCCCGTCGAGATAATCATTTCCGAAACAAGCAGCGATGAAGTGTGGAATTCATCAGAAGATCAGTTGGAGGAGGAGAATCCTAAGTGGCTGCCAAATCTTAAGAGATACAGTATCGATCCCATGCCTCAAAAACTAATGCAACCCAATAGGTACCAGCCGTTATCGGTGTCCGTTATAGCCAAATCTCCATCTGAACCTAAGCCAACAAATATATGTGATGTACCCAGCTGCTCTACAGCATCACGTAAATGCTCACCAGCGGCGTGCCGTGCTGCCTGTAATAGCTTTCGGGAAACATTAACAGCACTGAGCCGCAATCAAAAAACTATGAGCAAAACGCTCTTGGATTACAAACCAGTCCCCGAGGAGGCAAATGTAAATCTGCAAAGGAAGAAAATACTTGTGGCTGCGGCATATTTGCAAAAGAAGCGAAGAAATCGCGTCGAGGTACTCCACAAAGATCAGTTGGAGGAGAAGAATCGCAAGTGGCTGCCAAATCTTAAGAGATACAGTAGCGATCCCAAGCCTCTAAAATTAAGGCAACACTATAAGTACCAGCCATTATCGCTCTCCATCACAGCTAAATCTCAGTCTCAAACTCAGCCAACGAATATACTTGGAATATCCAACTGTTCCACTGAATCACCCGTACTATCACCAGCGGGATGCCGTGCTGTGCCTCATAGTTTTCGGCAAGCATTAACACCAAAGCGCAATCAAGAAAATATGAATGAAACACCTTCAGACTGCACGCCAGTCACAGTCACAGAGGCAAACATGGGGAGGATGGTAAACAAGCAGCAAATATCACAAAAACTTGTTCAAAAGAAGCAGCGCTGCATCAAAGGTGGATATCTATATGAATTCAAGCAGCTGATGCTAAAGGAACGCATGGATCGCCGCAGCTTGGCTCAAAATCATCGCCTGGGCATAAGCTCAAAGCAACGCGCCCAAGTGCTTGCCATATACGAGTCATTTGGTGTTAAAATGGCACAAGTAAAGCTAATGAATGGGGAGCAGCATAATGAGAAATTTAACATTATAATATCACCAGTCATGGCACCTAGCATTAGCGTGGGCGCAATTGTGGAGCTTTATTTTGACTTGGAACCGGAGACAGCGCTAAAGCTTCCTAATAACGAGCTGGTTTACGTACATCCAAATAAATTACTTTTATTATAAGTACACACAATTAAGAATAATAAAGATTACTTTTTAAATATAGCAGTATATAATTAAATGCACTTAACGTCGTTTTTTCTTCTCCAGCTTCCGTATTTTGTGCAGACGCCGGGCCGCATTGCCGCTGCCCTGCGCTGGCTCATCGATGAGGCGCGCCTCTTCCTCAATTGTGTCCTGTGAATCGTTGCCACTCATCAGCACCGCAGCGGATATGCAAACAAATTGAAATATGGCTCCCACAAAGAGCCCGTAACGTACTAGCACGGTAAAGAAGTCTTCTTCTGCATATTTGTCCAGAGTTGCAGCAGCTACTGCTATATTATCAGCAGACATTTTTGTGCAAAAATTTGTTTGTTATTTTGTGTATGCGGCGCACAGGGTGATTCATACATAAAACAGCTGTGGCAACTGCCACAAATAGAAGAAGAAGCAAGCATTTCCCAACAAAAATACATATTTTAGTTGACTAAAGAAATCTTACTCTCTCTCTCTCTCTATCTGTCCTTCATTTTCATTATTTTTGCTCGCACTTAATCCTCTAAAAATATCACAACTTATTTTATTGAAGCTGTTTGCAAAAAACTTTGTAGACTTTGTTTACGGTTTTGCGTGTGCGGCGCACAGGGGGACGTGTGCACAAAACAGCTGACTTCAATGTCACAAGAAGAAAAAGAAGAAAGAATTTTCCTGCTGTTGCGGTTGCGGTTGATGACTTCAATCGATTTTTGCATAATTCGTTTTTATTTTTTAAGTATTTAGTAGATATCATAAATATGTTGAGCTTTCGTTTACTAACCGCACTTCGTGCCACCCGTCCGCAACCCCTTAACAGTCAAAATCTGCGAATTGTAGCCAATAACTCACATGAATTTACATTTGCCCGCCGCCAGTTCTCGAAGGCTTTAAAGGAAGTGGAAAGTGCAAGTACAACTAAAAAATCAACGAAACCCAACGGTACGTTTAAGTTGACATTGTTGGGTGCGTGCATTGGAGCTGTCGCTGGATCTACATACACCATCTACACCCGAATATGTGACAAGAATTCGCACAAGGAGCACGAGCGAACACCGCCAAAAGTCGTGGAGTTTTTCCCAGCGGACGTGCGCATCACAAAGCGCTTCATAAATCCCAATGATACCTCCGGCCTGGACATCGTCCTATTTCAATACCAGACATGCCCATTCTGTTGTAAAGTGCGTGCGTATCTGGATTATATGGGTATCTCCTATTCGGTTGTAGAGGTGGATGCGGTGCTTCGACAGGACATCCGGTGGTCAGAAGTTAAAAAGGTGCCAATGGTACTGATTCGCCAGCAGGATGGCCAATATGTACAGATGACCGACTCCAGTGCCATTATTTCCCTTGTCGCTTCCAGCATCAACGACAAGCGCATCGACGTGGGTGAGCTAGCGCAGTTCTATCCACAGATTTCCTACTTCGATGATGATGGCAAAAAGCGTCAAGACATATTGAACAAATACTTTCTCATGTACCAGGATCGCACACCCAAAAATATGACCAAAGAAATTGAAGAGCGAGTATCTACTTAATAGCGTAATCATCGGTATATTATTAACAATATCTTTTTGCAGAGCCGATCGCAAGTGGCGAACCTGGGCAGATAATCATCTGGTGCATCTTATATCACCCAATTGTTATCAGACCTTTGACGAGGCGCTGGAGACATTTGAGTGGTTCTCACTGGCAGGCGAATGGGATATTCATTTTCCTAAATGGGAGCGCGATTTGATGGTTTATTGCGGCGCGACAGCAATGTGGGCAATAGCCAAAATGTTAAAACGTCGACATCAGCTCACTGACGATGTCCGCTCCCATATGTATGATGCCCTAAACAAGTGGACGGCGGATCTTAAAAAGCAAAATACGAAATTTATGGGCGGCAAAAAACCAGGGCTCGCGGATCTCTCTGTGTTTGGCGTGCTCAGCAGCATGGAAGGTTGCCAAACATTCAAGGACTGCTTACAAAATACAAACATTGGTAACAGAGCTCTTTAGGCAAACAAACAAACAAAAATAGTGTATAACAATTTATTTTATTGCAGGCAAATGGTTTTACGATGTCAAGGAACTGGTGCAGCAGAATCGTGGCAAATTGCATAGGGAGCGTATAGTTGGTGTGCCAACGCTAGCCTAGTACAAGTTATGTAAAACATTTACGCCCAAAGATTAAGAATCGTTTAAATAAACTACAAATTTTTTATCAATTTAAATGTATTTGGAGTTATCGATATAGTTGGATCAAATGCCATTCACACCGCGTTGCTTTATACAAATATCGATGAATCGATTTCCCTTGAACATCTCTAATTGTGTGAAACGCCGCTAGACGGAAACTTGCAAATCATTTCGGGTTGCTTTTCGTCTTGGAAATTTAATAAAAGCTAAAAAAAAAAATATGAATAGTTTTGGCATAGAGCAATTCCCGGATTATAAAGTACCCGGAGTGCAGCATGTGGATTTTTCACCCTACGAATCCAACGGCGGGTGAGTGCTCAAAATACATAATTAGTTTCCACTAAAAAACGCCAGCAACGTTAAATATATTTTTCAATTTGCAGCTCCATTGTTGCCATCGCCGGAGATGATTTTGTGGTTATTGCCGCAGATACACGCCTGAGCAGTGGCTACAGCATCCACTCGCGTGATCAAAGCAAACTTTTCGAAATGTCATCGAAAACAGTTTTGGGCTCCACTGGCTGCTGGTGCGATACCCTTTCGCTGACAGGGCTGGTTAAAGTGCGCATGCAAATGTATGAGCACACTCACATGAAGACAATGACGACTGATGCAGTGGCACAAATGCTTTCCATTGTCATGTATAACCGCCGCTTCTTCCCCTACTATGTGTCGAATATCTTGGCTGGTCTGGACAAGGATGGCAAGGGCGCTGTCTATTCATACGATCCCATTGGCCATTGTGAACGTGCAACCTATCGCGCCGGCGGTACTGCTGGAGCCCTGTTGCAGCCGGTGTTGGACAACCAGATTGGTTACAAGAACCAAAACTTGTCCGCTGATCAGCTGCCGTCACTTACTAAGGAACGTGCGGTAGCAGTTGCGTCTGATACATTCATATCGGCCGCTGAACGTGATATATATACCGGTGACTCGGTGCTGATAAATATCATTACTGCGGATGGCATTGAGGAACGAAAGCTCCAATTGCGCAAAGATTAAAAACGCTAAGGTCAAGGGTAACAAAAAAAAGAAAGAAAAACTGCATTCACATATTACGTTCGACTTAAATTTGTTGTAACTCTATAAATAAAATAAAAATCTAAAAGATGCTCCAATTGTGTGCATTTTAAAGAATGTCCTATGATAACCTGGTCCATAATACGCTTTGCACAAAAGCGAAACTAGTTCATACATGTACATATGAGCTGAATCTACCTTTACAGAAGCTGCTGCTTAACGGCGTACCCTCTACAGTATGTTACACAGTTTTAAGATTTTTGCTCTTGTATTTTATAAGACGAAAAACAAAACACTCCGAAAATGACCATGAGTATGTGGTTTTTGAGAGGAAGAATATTCTAAGTTGGTTTTACATTTGTGCTTTGACTACCTGGCAACCCTGACAAACAGCTGCAAGTTTCTTATTCGGTTTCCTTGGAACACGCACACAGAACCCAATGAGCAGTAAATGGTTTATATTCATATTCTTTTCAGCTTGTTGGCGACTCTTACACATCCTCGCAGCTAAAGGCATGCTGGCCTCAATTGTGAAGCCTGGCACATTTCGACACATCATGTGTCGCAACAATCTGTATCCACGCAGTAATGTAACGCGCTTCTCGGTGCCGGATGAGTTTGTTTTTTGGACTGTTGCCTATGAACCGTATTGCCCGACCAGCTACACTGCCCCGCACATTGACGGGCAGACCTGGGCAGATGTGCCGCTGCCAAGTGCAGCCAAATGGAATCAGAATGATGGTGTGATAAACCGCGTCTCCTTTCACGGTGAATATAAGATCGAAAATGGCCTGCCGCAAAATCCCATTGGGCGCACAGGACTGTGTGGGCGTGGCTTGCTAGGACGCTGGGGTCCCAATCATGCGGCCGATCCAATAGTCACGCGCTGGAAACGTGATGAAAAGGGCGAAGTTGTGCGTCATAAGAATAGCGGCAAGTAAGTAATTAATAATTAGAGATCCAACGACGAAAGCATCTTTTAGTGGTTCTCGTTTATGTCTTTTCCAGAAACATACTTCAAATGGTAGCCATACAGCGCTCTGACAATAAGATGTGGGCGATTCCTGGCGGCATGGTTGATCCGGGCGAGAATGTCAGCGTCACGCTGAAACGAGAATTTACCGAAGAGGCGCTCAATTTCGATGACAAAGGCAACATGGTCGAACAGTTCTTCAAGCAGAATGGAGAGCATGTCTACAGTGGCTATGTTGATGACTTCCGCAATACGGACAATGCGTGGATGGAGACAACAGCACTTAATTTCCACGACGAAGATGGCAGCAAAGTTGGGCAGCTGCAACTGGAAGCCGGCGACGATGCCACAAACGTGCGCTGGACAGATATCAGTGAAGATCTCAAACTGCACGCCAATCACGCAGATATTGTAGGAGAGGTCGTTGCCAAGCGGAATGCGCATTGGTAGACATCAAATAATATAGCATATTAATTTGTTGAAATATATAGAATTTTGTACTTTTTTAATTATTTTATTTATTTCTTTATAACTTTCAGCTCCTTCATTTGATATGTAGTCTCGCCCTCTAATTGAAAGCCCTTGGATATGATCCGTTTAATTTTCGTATATTTATTTCAGACTATTAGATATTTATACATTTTTCACGTTTGCGCATTAACAATTTAAAAACAAACAAACTGCATAATTCGCTAGGAAACCATTTTAAAATTGATATTTTTTTTTTTCATTTTTGGAGTGCGTTTGGAATTCATTCATCAAGATTCGCTCGTGATTTCTAATCTGATCAGCTAGAAAACAAGCGACTCCTTTCATCTAAAAAATCAAAATAAAACTAGTGCCCTCGTGTGTGTGTGTGTGTGTATGTGTGTGTGTGTGCGTGTGTGTATGGGTGTGTGTGTGTGACGGCATATGCTAGTGGATATATTTGCATAGGTGTGCGTTTACAGAGATTGAAGGAAATTGAAGACCTCTTGACTGGAGTTGGCCACATTATTGAATTTATCCGGATATTGCTCGCGTATTTCCAAAATCAAAGCACGCGCACTCTGTTTGATATCTCCATCGGGTATTTGGTTCTTGTATAATACTTCTATGGTAATTTTAAGGATCTGTTCAATGTATTCGACAATTATGGGACGTGCGTGCAAGTATAGAATACGGAACGCCTTGTGCACCATATCATTCTCATCCATATCCTCACGCAGTGGCAAATGTGAGAGTAAAACGGGCAGCACTTGCTCCAATGGAACAATATTGTGATTCGTCACGATCATACGGGCAACGGCGCCACAAATATTATCGAGAGCCGAAGCATTTGTCTCCGAAGCAATGGCACCAGAGAGAGCTTGTAAGATTACCTGGAAGGATCTGCAAAAAAAAAACGAGTCAAAATAAATAACTAAAAACGAAGCGTCTTTCATTATGTAACTCACTCAAAGGACTTCTCTTCGGCGTTCAAAACTAGCTCGCCTAGGCCAAAGCAACAGTTCTGACGAGCTTTTGACTCCGGGTCATTCAGGCCAGCAACAAAAACGGGGCACAGCGTATCAAAGTAGATGGCTACACAGGTGCCCAGCGATTGGAAGGATTCAGCCAATGCACCATAGGCAAAGGTGCGCTGATCACACAAATCATTTCTCTTCGCCTTGTTCTGAAAGACACACAATATGTTGAATCAAATTTTATATACATTTCGAAATAGTTGACATACCAGTTTGCTCAAATAGAAGTGATAGACGCGACCAAAGTACATAGAGAATATTTCAGGGTTTAAAGCTTTGCCAAAAGCAGGCAATAGATTACCCGCATTCTCGACAAGCAATTCATCAAATTCGCTGTCTTCGGCATCCTCCTCATCCCCACCACCGGATGGCTCATTAAACTGGCAAGCCATTTTAATGTCTATCACATCCTTGATGCAACCAAATATCAAGTCGGCGATTTCCTGAGTGGGCACCGCAGCGTGCTTCACCTCAGCGAATAGTTCGCTTAGCAGATCGAGTAAATGAATGACGACGCTCTGTTCCTCATCGTTGCGAATCATGTGTGCGAATTTGGGCATAATAATCAAGCAAGCACGCTTGACACCCTCAGAATCACCCATTTTGTGGAGTGCGGAGACAAAGGCGCAGATGGCCTCAATGGCGGCCTTGCGTATGTTCTCCTGTGGATGCTCAATCACCTTGTAGATATTCTCAAAGGATTTCTGCAGATAGGGTGCAAAGGCGCTGCCTGTGTTGACGGCAAATTCTTTAAACGCTAGTATAGCCTCCTCCTTTTCATATACAAAATCATTCTCCACCTGATATTCATTCTCATCGTCGTCATCCTCATCGTCTGTATTATCCAAGTCAATATCATCAGTGGAGGCAGTCTCGGAGTGGAACAAACGGTTAGCAGGATTATCATCATCAGCGGGCACCATATCTTCCGACGATATAACCGATTCAATAAGACGATCAATAATTTTGGGGAACACAGTCGACATGCTCTCGTTGACAACAATGGACAGAGCACCTATCAAGTTGTAGATGGCACGTCTAAAGTCTGGATCATTGGCTCCATCATCCAACATCATCAAGCAATAGGCCATTGTATCATTGGCTAGTGGCATAAAGTTTTCCTTGCCCACGACGCGTGAAATCGAGGCCAAAGTATCAATTGCCTCGTTGCGCAACTCTTTCATCTCTTCGGAGCATTCCTTGACCAAATAATTTTGCAGTATTTCCACGATTTTCGGAAAATATGGCATCAACTGCTCCTTGGCAGCCATAGCCGTTGCTGAAACCGCCGACAGTCCCAGCACACGAAGATGAATCGAATTGTTGACATCCAGTGTATCGAAGAGACTGGAAGTAAATTACATTTGCTAAGACACTCTCAAATTTGATGTGAGATATTCGACTTTCTTACCGACTCATCAATAGCGGCAAATGTGGCACGATGTCATCCTCTAGATTCTGGCAGTAGGTTTCCAGAGCATAAAACATACGATCCGTATGCTTCGGTTCCGGATTGCCACTCTGCAAAATTGTTTGAAGAAAATATATGGCAAAATAAGCAAGATTGTATAGTCTACTTGTGCTGCCGTGAGTGCAGAGTGAGCATGCTTCAAAACTTGTGCTGTCCTTAAATACTTGTTTTGAATCCCTCATATACCTCATGCTCCTTTGATTTAAAATTATTTATATTTACTTTGCTTATATATATTTATATATATATATATATATATAATATATATAATTTCGTTAGAGCATACTTGATATAAGGGATTAAGAACAATGGCAAAGCATTTAATTATTATATATACAGCATCAACTATAATCTTAGTTGCGGAAATTACACTCAATAAATAAGATAAAATACAATAATAACTAAATATAACTAACTTTACAATATAATTCGGTTTGCCGAAGAAAAATACCCTTGCAGATATATTTTCGCTATAGCTACATGATCAGGTAGTTTGATATTGATAAGAGCTTTCTAAAAAACAAGCTTTTATACGGCAGACTGACGGGTAGGATCGATACTGTTCCAATATATTAACAGTTTACTGAATCAGATAGTTTTATGCGTAAGACTTTCTATAATACAATTTAAATACCCTCTGCAAGGGTATATAGTATATAAGCGCTACCGCAGACAAAACATTGATACAGTAAGAAGTGAAGTGTGAAAAGTAAAGAATGCGAATTGAGGGAGGAAAAGGCACCCTGTATTTGGTGAGAACTGATTTGCGTTTGATTTGCAGTTGATTTATGTACTGAATGGTATCTTTGCCGGGCACGGGATTCGACTCGTTGCCATTGCTGTTTTGCTCAACCTTTTTTGATGCAGCACAAACAAAATAAGATAATTATCATGTAAATAGACATGAAATTGTGGGGTGTGAATAGTTTACCTTTAGCTCAATCACCAGCTGCTGCAGAAAATCAAATAGTACGGGCAGTATCTGGGGCGCAAATTTCGATATCTCCGGCTGCAGATGTTCCGAGAATTGGCCCAAAGCAAAGAAACTAGCGATGCGCACAAAGGGCGAGCTATCAGCAATGCCGCTCTTAACGATATTCAGCATGACTTCCAAATACTTGCTGCAAATGGCCTCCGCGCAGCCTTCGGCAATGACAGCGATGCAAAGGAAGGCGGAACGTCGACGCAGAGGATCGGGACTTTGCAGTGCCGGCTCAAGCAATTGCAGCAATGGAGGAATCAATTTGTCCGGTGACATATTGATGGCCAGCAAATCGAGCGTTTGTGTTGCTGCTGTTACCGGATTGCTGCTGCTCTCACCGCTAAACAACTCATCTGTCAAATATAATATTTTTATAGATATAAATTGATAATGAATGGGTGCTTGCTTACCATCATCCAGTTCAGTTTCACAGCACATCATCTCAAAGATGACTGCAATGATGGGCTCAAGGAGCTTCTGCTTGACAATCGCCTTCTTCTTGATGCGCACCACGCGCCCAATGAACGTAACCACCTGGACGCGTATTGAGTTATCGATTTGCTTATTGTTTGCAGTCTCGAGACAGAATTCCATTAGATGCTTCACATTGTTATTGAGCAACTTGGGCACATACTCGGCAATGCTGTCGATGACATCGAATACAACGCAAAACTCCTGCTCATCACCTTTGTGGGCAAAGGCAAAAACGGTTTTGATGATGAGTGGCAGTATTTTGAGAACCGTCTGCTCGGCGCTTGCGTGGCCGCTTACAAAAGGCATCAGATAGCTCATGCCCATGGTGATATTAGCCACAGTGGGCGTGGACAGATTCCCTTTTGCCTCGGCGGCCATTAGAACAGCGGCAAACATTTCACAAATTGAGTCCATATGAGAGACAAATTGATCAGGTGCCGAATCGGTGAGAGTGGAAAATATCGAGGAGCCCTGCTCGCTCTCCTTGGGATCAACCGAATTACAACGGCTATAGATGAAATTCAGCACTTCGCTCAACCACGAGTTCTTTTTCTCCTCCTCGTGACGCACCAAGGAGCCAATAAATTGAGCTATGGCATTTCTTACAGACTTCTCCTTTTCGACAATCAATGCCTGGAGCATACCAGTCTTAATGCTGCAATATGAAACAATACAAATCTGAATTCTCTTTCAGGCTGTCTCTTATGCTTACCTTTCCTTCTGGTCAGCTGGCACCATTTGCCAGTGACGCAGCTTTTGGAGCCGCTTGTTTAGCAGCACAGCTGCGAATTGTCGCACTTGCGGCTCTCGCTGCGAGACAACGATCTGACATAGTGCAGGCAAAGTATCCGGATTTTCGTAAGCCTTGCCCAGCTCACTGGTGGCCTGGCAACAAAAATATAATAGATTTCATACACAAGAATTTCTTCATAAATTAATTAATTATGAATGTTTATATTTGTGTGTGAGTATTGGATTTGCAAACGACTTTTTTTTAACTATCCAGACACTACACACACACACACACATAAGCAAGAAGAGAGCACATACCGGGTGCAAATTACTGCTGAATACGCTGTTAACAGCGCAATAACAGAGTTGTAGCTCTAAAACTGTAATAGAATAACAGTGTGTTTCAAACTAAATTATGGAATATTTGATATTTATATTAGCTATTCTTCGTTTATGGGCGTGGCAGCAATAATAATCACTATGAAATATCCTATATCATTCACAATTATCGCGCTAAGCTGTTAAATCACACAATATCCTGTGCAATTCACAGAGATCACGGTAATGTATGTTCTGGAACGTTATTTTTATATATATATATATATATAGTATAGATTTTGTTCTGCACTGAATATATCAATTATACTTGTTTAATTTAATTAGTTAAATCTTTATTTTGATATTGCTTAGCTCTCTATCCTTTTTTATACATAAGACGAACACTACACAAAATAAATATACCCTATTTTACTTTGCGAGCAGAGCATATAAAAGCATATGTATGTGTAGGAATGTGCTTGTGCCTGTGTAGTATAGAAATGTGCACATGGCATGTGGAATTATTGTGCCTATTAAAACAATATTAAAAATGATCCGAATTTAATATTCTCATTCTGCACACGTGCAGATTTATGTCCACAAAGTAATTTAAAAGTTAAATGGAGATACTTTATGACATTTGGCAAATGGGCGCATTTTAAGGCGTCGGTACGTTTTTTTTTTTTTTTTTTTGGCAATTGGAAGGATTAAAATTCATATGCCGGTCGCTTACCTGGCGTATCCGTTCAGTGTCTGTACACAATAGCCCAGCAATGATATTATCTAGCGCGATGTCCATATTTAATGCTGTTAATTCTAAATTAATTGGTTTAGCACAGCAAAAATCACAGGAGCACGTCTTCTATATGCCGCCGAAACACGAACACTTTCGGCGATATTGCAAAAATTAAAGTGTGGTGGACTAGGGCTGAAAAGCACGGGGGTACCACGTTTTAAAACTGGCAGGGATACAATACGCAGTACAACGCAGTTCTAATCGATTTTTATATTGAAGACTTTCACATTTAATGAAATTTTTGAATTTAGAATAGTATCAAATTTAACCAGCTTGCTTACTTTGTAAAATCATATTACATTTTCAACGTAACATAACTTTAATATTTCTCTAACAATATCGATAAATACAAATATCGCAAAGTGTGCCCAGTTAGTGACACAGCAAGAGCGTCGTGAGACACGAGCACCATTTTGAACGCCAACGTCGCGCGTTTTCTGATTACAATTTATTGTTCTCAGTTTTATAGTTTGTTATAGTTGTAATAGTGCGTTAAATGGATAAAACTGCTAGGAACCATAGCGGCGACAGTCAGAGAGATAATAATTCTTTAGGCATATTAAGTTTGGATAATCTCAGAGGTAAATGTTGTGTACGGGACGTTGCGTCTTAGCTGCTTGCCTGATTTCAATATCTTTTTGTATACATTTCCCTTTAGTTTTTGGGGATATGTCAAATTTAAGCAAATGCGGCAGTGCAAATGCAAGCAGAGAATCATTAAATGTTCACGAGCGGCTAAAGGTAAGATCAATAATAATTTAACCAATATTCAGTGATAAACGCCCGCTTTGATTTGTTATAGGCAGGAAGGCTAAAGGCTTTGGAGACATTAGGAAAGCCACGGCCCCGCTCGAGTTATGCATTTGAAGAACATGAGAATAACGAAGGAAACAAGCTTAGACGTGAGACGAGGTTTATATTAATATAATTCATATAATATCAGTATCTTTTTGTAGACAATAACCGTGTGAGTATTGCATCTGCATCCAGCCGCCAAAGCAACAACACAAACATCTCCGATCTAATCACTGAGGAAACAATCGACTTAAATTCAAGTGGCTCCGTTCTGATGGCAACGCCTGCTCCTACGGGCACAAACGTTTTCTTTGAGCCGGGCGAGATAACAGGACGTTCGACATTATGCAAAAGCGGCAAAACTGACTCGAAGCGTGGCAGTCAAATCTCTGTGGCTGATATACTAAGATCCTCGTTTGTGGAGAAGGCGCGTGTACAATTTGCCAAGCAGTTGGAGAACGTGCCGATTACTGAAACCTCGGGCAATAGCACTTTGAGTGATTCGTTTAGTTGCTCTCGCAGTTTGCCACGCACTGCAGACATGAGCACTTCGAGCCTTAATGGTGGCTCGGGCATTTCCTTTGGCTCTGCAACTGGTCAGGGATATGACGAGAGCTTTGCTCCGGCTGAGATGATGCAGTCGCAGCTAGTGATGGGTGAAATATCATGGGCACAGGAATTTGCCGTTGTCCCAACGGCCACCCTCAGCAAGCAAGCATTGCAAAAAATTGCAGCGCCGCCTCCCGCACCAGAAATTGATACCTTAGAATCCAAGTAAGTTTGATAATGTATTTAACAAGAGTAAATTTAAATAACAATTGAATTTTTCAGCTCAATTATTGCTGGAGATCCCAATTTTTCGTTAGGCAATTACTTCCAAATGCGCTCAGAGAATTTGTCATTCATTGTGGGTCGATCTAGCCGAAGCGGGAATCACCAAGTTGAACAGCAAAATACAACGGTAAGCAGCGCTGGTGAGAAAACGCCACAAGTGGATAATAAAACTTATACAAAGATCGAAAGCAACGGCAAGATGGAACGCAATCTGATGAAGAAAATGCAGCAGGATAATTTTAATAAGGCTGTGCAGGCGGAAACAAAGAAAAAACCAAGCAGCTCGGAGTTATTCAGCTTGTCAGCAATTGATGCAGCTTTACGTAAGTTTAACAGAATAAGTTTTTGACTTATCTAACGAAAGACCTATTTTACAGGCAATCTGGAAGTGAACTCAGATACATCTGTAGGCGAGGTTGTCAATAGGCTGCATGCACGTGGCTATGGCTACGAACTTGATGATGAGGATAAGGAGAATACGCTGTGCAAATCCAAGTCCCGATCGAAGTTTGCAGACACCATGAGTTTCACTGATTCGGTATTGAATTCAAGTGACTTTCAGCAGTTGCAAAAGAGCTTGGCATCAACAGCAGAACGAGAGCCGTTAAGTCCGCTGGCGGACTATATGCCAAGCCAACCTAGTATACTAATTACAGCCAGCGATGATCATGATGCAGACATAGATGAGTGGCCGTCGACACCGGTGAAGTCGCCGGGACGTCGTGTGCGCCACACAAAATCCCCAAACAAGCAGCGAAGCGTGAGTCCAACAAGCAGCGATGGCGTCAAACCATTGCCCACCACGGATGAGGATGGGGATGTAGACGAGGATAAAACGCCGGTCAACAAAAAACGCAATAATACTCTACCTGTTATACGCACTCAGAATTCATTCTGTTCCACACGTGTTGATGGTTGCGATGCAGTGCCATCGTCTTCCGAATGCGACTTTGGCATTTCCCCGAATCTGGCTCAAAGTGTTTCTGTTTCCAATTTGCAACACGTGTCGCCTTTATCGTCCCCTCGCAGCTGCTTGTCCTCGCCTCTACTGGACAGCACAACAAGCTCGGAACGTCGTCTTTTAACCGCTTCTAGCTTAGCACGCAGAGTGAATACCTCGCCGGCACCCAGCGAGGCAAGCTCCACCAGTGGATTTAATGGTATGCGAAAAGTGGGCAGTGGTACACAGGTGAGTGTAGCACCGCGTAGTATGTCGCGTTGCTCCAACTCCAGCGAGTTCAGTCATCGCGATGGCAAATTGCTGCCTTTAAAGGTGACCCACACAAGCCTCTGCTGGGGCAGCACGAAGCTTCGTACAGATGTGCGCAAATCCATGCAAATTAAGAATACAAGCGACAAACGGCTCGTGGTGCGTCTGTGCATACAAGGACCTGGCTTTCAGTTGGTCAGTGGTGATAGCAATTCCATCACATTGCAGTCCATGGAATGCCGCAGCATCGGCATTAATTTCTGTCCGACGGTCAGCGGCGCAGCAATTGGAGCACTCAAGTTCTATGCGCCGTTTGGTGCCAACAACTGTCAGCAGCCAGGCCTGGAAATTCCCCTCTATGGCTATGGAGGCAATGCCGCGATTACAATACAAGGATTACTAAAAGGACCTGTTGGCGCCAGCTTCCTCACCATAGGCAATGTATGCGAGCTGGCTTCGGGTCCACTGATGGCTAGCTTTAAATTTTACAACAAGGGACCACTAACAGCCTTTGCGGGCATCACATTCGATTCGACCGTGTTCTTGAAACCACGTCTGAATGCCGCCTTCGAGGTTCGTCCTAGCAATCTTATACTTCCTCCTCACAGCGAGGCTGTGGTACAGATTGTATTCCGACCGAATCGTGACGACATCAAGAACATTTTGAAGAAGACCTCGCAGGTCCTCACATTGGCCAACATGCGCATCTTCTGTGGTGATGAACCCAACCGACAGCGCATGCGAGCCTTGGTGCAGCGCATGACGGGCGAACAACGAGAGCAATTGACCTCATCCATGCTGGACAACATCTTGTGCAGCTTTCCAAGTGAACAGCCCATCCGTAGCATAGCCATGCTAAACGAGCCGCCGGAGTTTATACTTGATCTGGTAACTGTGGTTCGCATCATTGATGTAGCATTAACTTTGAATCGTGACTTTGATGAGTCCGCTGACACTTCACATCTTTGTTTGCCGGACGCCGAGGAGACTATTCTATTTCGCACTGTTTGTGCAGCCAATTCCCCAACGCCAAGCCACATGCTGGATCCCGTTGATGAGCTACACGAGGCAGATACGACTTCAGCCTTGGAACAGCAGTCACTGGAGCGCAACTGGTCTGTCCAACCGGCGTCGATTGAGATTGATTTATCCAGCAGCGGCGGCTTGGACGGAACTAAGCTATACATCAAGAACAGCTTCAGTTCTCGCCAATATACTGAACTCAATTGCAATGTTCCAGACATTCTGCACATTTCTCCCAGCGAATGCTATGTGGCCCCCGATGGTGGCCATGTGGAAGCTCTGGTACGGCCATTGCGCACACCGAGGCGTGAAATACTTAACAAGCAAATGCAGGTCGTTGTCGAGGTGTCCATGGAAAATGAACGTATTAATGTGCCCGTTACTTTTAAAGTCTAAATTTATATAAAATATTTTTGCTGCACTTAGCATTTAGCGCCTTGGTTTGAATTTTGTTAGTTTTAGTTGTGAAATATATTGTATCTTTATTCATTTCCCTATGTCATTCAGTAAAATAGAAAACGGCTCATTCAATCATTCTTAAATACGCTATTAAAGATAAATTATGACGACCAGTGGGTCAATCTGCTCGCGTTAAGTAATTTCCTGGTTAGATTTATATATGATGCATTTATGTGTAAGTTCTTTGAGTTAAATTATGTTTGTTTTAGGTTTAATTTTCATTGTACTTTGTTATTCATTAATAAACATCAGTCAAATTTGTATCCAGAATAGTTTTAAAATAATTAAATTGTGCCGCGGGAAAGTATGCCACATAACCGCAAAACAGCTGATTTGGTATATTTGTCGTATTTTGAGCTGGTTACACTAATCGTATTAACAAAAACCTATTTACTTTTCGGAGCGATTCGTTTTCTAATATAATTAAAACAATATATATAACTAAAGTTTGCAATAGGATTCTTACTATTTAGTATAATAAGCTAACATGCCTTCCTATGAATTGGCGCTGGTTCTGCGGCAACTTCCACGGGTTTGTATGCAAACAAATAATTGCGCCGGTTATGTAAAGTAAATAAATGTGCGTTTTCTTTTAGCCGGAGTTGATTTCAGTCATCAAGCGGACAGCTGAAGCGATCTTCGATAAAGGCGGTATAATTCGAAAATTTGAAAATCTTGGCACACGTGCGCTGCCCTACAAAGTGAGCGAGCACGGCGTTGTGCACCGAGAAGCAACCCACTTTACGATAACTTTCGACTCAGCGCCTACAAAATTGTCGGATTTAAAGGAAGAATTTGGAAGAGATATCGATATCATACGCAGACACATCTTTAAGGTGGAGGAGCCGGAGGAACACAAGTGCACATTGCATGAGGAAATGTTGCCGCCCTCTTATCGCAAGGATGTGCAGGAGATAATTGACATAGCAAAGAGAAAACAGAAACCTAAATACAACTACAATTCAGGATTAGATTATTATCCTTTCCAAAAATAGAATCTATAACCTTTAAATAAAAGCCATGTATGCATGATGAATTGCTAAAAACATTTGTGTACATTGCGATGTTTACAATTCTACAGCATTATGAAGTACATGATGAAATATTTAGTTTATCAACCAAGTTCACAGTGTCCGTTATTATTGGTTTTATGGCACACAATTACTGTTATCAGAAATTGATAAACAGGCATAATCAAATCAGCTATAACTTATGGAGTCTACGAACTTATTAATAGTCACAGTTCAATATTCGATCGTTGAGGCAGACACGAAAGTTTCTCAAGGAATTAACATGGCACCTCAAATTCGTCCAATTTCTGCAGAGCTGCAAGCGGTGGCTAAGGAGCGCCTCAACGAGGATCCTGATCGCATTGAGGCTGATCTGGAAGCATTGAAGACTTGGATAGGGCAACAGCCACATCTCAAACCACGCACAGACGATCAATTCCTAGTGGCTTTCCTCAGGGGCTGCAAGTACAGTCTGGAGAAAACAAAATCAAAATTGGATAAATATTTTACGTTGCGGACAAAATATCCAGAATTATTTTGTGTAACTGATGTTGACGATCCCTTGTTACGGGAAATTCAGCGATTGGGGTAAGCTGACTGTAACTTTTCACGAAGGTCATTTGATAAACTTTAATCTATCATTAATAGACCCATAGTTTACCTACCCAATACATACAACGGGGCACGAGTAGGTATATTTAGACTAGGCGTTGTACCTGCTGAAAAATATAAGATAACAGATGTGATGCACGTTGGCCAAGTAATGCAAGAAATTGCACTTATGGAAGACGACGAAGCTATAATTAATGGAATAGTATTTATCATGGATATGAATGGAGCAACTGCATCGCACTTATTCCAAATGACTCCTGGTCTAGCGAAAAAGATGACTGTCTTTAATGAGGAGGCTTTACCCATGCGGCCCAAGGCTCAGCATTTTGTGAACACGATTCCTGGCTTTGAAACCATCTTCAACATGTTTAAGCCCATGATGTCCAAAAAGCAGCAGGAACGACTTTTTATACATAGCAAGATAGATTCACTATTGGAGCATATACCTTTGAAATATTTGCCCAAAGAATATGGAGGCGAAAATGGTTCCCTGGAAGAGAGCACAGTGGAGTGGCAGAAGAAATTTGATCAATATAGAGATTATTTTAAGGATAATGATAAATTTGGCACGGATGAAAAACTGCGTCCAGGTAATCCAATCGATTTTGATAGCCTTTACGGTACGGAGGGCTCATTTAGAAAACTAAATGTTGATTGAGTATAAACTTCTTAATACGTTTAAAAGTAAATATAAAAAATGATTTTTAGGGGTTTTATGCAATAATAAAATAAAACAAAATTTAAATTTGTTAATGAACAAAAAGATCTAGTTAAATATATCGATACATAAGTATCGATAATGTCGTGAAAAAATTGACAGCTCTAACCCATGTGACTTTGACGTATGGAAAAAAACAGTGTTTTACATTTTACTACAGACAATAATGCTGATAACAGAAGTAACTCAACAGCATACTTTTTGGCAGTAATATTATGTTAAACTGGAATCGTTTTCTCGTAATTTATTGTGCTAAAAAATGATTTGTTGTTTTTAAACAAATGTGAATATAACATCGATACACTTCACATTAAAATTATCTTTTAAAATAGTCTGTACTGCCAAAATTCGAGTAAAGCTGTGTCCGCAATGTTAATAACAGTGTGATGTTAATGTTAAAGTCCCTAATCTGTAAATTAACATCCCTGTGTGTCACGACGTATGTGAGTTAGACGTATGGAAAAAAGTGTATCACATAACTCTGTCGTAGTTGTATTTTTTAATTAATTGGAACGTCAATTTTTCTAAATTAGTGGCCTGCAACTGACTAAAAGCAGTTGTGGATGCCAGTACATACGTCGGAGCTAACGAATTAATCAACACACATTGTATTAAATCGATATATATACATATATACATATGTGTGCGTAACGAGTATACGATAATAGTGAGCACGCGTTTTGTAGAGTATTTTGCGTTGCAAAGATGCATTCGCTTAATTGGACATCGCGTCTAATATCTCGAGCGTTTCGTAGCAGCTTCTCAACGCTACTTGACTCCGCGTCGGGTGCCACAACCAAAGGTGCTGCAAAGACAGCGTCAAATCGATCTCGGCCACGATTCGTTTCAGTGGTGTGTGGCTTTGCCAAGGACAATCTGCGACACAAATATAAGCCTGGCAAATACGGCGAAGACTCCTGGTTCAAGGCTTCCACAGAGTCTGCCGATGTGATGGGCGTGGCCGATGGTGTTGGAGGCTGGCGCAGCTATGGCATCGATCCGGGGGAGTTCTCCTCATTTCTCATGCGCACATGCGAACGCCTGGTGCGCTGCACCCACTTTAATCCGCAACGTCCCGTCAACCTGCTTGCCTACAGCTACTGCGAGCTCATGGAGCAAAAGAAACCGATATTGGGCAGCAGTACAGCGTGTGTCCTGATCCTGAATCGAGAGACGAGCACGGTGCATACAGCGAATATCGGAGACAGTGGTTTCATGGTGGTGCGAGAAGGCGAGATTGTGCATAAATCGGAGGAGCAACAGCACTACTTTAATACGCCCTTCCAGCTATCCCTGCCCCCGCCTGGCCATGGGCCCAATGTGCTCAGCGACAGTCCCGAATCGGCGGACACCATGAGCTTTCCCGTGCAAGAGGGCGATGTCATACTGATTGCCACAGACGGTGTCTTTGACAATGTGCCCGAGGAACTGATGCTGCAAGTGCTGCGCGACGTTGAGGGTGAACGCGATCCAGTCAAGCTGCAGATGACGGCGAATACTTTGGCACTGATGGCTCGCACCCTCTCCCAAAACAGCGACTTCCTTTCGCCCTTTGCCATCAGCGCTCGTCGCAACAATATCCAAGCGCGCGGCGGGAAGCCAGACGATATAACCGTGGTGCTCGCCACAGTGGCAATGTGAAGCAACTCATTGTTGTCATTGTTGTCCTAATCCCTAGTTCTTAAATGTGTAATTAATTAATAGCTTGTACTCGTTTAGTTCTTAGGAGTCAGTTTGTTCCGGTAGTTATATCTATATATATATGTTTAAGCTGCATGTTGAGATTGTGAGGACAGACACTCAATTGTTAGTTACCCAAACTCAAGCCCAAACACACTCACGTACATACACTCAATCGACGCATCCTGGTGAAGCGACCCAAAAAACAAATAATCGAAGTCCAAAGCGCGTAAGCAATGCCTTGAACAATATATATATTATTAAATATATATACATTATCTATAAGTAGAAATGCTTTTAAAACGAAAAAAAAAAAGATTATCAGCCGAAATGATCGTTGTCGTCAATGGCAGCGAGTTACGAGAGAGTTCTAATCAATAATAAAATGCGACATACATTATTACATGCATACAAACAAACAAACAAAATTAATTACATACATTCAACACACCCACACACACATATATATATATATATATCCCCACACCCTCAATTAATTACAAGTTGTGGGATGCTATGCTAATATTTGAACTGAGGATTTATCCAGGCAAACCCAAACTGTCTGACGGACGAACTGTTAGTCAAATGTACTCACTGATATTGCGATTTAATAAAAAAAATATTCATTGAAATAAAAAAAGCCTTAAGAATTTGTAATTACTTATAATTGTGCTACTTTTCAAAAAAGGTGCAAAGGTCATTTAAATTTTGTAAAAGCCCTCTTGGATATGCTTTGCATTTATTATTTCTGGTTGTACGCATATATTTGCAGATACTGTGAGTAGACTCGCCTCACTAACAATTGTTTATACTGCGCAGTCCCTTACAGTGCCGATATCGTGTTCAATACGCACATCCCTAACTGTTTGCGACAGCTGTTGCGCCCAATGCATCGTTAGCCAACACTCAACAGCGAATCGCACCACAACAAAAGCCAAAAAAACAACGAAGAAGCGAAAATATTTTTCAGTGCAAATGGAGCTGTAAAATAAAATATCAACATAAAAATGAAGCTCTATAAGTTGAACACGCACACAAGGGGGTGTAATAAGTCATACGGTAAGTGGAGCAAACAAAAATGATGACAATAAAAGCTTTCAATGTGCATTTGTGCAGAGTCGGACTTGGTGCTAAATCCACAGGATCATCCAACAGCCAAAGTTGGGGATGTGGTGGAAATTTATGCACCCGACGATGAGAACGGCACGCACTTGCTGCTGCAGATAACTGAGCTGAATGAGCAGAGCAAGACGGGTCGCAATGTGATAAGCATAGAGTCGGGCATAGCGACGGCTTTTAAGATGCGCTCCTATTCCAATGTCGTAATGCGCATTGTGAATCCCGCGGACGTTGCCCTCGACTCGATAGAGATTACATTCAAGGAGCAGTACATGGGCCGCTCTGAAATGTGGCGACTAAAAACTTATCTGGTGAGCTCTGTGTGCCACTAAATACGAATCCTAAATAAATAGAAGCTGTTTCCTTTTGCTTGCAGACAAATACCTGTGTGTATGCGAATAAAAAGATTGACTACAATGATATGCAGATACGCTGCCAAGTTTATGAGATGTGGTCGCAGGGCGAGCGAGTGGCCAGTGGCGTCATTACAGACGATACCAAGATTGTTTTTCGCAGCAGCACCTCGATGGTTTACCTATTTCTGCAAATGTCTTCGGAAATGTGGGACTTTGATATACATGGCGACTTGTACTTTGAAAAGGCTGTCAATGGCTTCCTTACCGAGCTCTTTCAGAAGTGGAAGAAGCTGAGCTGCAACCACGAGGTGACCATTGTGCTCTTCTCTCGCACCTTCTATGCGGCCAAGTCCTTGGATGAGTTTCCCGCGCACATGCGGGACTGCTTGCAACAAGACTATAAAGGACGTTACTATGAGGACTTCTATCGGGTGGCCATACAGAACGAGCGCAATGATGATTGGTGCACGGTGCTGGCGCAGCTGCGCAAGCTGTTCACCTCCTACCAGGAGACTGTGCTGCGCTACCATGAGCGTCAGCATATGGTTATACCACAAGCGACCAACTCGACCGCCACACAGGGCAACTTCTTGGAAGTGCTCAACATTTCATTGAATACTTTTGAGAAGCATTATCTGGATCGCACTTTTGATCGTACGGGTCAGCTCTCTGTTGTGATAACGCCCGGAGTGGGCGTGTTCTCCGTGGATCGAGAGCTCACGAACATTACCAAGCAGCGCATCATTGATAATGGCGTTGGCAGCGATCTCGTTTGTGTTGGCGAGCAGCCACTGCATGCTGTGCCGCTGCTCAAGTTCCACAACAAGGACACGTCCATAACATCGGCTGATGACTACTCATTGCCGCATTGGATCAACCTAAGCTTCTACTCGACTAACAAGAAGATTGCCTACTCTAGTTTTATACCACGCATCAAGCTGCCCTTTTTATCGGCTGTTGATGAAGCCGACGTGGAGGAGAATGAGCGCAATTTCCTGAGCTGCAATCAGTCGGAGTATATTCACAACTCTCTCTTTGATTATGATGCATACGATGAGCAAATCTTTCAGCCACTGCCAGCGCAGAGCACATGGTTAGATTAATAACAATCGATGTAGTTTCTTGTCACAAAACACTTTGTTCCTTTGCAGCTCGCTGCAGCGCGTTGTGCGTGCCAAGAAGACGTCGGTGCCCAGCTTTGAGACATATGCGTATCGAAACAATGACTGGGAGAACTTAACGCCCACTAAATTACCCAGTTTACGGCGAAAAATGTCCGATCCGGATATACATCATGGCACTTCAGGCATGCTGGCCACCTTGACAGACACCGCCAACACTTTGTCCGAGTCTCTGGCCTCGGAGAAGAATGCAAGGCGCACGATTGTGAGCATTGCTCCAATTGTGCGTCCTGGGCGTGCATTAATCAATCCCTTCGATCCGTCCCATGTGACCATAAAGTTGACCTCGAATCGACGTCGCTGGACGCACATCTTTCCCAAGGGGCCGACGGGCGTGCTGATACAGCAGCATCATTACCAAGCGGTGCCTGCCAAGGCCTTGCCTGCCGTCCACTGCAATCGACCGCTGCAGCACTCCAACAATAATAATAGCAATAATAATAATAACAACGATCAGGAGCTTAGCTCAGTTGCTGGCGATCATTTTGATGAGCTGTCCAATCACTCGCTGCTGAGCCAGACCAAGTCCTATAGCTCGCAGAATGAGGAGAAATCTGATTGTAAGTAGATTTTAGGATATATATCATTAGCTGAGCTTTATCTAATTTCCTTTGCAGTTTTCAAGCGTCGCAATCCTTCGCTGCTGAATGCCGCACCCGCTGCCAATGTACCCAACCTGACGGCCACACAAGCCAAGTCCTTTTTGTGGGGCGCCACTGGGGAGCAGGAATGGACGCCAGCAATTACTACGGGTATGTTTGTTCAACTTATTTACTTTGGCTACTAATTTAACTGTCATGTGGGACTTACTGAAAGATCTTATCGTGCGGGTGGGTGAGCAAGTCCGACTGCATGCAGTTGCAGTCCAATTTGTGCATCATGTTGGAAATGTTGCTGCTGTTGCAGCTGGCTGCTAATGGCACGCAATTGGGCCAGTTCTTGGATCGCATTGGACGTGGCAATCAGCTGCAAAGCATCTGCCTCGTGCACAGCTCGAATGCTACGCAGCCAGAATTTTTGGATGCACTGCAACGTGATCTGCATTTGGAACACAACTATTTCAATTCGCTGCCCCAAATCATATCAACGGAACTTTCGGACTGGCAATACAACAGTGTGACGGATCAGCAAACGGTCTTTGTAATCCTTGCCACAAGTACGAGAGATCCGATTATCGAGCTGCATGCGGAGCGTGTGCGCGATCGTCGTTTTTATAAGACCTTCTTTCTGCTGCTCCAGGATGAGGGAGCAAGCAGCCTGAGAACCTTCTTTGAGTACCTATGGCTTAAAGGCTTTCGCTCTGCGTTAGTTATGATGGCCAGACAACATCTCTACTACATGGATCCCTATCCCACTCTGCGTGTGCTGCAAGTGAGCTTAACTGAGAACGAGCGCTCTATCTTCCCAACAGCTGAACGCTCTGATTTCATGGGCTACGCGGTGCGCCTGCCTGTTCAGCTGGATGTACCAGCCACCTTCTGGTATGCTCGCAATGATACTGCGTCACGTGCGCTACAGTTGGATGGATCTGGCGGCACTTTGATACGTGAATTGATGCAACATCTGAATGTGCGCCTGGAGCTCTACCCACTGATCATCAATGGCTCTAATAATATTAATATGACCGCTCTTGTGCAGCTGGTGGCGGAGCAGCACATCGAACTGAGTCCGCATCAATTTACGACACTGCAGCGATCCAACAAGGTGGACTACTCTTATCCGTATTCCGTGGTACCACGTTGCTTCATGCTGCCACTCAAGGCGCCCTTTCCGCACAGCCTCTACGTGATAAAGCCCTTCCAGCCGTTGGTGTGGCTGAGCCTGCTGCTGATGGTGCCTTTTAAGATCCTGCTGAGCTATGTGGTGCGCCGTTGTACTTGGCATTGCAGCTTGAATTTGTGGGCGCTGCTTGGTATACCGGGCAGCTTAAGGGGTAGCACTGCACCGTTATACTGGACATGGCGGCTGCTCACCTGTGTCACCTTGGTCTTCAGCGCCTTCATCATTGTGCAGCTTTATGTATCCAAGTTGACATCGTTGCTGACTGTGTTCCTTACCGCGCACCCAAGGATTACACTCTCCGAGTTCTTGCAGCTGCCCTATCCCATTGTGGTGCTGCCAAGTGATGTGAACTCAATTGTGGCATCCTTTGGCAACTACTCGGAACTGACCCACCACTTTTATTATAGGAATGAAATTGACTTTTATAACCAACGCTTGGAGATGAGCGATGGCTACATTTATCCAATTAGTACGCTACGCTGGCAATTCTTCAGTCTGCAGCAAAGATATTTAAAGCAAAAGCGCTTCTGGCTCTCCCCATTGTGCTATGGCACCTTCCCCAGCCAGTTTCAGCTGCGAATTGGATCGCATTTCAAGGAGCCACTGCATCGCTTCGAGCTCCATGTCCAGGAGGCTGGCTTGAAGGACAAGTGGCGCAGCCTCTACTACAGCCGTGCCAAGCAGTTGGGTTTCGTGCGTGACTTTGCCAGCATTGAGTATTATGAGCGTATGCACAACGTTCGTCCATTGGCACTTAATCTGATCTCGTCCGTTTTTTATCTATATCTATTTGGGATGTGCGTTAGTCTTTTCGCCTTTCTCTTCGAATTTGTTATGTAAATGTAGAAATACTACTACTAACTGCATTTTTATTTCGATTTTAAGGCATTTCGTGTAATTCTCAACTAATTAACTTATGTATTTTGGATATATCTTTCATTTCTTAACACATTTGATACCGACGA
The DNA here is from genome assembly GCA_035045365.1 of Drosophila leonis. Classification (NCBI taxonomy): domain Eukaryota; kingdom Metazoa; phylum Arthropoda; class Insecta; order Diptera; family Drosophilidae; genus Drosophila; species Drosophila leonis. The sequence continues at coordinate 386,869 of JAWNPC010000454.1, forward strand.
AAATTCAACCAAAATTTGATTACACCTAACCATATATTTATATATATATATAATATACATATATGTGTATATGTATTTGATGGCCAATTCACAAATCCCGCTACCAATACATCAAAAAAATAATAAACTCAACGGCAACCAACGACAACAACAATTCAAATAAATCAAACAAAACCCGATTGGATCAAATTCAAACAAATTCTTAATTATCGACATTCACAATAACATCGAACCTATCGACATCGACAAATCATCGACGAATCGTAACGGTTCTGTAGAAAATGGCATTGCTCTACATTTTGGGAATGCAACGGGCAAACACATGAAAGCAATTGTCGAAAGCGAACATAAAAATTATGGAACATCACGGTTTGAGGCTACGAGCGAGGCTGCCGGCAAAGGAAAAATCATCATAGGTTTGGCAATACAAAAATAATCACAATTTTGTACACAGCAATGCATCCCACACACACACATACATTCCTACACACACATACGAACACACACACACACACACACATATCTTTTACACAGTAGTTTCACTACACATATAGAACTGTAGTTAACTTTGTCTAATTTTGTATAGAGCTTGCACATAATCTTGATTGTGTAGCACTACGTAGTTGCTAGTTGTACGTTTTATGTGTAGTGTATATGTGATCGTTTAACGTAGTTATCGATAAAAATGCAATTGAGCGAAGACAACGAAGGATTCTTAGGAAACTTAACTAAAAACTATCGATATAGCCCATTTAGAAATATCCAAACATTTCGATCAACGTATCGACAATTGATTGAAAATGCCGTTCAAACCTATCGTTATTCAAAATATCAATAAATATATTTATATATATATATATAGAAAATCCATAGCTTGATACAGTTTTAGTAAATTTAATTATATATTTATAAAAATTAATCAAATGAATAACAAATCTAAAAATCAGTAGTTAATCTATAAATTGAATTCAATTTCAACTTTAAGCATTAAATTCATAGAAACATTTTTATTTCTGTAAAGCTAAAAACAATATTTTTATCTGCATTAAAATATGTTTTATGAATATATATTTAATATATATTAAATTAATTAGATCCGTGAAATTAGTCAACATTAGCCTGTACATAAAGCTCAAGAGTAAATGCAACGTTCCCATTGACAACATTTCATTGTAGAATAGAATATTTGGTTAAAGCATTTCATTGCGCCTCACTCACAAATCGCACCTGTAGCGTGTCTTTAGTATACACCCGATACACCCACATATTACCTACCACCCACCCTATGCACATCTATTCTTCACACAATTTGAAAAAGGTGCCGGGGTGCTGGGGGCGCTGTTCTATTGTATCTTCAGCCTGACGCATGTGGCATGAGCTGCACAAACTTTTGTCTTCAATTATTTCTTTTTTGTTATTTGTAGTGTTCGTATGCTTTTCAGCCACGCCCACTGATCATTGCACGCCCGCACGCACCTGCCTATAAATTATTGTTGACCACAAATCCTTAAAACCCGAAATTAACCTATAAAAAACATTTGAAGCTGGTCTTAATTTTCGTATACTTGGAGCAACTGGTCTTTTAAATATATAGAGCTTAAGCGATTTAAAAATTGTGTAACTATTATAATTATCTATATATATACCTATATATATAACTATATATATTTCTATATCGTATCTCGTATCGGCGTTGGCTTTTTCTATTTGCGTACCTTTCTTGAACACCTTTGGCCAATTGCACGCTGCGGCGTTTTCTGCTTTCCTTTTGCTTGTGTTTCTTTATCACTTTTGCCGCTTTCAGGCGTCGACTGGAAGTCTCTCTCCATACCCGCCTGTCTGCCCATAACCACGGACTACTTTCCCGATAAGCGTTCGCTGCACAATGACTATGTCATCTCAGATTACACTCTGCTGCCGGATGATGTGAATCTGGATTATGCCAAGAGTCGTGCAGTCTATCGAAAGCCATTGTCCACGGAGGAGGTGTGCAAGGAGATTGTCTCGCAGCGTTTGGCCCAGGGCTTTCAGCTGATTGTCGTCGAGGAGAAACAGCCGACCTCGAACAGCTGCTGCTCGGCGAATGGCAGCTGTGCTCCTCCAGCTAGCAATCTGGGCACGTCTTCAGTGTTGCCCGTAAAGCCGCCCTGCGAACCGAACAAGGAGTATCTATTGTCCATAGGACGCATCTTTCACAAGATCTCGCTAAGTGGTTCAGTTATTACTGTGACTGGCTATAAGCCCAGGTGGGATTTGGAATAGTTTGTATATTCTGTTTTGTTGCTACCACTTTTCACTATTTACTTTTCATAGGCATCCCTATCCGCCAATTAATGTCGATTATCGCTATCGATTCCATGCACCGCAGCATGAGACCTATGAAATCTCTGGCGTTAACTTTACCACTGAGAAACTGGAGAACTTTAGCTGGAATCACATGGATCTATACATATGCACGCGTGGCGATGTTGATTATCCGCTAATGGAGGTGAGCATGCTGATCCATTAGCCACCATTTACTTCCTCTTCTTGCCTCTGCAGAGCCTCAAGTACTGGCGCTTTCGCATGTACCTGCTGCCAAAGGATACCGTGGTCAATAAGATCGTCAACTGCGGCTGTCAGCGTTGCGACATCTTTACGGATGCTGTTGTGGATAATACTCGCGACCAAATCGAGGACTTTGTGCGGCTCATCGAGAATGTCAGCAAGTTGAGACGACAAATTTGTCGCAAAGCGCGCGTAAGCTGGCCACGATATTATATCTAATTTCAAATTCGTTTAGTTTGTTATTGTTATTCATTGATTCAAATTCGGCGGCAATTGTTATCGATCGTTAATCGATATCGATATCGTTCCAGTTCCAGTTCCAGTTGCAGCTCTAACACTTGCAGTGTGTTAACCGTGCTGTGTTTTTTCACTCAAATTCGTTTATGTTAATTGTATATGTAACTGTAAATGTAGTGCTTACCGCTTAATCACATGTCCAATTGCAGGATAGCCCCACCACCCACAGCTTTACTAAGCGACGACACAGTACGAGCATTATTTCCAGGCCTCTCAACCAGGTTATCTATCCACTTTACCAATCTAACTGAATATACATATATATTTATTTGTGATTTGTTTTCTTTTTTTCGCGCTGCGCACATTTTGTTTGTCTTTTTGATTTGCGCACGCTTTGATTTTCATCAAGTTTTTACTCAAAATACGTTGTCCATATCATGTTTCTAATGTTATTTAACTTGTCTTCCGTCTCGCCTGTGCCCCGCCCCTTCAATGCCAACCTCTCTGTCTGTGTATCCTGCACAACTGCGCAACTGCAACACTCTCGTCCTCGCAGGGACTCACGAATTCACCGTTTCGTGAGCGCGTCGGCAGCAATCGTTTGCCAGAGAAGCGACCCAGGTTTTTATATCGTATCCAAAAAGCAAAAACAAAACATTCACACACACACACACACACACACATACACTTTGATTTGCATCTGTATATGTATTACTGCGCTTGCGGAGCTGAGATTAACTGTAATGCCCCTATTGCTTCCCCTGCCCCTAAAACAATTTGGTGATTGACTTTTGTAGCTCTTCTATGTTGTCTATGCACTTAGCTTGTAGTGTATCTTATCTTTATATACATATATTACTTGCAATTTAATACCTTTTTTGTTTTATTTTTCTTATTACTATTTAATTTGGTATTTGGCTTTCAGCAGCATGATACACCCACACCTAGAATCACAGAAAAGAATCATAATTTATTAAATTCACCACTGCAAAGGTTTGTGCCAATCCAGCGTATTTATCATATTAGCCTTACCCAATTACATCCTGTTCCCCAAATTCCAAATTCCCCACACTGTATTGATTTGCTACGAGTGGAATGGAGAAAGAGAAAGAGAGAGAGAGAGAGGGAGGGAAGAGAAAGATCTGTATACTCCACTTGTAATTTTGCACACATTTCACCATTTCCACACACACACACATGCATCTATTCACCTAAATTCAAGAGACTTGTATAATCGGTGTGGTGAATGTTAAATGAGTGAGAGTGAGCGAACGCTTAACATTTCTCACTGACTCTGTTCACGATTGAGTAATAGTTTTAACAGTGAACCAAATATTGCCCAATCGTGAACATTTGACGAACTCACCACACCTTTTGAAGCGTCAAATTTCATTGGCTGCACTTGTAATTCGCGCACTCTCTCTCACACACACACACACACAAGCACTGCCTATCCTCCCACAACCAATCCACGGCAAGGGTCACAGTATGCCTGCAGCTTCGCCAGCTTTATTTATGCTAATTCTTTCTTCGTAGCATCAATGTGCGCCCTAAGGTGGAGCCGGGTCGGATGTCGCGAAATTTGCCCGGCACAGACGCAGCCGCAGCAGCTTCAACTGGAACTGGGCCTGGCCCACGCGACGATCAGGATGATGGGTAAGCATGACATTGGAAAAAGGCCTTTGCTTTATAGCCAACTCCTTTTTTCTCTCTCAGCTTTCCAGTGGATATAAAGTTTAGCGCAAATGCTACGCTGGCCGAGATGTTCGAGGCCATGAAACATCCGGTCAATGGCGTTGGCTTCTTTACCCAAACCCAATCGTTGCCCTCCTGCACTTTCATCTCATACGATGCGCTGATGTGGCTAAAGGCGCGTGTGACAAATGGTCGGCATCCTATGGAACTGCTGGAGGCAATGCGCACGTGAGTGAAGAGCTTTAATATGTTGCTCAGCTTGATCCAATTGCGTTTTGCAGAGAGGGCATGATTTGCCACGCCTCTGGCGACTGGAAGCAGCCCATTGTGCCAGGTTTTGTCTTCTACTATGTGGTGCAGCAGGATAGGAATGCTAAAGGTGACTTTGCCAGATAAGCAAAAATCTGTGAATTGGTCTCATATGAGTTCTTTTGGTAGATTATGCCCCGCCCCTTAACGACTACAGCGCCTTTGTCAACGAGTGGCTGGAGATCGAGCTGCAGGGCTGCAACTTTTTGTGGCAGGATGAGCCTTCGCCTTCAAATGTTCCCAACTTCTTACGTGATACACCAGCACCTCAGTCCTGGACAGCATATTGCAAGAGCAGTAAGCACCCAGCTCACCTTTTCCATATAACCAATTCGGATTTTTATGGTATTCCATTTGTTTGCTTGCAGAGCGCGTTTGTCGCAAATCGCATTTGGAGATCGATGTGAATCAGAAGAGCGATCGAATGGAATGGGGCCATGTGAAACATCACACTGTGATGCAGCCAGGCTTTGCGTTTGAGCTGGTCGTGGAGTGGGTGACCTCATCGGGACCCATTGTGTCCGATTTGGTATAGCATATATATCTTTTATATATATAAATCATATTCATGTATCGAATCTCAAATGACAGATCGCTGGATGGATGCGCAAAGCGATTCAATGTGGCTATCAACTGGTCTCTGTGCCCGCTGATCCAATGGCTGAGCCGTTTACAGAAAAGTCTGACCCACTGCGTGGTCCCATTTTCATTCCCTTGTGCGTCAACTTTCTGCCCGAGGGCAAATGCCTCTTTGATGGTATGCGACCATTGCTCCATCTCTTTGATTGGAAACTTTTTAGTTAATTTATTTCTATATTGCAGAGTTTCCTGAGGACAGCCGCGCGGATCGCATGCTCTTCCTGCAGGAGGCTATTCTGGCTAGATTTGGTTTTCTGCCCTGTGTTTTGGAGGAGAAATTCAACAAGAAGAAGGACGTAAGTAGCTGAATATATCATGAAATATCATACATCATCCTTTTTCACACTTCGCAGCTGCCAAAGGAATATCAGTATGTACATTGCACTGGCAACATGTTCGCCCTAATACGGTATGGATCACACACTCCCTGAATATACTGTTTATCACAGATTATATCTTGTCTGTTGCAGCTGTGCCAGCAACAAGTTCCAGGTGGAGTCACCTAGTCGGCAGGAGGCGAATGTCACGCGCTGTGTCTATGGCCATACCAACAATACGAATGTGCCCAAGAAGGTGGGCTTCCTTTGGTCCTGGAACCACATGATACCCAACAAAAAGTGGAAAACCTTGACCATCAATAATTCAGCCGATGGGGAACTGTTTCAGCTAAAAATGTTAAAGGATTTCCGCGAGTTTTGCTCGAATAGTGATCAACGTTTGGCCAATTTCTGGTCGCAATCGCAGGAGCTGAAGCGCAAATCCCTTAAATTTGAATACAACAATAACAACAACAACAACGATGAACCAAAAATTATATAAGCAACATGATCCAGACGAAGCAAAATTAAACAATTATCATATTAAGAGAATTTGTCTACTAGGATATTTTCTTTAAGGCCCATTTATTTACTTTAAATTTGAATTGCATTTATTTATCGTCATAGACTCAACATAACTTTTATTGTGTATGTAAAAGAAATAAGTGCAGCATTGTGTTGTTTGCTTTGAACTCGAATCTTGAATGTCACTTGGCGCTCCATCGGTAGAGGAGGAGGAGGATGTCGAGTTGCTGCTTAATATTGCTAACCTATTTTGGAGTGGGAGTACATGGGGTAAGGCTGGGTAGTGGAGTTAGTTGTGACAGCTTTGGTCGTGTTCTGGTTTGCAGTTGTAGTTGTTTGCTAAATGCTTTGGTATGCGTTACGCACGGTTCGGCCACGCCTAGTGACCGCGCAGATATTTGGTCAGCAATTCGCGATCGCGATTCAGCCAGGCGGCATTCAGGCGTATGGTCTCTACAGCCTGCGAGACTGTGCGGTCACAGCCGGGAATCACGTTGGTCTTGAAGTAATCCTCCACTTCGCGTGCCCGCTCCTCGCTGGCAAAGTTCTCAATCAAATACTTGATGAGGCGTGTTAGAAGAAAGCCGCCCTACAAACAGATTAAGTCAGCGTGTTAGCGAGTCAAGTAACTTATAGACCTTAAGGGGCTAGCTAATTACCTGATATTGCTCCAGCAGCTGCTTGCTGTTATCCTTGAAGAACTCCCAGGCCAAGTCGCGACCCTTATTATTGAGGGCCACAGCGACAATAACAAACACCGAATCCTGGGCACGCACCTCACCCTAACAAAAAACAACACGCATAAGCAATAGAATCATATATATACTACAATATATAGAAGGGCCGATCACTTACAGACATAGCAAAATCGATGACACGTCGCAACAGCTTTGCATCGCTAATGCAGCCGAGAGCGCGTGAGATGCGATCCTGTTCCTCGTGCAGATCGGTGGAGCGATACAATTGCAGCATCTCCTCAAAGATGGCTGTGTCGCCATCCTGCAGCACGGCCTTGTAGCAAGTGCTACGCAAGTCAGCAGGCAGCGCCTTGGTGCCGTTGACATGGCTACGAAAACGTTGACGCGCTGTCTCCGTAATCAGCGGACTGCGGAAGGAGACGAGACGCGTGAGTACCAGGCTGCGCAGCAGCGTATCCAAATGATTCTCATTGTCGCGAGGTTCCCAGCCCAAGCGCTCGGCCACCGGCTCGTAAAGGCTGCGCCCAAAGCTATTGAAGTCATCCATGAGATCCGTGTGGGAGATCAGAATCTGCAGATTGGCAAGCGAATTGGTAATGGCTGTCCAGACGGTATAGTTCGTCTCGTTCCGATAGCTCCCCACCAGGCGGAGCACATCAACGGTGCTGGCCTTGCCAGCCTGCACCATGGCAAACATATCATCGATCAGACCGAGTCTGTCAAGCGGCGGCAGCTGCATGTTCTCCACGGCGGGCATTAGCTTCTCTAGCATCTCCTTGGAGTAGCGGGTGCGATAGTAGCCAACTGTGCCGGGATTGATTTTGATCCAGTCATCTGCGCCCACATTATCCAGCGTTACTTCCATGGTCTCCTTCTCGAGAAGGAAAGTCTTCGCAATCTGATTGGGATTACGCGATGTGGACACCGATATGGGTATCACCCACAAGTTATTTTTGGCCGGCTGCGAGCCATCCGCTGTAAATTTAGTCTGGGTCAGGCGCAGGACACGCTGCGTTTCGCTCTTCTGCGTGGACTCAACGTTGACAACGGGAAAGCCCTTGTATTTGATCCAGCTAGACATGACAGAGCCCACATTCTTGGAGCTGGCCTCTTGCAGAGCCTCCCACAGATCCTCGGTGCAAGTGTTGCTATATTGATGCCTGGTCAGATAAATATTCATTCCCTTGCGGAAATCATCCTCGCCAATGTAATCGTGGAGCATGCGTATGACCGAGGCGCCTTTGTTATAGCTAATCTCATCAAAGATCTCATCAATCTCCGAGGGATGGCCCACTGGCACCTCAATGGGATGCGAGTTCTTCAACGAATCCAGTTCCAAGGCACGCGTATACATGTCCGTGACGAACTGAGTCCAAATGTCATATTCGGGAAACAGATGATGCACGCAAAGGAACTCCACAAAGGAGGCGTAGCCCTCATTTAACCACAGATGTGTCCACCACTCCATGGTGACCAGGTTGCCTGGAATAAAGCACAACATTAGCAAGGATTACGCAGGATTTGACTGCGCTCGTTCGCTCACCGAACCACTGATGTGCAATCTCATGGCCCACAGTGAGAGCAATCGATTGCTTTCGCATCAGCGACGTATTCTTCGGATCCACAAGGACGAACGTCTCGCGATAGGTGACCAGACCCCAGTTCTCCATGGCGCCCGCTGAGAAGTCCGATATGGCAATCAAATCCATTTTGGGCAGTGGATATGCAATATTGAAATAGCTCTTGTAGTAGGGCAACACTCGGGTGGCCACCTCCAAGGCGAACTGTCCCTGCTCCTTCTTGCCAACAGGTGTGAAGACGCGCACAAGCACCCCATCGTCCGACTTGGCCTCCACAAAATCATACTCGCCCACAACAACGGCCACCAGGTAGGTGGACATGATGGGTGTGCGATCAAAGCGCACGCGACGCAAGCCGCTGGGCAGGATGTCCTCCTTTTTCACCGGCATATTGGATAGAGCGACACGATCCTTCGGCACCGTTAGCGTAATGTCGAAGGTGGCCTTAATGGCCGGCTCATCCCAGCAGGGAAAGCAGCGCCGGGCATCTGTTGCCTCGAACTGGGTGACGCCCGCATAGCGTTCCTCGCCAGCGGCCGTAAAGTATTTGCTCCTATAGAAGCCTTTCATCTTGTCATTCAGCTCCCCGGTGAAGGTCATGTAGAGGACGCCGGGTGTGCCCACTGGCAGCTGCTTCTGGAAATCCAGTGTAGCTGTCTCATTCTCCTTGGAGTAGATAATCTGCTGCGCCTTTAGCTTCTCGCAATCGTATTGGAACTCCGCTCCCTCGATTGTTATGTCCAGTGCATTGAGGGTGATGCGAGTCGTTGGCTCTATGACCTGCAACAGATAATGAACATTATAATAATAATCAAAATAATAATAATTATAAAAACATCTTTAATGCTTCGACGAACTGCAGCGCAAGAAAAGGGGCAATAAGTCAACGATCGTATATTATATATATAAATATCTATAGAGTGCTGTCATCATTCATCATATTATATCAGAAGACAACAAGCATGTGCTGGACTAGTAGATATCCTATGAAAAACCCTTTGAATAAGTTTATTAATTATTTTTATTAACATAAACAGACAAAAGACGAGGAGAGAAAGTTATGTTAGTTTCAAAACGCCTTTCTATGCAATTCTCATGAATTCAAATATTCGTATTTGCTATAAGTGAGTAGTGAGGCGAAAGAGACTAACAAGAGATAAAGAGCTGTAAAGCTGCCCGACTTTGACAAAGAATTGACTCTTCTTATGGCTGTTGATAAGGAGACTAAATACATATACATACATACATATATAGGCAATGGGTGTCAAATTGCATATACATACATATATATATATATATATATATATATATATATATATATATATATATATATATATATATATATATATATATATATATATATATATATATATACATATATATATATATATATATATATATATATATATATATACCCAGCTTATCATTTTATCAAAGGGTATGCATATGAAACGAAGCCAGAAAACGAGTAGATGCGATCCAAACAAAAGCAGATTCACAATAAGCCGTTATTTCAAGGTCATAACTGATGGAACAGTGTGTATTGCCTAAGTTAAACCATTATAAAAACCTATTTAACATAATGTGTTTGCTGCATCTGTTTAAAACTTTTAAAAACATAAAATGTTTTTTATCATTTCTTCTTTTTTTCTTGAATAGGTGCATGAAAGATGTGTGTTTCACATATGGAGTATCTACTGTGTGCTCATATTTATTTATTTCTTTCTGCCAGCCCGGTTTCCGGGCCGCTTTAAACTCGTTTTGACCAACTTTTTATTTGTATTTCAGTTGAATCAGCAGCCGCCGCCGCTTAGATTTTAGAGTAAGCATTTTTCTGTGTATGCTTTTTTTCTTTACTATATACAGCGTATTTGATGCGCGATTAAAATTTCAAGCACGAAACCCGTTGCAGCTGCGTCCTCCGATAAACGTAAACACATTGTGTGTACCGTTATAAGATCAGCAGAGGCGTCGGCAATGTGAACGAACTAGAGAAGGGAAAGAGATTTCCTCAAATGTTGTGCGCTTTAAATAAATATATCTATGTTTGTATATATACATATGTATATCTGCACAATGATAAATGCCTGTCATCATTGCTGCTGTCAATGCATAACAAAGAAATATTTCCTTTTCAACGAATGTAGCCTGTGCATGCAAATTGCAACATAAAGAGAAAATGGCACTGGAACACATACACACACACACACACATAGTATATATATATACAAGTGCACAAATACAGACAAGTTGGCGCCCGCGCCCGCTTATGTGTGTGTAAGGGAGAAGGCATTATTTTTGCACACGTCAGAAATGAAATTCACCAACAACACACAGACAAAGTGAGCGAGCGAGAGAGAGAGAGACCTACATACATATTTATGATTCGTAGTCAAAGTGAAAGCGAAAGTTGCCAGAGCTTGCAAAGTGTACGAAAACAAAACGTAATACAACGGTACTTACACTGATTTGCACAATTGTCTTGCCCGTAAAACTAAATGCCTGCAGATCGGGCTGCAGCATTAGCTCATAATGCGTTGGCACCACGGATGTGGGCAGACGTTGAAATTCGCTCTCATCGGATGGGGCCATGTTGTTGTGACCGTCCAAGGTGTCCAACTGACGACGTCTGCAACAGCTGTGAATGCCTCGATGGTTGGTTAGCTGTGGACTTGGCTGCTGCTGTTGGCCTGCACGCGGGTCGAGCAAGTCGGCCGATGTACGAGCAAGGATATCTCGATAGCGATAGCACAATTCACCCAGCAAGGGGGCGTCAGTGGTCTTCAGTGGTGCTCCCAACGAGACGTCCGAATAGTCGCGATAGAACTGCTTTTGCACCTTCACAAACTGCTTCGACGAGACCAAGGTATTTAGGTGGCAACACTCTGAACAGAGTAGATACGCAGAATGCTTATCAGCGCTATTAAGGCACAGGGTATACAGGCAGAGGCGTGGGCACGGGCGTGGGCGTAACCAGGGGGCGTTAGTAAAAGCACAAGCGCTGCGACAAAAGCTCTTCGGAGCCAGTTTCCACGCTGCAGTTGAATATGGTTTAGTTGCGGGTGAGCGTGCGGCGGGTTGCGGTAGCGGATTGCACACTGAAACTAGAAATGGAAGAATGCTAACACAAAGGATTATTATTAATAATATTATTGGAGCATTTAACACATCGTGAAATGCGTTTAGCAGCGCTTTTTAATTGTGTTTATCTTGTTACGATTGGAAACGAGCTGCGGGCTGGTGTGGGTGAGAGTGAGAGGGAGATGCAGATGGAGGGGGAATTGCAGGGTCTGTTTAGTTGGCTGTACTCTTCTCACCTTCACACAAATGCTGCTCAAAATCGGAATTCGCTTTGGCTAAATCCAAATTGAGTTTACCAAGTTCTGCAAGTATGACGTTTCAATACCCATCAACGTAAAATTTAACAGAACTATTATTTATATTTGATAATTTATAGCAGAACAAAATTGTTACAGAGACTGTATGAAATACTGCAGGCAACTGCTGGCGGCTTCTGCTGGTGGCGAAAAAAAACAAAAAAAAACAACAACAACACACAACACGCTTCCAGTGTGACCCACTTGCGCTTGGTACGTTTCGGAATTGGGCCTGCGCACAGCTGATGTGCGTCGTGTTATGCAGCCCGTATTGTTTTGCTTTTATCCAAAAAATTGTTCAATGAAATTTTGTGAGTTTAATTACCGTTTCGGAATTTCCAGGCCTGCTTTGCTGTACGTATACCTCCTTTTAGCACATTTTTGTACATGGCATTTATTTTTAAATATTAAACGTTGTGTTTGCAGAGCAATGAGCAAGTTCCAATTTCCACTGATTTGCGAGCACTAGGTCCCCACACACGTTACGACTTGCTAGACTGCATATTTAGGGTCGCACGACGATTATAATCGATATCTAACGTACGAAATTGCTAAACTTGCTCGGCCGGTCTCTTTAGGCTCGAGCAGTGAAAATATGATACGGCAAAGTCAGTGCGTTGCGAGCGCTCAACCGAGATGGTCAAATTTGGCGGGAAACGAAACCAGAAAAAGCTAAAAGCAATGTAAAGGGCAATACAATACGCTTTGACTCAGGTGACTTTTTATTATTTTGCTTCCAACTGTCAGTTTGTAATACGAAATACAGTTCCCCTTTCATAAAATCCGGTTATGATGACGTTTTTGCTTCGCTTCTACAAAACCCATGACTTCCTATGAATATTTCTGTTAAAATGCTACAAACAATGAAGAAATAAAAAAGCTGAAAAAAGGCTTTTTTATATTTCTGAAAAGCTAGAATTCTCGCTTCCCGCTAGTCTCAAATTTTTCCCGCAATCGGATTTTGAAAAAAACCAGATCTGATGGGAAAAAAGCTGATTAGGCAATATTGGTTGTATGGTTAGTGGCTAAACTCAATTAAGTCAGCTGCACCATGCTAAGCATCATACTTAGGCAAGCCTGACGATAGTAATCGATATCTGACGTACAAAATACAAAATACTTACCGTTATTACGTGAATTTCATTTGGTGAACTTTTCAAACAAGACGCTTTTGAGCTATCGTAAAACGTTTTATCTATCAATAAAACCTTTGTTTTGTATTGTTTTCTAATTCATTTTATTGAGAACACAGAGAACTATTTAAAACATCAAATCAGTGGTAAGCAAAAAATCAATTATTTACTAGTTTTGCTATCCTTTTTGGTTTACAGTTAGTTTTAATTTGATATATTTGATGGTCCGTCATATGATGGACGTCTCATAGAATAACACTATATTCCAGGATCCAATATCCTTGTTTAAGTGCTCCTGGGCAAACTTTAGGCTACACTTCTTATTTTATAAATGTTATAAATGATTTTTAAGCGGTAGTCGACCATTAAAGTGATGTTCCCCAAGGGGTGGCATGATTTGACCAGCTCTTCCTCTACATCATTGACCACTTTTCTCGCTGATACCGTTTTGCTATCCCGTATTTTCCGATCAATATAACGTCCGTCCGTAGCAATGAAAATTTTGTTCGGAACACTTCTGCCTTTATCGTGCGTTATATTTTCGCGGAAAAAACGGTAAACATTGCTTTGGATTGTGGAATCGCCTAGTCCAACCATTTCACCTATTTTCCTGCGCGAGTAGCCTTCCTTTATTTCATTACACTACGAAAACAATGACTAAAGCATAGAAAAAATACCGTTCCATAATTAAATAACGGATCTTTACTCAGCTGCGAAACAAGTGGTTGAAATAAGCTGTGGAACTCTTTTTTGATGCTTTTTTAGTTTTTAATTATTATAAAATGTTAAACAAATATTTTAAAAATAAGTGAGCTAATATTTTATAAGTTAAAACATTAGACTAGCAACTTTCATTTAAATTTTTTTGATATATCTTTTAGCTTAGATTTGATAGATTTCTAGTTTTTTTTTTTTGAGGTGATGGTTGTAATAAGCTCTATATTTAACTGTCTACAATAAAAAAAGAAGGTTTTTCAGCACCCATTTCACTTATTTTTTCCAATATTTTTAAATCAACGATACGGCAACGCTTTGTTAACGAAAATGTACTAAAAATAACCGTGCCAACATAAGGTCCCCTGAAAATGGCGGCTGTTCAATTACACTTCAGTAAATTAGAAGTGATTCGGGCTTGTGGTACATTGGGTAGCCCTTGAAAACCAACGGTGAATTTTTACGTGAAATTAGGCTGAACGTTTACTCTAAACCCACAGCTGCAAGTGCACGAGCGCGTTAACTAGGGGATTAAGCATAAGATAAATATCGTCGTGCGTTCATTTCCGATATATATATACCAAAATTCATAAAAAATGAAATTGTGTTCATCGCAACAGCTGAGATTGGCTGTATTGTTTATAGTTTCTAATATTTGCTCGCCACTAGCTGTGGCATCTCCAACTGGCTGGGGTAAGTGTAATCTGTCAGAAATAATAGCAGCCAAGCTATTATACAATGTGTGTTCCAGTCTATCTTGGTTAGAAAAGTGCTCTGCAATTGCTGTGGCAACGCTGTCCGTGCACCTGACAGTCCCACCGACTCACAGTCAGCGTGGCTCTCTGTAATCGAAATCAATTTGCCATCAATTTTGCAGACAGTGCGCTTAGTTTATGCTTATGTAATCGGAGGACATCTAAAATAGACATTCTAGACTATTTTCAATTATGAATGTGACCGTCTGTATGTATGAGCATATATATGTATGTACTACATTTTGTTGGCCATGTTTAACGGGCGGGCCGTACGTGTCGTGCGTGCGTGCGTGTGTATGCTATCTATCAGCTGATTATGCCATTCTGTTTCTGCTATGGGTTTGCCGCATTTTGTTATCACCTTCTCGATGTTGCTTTATCAATTCAAGTTCAAATATTGGAAATTTCATAATGCACTACACAAATCAGTTGTAGCATAGACATGTCCTTCTCTATATATCTGTATATATATAGCCATTTCTATCATCAATTTGTTATGCGACTTTCACCCCCGTTCAATAGAGAGCGAGAGAGTAAGTGAGAAAGAGAATCCGTGTACCATTGCCTGCAGCACTGAAAAAATAGCCTAGCCGCCATTTAGAGTTGCTTTATTGTCACGTACGCCGCAAATTTCGCCGGTTTTTGCTGACTTTAATTGTTTTTTTCACAACATTTTAGTCTCTTCTTTCACCCAGCTTCTGTGAATTTTGGTTTACTTGCTCTCATTTTACTGCAACATCGGAAAAAGCAGACGCCAACAGAATTCAAACATCGCTCTGTTTCAATCGTTGTTGTTGGTCAAGTGTAATTTAAACCACGCAATTGGAATCGAATTCTGATAAAGTGTCGTACACATGTCTACACATACATACATACATATAAAAACGCATGCACGTATATTGTGTTTAGGCATTTGTCTGTGTTTTGCTTTTATACAGTTATTTGAGTTACAGATCCGATAAGTAATCGGCTTTCATGAATTCCACGTGCTGGCCATTAGAGCCACTTGTTGCTGCCTGCAATAAATATTAGTTACATTAATTGTTTAAATTTTCATTAATTAGAATTTCATTTGAGCAGGTTACAAAAAAACTCTAATGAATTCTAAGAGATCAGTGCACCTGCATTCAGTTTAATTTATTGAATTATGATTTATCGATAACAAGTTATCTTGCAAGTAGATTTGAGTTACTGCAACAATCGTACATACTTTATCCATCATCCTCACTCACTTATTGGCATTGCAATTTATCGAACTCGCGTATGCTCCGATAGTTTTATGTTGAGTCCGAAGCAAAGTTATCGAAGAGAATTCATTTCAAATTTGAGTTATTTAAGCAGAATAAATAAATAGAATATGTTTATATATATTCACAGGTGTCGCAAAGTTAATATCTATGCAAACATCTGTTGATATTTACAAAGTAAATGTTGGGCTAACCCTTTTTTAATTAAATATGTATCGTATCGTAACAACGGACTTTGAATACAGATTTCATTAAACAGGTTTTTCTCTGTTTAAATTTACGAGATTTTTTTTTAAAGATTTAGAGAAAGTTTGTCTAGTTTTATGTTACTCAGTTTTTCTTAATATTTGAAATTGACAAATTAAATGCCATATGTTAAATATATTTTTCTTTAAAATCAAGTAAATCTCAGCTTGGAGTTACGACTAGCTAAATATATTCAATTTATAAGCGGAGCTCATTTGTATTATCTGACGTTGACATTAGGTCTATGTCACTGATCACTGAATTATCTTGTATACATTGCAGATTGCAAACAAAAAAATAAAAACAATTTACTTAATATATATATATAAAAAAAAGCAATAGAAATAAAAAATAAACAATAAAAAAAGATGAGAACTCTGAAATTCTTTTGATATTTAGACTAAATTGTTATGTTTTCTTCTTACTAAATTACTTAAAAAAAAACACAAAAATTTCACTGACTCAAACAGGAGATTAAAAAAATATAATGGATTGATTGTTCAGGTATGTGAGTCATAGGATCTATAACCGTAAATCAATATGGAACTAATTGGCTTTTTAATGGCCGTTGTCAAATATTATATCATATTTGATCGAACTTTTATTGATTTAGCTAACGAGTTATAAACATGTAAATCTATTTAAAAATTCAACATATTTTCTGCATCGATAAGCCGTTGACCTCAAAGCCCCTAAGTGCGAAGGTTAAAATATGCTCAAGACCCTCGGACCACAACCAGCTCGAAACGTTGGATAGCTTCGCGAAATACGTTTTACAATCAACAATTAGAGACTCTGACGTATTAAAAAAACAAATAAAAACAAATGTATGTGTGTATATCAGTATATAGACAACATCTAACGATTGGCTATATATAACTATGTATACCCTTGCCAAGGGGTCATTATCAATTGTTTACGAAAAGTGTAACACAACTGTGAAACTTGGCATGGGTCTTAGCTTTTCTTCGATGTATGCTGTAATGCGTATAATTTGATCTCTAAGAAACTTTGTTAGGGATGAGCGACAATCGATATCTTATTGTAGTAATCGCAAAAATTGCACATATCTAAGACTGAGCAGCACAAAAACAAATAATGAAAAGTTATCAAGCATATAGCCATTATACAATGCAGAAATGATCTATATTTATATTTGTCTATAGCTGTCATGGAGATTAGTCTTTAAAATCTGTGCCAATTTATTATCAACATTGCATCATGGATCTTATGAACAACACAGTCTGCAATCGCATATATATTTTCAAGGGTATTCAGTGATCGTCTAGGCGAAGTTAATCTATCTCTCTTTTTACTATTTATTTTGGTTTTTGTGGAGTCAAAGCGCTCGCTGCGAGCTAGCCACGCGATACTTGGCACGCCAACAGTGACCCACAAAAGTTGGCGACTAGAGCCACTGGTCAATGACCAAATGGCCAAACAATTATTGACCGCAATACCTCAATCTATTTATCGATACATATTCGATAATATATTTAGTTAGATCGTGTGTGAAGTGAAAGCCAATGCGCCGACACCTGTTGCAGCCTTCGCAAACAGACAAACAAACATTGTATATCCGTTACGGAACTGCTGTTGCTGTTGCTTTGTTTTGTTTTATTTTTGTCAGGTAGTTCTGTCTGTAGCCTGTTTCCGTGATGCCTGTGTTTGCTATATTTGTTTGTCCAGTGCACTTAATCATAATGTATTCAATTAAATGCCTAATTAACAGCTGCCATGTTGGTCACAAAGTTGGGCCTTTTTTCGGGCGTTAAACCGGTTTGGCAACACTGCAAAATTGATTTTTTAATGGGTTTGTTTTGCGTGTTTTTTTTAGCAGATCAGGATTGTTGACGACTCTTAAACATTTGAAATGCTGCAGGTTCTTTTTCTTTTGCATTGACGTTCTTTCTTTTTATTACGTCGTGATTTACATGTGAAGGTGGGCAGAAAACCCACCTTTGGCCATCTTTATTTATTTACGTGCCAATTCATATTTGTTTTTAATTCTGGGAATTTTCACATGGGATTTTCATCTGAGCCCTGGGTCAATCATTCGTTATCTTATCAATCGAACGGGCTCAGTGGGAAAGTTGTGCAACGAAAAGTCGTGCATCTCATTAATCGAACGTCATTAATGTAATACAGTGAGCTCTCGATATTAGAAAGTTTCAGTAATTACATAAACCCACTCGAACTCCAACTATTTTCATACTAAATATATTCAAATAAAAGTTTAAGTTATGGAATTTATCGATCAATTCATTCATCTTTGAAACGTAATCGTTTTAATTTGCTAACGTTCACTGTAATTAAAAATACTGTCGCGTAATTGAATGAAATGCGAGTCTAAATTCTAAATTTATATGAATAAAACGAATATTGATTGAAATACTATACGTCTTTAATGATCGCTGTAGCGAGAGACAGCTGAGGGGGTGTAGTAAAAATGTGGCGCTAACTTAATTGAATGCGATTGATTGAACTTAATTTTCCATACGTCTGCTCCTGCACCAGCTCCCCCTGCGCTTCCCTTGTTCAACACTTCTTTATGAATAATCAATAGCCTTCTCTCTCGATAGTCATCGATAACGATCGTTTGTCGTTTGTAGTGCAATATTTGCATTTTAGAAGATTCCTTTAGCTCCTGTGCAAGCAGTTCCTTTGAGTGAACTAAATCTTCAATACGCTCCTGAACCAGCTCCGCCTGTCTTTTCCAACACTTATTCAATAATGTCTGTTTTTAATTGTCAATTCAACACGTGCAATTTAGCAGTTTTCTCTTGCTCCTGTAATAGTATTTCCAGTGCCGTTTTTCCAATACCCATTTATAAATAGCCAATGGCCGTTACTTATCTTATCGATAGCGATCGTATTAATTGCCAACTAATGCAGCTTTTGAATTTTTTTTCAGACTTTGCCGTTACGCTGCGCGACAAACTTCTGTTTCTCGATAGCAAGTTGAAAACAATCACCTCTGCAGCACACGAATTCGACGGACTATCAGCATTGGTCTTTGATGAGGCCGAGGAAGTGATCTATTTCAATGATCAACAGCATCAGAATGGCAGCATATTTTCGCTGCGGCGCGATGCTTCGGTTGCCTCGCACATTGTGGAGCAGGCAGTGCATCGCATTGGTAATGATTCCGTATCCGGATTAGCTTACGATCCGCTAAACCGGAATTTGTTCTGGGCGGACATGCGAAATAGCCGGATTTACTTCACCAGCATCGATACGCTGTACACGGAACCGCCCAAGGTGCTGGTCGATCTGAGCGCCGAAGGTGGGCGACCAGATGGCGTGGCTGTTGACATATGTCGCCGTCAGTTGTACTGGACGAACTCGAAGATCAATCATGCCTCCGTAGAGCGTATCGGATTAAATGGGTCGGGCAGACAGACAATCATCAAGGAGGACATCGATATGCCGCGTGGTATTGTGATCGATCAACAATCGGATCGCATCTTCTGGATCGACGACAAGGTGGGCATATTCTTTGCAATAGAAAGTGCTCGACTCGATGGCAGCGATCGCCAACTGGTGCTCAAGGACAAGCATCAGAGTCCCATACAACTGACGATCACAGATGAAACGATCTACTGGACAGACAAGGCGGACAAAGCGGTCTGGAGCTATCCCAAGCCTGCAAACAAAACGTTAGCCACGAATGTTACTGAGTCGCTGCCGGAGCCAATAAAAGTAGCCAGCTGGAAGGAGGATGTCTACGGCATTGTCGCACGCACAGGCTTCTATCAACATCTTCAGAAGGATGCCCATTGCGCCAGCATAGTGAAAAAGGTCAAACAGCGCCTAGACACCAGGCGCAACAACAGGACGCAACAGGGAACCGCTGCCGACGATCGCATAGAGGAGTTGGAGCGGGAACATTGCCTGAATGGTGCCTCCTACATGGCCAAGGGAAACTTCTGCATCTGCCAGGTGGGCTTCAAGGGCGCACGTTGCGAGATATCTGAATGCCATAATTACTGTGCGCATGGCACCTGTGAAATCTCCAGCATGGGCTATGCCAAGTGCTATTGCCAAACGGATTTCTATGGCGAACGCTGTGAATACAACAAATGCAATGCCCATTGCCTCAACGATGGCCATTGTATCGTGGATAGGGACAGTGGAGAGTTGAGCTGCGAGTGCCGTGACAATTTCACGGGCACGCGCTGCGAACACAACGAAACGGCCCACTGTGGAAGCTATTGCGAGCACTTGAAACAGCATCCAGATGCATTCGTGCCCGCCCCCTGTGTGGACATGTGAGTAGCTTCAGTACCTAAAAGCAACTGCTTGTACTAAACTATCTTAATCTGCTCTTCTTACAGTTGCGAAGAGCTGCACCTGACCAATGCCACAATTGTCACGGAATTCCAATCATCCGCTTTGTGCAGCGACATGCCCAGCTATAGACAAGGCTCCTTGATAATTGTACTCGTTGTTGGCATCGTCTCTAGCCTGGCTCTGGTGGCCGTCATTGTGCATGGTTTCCGGCTCATTTACAAGCCCAAACGCCCACGCATTAAGAAGACCTTTGTGGTGCGCAAACAGGCGCGCTTGAATTCCACTAGCGATACACCTCTAACCAATCGTCCACTCGCCACAGAGCAATGCGAGATTACGATAGAAAATTGCTGTAATATGAATATCTGCGAAACGGTCTGTTACTCTATGATGCTACAATTAATACTAGTTACTAACTTATATGTAAAAACTCTCTGCAGCCCTGTTTTGATCCCAAGCTTGTGGAGCAACAGTTCTCAGGACGCGACAAGAAGGCGCCTTGCGTTAAGGAGGATAAGAAGATACTGATACACAATATGGAAGATGATCTGCTGAACTAGATGAACATCTACGGGAATTACGTATAACGTATAACGTCGTGCATGAAACGAACCAACGGACGGACGGACGGGCGGTATTCGAGCTTGAAAAGCTGCTGTCGCCGCCGCCAATCCTCCAGCACAACCGATGCCCGGATCGTCGACGTCTTTGCTCAACCAAAGCTCCTACAAAGACCTAGCAAAAGAATTAATACTTAATTTTGAAAACGGAAAACGTGTACTTAGCAAATTTTTACAATTAGTCTGGTCTCATTAATTTATTTTTGTGCAAACCAAGTCTTTAGACTTGGCTAACAGCTACCACAATTGTCACTAGAAAGGGATTTATATTAATTTTCAATCATATAGTTTTTAAGTATTTTTTATTAGTCTTGCGATCGGTTGAAGGAAATTTTTATTTGAAGACATTCGGCAATGAAAAGATAATTTGAAATGAAACTGAAAGATAAAGTCATACGACTGACACTAGCTTTAAATTAATCGCATACACACACACACACATACACACCCACAGACATGCATGCATATATGTAGATTTACATAAAGATGTATTATACAGATGCAAGCGGATGATTTCATTTTTAATTGCACGAATTACACATTAATGCAAAATGTGATTCATAAAACGGTTAAACTGTTTGTAAATAATAATAATAATAATAGTACGAATAATAGTAGAGCAATCTGAATTTGTATCTGTTCGGAAATAGTTCCTTTCTGATTTACCTTTGTATATACATATTACACAGGCTTTTTATTTTTTGTTTTGTCATGACATATGCAACTGCCACACACATACACACCCGCATGTATACATACATACATTTACATATGCATAAAGCTGATTGTTCGCACCAAGATTGCCTTCGTACTTAAATTAGCCTTTTATTTTAAACAAAGGACAGTTTCCAAAAACAAAAAAAAAACCAAACAAAAAAAAAAAATAATGAAAAAAGTAGAAAAATATGTAACTGCGATCAATGGCGAACGGAAATTGTACATATGAGTAAGCTAGATATTAGTTGTTATTAATAAGACACATTGGTTGAACAATAAAAGAGAACGTACCTTTGCAGTTGAAATATTACGGTTACAATTCACTTTTATTTTTATTTTTATATTCAACGAACATTCCATGGAACATCTCTGTGCACACACGACTGTGACGTATAATCTAGTTGAAAAATATGTCCATTGAGGTTAGTCACTGGTGATGCTTTAAGCTTGTAATGGTAAGATGCTCGTTATTATCTAATTTAAACTGTGACGGTCGCCACACCAGCGACTTATCCAACTTGAGATCCCTTTTAAACGTGCTGTATCGATAACACATTGGAACAATTTAATCGGTACCTTTTTTTACAGCACTGAAATGTTAACAGGCATCGATAATTTGCAGCGGTAGCAGTATCGATGACATGCAAGTGCTTTTCGTCGTATCCATTTTTCTTGACGTCACTCGGATTTTTCGCAAAATATTTAACTTCAATTTAATCCTATATATTACTAACTTATTACACATAAACAAAGTTAAATTTGTGCACACTAAGAGGATGGTAGGTTTATATTAGTTATTGTCAAAACTTTGTTGTTTATTTCGCTTGTTTTGTAAACTTTTGCATTTGGCGTGGCCTGCGGTGGCGGCAGCTGCGGTGCGTGCCCTGCAAATTGTATTTCGCAGTTTATTCAACATTTCTGTAAATGTGCATTATGAAAATTGTAGTTGGCCATGCTTGTTGAAAATGAAAGAGAAGAATTTGACACCGACACAAGTTTTGATTTTAGCAGTCATACAATTTACTCCGCGTGTGTATCTATCTACACATGCACATACATATATATACATATATTTATATGTTCATATGTATGTGTGTATACATACATATATGTATGTACTAAACGTTTGCGGTGTACTTGCCCTATACGTATTTGGTTTTATACTAACCCAGTGGCCTTCGGTTTTGGTATTTTTTGAACTTGCAGGGAAGCAACGACAGAGCCTCCAGATCGCCACGTTCGGACGACCAGCGCGATATCGGCGAAATGCCAGTCACGAAGCGTTCGCGCTCGGACTCTGGTAAGTGTTTCGTCTCGTTGGGGATGCACAAAATTGTTTTTAAGCATATAAGTATGTATTAATCGAGTATATATGTATATATATATTTATATACGTAAGTTTATCAAAGAGGAATATAAATATATACATATATATGTAGGTAAATGAAACGCAAGGCAACAAATCAAACAAAAGGATAATATGTATATACAAATAAATATCATTATTATAATTTTTTTTGTAAACATATACATTTGCATACACATCTCTCTCTCTCTCTCTCTCTCTCTTTACTACTACTTCGTTGCATTTAAAGGGCCAGCACAGACGTTATTAAATAATCGGTTTTTCTTTTTGTTCTGCTTAAGTAATTGCAGACTTCATAAACGCACGATGATCTCAAGTGAGGTGAGGTGAGAGTCAAACAAATAACCAATACGAATACGAAACAAATATCGAAACAAAGTCAAGTCAGTCCAAACCACACGCGCGATACCCAAAACTAATTGCGAATCAACTCAAGTGTCCACACAATACTATCGATATGTGTCGTCATTATGAGAGAGTGCGAAACACAAGATCAAAATGATAAACGTCAAAAATCACCTAATATAATAAACTAATTAATACCTAATCTTGGCATATTAAATAAATACTTATTTAATGTATTGTAACTAGGGTGCAAGCCAGAATGTATGAGTGTATGTATAAAAAAAAAATAGTGAATCCTCGCCGCATCAACACTGAATCGCAATGATCAAAAACTAATCTTAAAAGCATATAACTATTCTCTCTCTCTCTCTCTATTTCTTCTATATATATCTCTTCTTTTTTCATTTATTTTGTAAGCGTTTTTTTCTTATGTTTGTTCCGACCAAACGACTTGGTTCTTTTGACTCGCCAATCAAGAATTGACATCGATCAAGAGATGCCCTGTATAGAGAGTATTGCCAAAACCAACTGCTACTACCCACCAAGATACAACAACAACCGAGTTGCATTTACTTGCTTTTAACAACATTTCTTGCCGATTTCAACGTCTACGTCGCGGTTCCCGCACCCTGAGCTGCGTCGTCGTCGTCTCCGCCTCCGACTTCATACAATGTGCTGCAACAACGCGTTGGACTGATTGATCTGCCCCTACATCTAGAACTAGTCTTCTTTAAATACCACAAATTATTTAAATATGAACATTATAGTTGGGCGCGTGACTTGATTTCTTGTACATGACACGAACATGTCCGAATTGGCACACAAGTCGTGCGTGCTACCACACGAGCTGATACAAATCTAGCACGCGCCCATCTCTAACACACAATTCAATTATTGCCAGTTGTTTATAGCAAATCAACAAGTGTTGTCCGATAGTTTACAAACTTTCCCATATAGTGCTCAGGTATGTCCATATATACATATTTTATTTCACAGATCTAAACGATTTTTAAATGATGTGTAGATGGTTACTTATTTAGCACAAGTCTGCTGTCCATATATTAAAAACAAAACAAAAAATAGTACATTGAAATATTTACAGTAATATATAAATAGTATCTATATATGACAACTACACACATATATACAAATACATACACACAACATGATTAAGGTACGGCGGAAAAACTTAACCAACTTAAAAACATATTGTTGCTCTTATTATCGTTTCAGCGTCTTGTTTTTCTTTTTATTTTTCTCTTTTTTATCACTGAGCAATGTAATGTGTGACCCTTCAAGTCAATATACCACGCCCCCAACTCATGGAAACCGTATCGAAACGCACATATCTAAGGTCGCTTATAATTTCTATTTTTACAAATACATTTACAGGAATTGTGCACACCGCTAAGTCCAGCCACCCAGCACGAACAATGTGTACATACTAACTGCCTTTGCATTTTGAATTCAAATATTTTGTTTGTGTTCTCTTTTTGGGTCTTGGTGGAATTTTTCAGTGTGCACAGCTCTTTAGTATTTTCTTCTTTGGTTTCGATTTGTGCGGCGACGATTTGCCGGCTGGATGTCCGTTGGAAGAGTTTTTTATTATTTCGATTGATATACTCAATATAACTGCATTTATCTCTTAATTACACACCACACACACACACACAGTCGTACTTTATTATTAGCACAGACTACGTATATCTCAAATTTAAAAACTTAGGCTAATTTATGTTTTAAATTTTACGGGTGCTTTCTTTTTATTCTTGCATTTTCCAGCCTTTGCGAATGACAAATCAAATGCCTTGCTATCTGTCAGACACTATAACTATTTGCGCAAATCCAAATCATCTTTTCTTTACCTAGCATAAACTCAACAAAAATAATTTAAAAGCATAACTATTCGTGATGCAAAAGACGACAAAATACAAAAATACCGATAAACGATAACAGTTTTTTAAAAAAAAGTACTGAATTTAAACGTAACGAGTAATGCATCGATAGCTTTTAATTGTCATTGTGTTGTAGCCTCTCGATTGAATCTCTGTGACTGAATCATCTGCCGGTTGGCAATTGGCCCGCGTACAAGCAGTTCCAGGCAGATCTTCTCCAGAACACACACAGTTACATCAATATATACATATATATAATAACTATATATGTATGTAGAGCTCGCCGGCCAGCAAAAGTTTTTTATGATTAATGATTTTTTTTTCTCTATTTTTCCTTTTTGTCTTTATCTTTCTTGCAGGCATCGGTTTTTGTTTCGTATCGCTTCAAATTGTTAACTTTAGCAGCTATTGCTCGAGTTGCACTTTGAAAACGACACAAAACTCATGAAAAAGAAAAAAAAAAAAACAAATCAAATCAAACTGAAAAGAAAAGAAAAACAAATTGCTGAATGAGCCCATTGTCCACACATCATATGAGATGCACTAATCTGTCTTCCCAAATTCTAGGCAAGTCAGCGGATACGAAAATTCCCTACCTTTCGCAGCCACTGTACGATCTTAAACAGACGGGCGATGTTAAATTTGGACCTGGCACACGATCCGCTCTGCTGGGATTGCTGGGAGGTGCTTTGCCCAAGCTGACATCGGAGCAACATGATCTGGTTAGCAAGGCCAAGAAGTATGCCATGGAGCAGAGTATTAAGATGGTATTGATGAAGCAAACACTCGCCCATCAGCAACAGCAATTGGCCACCCAACGCACCCAGGTGCAACGACAACAGGCTCTAGCTTTGATGTGCAGGTAATTAAAGGAGTCCATAGGAGTGCAGCTAGTCATTTATTAACTTTCATGATGCAAAATCTGGAGAACATTTAGTGAATAACTTCATTGCGTAATCCAGTGCTTCGCGTTATTGAAGCTGGAACAACACAAATGTTGTTAACTGTGCAGCTTAGCTGATAAGATCTGATTTCAAGTGTATCACAGAGTTAAGCCTTAGCTCGATTGGGCCTTTTATTAATATCTATTTGTTTTAGAGTCTACGTGGGCAGCATTTCTTTCGAGCTCAAGGAGGACACCATCCGCGCCGCCTTCACTCCCTTTGGACCCATCAAGTCCATTAACATGTCCTGGGATCCCATTACACAGAAGCACAAAGGCTTTGCATTTGTTGAGTATGAAATACCAGAGGGCGCGCAATTGGCTTTGGAGCAAATGAATGGCGCCTTGATGGGTGGCCGCAACATCAAGGTTGGTCGGCCAAGCAATATGCCACAGGCTCAACAGGTCATCGATGAGGTGCAAGAGGAGGCCAAGAGCTTCAATCGTATCTATGTTGCGTCTATACATCCCGACCTATCGGAGGATGACATCAAGAGTGTTTTTGAGGCATTTGGACCTATTCTTTATTGTAAACTAGCTCAAGGCACATCCGTGCACACGCACAAGGGCTACGGCTTTATAGAGTATGCTAACAAACAGGCCATGGACGAGGCCATTGCCAGCATGAATCTCTTCGACTTGGGTGGCCAGTTGCTGCGGTAAGTTAAAAGTAGTTTTATAGTTTGGAAACCTTTCTAATCTCGTGCAATTCTCTAGAGTTGGTCGTTCGATTACGCCGCCAAATGTTTTGTCCTGCCCTGCTACAAATTCAACAATGCCAACGGCGGCAGCGGTTGCTGCTGCAGCTGCCACAGCTAAGATTCAAGCTCTGGATGCAGTCGCCAGCAATGCAGTGCTTGGTTTGGCACAAAACACGCCTGGCTTAGGAATTGCGGCCAAGGTGAATGCCATGCCTGTTGTTAGTGCAGTTACCTCGGCAGCTGCTCTGCACCCAGCACTGTCGTTGCCTGCGGCGCCGACCTCTGCTTTGTTGCCTCCAGGCATGTACCAGGCACCTGGTTTGGCTGGTCCTAGTTTGCTGGGCTTACCAGTTGGCCTGCCTACGCTTCAGAGTGTGGCTCCCACACTTCCGCCACCTGCGCTGCTTGCAACGCCGCCAACCGCTGTTGCCTTAGCAGCCGCCGCTGCGGCGGTGCCCGCTGCAGTTGCAGCAGTGCCTCTTGGCATGGTGGATGCAAGCAACGGAGCGCCAGCTGTTTTGTCCGTAGCCGCCAACAATGCGGCCGCCACTGCGGCAAATCTGTCGGAGAATATCAAGAAGGCGCAGGAGAAGCAGCAGGAGGAGCTGCAAAAGAAGCTGATGGATGAGGGCGATGTACAGACGCTACAGCAGCAGGAGAATATGTCCATCAAGGGCCAAAGTGCACGACAGCTGGTGATGCAAAGGCTGATGCGGCCACAAGACTCGCGTGTCATCATCTTGCGAAATATGGTCGGACCCGACGATGTGGACGAGACATTACAGGAGGAGATCCAAGAAGAGTGCAGCAAATTTGGCACCGTCAGTCGTGTTATCATCTTCAACGAAAAACAAACGGAGAACGAGGACGATGACGAGGCGGAAATCATTGTGAAAATCTTTGTGGAATTCTCAGCGGGTGTTGAAGCTGTGCGTGGCAAGGATGCCCTCCATGGACGTTTCTTTGGGGGACGTCGAGTGGTGGCCGAGCTGTACGATCAGGCGCTATTCGATCAGGGCGATCTCTCCGGTTAGGAGGAAGTGGAGGAAAAGAAAACAGCGATTGTATCTTTAATCTTACGGATTCGGACCTTTCTCTGGCAGCAACAGCCTCTTTTTTTACTTACTTTAGAACCCAAACGAACACTTATTTATTACTTGGCGAAGAAGAAGATTGTACATTTTTTGAGCAGCAACAATGATTGAGCACACAGTATCTATTATAATAAAAATAATAAAATGGAAGTGATTGAGGTATTACAAGAAAATCCCAAACAATTGTCGCCAGTTTTGTATACAAATAAGTATAGTGCATGTTCTGCAGTTACATATAGTAACAAAACATAAAACTAACAAATTGTAAATTTTATTCATTTCTGCGCTTAAAACTTACAATAAAAATCTAGTTTCCCATAAAGCAAGACTGATTTCTATTCCTCTGCTTTTTTAAATAGTGTGCCAAAATTTAAAGAAATTGATAATCGATTTTCCAGTTTGCGTTATCAAGCAATCGAGAATCAATAGAGCCGATACACTGTTAAGACTAACAGCAGCAGTTGACAGTGCCAAAATAGTATTGCATGTTATTTAACAGCGCTCTGTGACTTGCGTTAACAGACTTCAATTTGCGTTAGCCCAGTGAAAGAAGAAGCATTGTATGAAAGAAAAATAGAAAATATGATGCCAAAAAGTGAATAATCCAACTGATTCGCTCGTAAAGAAAAAATCAAAAAAAACTGTTGTGTTTGTGTGCGGCGCAGCTGGAATGTTAGCGCGTTCCAAACATTGTGGCGCCTCCAATCAATCGCAATCGCAGCCAGTTGAAGACATTTTTGACAAAGACATCGCAGCAGCAGCAACAATCATCGACAACTGGTCGCGACTTGCGTAGCTGTTGGAGAGAAAAAAGGTACACACAGAAAAAAGGAGAATACGAAAACGAAAATATCTCAGCTCCTTTGTTTATGTTGTTAATATTGTGCTAAACTTTTTCGTGCCTGTGTGTGTGTGTGTGTGTATGTGTATGTGTGTGTGCTGCACCTGCTGCACACAGCTGATATGCCTGGCGACGGGGGCTGTTGATGATGTTGGCCACGAATTTCTCACTGGCCTTGCCTTGATAAGCGCAGACTGGCTGTCGCACATACGCACACACGCACACACGCATACAGCTACTAATAGACAAGCCCAACAGTGTTTAGTGGTTACAGTTAGTATTTACATGGGTACGCACATAACTCTAAGCATACCCATGTCTGTGTATGTGTTTCTGTTTATATACAATTTCAAGCAACTGCTTAAATGTCTGGTTTCTTGGCATTTGCTTCCTTCCGTTCATTTGCATACGCTTTGGCGTTGCCAGCTCGATCGCTGTTGTTGACATTCGATGTGCGTCCTGTGCCCCACGCTCAGTAGCTTTCACGCACACACATACACATAGATACATGTATGTATATGTATATACGCACACTGTTGCAAGTAATTGTTTCAACATATTACGTAATTTGTCTCTGGCAGCACCCCTCGAAATATATTGAAGACATTTTACAATCACGTGTAGCATGATTTCAGCATTTTTCTTTATTTACAATCAATAGTCATAGTCTGATAAGCTGAGAAACATTTTGGCTTATGGCTGCTCTGTGGCCGATCCTGGATTAGCAAATAACTTCATTTGTTTACCTGAAGATATCCTTGAAGTGTGCAACATCCTAGAGGATATAGCATTCTCTTATAGATATTGGCAATTCCTTCTATGCTCACCATTCTTAAAAGTTTCACTGGCTGCAAAAGTTTTTAAACTAAAATTTAAATTTCAGCTCTAAAATGTTTACTAAGAATAGCTTATTCAAATAAAATTTCTTTTTGAATTCCTTATTGTCACAAGTTCTTAAACGTTTCACTGGCTGCAAAGGTTTTTAAACTTAAATTAAAAATTCATAGAAAAAACTCTGAAATGTTTACTAAGAATAGCTTATTCAAATAAGATTTCTTTCAATTCCTTATTGTCACAAGTTCTTAAACGTTTCACTGGCTGTGCAGTTTCAGTGTATATCAATATTTACTCTACATTACGACCTTGTATCTAGGTATCTAGGTATCTAGGTATCTATTTTGATTTTCACTTTCAGTCAGTGTTAGTTCTTGAACGTTTCACTGGCTGTTTGTTTATGTTTGTTCGATTTAGGCAGGATTGAAAACATGTCATGTTGGCGCTGTAGTTAGTGTTTGATTAGATCGATTCGTAAATTCCAGTTTTTCTCCTAAGTATATCTGAAGCGCACACATCATCTTCTAATACCATTCTAGTTCCCTCTCTGAGTGAGCCGCACCACAGATTCCGATACAGATACAGCGAGACTTGAGTAAGCCGGAGAGAAACCATTGAGTCGGAGCAGAAGCAGCACAAGAGGAAATTACAAATACAGTAGCGATTGCCTAAGATGAGCTGCAAGGTGCGGCTAATGGAGGATGGGTCACTGGACGAGGAGCCGTTAACATTAAAGGAGATCGCTTATCAGAAGCTTTGCAACAATCTGGACATAATTAGTGGCTATACGGAAGGCGGCCAGCGTACACTGAATGCAGGCATTGTGCTGACAAATGAGATATGCGATGCATTTCTGGAGAACTACCAACGCTTCCATAGGCCACTCGACGACAGAGTGATCAATCTGTTTAGCGATACGCGTCGCACATCGCTGAAGATTGTCAATCTGCGCTATAGCACGCTGAGCAGCCTAGGTGGGTATTAAGGATGCACTTTTGAGCTATCGATATCAACTGCTTTATTAACTTGTGTCTCTCTTGATTGGGCTTTTAGGTCTGGAGACGCTTATGCGCCACAAACTGTTCGCTTTGTCCATGTGGTACTGCGATAAGATCACAGTGCAATCACATCACCTGCTAGCCCATTATGGCGATAGCTTGCGCTCGTTGGAGCTGGGCATCAGTTCGCATCTGTTGCAGAATGCGGAGCCCAATGAAAAGGAGCCAGTTGATTTTCAATTGACCTGCCCACACTTGCGCCGGCTGGTGCTCAATGGCGTTGTCATGCATCATCGATTGCAGTTTGCCCATTTGCAGGACCTCAGTCATTTGGATCTCACATCCTGCGTGCTGGCGAACTTTAGTCTGGAGGCGCTTGGCATGCTGCCCAACCTGCATACGCTCATACTGTTTAATGTCTGGCCCATTGCCAATCAGCTGCATGCGATTTGCTGTTTGCGTCGCCTCTGCACCTTGGATATTTCAATATCGAGCTCGGGCAACGGCCATGGCACCTATGATCTGCCCGACCAGACGCTGGTCATGCTCATGGATAATCTGCGTCATTTAACACATTTGGATATCTCGGGCACGAATCTGGCGGGCAATGGCGTGGCCACCAAGGAGTCCACGAATATGAATACCAAGACAGAGCAACACTTTGGACCCACCGATATACCGGGCTTAGCGTCTCGCACGCAGCGTCCGCTGCAATTTCTTGGCCTGTACCATACGGCGCACTGGGCGTGCAAGCGACATGATATACCCGCCCTGGAGGTGGCAGGCGATGCCAACGAACAGCAAATACTCACAGCGGCGCGTTACTATCACGACAGACCTGTGCTGCTGACAAGGGTGAGGCGGAGTCTAATCTAATTATCTGTCTAATTAGCCTGCATATTAATCTCTCTTCTTCTTCTGCTGTATTTGTTTGCAGGTCCTTAATGATCTGTATCATCTATTTCGGTTTGAGAACTGCAAGGACATACATACAGCGCTGGATGTGGTGCTCTGCGCTATGGACAGGCATCTGAAATTCAAGCACATGCAAATATCGGGCAGGTGTGTGTGTGTGGCTATAAAAGCTTATTAAGTCTCCTTTAATATGCAAAACAAATGCCAACAGGCTAAACACACACAGAAACCATTTTAACCATTGTAATTCTGAATCAATGAAAAGTGTAGCAAAGGCCATTGTAGGCCTATGCCTACAGCTATACAGAGACAAACTGTTAGCGTTTTTGTGTGTTTATAACTTGTTATTGAGCTGATAACTTAATGTTTAAATCTATTGCGAATCTCTTGCTTACAGCGCCACACTCTTCTACATAGTCAAGGGACGCGATCGTTCAAAGTTCGGCACGCTGCTGCGCAATCATATTATAAGAACCCTGCTCAATGGCATGGAGATGCATCTGACGGATGACACAATGCTGCGCAATGGGTATCTGACGCTGACACAGTTTCACATGCCTGTCGATGTGGTAGGTCCATAAGTCGCCAGTTTGAGACTAAGCCAGTTTACTAATTCTTACCCCTTTTTGTACTTGCCAGCTCTTTGAGTATGAGCGGCTTATTAAGATATTGCTGCATGGCGTATCGAAAACGGAGCAGGAAGGCTTTGTGCAACGCATTGCCATCTACTTGCTAAACACGCTCGCCTGCCAGGTGGATGGCCGACAGAAGCTATTCCTAGGCGAGCTGGGCGTGGTCAGCGTAAGGCTATATAAGCAAACACGTTCCATGTAATCTCTGTATTTATTGTTTGATCTGTTCGTAGACAATGCTGACACTCATCAAGGATCGGCTAACGCGCTCAGTTTTTGATGATGTCATGGAGGTGGCGTGGTCGACCATGTGGAATGTAACCGATGAGACTGCTATTAATTGTAAGAGATTTTTGGACGGACGCGGCATGGAGTATTTCCTTAAGTGTTTAAATGTGAGCCATCCACACCATCGCGACTTAATTCAACTTGATTAGCTAATACTAAATGGAATATATATCTTTGTGTAGACCTTTCCCGATCGTGACGAGCTTTTGAGAAACATGATGGGTCTGTTGGGCAATGTGGCCGAGGTCAAATGGCTTCGCCCCAAACTGATGACACAGGAGTTCATTGAAGTGTTTGCTCGGCTGCTTGATTCATTGAGCGATGGTATCGAGGTGGGTCAGCTTGGTGGTGGAAGACTAGCCAATGACAATCCTAACCAACTGCGCTTCCAGGTCAGCTACAATGCGGCTGGAGTGCTGGCGCACATTGCATCCGATGGCGCCGATGCGTGGACCATTAAGACGCCAACACGACAACACGTCCTTGAACGCATGGTCGCTGCCATTCAGCGTTGGAACATCAAGAGCGAACGGAACATCAATTATCGCAGCTTCGAGCCGATTTTGAGTCTGGTGCGCTGCTATGAGACGCCCGAATGCCAGCACTGGGCCGTCTGGGCGCTGGCCAATCTCACACAGGTAAGACAGAGAGAGAGAGATCAACTAAATAGAAAAACTCATCAATATTTGTCTTTCAGGTCTACCCGGATAAGTATTGCCAGCTGGTAGAGCAGGAGAATGGCATACAAATCCTAACAGAACTCATCGAGCACGAGAGTCCTTACTGTGAGATCAAGCGCATAGCTCGCCTGGTCATCGAGCAATGCGATCTGGGCATCGAGCGCATGGTGGAGGGCTAGATCAGATCCAATCAAGCCAGTCGTCTAGAATTACGAATTCAAGTTTGTTGTACTGTTTTGTGTGTGTGTTTTAAGAGGCAGCAGCGCAAGTGTTATATCGTTCAGATTCTTCCTCGGTTTTTTATGTTTACTTCAACAAGAGAAACAAAAGCTAAACGAAAGCAAAACATTTTTAAAATATGGGAGTAATTTAGCAACGCGTGTTTAACAGAGAATTAGGTAAAATAAAAATGAAACGCTAAATATATCTATTATAATAATAAATATTATAGATTATATAGTATATATGTACGGTATATAGCTATATATCATGTTGTAAGCAAGCGAGCGATTTTTTTAAGACCAGATTAAGGCCCTGTCGGAAAAACTGTAAATATTGTTAACGAAAAAAAGAAAGAAGGAAAAGGCAAATGATGTAGCTGCATATTAAATAGAAGAACTTTAATTAACTAATCCCATGCAACGCAAGTCTTTCGTATATATCTAAATATTTATATATATAGTATATAGATGGGTATCTTAGCTACTGAATATGTCTGCTCGATTTGTTTTCTTTTTTTTTATAGAATTAGAATTTAAAAAAAAACGTAGTTTAAGCTGTATGCAAACCCGTTTCACTTGTCCGCTTTGTGTTCATAAATGCAAATGTTTTTCGATTAGTTCCTTTCAACAATAATAATAATAATAATAATCTTATTTTTTGCTGTTTATTGCATGTTCACACGATTTCTTCACATTATGCTTAAAAGTCTAGGCTAATTAAATGTATATATGTATGCATACATCGGTGTGTTTCATTACAAACATACTACAATATTATATATTTTATTTCAATTTGTTTCATCCTCTGCGAGGATAGTCTGAAAAGTTGCCGCGCTTAGTAAATTATTTATAAATATATTAACTTAAATAAATGTTAATCATTCTTTCTACTATCATATTAAGTTGGCAAACTGTTCAGACTACCCTCGTTTTTAATTTAAATTTTGTTAACATTTTATGAGCTCATTCCTGGAGTTTCCCTCTGGGATCCCCACAAAGGCTTTAACAGCTTTTACCCATACCAACACACACACTCACACACATGTCCACACATGTATGCGTGTCAATAAAGCGTGTGTATGTATGCGTGCAAATTGCAGCAGTCTGCAA
The DNA here is from genome assembly GCA_035045365.1 of Drosophila leonis. NCBI lineage: Eukaryota > Metazoa > Arthropoda > Insecta > Diptera > Drosophilidae > Drosophila > Drosophila leonis. Next base: position 421,381 of record JAWNPC010000454.1, read on the forward strand.
ATGTTTTACAGCTTGTCAATTACGTCATAGGGTTGTTCTTGGAGTGCTGAGAGAGTGTGGGCAATTGTTGTTGCTGCTGGTGGGCCATGAAATGCCAACGAGTTGAAAAGCGAACAAACGTGTGGCGCATGTGCAGCAAGTGCAAAAGTAACCCCACACACACACAGAGAGAGAGAGAGAGGGAGCGAGAGAGACGCCCACCCACCAGCAACCCTTCACCATATGCTGCCTTTGCTCTCTTCTGCTCTCACTACAGCCTTCGCTGCTGTCAGTTGCAATTTTGCCGCCCGGCCGAGTGTGCGTTTTTGTTTTGTTGTTGCGTGGCAAACACTGGAAGATGTTAACACAATAAACACGATATTAAGATGTGATTACAAAAGACAATTTCCTCATTGTAAGTTCGCCAATTCATAGTTTGTTTATTGCTGCTTTCCCTCTTTGCAACGACAACAATTCATAAGTTTATTGAACAAAGTCAACAACAGCGAAAGAAGAAGAAAACAAAAGGCACAACAAAACGTCCGAAACGGATTCTGCGCAGTTCGCATGGCAACGGAAGTGCTCGAAATGTGAGTAAAGCGAAGAGTGATGGAGTGGGGAGTGGGGGGGAATAACAACAACGTGAAAATGCATTCGTCGTGTGTTTGTCCATTTTGCCGGCCCGCTAAGCTGAGTTCAGTTACTTCCGCTAGCACTCAGATCAATAACCTTGCTAAAAAACAGCAGAATAACAAAACGGGGGAGCTTCGGTTGCCATGGACAACGCACAAATGCAATAACGGTAAACAACACAAAAAAGCGAACTGTATTCCGGGCATGAAATAGGCTAAGGTATTGAGTACCGTTGTTAGTCTATGATTAAACGGAATATCATTTACTCTAGCCCATTGCAAAGCGTTTGCAGCAATTCCAAACACGACAAATTGCAGCGAAAGATGTTTGTAGGGCGAAATAAAATTTATAAAAATTCTCGTGTGTCGTTACTGTCGGGGATCGAACCGCGAACCATAGGCGCGCGAAGTGGCAACTCTACACACTCAACCAAAACGACGTCAACCGAATCAGCGGCATTTCACTATACGAAGTAAACAAGTTGTTGGAAGACGGGAAAGCTCGCTGGAGGAAAAAGCTTGCACAGTGCTTTTTGATATAAAAATAATATGGGAATTTCTAACATGTAAAAAATAAATTCAAATTTATTATGATATGGGAATTTTTATGTTAAACATTTTATTTATATGTAAGGAAATTAATTTTAATAATTAATTTTGTATTATGGGAATTTTTATGTTAATCAATTTTTTTTTATGTGGAATTAAAATAATTTTGTATAATGAAAAAAGGTATTTAATTCTAAGAGCGCAACTAATAATTTGTCTTATCTGTATTTCTTGAACAACAGCTAATTCTAATCGCAATCACTGCCAAATATCAACAAAGATATCATTTTACGCACTTCGTTAACAATCCTGGAGCGCACGACGGACTCTGGCAGAGATGTGGCCCGGCTCCGAGCGAGGCAGCTCGCGAGCCTTGGAGCTGCCCACCAGCCAACAGAACGCGGGCGGTAGTAGTCAGCAGGAGACGCTGGCGGACATTGAGCACATATCGACCATAGCCGGTTCATTGGCCTCCATTGGCACCTTGTCGCACACACAGATGCGCTATGTGAGTATCCCCTTTCTGATTGGCATCCCATAATCTAATTAGACTAATTAATTTCCTTCTGCTGCTGCTGCAGTGCACAAATGATGCCGGCTATGATACGGAACACACCTCGCTGAACTCCGATTTTGATGAGGCGGAGCTGCGCCGCGAGCTGCTGAGAGATGTGAGTTTGTTGCTCTATTAGAACTACACTCAGAGAAAAAGGGTGTTTACATTAATTAATTGAAAATTTAATAGAATTAATGTGAAAGTGGAGTTGGCAGAAAGTTGACTTTTATACTAAATTAATGCACAAGCTGCATGAATTTTCGTCTCAGTGTACTTATTTTTAGCTGATTAGCCTAAAGAGAAAACACAGTTGGCTAATGAGGATCTAGTTGACTAAGCAACTCCACTTAGAAGTTTAAACAAATTCATTTGAGCTCAAGTTACTTTGTTTTTCTCTGAGTGTACTTTTTATTTTTATCTGAATAGTCGAATGAGAACTTTCATTTGACTAATAAGAAATTAGTCTACTAAGCAACTCCACTTAGAAATTCAATTTAATCTCATTTGAGCACAAATTGCTTGATTTTTTCTCTGAGTGTATTTATTATATAGATATGATAACTAGTTTAAATACTTTTTTCTTGCTTCCCAACAGAAATGGAAACTTTTATTTGATATGGTAAGCAAAATCTACATAAAATCTAAATTTATATATATTTTATATTTTATATATATCTAATCTATACTATTTCAGTTCGATCCGGAAGGCTTTGGCGAAATATCCGTTAGCGAGTTTTTGGTCGCCTTGAGATCGCCGGAGTTTGTTTCCCAAGTGCCTATGAACAAGCGTGAGCTGTTGCTGGAGCGTGCGAAGAAGGCGCAAGTGCCCATCGGGCCTGGCTATGTGACGTTCCAGGACTTTGTCAACGTGGTAAGTGCATCTAAATCGAATAACCATGTGCCCCTTTGCTGTTGCTGTCACAGTTGCCGCTACTGTTGCACGCATCGCTCTGTCTGTCGTGCTGCACGAAACAAACAACGGGATTTGAGTGCAAACACAGGTGCATGTTCCATTTGCTGGGTGTTCCAAAGTGTAGGCTCGTGTCCAAACAGCAGTTGTAGCTAGCTGCAGCTAGCATTTTTGTTATACCCTAAGTCTGAAGTGCAGTGGGGTATATTGGGTGTGTTGAGTGTTGTAACAAAGCAGCTTTGCAGTTGATCTTTAAGTTAGTTTGGCCTGTTTAGATATAGTATAAGCATTCTTCAGCTCAAATCAGACTTGGACAGTTCTGCTAATATAATCTATAAAATCTTATTGCTTGAGTCTTGTATTTGGAGGTTTTTGCTTAGCTGCTGTAGACGTCTTCTCTTAGATGTTGGATACTGTCTCAGAAGCTCAGTTCGCATCTCATCTTCTAAAGTATATAATAATAAAAATTTGTACCTTCAATTTATTTACTATATAAAGTAGCTATACTATATTGGTTAGCTAATATACAGTGACGAACAAAATTATTGGCACAGCAAGCTTTTTAAACTTGATAGCAACTTTTTAATGATTTTTTGATAAAACAAAAAATTACCCAAATAGAATAGGGTATTTATTAAATGAAACCAAACATTTTTTATATAAACTTAAACGTAGAATTATATAAAATTAAATAACTAAAACAATATTTTGCTTGAAACTGTCCTCAAGAGCGAGTTCCTTCTACAAAAAACTCTTCATAGAGAAAGTTCCATCTTAGACTCTACTCTTTTTCACAATATCTCCCATATTTACGCCTAGAACTCCAAAATATACTCTTTCCGCTCTTCTCTCAAAGTCAAGCTCAACATCTTGTTGTCACGCCCACCAATATGCCACCTACCCTAAACACTCTTCCAGATATCATCTACGCCAACATCTTCCAAGTCTGCTGCCAGAGTATTATGCAGTCGTTGCTCTACTGTCAGCTGCCTTTCTGCTTCTTCTCCTTCTTCATCTTCTGTTTGCACTGTGGCAAATGCAAAAAGTCCATTCGCACTGGCCAAATAAATGCAGTGTCGTCCCCTGGCCAGGACACGTTGTTAGGATTTGTGTTTACCTGTGGACAACAGCACAGCCCAGTTGCCCAGTTGTTGTTGTTGGCTGTAGCACAGGGATTACGAACATGCCCATGCCATGGGCTCTTAATTCGAATTTCTTGTCTACTTCTAGTCCTACTTCTCTTTTTACATATATCCTGCAAAGGGTTTTCCTCTGAGTAGTTTACAATATTTCTTTTTACTATTTGCTGTGGCCATTGACAATTCTATTGCAATTTGATTGATTCTACGCTTGATTGGCACACACGCAGTTACACACACACACTCTCTCTCTCTCTCTCCCTCTCTCCCTCTCTCTCACACACACATGCATAATGAATGTCAAGTGTATTTTGGTCTTCGTCTTGCTTTTCAATTGTTTGCCCAAAGAGTCCTCAAAGTCATGAATTAGCCAGGCCCATCACAAAGCCTCTATTTACCCAAGTGTGTGTGTGTGTGTGTGCGTAACGGTAATTGTCAATGGCACAGCTCATTCATCTGCCGTTTGGGCCAAACCCAACATCAGAGCCACACAACAGCCATTGATGGCATCAGAATTGAGAATTAGCTCCTGTTAATAGACCGCATTAGACCTATTTGTATACCCTTTAAAAGTGGGCAAGTGGGCATTTCTGTTAGCCTTCTCTCATCAGTGACTAGCCTGTAAATTGATTCATTGTTATTGCTGCAAGCTACTTGAAGTATCTTTGGGCAAACTTACCCAAACTGCTTCGAAATAACTCTATTAATAGTTGCAGTTGCTGCTTGAGTCTCAGTTCTATCTTTGGCATCTCGCAGATCCTGTCGCTGTCGTCCTGCAGCAGCAAAAAACTATCAATGGCAATCTCTTATCAGAGCTAAGCGATCTTCAGCTGCCTCATAGGCAACATTTTACACAACATTTTTGTACTTAATTATAAATTGCAATGATTGGCCAGAAGAAGGGTGTGCTCGACGAGGGGGTGCGTCGGGCGTTGGACCATATGGACGCTAGGAGCAAGTCCTTGTTTGGGACGCTGCTTGAATTAAAGCAGGAATGCCGCTACCAGCCAGGCAGCCAGGCAGCCAGGCAGCCAAGCAGCCAAGCAGCTAGCCAGGAGCTGTGCCATGTGCCATGCATAATGCAAACGATGCCGATGGGCGATGCTGGCTGGCCGATGGCCGATGGCTGATGGCTGATGCCGACATCGATACAATGGAGAGATTGCGATTGCTTGATGATTGCTGAATTTTGAACAAAAGCTCGCACGTGACAAATCCTTTTATGGAAGCGCAGAGGCAACAGCCGGGCATGGAGACGGCGCCGGGTGCAGCCATCCACAGCCAAGACGAGGGACGGCAAACGTGTTGAACGTTATGACAACTGCAGGCACGAGGCTGTCGGCTTACAGCTCCAACCTCTCAGCTCTCGATCGTCAGTTGTGCATCTGGTCACACACACACACAGAGACAGAGACACACACAGCGGGCGACGCCAGAACCAGTAAGAGCTGCAGCTGAATCCAAGAATTTAAGCGTGCAAAGCTGTTGATCCAGATCGAAGCGGGAATGCTCTTACTCAGTAGCAGACTTTCGGCTTTCTAGAATTGAGAAAGGGATATATAAGTTCATGATGAACCAGTTCTTAATGAGTTAGTTCTTATGACATACGGTGCTTCGGTTCGCGATCCTTTGGCAAGGCTGTAGATCCTTGAAATTATGTCTTGCTGGTTCCCATTGTAGTTCTCTCGTTCTACAGCTCTTTCTCTTTGTCTCTCTAGAGGTTTAGATGCCTTTCTCTCTCAGCTCTCTTATTCTATACCTCCTTGATGGCATGATTCTTGAACTAGATCTTTGATGAACATTTGAGCTTGAAGCTTAATCATTTCTCTATCCTTCTTGATGCTTCTTCTTGAAAGTTGATTATCTATTCCTGGTATCTGGTTCGTCTCATGGTTCAATCCGTAAAGCTGATCTTTGACTCCGATTTGAGTTAGTTTTAAATGGGAATTTGATGTTACCCTTTCGAGTGGGCATAAAAGTCAGCCGAGCAGCTGCAGTGGAACTGCTTGAGCTGCGCTCATGTAGAGCTCATCAGGCATTTGTGGCATGATCGTGTGTATATAATGATTTGCACACTTGCCATTTAGCTGGCTATCGAAAGGTACATGGCTTTTAATTGCAGGCTGATCGGACAGCAACAAAAAAAAAAAAACAAAAAACAAAACAAACAAAAAAAGAACAAGAGAAGCTGTAGCTGTAGCTGAAGGAACGCTGCGTAGAATTCTTGCATTAATCAGAAAGTCAACGGAGCTGCCAAGCATTCGATCATAAACGAAAGCAATTGGCGACGAGCTGCGAGCTGCGAGTGGCGAGTCGCAAGTCGCAAGTCGCAAGTCGAGAGTCGCCTCCATTATCATAATCAGCGGACGCAGTGCGGCGGCGCAGCTGGCAGACGCCAAATGCTGCAAGCTGGAACCTGTGCCAAGCACGCACCAAGAAATTCCAGCGGCTTGTCTTGAATGGGGAATGTCTGGAGACGGCGCAGGCGATGGCCAGCACGGCCAGCTGGCGGATCGGGTTTATTGAATAAACATTTGTGCAGGCGCTCCAATGACCAGTCCTCAAGTTGCCCCAATCCCCAGTACCCACTTCGGTGGCGTCTGCTCTGCTGATCTGGCAGCGTTGATAAAAAAAAAACCAGCGAAGGAATCAGATCAGCTGCGTACGTTCGTTCGTTCATATAGATATACTATGTATAGATATATATATGTATGTAGGTAGGTGCAAAATGCCTTGCGCCTTGGACTCTGGGGATGCGAGTCATCCAACGCATAGATCGTCTCATGGATGCGGTATTAAATCAATGCCAATCCATAAATGGACCAGACGACGCGTCCCGGTGCTGCTTGATGTTGCAGTTGGAATCTCTTTAGCGATTTCATTATTCCACAATTATATCGCAAATCGCATGAAGAAAAAAGCAAAGAAACGAACACTTTAGAACGTTCAAACGGCTGCCTTTGTACACTTTTCCAGGTAAAAAAGAACTGCAGTCTGAAGGTGTGAATGTGCTTCAAGCTAGCTTCTTACTCGGTTCGAACATAATTCTAGAAGTTAGTCGGACTTTGCTGTTGAGTTGGAGATGAGAGATGATATATAATATGATATATATTCCCAGATCTTAAAGTTCTTATCATCTTTGCAATAGTTGAAGCATTGGTTCGCCCACCTCCAGGCTGGCTCAAAGCCAATCGATTGTGGGCTATCCTTAAAGACCCAACGTTCGATTATATAGCTATCTAGCTATCCAACTATCTATATCCAATCATTGCAGCATATATATGATATATGTATATTCCCAGATCTTAAAGTTCTTATCATCTTTGCAATAGTTGAAGCATTGTTATGGCTAGTTTGGTTTGCCCAGCTGCAGGCTGACTTAAAGCCAATCGATTGTGGGCTATCCTTAAGCTAAAGACCCAGCGTTCGATTATATAGCTATCTATAGCTATCCCACTATCTATATCCAATCATTGCAGCATACACAAAAATTGCCAAGTTGCTGCAAACTGCATGTTTGGCTTATTTTTTGCTTCTTTTGCTGCTGCTCGTTTTGACTTGTGGCCCATGCCAAGGACGTGACAATGCCAAGGAGGCGGCGTGTGGGGGCGTGGGCTGCACAGCTACTGTTGCTGTTGACGATGTTTGGTCAATGGTCAATTTGGCAGCAGTTTATTTTGATTGTTGTGCATCCGGGGCAAGGATAACGACGTGAACACGAATTGGCACAGCACCAACTGCAACTGTCCCCACACACACACACCAGCACACTGAGTATTGGTTGTGCTGCTTCCATATTTTTAGCCATAGTCACGAAATGTGCTGATAACGATTCCTAAAATCTATTTTTTGGCCTGGTTTTTGTGGCGCACTGATGTCCTGCGGCTGAGCACGCGCACTCTACAAATAATCGCTTCAGCATTCTCGTTTTTTGTGTGTTTCCTTGGGATTGAGCACGTGAGCGAAGGGGCGTGGCAGCTGCAGGTGTAAATGCTTTAGCATCTATCTTAAATCATGTCGCTGGCCACATGGCCAGGAGCAAAACCAATTCAGTTACTCTGCTCAGAAGGTGACCAAGTGGGGTATATGGGCTTTCAGGCAGATTTTCATGCTTCAGCTCTACAATTTATCTGCAATTTATCTAGATTGTTTGCTGTAGCTGCGTGTGCCCCGCTCATTGCTCATTAGTCACAATTGGCCCGAGTTTCAAAATCAAATTAGCTGCCGCACATTGTGCCTAGCGTCTGCTGTAATTGCCACAACTAATTATGTTGAATAAATTTGTGGTGGAATGACCTACGCACCTGACATTTATGATGGCACATAAAACCAAGCTGGAATTGTTTGCCTTTGCCCCAATCTGACATTTATAGTTGCTTTTGGCAGTGGCTGCAGAGGTCAATGAAACGACCCCGCGCACTCGCGCTTCAAGCTCAGCTGCCTCGCATAATTGTGACACACGGAAGCAAGCACAGAGCGCGCATCATTAACCTGTGTGGCAGCATTGTAATAATGAGACATCAAGTGCGCGCCACTTCCTTAGGACACGCGCTGCCCATGTTTACACCTTGTTGCAACAACAGCAGCAGCAGCAGCAACAGCAACAGCAGCAGCTGCTGCCAGCGCGCACGCTGATTGTGCACACAAAAACATGGACAGGGTCAGGGTCTGGGGCAGGGGCAGACGCAGGGGCATTAGCATGGGCTGCATTGCCGTGTGCAGTCGCTCGGAAAACTCTGCAAAGAATATATATTTTTGATTGTTAGTCAGTGGCAATCATATCCGATTACTAGCCATACACACAGCATACATGCACATATAGGTATTTACTATAAGCCTGCCAGGCAGTCCGCGCTCTTCTCCTACTCCCAACAATGCGTGCGTTTAGTGAAATAGATTTTGCCCTACACTGCCCGAGGGTCTTCTGCATTTGCAATGAGTTTTGTAACAAGGAAGCGTCTGACTATAAATGAATAAAGTAAAGATTTAGAAATGTCTAGATAGATATTGTTAACACTTACAATTGTTTTCCATAAATGCATTTAACTGTTGATAATCGATGGGAAATAGACAACGAATTCAAGTAGAATTCATACAGCTTAAAATATATGTGCCTAATCTCTGATCTATCAAGATATCACAAAACTTTTGCTAAACAAATATAGCTTCAAATATATAATAATAGATCGGAAATTGGGAATATAACAATGATATATCTCTGCTCTATCTTAGCATGGGTATTTGGATGCACATTAAGCTGAAGACAAGCTCTTACAATAGTTATCTACATATAAGTTAATTTATCTGCTCTTTCTTAACTAAAGTTTTACAACTTTGACAATATCGAATACTTTATAAATTATAGAAATATAATTATTTATCTATGTCTAGCCTAATATCATAGTTCAATAGAATCAATCAATTTATCGTCTTAACAAAAGTATGCCTAGTCTCTTCTATTATCTTGACACTATCTCGGCAAGGGTATTTCTAGTTCAATTACAAAGATTTCTGCTGTTTTCTTGTACATTTCGATTTCCATTTTGCCAATCTTTCTGCGACGAGCTGCCAAACAAAGACGTGGAGTGGCTGACTGACTGACTGGCTTGGCCTGGCCTGGTCTGGGCTGGGCTGTCGGGCTGCCTTTGTGCCTTGCGTGTCATTCCATTTCCGCCAGCGTCGCAATCGCAAATCAAACAACGGCGACAGCTGCTCCTTGGCAGCGCTTTGCATATATGCCCAGATCCTTTGCGTTTCTATATATACACAAAGGAGGGCAATCTTAATCTATATAGCTTTTGATTTGCGAATATATCGCGCACTCGCACCGCCCCGTTCCGTTCCAAGACAAAGGAATGCGGCGTCAAAGGCCAAACGTCGAAGTAGCGCAAATCACAAATGAAGTCTTGACATGCGTGTGCTAGCTATATACAAACATACTACTCTATGTATATACATATATGTACAGATGTGTGAGCGTTTGTATAGCTGTTGTTGTTGTTGTTGTTGCTGCTGCTTTGCACACACAGGAAACTGCTGAAAGGTGCAAACGAACTTCCGCTCCAAATCAGTTTTCGATTTGTTGTTTAGCTTCAGCTACAGCTACAGCTGCCCCGCTCTGAAGGTTTCTGTTTCTTAGCCACGCGCTGCATTTGCACAGTTGTCGCAGCTGAGCAGATGCAAAAGATGCTTGGCCTACATAAGAAGCTCATCGGTGATTGACTTGGACTTGGCCTGGGTTGGCTTGGGTTGACTTGACTTGGCCAGGGCCTAATCAATCATCATCAAGCATTTGCCCTTTTAATACGGTAGCCAAAACGACTGAAAGGCTGATTACCTAGCAAGTAGCAGACGCCGGTTTGCCTTTTGGCCCTATAATTAAGCAAACTGTAGGAGCAGCAGCAGCAGCATCGGCAGCCAGGACTCGCAGCGACAGGTCCTGTAAGGCAAATGTGACTTTAATGAGTAAAAATGTGATAATTAGTAGACGCCAAGAGGCCGACAAATACAAAGAGTACAAAGAAAAGAAAGAGAAATGTACGTAATTACAGCAAAAACCATTTGTCCGGCAAATTGCGCGCTGGGCGGGCGACTCGACAGCAACAACATCAACTCAAGTTAGCTAAAGAAGATTTTACAATAATATAAATGATACAACTGCTGGCATTTTCACCTGCGGCAATCACTCAGGCTCCTGTTCTATATAAACAATGCAAATTGAATTGGTGCGTGCAAAAATATTTTGATTCAATTAAATGAGCCTTCCATTCATGGTCTCATTACGGCTGCCTTCAAGTCCAGGCCAAGAACAATAAATACCGAAATGTTTGTGCATCAATTAACGGCGAATTAGCTTATAAAACAGGATGAAGTGAAAGCTTAAGGCACAGCGAGTTTCCTCCTGTAAGGATTTAAGATTAGCCAAATTAAGATCTGATCAGATTTACGCAGAGCCATTCTTTAGGCCCTTAATATACATACATTATTGGACTCTGTTAGCTGAAAATATTGCTTAACTGCTCGGAATAAAAATGTCAACAGACACTGAATGAGGGCGCACATAAAATGCATAAAGGAGTGCACAGCCAGCAAAGATGTCCTTTTTTGCGCATAGCTCAGGGCCTAACAAAAAAAAAACACACACATACAGAGATTTACACACACGCAGGCTGCAACAACGTAATTCAAAGGAATTTTTTCGTAGGTGTTCCACCATCAAGAGAAGCCGCCAACGCCCTGCTGTAGGCCCTTCTACAGCCCTGTTGACCATGTCCTGAACATTGCGCTCTGTGGTCCTTGTTGGGGAGGGGCGGGGTGTCCGTGTGTGTGTTAAATGTTTTGCGTCAATTTGTCGCTTTATGTTTGTGACCTACAAAAAAAAAACAAAAATGTGAATGAGGCATAAATAGAAATATGCAGTATAACTGTTAAATGCCAGTGGTTTAGTGAGGGTATCCAGCGTTTACCTGATACGGCAACGCTGTGACGTCATGCAGTGCTCGGCCGCTGGGTAATGTCATTATCAGGCTCAGCCGCAAAGGGACGACAGGACGAGGGCAGCCAGTGTGTCCAGGGCTCGAATGTAATTCGCACACCCCGTTGTGCATGTCACAAAACAAATGATAAACATTTTATTTGTTAGAAATTGTTACGGCAGGGGCAATAGGCCCTATTTTTCTAGCTGCCGCCACATCTCGTTTGATCTCTCTGTTGTGTTGTGTGTTTTTGGGCAAACCAGATTTATCACAATTTCACAATGCATTTGGGTGTTCCATTGTCCCTTTGTCAACAGCTAACAATTTAATACGTGGAAACGACAAATCGGAAGTAAAATTGCCCTATTTGATTTTTTTTTAATTTTTAATTTAAGGAAGTGTTCATAAAGAGTGAAGAGATAATGCGAATGCAACTCTGGGTGGCGGGCGAGTGGGCAACGCTGGCAAATAAGAAATCAAAGCAAAGATCGCAAAATTAAGCACAACGCGGCGGTGGACGACATTCGAAGTCGTTTAAATATATACAATATATATGTATATAGCATATATAAATTTAATGTTTTGTGTACACTCGTGTTAATTGTGGCTTAAGTGCAATATTGAGCATTATGTTAGCAAGCTGTGAGAGTCGTTGAGCAGGGAATTGTGTCAGTGTCACAAAACTTAAAGCGCGCCAAATTAAAATTTCATTGCGTAAGTAGGCTGTCTAAAGCACAAAATATAAGTAGATACGGTTGCATTAGTTAAATAATTGTATTTTCCCATTTAACACGAGTCTTCAATGGGAAAAGTATGCCGTTATAATTGTGATTATACGTATGCATAATGCATTCATAAACCAATACGTGTGTGTGTGTGTGTGTCTGGCGTTGCCACCTTGCTGCGACTGAGTAGGAGTATAAGAGAGGAGTGTGCCATGCAAGTTAATGGGCACCGCAGGCGATTCGTCAATTAAAATAAATTTGATAATTACTAATATTAGACTGTCGCGTAGCTAACTAGCAGCAAACACTTGTTACCTCCCACGGCCCCACACACAGCTTTGACCACAACAACTATGTTGCGGTTGCGAGCGGAAGTAACTATTTTATTTGGCTTCCCTTTTGCCCATTTAGCTGACAAGCTTAATTTGTGGATTGTTTTTGCTTTGCTGCCATACCCTGCAGCCGGCGTGCTGGCGAAGTGAGGTAGTATGTGTTTTGTAGTTATTTTGCAAAAAGTAACTGTAGTGTATATTTTCTTTTATTTGATTTATTATTAGTTTTATTTAATTTAATATGATTTTTAATAGGTATGTGCTAGTCGAGCAGATGCGCATTGTTAGTTTTACGTTTCATAATCGTGAATTTTAATTGCGCGTAGGCTTCATTTGGATTTTCTTGTCTCTGTCTCTGTCTCTGTTTTAATTAAACACAATACACATTTTCCGCCTTTTGCAGATTTTCGTGTTGGTTTTTTTTTGCTGTTAGTTTTAATGCGCGCCTTAATTGCTCCGCCCCATTCGCATCTTTTGTGAACATCTTAATTACATAATAAAAATTATTTCGCTTTTGCAATTCCTCTCAGTTCCTAACTCTAGTTTGGACTTGTTTTCATAATTTTATGGCTCGTTTAGTTTTGGGGTTAAAATGAATTGTTTTTCTTGCTGATTTTGGCCAGCAGATATGATCCAATTGGAACGTGAAGAAATCTAGTGATTTTTATCATGGCAGCCATTTATCTTATAAGATTGCGCTGAGTCTGACGCTGATTGAAAACTAACCTTCAAATTGTGCTAATATTTTACCTTGACTATATTTATATTTATAACTGTTTTAGTTAGCAAAAATGAACTGTTTTCCTGTGCATTTAATATTTATTATGAACCGTGAAGTAATCTGATTTGACAGGACTGCATGGTGTCTAATAAGAATAAACTCTCGCTTATTAGATTTGCAGGCGAAGCTCAAAATTGTTTTATGTCTTTAAACTGTCTTCAAACTAAACTTTTTCTAAGCATCTCTAATGTTTTTTTGATTCTATATAATTTATATATCTTCATTGTCTGTTTGCAGATGAGCGGCAAGCGTTCGCGCAGCTTCAAATGTGCGGTTCATCAACGAGATCGTGAGGTTTGCTCTGAGAACGATTTTCAGCTGGTGTTAAGCGAGCCGCCGCTCTTCAGGAAGATGGTGCATGCGGTGGCCATGGAGGTGCTGCCGGAGGAGCGCGATCGTAAATATTATGCAGATCGTTACACATGTTTCCCGCCGCCCTTTTTCATTATATTGATCACAATCGTAGAGGTGGGTTGACTTGATGCTTTTTTTTGTTCTATTTGAATCGCAATTGAAATCGAAATGGCGTGAATATTGTAATTGATTTATAGCTGGGCTTCTTTGTGTATCACACGTTGGCCACGGGCGAGGCGGCGCCAACGGGTCCCATACCCAGCGATTCCATGTTCATTTATCGTCCCGATAAGCGACACGAGATCTGGCGTTTCATTCTATATATGGTGCTGCATGCTGGCTGGTTCCATTTGGGCTTCAATGTGGCCGTTCAGCTGCTCTTCGGGCTGCCCCTGGAGATGGTGCATGGATCGCCGCGCATCGCCTGCATCTATTTCTCGGGCGTGCTGGCTGGCTCGCTGGGCACCAGCATCTTTGATCCTGAGGTGTTTCTCGTTGGCGCCAGTGGCGGCGTTTATGCTCTGCTGGCGGCGCATCTGGCCAATGTGCTCCTTAACTATCATCAGATGCGTTACGGCGTGCTGCGTTTGGCTTTTATACTGATTTTCGGTAGGGATAGCGAAGATTTTGCTACCACGATCTTTTGTAACTCTTGTGACTCTTGCAGCCTCCTTCGACTTTGGCTTTGCCATTTATGCGCGCTATGCTGGCGAGGATTTGCCGCCTGGACAGCTGGCCGCCAGCTCAGCGGCTGTCTCCTATGTGGCCCATTTGGCTGGCGCTGCGGCAGGGCTGACCATCGGCCTGCTTGTGCTGAAGAACTTTGAACAGAAGCTGCACGAGCAACTGCTCTGGTGGATCGCATTGGGCACCTATGCAGCGCTTGTGGTCTTTGCCGTCGCCTTCAATGTGCTAAATGGAGTCACTTTGTTTAATATGCGCGTGGAGAAGATAAGGTTTACCCAAACCTACTTTAATGACTTCCAGGTGTAACTGGAAATCGAGTTCGAAATCGATTTTTGTTGAAGTTTTTTGTTATTTAGTTTATTTGTTCTCCAACTGGACAGTGAATAAGTTTATAGTTTAGAAATTCTGTTTTGTTTTTCGTTTCTATTTCTTTTGTGGTAAGTTCATTTACTGCGTGCAATATACGTACAGACATCCAGACATACATATATATATATATATATATATGTATTTGTATAGTATATAATATATGTAGACAATCGTCCATACGTTATCAAACGCATTTCGTTGCACTTTTCGATACTTCCGTTTGAAAGTACAAAAGTTTGAAAACAATCGATGAGATAATATCGATAATCGATGAGAAAAAATGTATATTTACAACAATTTGGAACTGATTAGATGTATAAAAATGCTAAAAACTTGATGCTCAAGGAAGGTAAAATCTTTTTTATAAACTTAAGCCTAAAAAGAAAATTAACAACAAATTGGATGATCAAGTTGAATTTAAATAATGTAAATTGTAAGAGAAATTATGTATAAGTGCTATATTGAAACCGATGTATTTCAAAATTTTTCCAGAACTGTCCCACTGCCGGCCTTACATATATACAATGAATGACTTTATTCTCAAGACTACCTCAAAAATCGGTAAAAATTATATAAAGTTAAGATGCGAAATCGGTTTCTAAATTTATATATATAAAGCATTCAAAACTGCCCTTATGACAAAAACGAAAACAAAAACATTACTGCCAGCTTTAGTGAATAAAAACAGCACCAACTAAACTATTTATAATGTATTTTGTACATTTTGTACATAATTGAAAAAGTAAATAAAATAACCAAAATAAAAATCTTATATTTCAAATTCTCTTTTGATTCAGTGAAAGGCGGGACTGCCAGCTGAGCTGAAGTTGGGCTTTACATGCTTCTGCAGTTTGGTCACACAGTTTGCAATAGCGAAGAAAGAAAGCGGCGTACGAATCTTTGCAACAGCTCGTCTTTAATGGAAATATAAATTAAACAAAATCAATCTCCAACTTTAAACAGTGCAAATAAGGCAATTAAGTCATAAAAGTCAAAAGTTAATTGTGTTTGCTTGTAATTACATGTACATATAGAAAAATGCACATATTTATGAAAAAATCTTGTTGCGCATTCCCTTTTAACTTAAAAATTGTGAGGCAGCGTTGCCACTTAGGCTTAAACTTTACAATATTTCCTTTTCGCTGTTGTCACACTGTTTGTAATGACGTCATACAACAGAGTGAACCGTTTTTCCTTAAAAGTGAAATTGAATACGAAAATTCAATGAAAGCAAGCTCGCAATGCCAACAGGATAGGTGAGTTGTAACAGTTGATATTGTTTGATTTTATCTAGATATAAATAGTTCCGTACATATGTCATTTGCAAGACACGCAAACTTTTGAAAATTTCATAGCGCGATAAAAGGAACTTAACATGTATCCATCTAGCCATCCAACCATCCATCCATCTGTATCAGAACTTTTGTGTGCCTTTTCTTTGCTTTGCGAGTGAAATGCGAAAAACTGTAGAATTTTCATGACAGTTTCGTGCACGCACCTGCTACAAGGCTACCTGTCAGCTGCCACCTGCTACCGCCTGCTCGTCCTCCTCCTCCTCCTCCCCCTGCCAACTGCTGTCAACAAAGCGTTGCAGCTTGGCTTTTTGCTGAAACTCTTTTTTTGCTTGTTTTATTTCGCTCTCGTCTTTTTTATGTTTGTGACGTCGGCAACGTCTCACTCACAGCTGCCCCCAACCCAACTCCGAGCGCGAACCAGTTCCCATTGACATGCTCCTTCTGCAGTTAACAAATCCCAGCGGACACGAATTTATGTTTGTTTGAGCATATTTCACCGTTAGTCATTCGTCACACACACACACAAAAACAGCAACAACAACAAAATAAAAGGGCAACAAATCCAAAGGCGAATGGCCAAAATGATATAAGCAAATAAACTGTCCTATAAATGGGGCGACAAAACAAAAAATGGCTGACGCGCGTTGCTTGGACAAAGGATTCAATTGTCGTTGATTAATGTTGGACGCGTTAATTTGTTGATGTACGCGCCCTGGTTGCCAACGTTTACAAATGAAGTCAAATGGAACTACAAATCCGTTGGGGAAATACTAAAAAAAAAATATAAAAATCTCTTTTATTCAGGCCTAGCTGAATCAATTGTAGAACGAGTCTAACCAGATCAAATGAACTGGAGCTGAGGCTCGAGCTTAGCTAAGCTGAGCTGAGCAGAGTTGCCAACTAGATCAAATGAACTAAGCTGCAGTAAATAAATCATTTTCAATAAGAAAGCGAGTTAGGAATTTAATGCTGAGCCAGCAGCTAGATCAAATGAACCAACAATGGGCATTTAATTGACTTTTGAGCGAATTGCGGAACATGCGATGAGCCAGTAAATAAATCATATCAATATGAAAGAGGCCAGAGGAGCTCGAGCTCGAGCTTGAGGTTGGAGCTGAAGCTAAGCCAAGCCTTGTCCTTCGCATTGGCTGGGCAGCGCAAACATGTTTATAAAAAGTACAAGTTAATATTTATGTAATTCAGCAGATACGAAGAAGACGAAGAAGCACAACAACGAAGACAGAGATCATTACATTGACATATTCATGCACATGCCGTCTGTCCATGTCCAGCTGTCCAGCTGTCCAGAAGGAATGCCATCGCAGAGGCGAACAATGCAGCGGTTAGCAGGAGGTGCAGCGAGGAGGGACGCACTTGATGGCCATGTAAAGTGCGGACTTGTGCGTCCCACGCGAATCAACCTGCATTTGTGGCCATGGCTGTGGCTGGGGCTGGGGCTGGGGCCTTTGTTTCTGCGTTGACAGTGGAAAAGTAACTCACAGTTGGGAACTGGAGCTGGAGGAGCTCTTTATCTGCGTCAGTGGAATACAGCGAATTGCAGACAACTGCAGTCCATGTCCATGTTCGATGCATGCTTATCAAAAGGTCTCGTGTGTAACTGTCAAAAATATATATTATAGAAGACCTCAACTCGAAGCCATTTGCAGTTAACTTTATAATAAACTGTGGCAGCTCAGGTGTAGCAGGAATGAGAGCCTGAGTCTGAGCCTGGCCAGGATACGGCCATTTATCTCGCTTGAACATGGACATTTTTACAGCTCTCTTCTATTTCTATTTTTGTGGTGCCGCTAAACGCTGCAATAAGTGCTCTGGCAGGAGAGTCCTTATGTCCTTATGCTATCATTAATTTCTGCAACCTGAATATGCATGGCGAAAAAACGGAAGTCCTTAGCCCAAGTGCCGTCCACGGCATAAGAAAGGCCGCTTGACCTCGCTGCCAAAGGACATGGGACAATGGACTCGCAGCTTTACAAAATGTATATACATAGGTGCAGGCGACAGCAGTGAGTATATAATGAGGCCTGGCCAGTGTAACCACAAACAAGGATTTCATTTGTATAGGCTGTTGGAGCTAGAGAAAAAAAGGGAGCTGGCCAGGATAAACAAATTAGCGCTGGGTGCTCTGGCCTCAACCCATTGTCAGGACGAGAAATCAAAGTGCTGCGGGCCACATCTAATCTATGGGTCGTCCAAACCTCCAAACCCTCCTCCCAAACAATGTCTACGGGCACCGTCATATTGAATTTCTACAGCGGACTGCGTAGGCTTTTAGCTTAATTGCTATTAGGACCTTTGGCTGCAATCGAGGTCCTTTTGCTGACCAGACCATATGAGCTCATTGGGGCTGGCAACGCGCAGTCGGAGCACTTGCCACCCCTCCAATTTTTCTAATTTTTGTATATCATTTGCGCTGGAGGCGCCGCTGGCAACGGCGACAGCGACAACGGCAGCACCTGTGCGTGCCGCCTGGCAATTTGGGCTGTGGCGTTCCTGTATGCTGGCGCAGACAACAAAGGATTTGCCTTAAGACGGGGGGCGGGGCGCAAAAAAAAAGCTGTCGCAGACATTTTCATAAGCAGACCCTGTGAATGGCGCTGCCCAAAGGGTATGATGTGCTTGAGCATTGCTGAAGTGTCCTTGACTATGGAGTGTTTAAGGATTTAGAGAAAGGATAGACAGATAAAGTTAGTTTCCTCTGTTTGTTCTGGGTTAGAGAAACATTTTGACTTGAGAAAACTTTTTTATTGGCTAGAGATTAATAACATCTTTTGTTACCTTCATATTTATCCTTACCTCATTTCCCATAAATGTAAATAGCTAAAGAAACCCTAATTTGTACTAAAATTCTCTTCATTCTCATACAGGGTATCAGATAGACGAAGACTCTTTAGATTATATAAATGTCCTCATTACTCATATAAATTTGTTCATTTGTGCTCCAATTTAGTAAACTCTCATGGTATACAGGGTATCTGCTAGTCGACTCTTTAGATCATCACCCCCATAAATAGGTCAAGAATCCTTCATTTGTGCTCCAATTGAGTAAACTCTCATAGTATACAGGGTATCAGCTAGTCGAGTCTCTACTTATCACTCTCACTCTTTTCCCCTCTCTATCTCCCTCTCTCTCTCTCTCTCTGCCCACCTATTATCACATGCTAAAATCCCAAGCGTTTGCGTGTTGAGTTGTCAATGTAACGGGGTATAAGCCACCCTAATAGGGTGTGCCGCCTAATTGCCAGGATACGCGACGCCCCACACGAGTCAACTGAATGTCAATTCCAACTCCATGTTCGACTCCGATTGTGAAGCTCGAATCAAGGTCACCAAATGCTTGAATTTAAAGTCGAATTTTTGAATAACATTTTTGCCTTTTCGGTATTTTGAAATAAAATGTTTTGAACGATGAACGTGGAAGAGAAAGTTGCCCAGGCTGTGCAGGTGGAGCGAGAGCCGCCGAAGATTACGTACACCAATTTCACTGACGAATCCGAACTGAAGGCCATACAGGGTCTGATCGATAAGGAGTTGTCGGAGCCGTATTCCATTTACACGTATCGCTACTTTGTCTACAATTGGCCCGAGCTCTGCATATTTGCTCGGCACGGCGAGCTCTATGTGGGCGTCATTGTGTGCAAGCTGGAGACATTGGGCTGCATGCTCCAGGGATATATTGCCATGCTGGCCGTGGATCCCGCCTATCGGCTGCTGAAAATTGGCACCACGCTCGTGGCCAAGGCCGTCGAGTCCATGCAGTTGGTCAATGCGGATGAGATCGTCCTAGAAACGGAGCTGACCAACAAGGCGGCGCTGCGCCTGTACGAGAGTCTGGGCTTCATACGGGAGAAGCGTCTGTTGCGCTACTACATGAACGGAGTGGATGCACTGCGTCTCAAGCTGTTCTTGCCCTGGCGTCAAGCATGATGAACTACTCAAAATTCTTGTATTTCTCTCAGTTTTCAATTTGATTTTTGATTTGATTGTTGCATAGTTTTTTTTGTACGATTTTTTCTTGTTGTTTTTTTGGTTGAAAGATAAGTAAGGTTTCTCTCTTTCTAGCTCTCATTTGCTGTCTCTTTCTTTTGCTGCTGTCAATTAGCGCCCCCTGCAGCGACTCCTTGACTGACTACTCGACTGGCTTGCCGTTCAGGTATAGCCCATCTTAATTGAGTGCAACAAGGATGCCTCACACATAACCTTTGATTACCCTTTGCCCGGACAGCCGCCTCTGCTGCTGCTGCTGCTGACTGCTGACTGCTGACTGCTGACTGCTACTCATGATGGGATAATTGCCCTTTTCAGGGTCACATCAAATGACTTTCGGGCTAGGCAGTTGTGTTATGCTAGCTACGAGCACTTATGATAAGGATACGCCCGCTATGAGGTAGTCTTCTTTGGCAAGCAAATGAATGGGCTTCCTGCTTAATTGATGAAGAACCAACACTTAGCTACTTGTTCGCTAGAGAGTCCTCATTGAGTTCTCTTTTAAGTCAATAGACATTTGGCTATGAATATTACGCAAATCTTAGTCTTTGCTTCAGAAATATCAACTCAATTTCGATTGCTAATCTTCATCATTATCTATTTTATGTGTATTTATATGTAAGAATGTTATTTATGTGTATATGTGTATATGTATACACATGTGAAGGTGTCATTTAAGGCAGACAGATGTGTCCTTCTATGCGATTCTCATAATTGCAGGGAATACGACTTTCCGCCCTTAATGTCGTTTTCCTACCTTACTATCCTCCTCTCTCTCTTTCTTTTTCTCTCTCTCTCTTTCTTTCTCTCTCTCTCCCTCTCTCTCATCTTCTCTCTCTCTATCTCTATCTTTATCTCTATCTCTCTCACCTTCGCTCTCTCTCTTTCTTTCTCTCTCTCTCTCTTTCTCTCTCTCTCTCTCTTTCTCTCTCTCTCTCTCTCTCTCTCTCTCTCTCTCTCTCTCTCTCTCTCTCTCTCTCTCTCATCTTCTCTCTCTCTATCTCTATCTCTCTCACATTCTCCCGCTCTCTCTCTCTCTCTCTCTCTCTCTCTCTCTCTCTCTCTCTCTCTCTCCCTCCCCCCCCTCCCTCTCTCTCTCTTTCGTCCATCCTCTCTACATCTGCCTCTCATATTCGCATTTTGAATTCCCTTCAGAATAATCAACTTCAAACCTTTCTTTCTTTTCTTTCAGTGTATAACATAAGTACGATATCCTCTGGCTAGTGTACACACCCAACTTGTGGGTAAGTCCATAACAACATAAACATATTTAACAAACAACAATAACAATTGATGTATAATTGAAGAATTGAGCAAATATTCGCATTAAACACATCAAAAATGAAATGTGAAACTTTGTTAAGGCTTGCGGAAAGGGTTCGCTTACAATGAAATGTTTATGCATATCTGCATATTATTATTATCATTATGTTATGTTAACTGAATATTAATTAAATATTCAGAAATTATTCAGTCTGCATAATCAAAGGACGATGAAAATGATTCTCGCAACAATTCTCGGCCAGCTGGTTAGCAGCCATAATCAGGGACACTTGATTGCATCTGGTAATTATAACTGCATTTGCATCGTATCATTGCCAATTATATAATCCAAACACACACACACACACACACACACGCACAGACAGACAGACAGACAGACAGACAGATTGTATGGAGAGCTTTGGGATTTGTGGTCATTGTCATTTTCGGATTGTCGTTTGCAAATCGTCCAAGCAAGCGGCAAATGCCCAGAACAACTTTGGGGGGTGGTCAGGATAATGTAGCTGTCGCTTCATGTGACTTGTATGTGCCCTGCCCTAGCCACCAGCATTATACACTGAGAGAAAAGAACCTATATGAGAACACTTACACTTAAAGCAAACATAATCTGATATTTGACTCTAATTTAGGTTGATCAAAGCTGATTTGCACTCAAGTTGAAAACTTGACTAGTTGTTAGTAGTTGTTTTCTCTGAGTGCACAAACAGCTGAGATTTATGTGCAGCGGGCGCAGACAGAAGCTGACATCAAATTGAAATTCAGGCAAATGTCAACGGCAGCCGCCAGGCACAAGGCGAAGGCGAAGGCGACTCGAGTTGACTTGAGTTAAGCCAAAAATCCACATAAATAACGCGAGCAACGGGCATCGGTCATCAGAGTAGAGCCCCTCCCGTCCTCTGCGCCACCTACTCCTGCCCCTGCCACAGTTTGTGTGTCCCTGGCAGAAGTCGTTGGGCTTGTTTCTGCGAATGGCAGGTGCAACTCAATCAACGCCGCCGCCAGTCGAGGCGCAACGTTTGCGTTGCAAGGCATCTGCTCGAGTCCAGCTTCCATCTCTCAGTCGCCCAGTCGCCCAGTCTCAGCGCCAGCCTCTTGGACCACCTGCCCCAAAATGCTGCCAACGCTGAGCTGAAGCCGTTCTCGCTCTCGAGTGGTCCAACTGAGGAAGCGCTGCCCGGTGGCTGTGGTCCAGCTCAAGTGGGTATCAAAAGATCAACGATCGTCAGAGGGCAAACCAAGTGGCGATCGAGTGTTTTGCAAAAAAAAAGAAGAAAATATAAAGGGGAGGCAATATTTTCACAGCTCTAATGCCAACAAATAGAGTTTCAAATTACGCAAAGGCTAGCAACAAAGTTGCTTCTTCACGCTGCCCTGGGCCACAGTTGAAGATTGCGAGAGCTTTAAGGAAATATCAGTGCCTCGTAGAGCTACTTACAGGAACTGCAAGGAACAAACTAACTGAAGTCTGATATATTAGTTAAATTTGAATTGTTATTGGTTAATGTTTTGTATTTATGAATCAGGCAGGTTGCTGGTTCATATTGTTTGTGAACCTAGTTCATATTTGGCTTGGTTTTCCTTTGAATGTTCCTTCATGAACTAGTTTGCCTAGCAGTTCCGTCGACGAACTAATTTTGTTCTTATATGTAATATATATGATGATATATGACATGTGATTTCCAATATATGATATATTGATAGTCCCATATCATTCAAAAATTCTGTAAAAGATGTTTTCAATAAGCTATCAGAGAGCTAAATGATATAATATATAATATACGATATACATATGATATATGATATATGACATATGATTTCCAATATATGATATCATATCATCCAAAAATGCTGTAAAAGATGTGTTCAAGTAAACTTCCCAATGAATAAAAACCGATTAGAGTGCTAAATGATATATGTAAAATATGATATATGATATATAATATATGATATCCAATATATAATATATGACATATGATTTTGATAGTCCCATATCATTCAAAAATTCTGTAAAAGATGTTTTCAATAAGCGATCAGAGCGCTAAATGATATAATATGTAATATACGATATATGATATATGATATATGTTATATGATATCCAATATGACATCGATAGTCCCATATCTTCCAGGAATTCTGTAAAATATGTTTTCAGCTAGCTTCCCAATGTATAAAAACCGACCAGAGTGATAAATGATATGTTATATGATATACAATATATGATATATGACATATGGCATATGATGTCGATAGTCCCATATCTTCCAAGAATTCTGTAAAATGCATAAAAACCGCTTAGAGCGACAAATGATATGATATGTTATATATTATACATGATATATGTCAAGGATATCCAATATATAATATTAATAATCCTTTTTCAGTAAATTTCCCATTGCATAAAAACCCAAACCGAGTCGAAAAACTGTTTTCAAATTTGCATTATTAATTTAGACATTTATTTTTGTTTAAATTTTATTTTATTGTTTTTTCTTCCATTTTTTTTCATTGCTATTTTTGTTGTCTTGTTTTTTTTTTTGGACACAAACATGTGTACAGTTATATATATATATATTGGGGGGCGTGGTCACAACTATTTACTTTAGCTTAGCTTTTACATGGGGGCGGGTTGGGGGTTAGAAAGGGTTTTTGGACTTTTTTTTTGGCTTACGCTTTGCTGAGTTTTACGCTAGATTAACTCTTGATTTGATTTGTGAATATATGTATATATATGTATATGTATATATGGTATTTGTCGGTCAATATGTCAAGATGTAACTAACATGAATTTGAATTTGAATTTGAATTTGAGTTAGGAAAAAATGCTTGCATTTTATTTAGATTTTTGTTTTTTGTTCGTATTACATTTTATTTTGTTAAATATTTTCTTTGGCTTTTTTTTTCGTTTTGCATTAATAAATATTTGTGTTTAAATTTTGAAATTGTTTTTATTTAATTATTGTTTGCTGTGGTTGCTTCTTCTTCTTCTTCTTTTCTTCTTTTCATCTTTTTCTCTTGTGACTAGTGTGCGACTTAATAATATTTACAATTTCAATTTGTTATAGGCTAATTAGGCATAGCTATATATCTAGAGTTTTATTTAGTTTTGTTTTTTGTTTTTTGTATTTAAATAAATTAAATGTTCTATAAATATAAACAAAGAGTTTCTGTTGCAAAAATCCTATTAATAAGTTAAGACAGCGGACAAATAAATAAATAAACGAGGGAAATTATAAACATTTTTTAGTTTTGTTTTATATATAGGAAATCATAGCGAGCGGCGTTTAGTTATAGTTTTTCCCGTTTTAGTGGGGGATTTTTCCTTTTTTTCGGGTTTTCTGTTTTTGTTTGAGGTTGGGGTTTATCTCTTGTTTTTTCTTTTTCTTTTTCTTTTTTTCTTTACACGCAAAATAAATTCAGTCTTTGGTTCTATCACAACATTTGTTTACACGTTTCGGCCCGTTCTTTGAGTGTGTTTTTTCTTCTTCTTTTGCTTTTTGCTTTCATTTTTTGTTTGTTGTTTTGCTGTTCTGTTCTGCTTTTCGGTTGTTCTGCGTGAAATGTTGGAAAACGAAACGCGTAACGCAACGGAACGGAACGGAACGGAAAAGTAAAGCCGAACGAATTTTGAATTTCAGTTTAAAACTAAAATCAAAATTTTACTAACTTTTTTTTTGTTTTTTTCTGTTTTGTTTTTTTTTTTGTCTATGTCTATGTTTCTCTCCTGGTATATATATTCATATATATATATATTCGATGTATATATACTATATATATATCTTGTATTTGGCTAACTGCTTAGGACACGCCCAAGTCGTGCAGCAAATGTTGTGTGATCACCTCGCCCTGCTCCTCCATCAGCTGCGCCGTCACAGTGTTGATCAGATTGAAGGCGATGGCGAAGACAGTGAAGGCACAGTAGACGCCCAGTGCCAGCCACCAGATCAACTGCTCGTACTCCCGATGACCGAAATTCTTCAACACCAGAAAGCCAATGGTTAGGCCAGCCAGGGCTCCAGTCAAGTGCGCTATATACGAGACCTGGGGGCCCTTGGCGAAGCTGGGCGTGGCAGCGCCATCAAAATATTGCGTATACAAAGCATAGCCCAGATCACAAGAGACTGCACAGAGAGAAAGAGAGAGCAAAAGATATTTTACAGTTAGTTAAAGTTTCTTAAGAGAGCGAGAGAGACAGAGAGAGAGAGAAAGAGTCGTTTGCTACTCACCAAAAATGACCACAGAGCCCAGCTGCGTGGATGCGGACTTCATGTGCGCATAGTTGAGTGTGATGTTAGCCAAGTGGGCTGCCAACAGGGCATAGACACCGCCACTGGCGCCCACCAGGAACACCTCCGAGTCGACGACGCTGGTGCCCAGGGAGCCGGCAAAGACGCCGGCCAGGTAGATGACGCCGATGCGTGCCGTGCCGTGCATTACCTCGAGCGGCACACCGAAGAACAGCTGTATGATGATGTTGAAGCCCAAATGGAACCAGTTCGCGTGCAGGAACATGTAGCTGAAGAAGCGCCAGACCTCGAGGCGGCGATCGGGTCGATAGACGAGCACCGAGTCGCTGGGTATGGGCACCTGCTGGCCAAAGCTTTGGGCGGGCATTGTGTAACGGTCATAGGCGAAGATTGCAATCTGCAAAAGGAGCGAACAAAGAAGAAAAGCGAATTAGTTAAAGTTGAAGTTGGAGTTGGAGTTGGAATTGGAATTGGAACTGGAATTGGGGTTGCTTTGATTTATGTTGTTGTTGCTGTCGCAACACGCGACGTCAAACTTCTACTTGTGTCCCACATAGACAAACACACACATTCACACACACGCACACAGACATAGCAAAGCCTAAATAGCAGAGAAAAGTGCTGCCAAGTCCTTTTGGCTTACGCTGTAATAAAAGCGTGCGCGCTCGCTCTAGCGCGCTGTCTGGCCAGCAGGCTAGCTCGCTCGCTCGCACTTGCTGTGTCTGGTTCTTCGTTTAGTTTTTATGATTGTTGTTGTTGTAGCTTGTTTACAATCGATTTTGGGGGCGCCAGGCAGGCAGCCAGAGACGTCTGTGTGTGTAAGAATGCGCAAAAGAAAGCAGCAGAATTTTATCGCTTTTAGTTGGAAGTTGAGAATTTGTAAAGTTCTTCAACGAATTTTTATTGCATTTTGCGGTTCTTTGATTCAATAATAATAATAAATTATCAACTAAGGCAACAGCCAGAACTATGACTATTATCCATGTTGTTGTTGTTGTTCCCAACACTTCAAAAACAAACGGACAAACGGAAATGAAATACTAAAGCTGGAACACTGCACTGTGAACTAGTAGTAGTTCCAGTGTGGCACACTGCAAGTGTGTGTGGTCAATAAGGAAATGGAAATGAAACGATATTGGCTCCTTTAGTGATACTAATGCTTGAGGGAAATGGGAAAGGGCATGACTAATGGTGGAACAAAGTGGAATGGAACACTATTCGATTTGGTTTTTACTTTTGCTAATGTTTCTTATGGCATATACATAAAATTGTATATGAAATAAGCACACGAATGGAACACGAAGTGGACTGTGTTTCATCTGTTAAGCTAGGAACTGCTTGTAATTTTGCTTAGATTGAAAATGAAAATGGCATGTGGAACAACCCACTCTGCCTCCCTCTCCCTCTTCAATGGGAACAAAGTGGAATGGAACACTCGTTCACTCTTTAGTTAAACTGGGAAACATTTGCTAGCTTTGCTTAGATTTCAAATCAAAATGGAGTATGGAACAATTCCCCCTCCCTCCCACTCTCCATCTCTCTCTCTTTTACTCACCTCAATGACGGAGATCATCAGAATGAACCATGGCCAATGTTTGCGATGCTCGAATTTGAGCATCATCAGCTCATCCGCTTCCATTGGTGGCATGTTGCATGTTGTAGCTGTGTTTGCTGCTGCTGTTGTTGCTGTTGCTGTTGTGGATGTTGCCGCTGCTGCTGCTGCTGCCGCTGCTGTTGCTGATGTGCATGTTGCTGTTGCTGTTGTTGTTGCTGGCAGCTTGTGCTGCATGTAAATGTGCTCGCCCTGGCGGGTGCAGCAAGTGCTGCTCGCCGTGCTGCAGTCCGTGTCATAGGAGGAGCAGGCAAAGGAACTGTGCGAGGAGGCAAAGGAGACGGCGGCTGGAATGTCAATGATGGTCGCCGCTGTTGCCGTTGTCGCCGCCGTTGTTTGTGGCGCCTCCAGCTGCTGCTGTTGCTGCTGTTGCTCAGCCTCTTCCTCCTCATCCAGCTGCAGCTTTGTGTGGCTTTCTGTGCTGTTTGTTGTGGCTTCCATTTTTTTTTATTTACTTTTTTCCCTCTTCGTTTTTTTATGCACTTTAAAAAAGTCTTTTCTTTGCTTGTTTTTCTGCTGCTGCTGAAAGAAATGGACGGGAATAAAAGTTTATAATTAATTAAGTGTAGCGGACAATAAACAAAAAAATCAATTAAGTACATAAATTATTCATAAAACAGCCGAAGTAAAAGAAATTGAACAGGCAACGACTGCGGCATACGCTGTAAAAGGCGAGCGTACAGCTAGGGTAGTTTTGACTGTTAAGTTGTTGAGATTTTAGAGATATATTTTATTATATCTATTTTTTTTATTATTTAAAAAACGTTATACCCTTTATTTTCATAATAATATAATTATAATAGTTTTTTAGTTATTTTTTTTTAATTTTTCCATTTAAATTTTATTTTTTTGTCTTTTTTTTGTTATGGAAAAATCTTTTGAAACCTATATACCTCCTTTCGCAGCTGCTTTACAGGGCATCGGCAACAACAACAATTACACAACTTGAAAATTTCTTTCTGCCAGCGAATTGTTTATTGTCGAGAACTTGGAAACTTGCATTCCTAGCGCACGTAACAGGCTCCCCCATTTCTAGACCCCGTGCCCCCTGCCTTCTGCCTCCCGCCTCCACTGCTCGGCCGTCTGCTTCCGCTTGCAACGCACGCCGCCCCCGCCTCGAGTGTCTGTATGTTTGTTTGTTTGTATGTGGGTCAGCAGTAACATCTCCGGCCTCAGAGGCCCATCAAATTTGATGGTCTTGCTCTTGCCTGGCCCGCGTCGTCCTCCCACGCCTCCGCCGTTAAGGGCGGGTTGTTGCCAACTAAAATTAGCCAAAGGCGCGCACGTCTTGAAACTAGTTGAAGGCGACGTCACTTGGGGGCAGCTCCCACTCCTCAAATGGAACTTCACTTGGGGCGTTGGAGTTCAGAGTGGGAATTGCTGCTTAGAACTAAACTATTTCTACTTACAGTGAGCACTCGTCTAATGAACGCCAAGTAAGCAAAGTAAATGCTTATAAGTATAAGACTCTTTTATAAGTATCTGAATTGCCTGTTCGCTTCAGCGAGTTTCCACTGTAATCTGCTTATATAATGCCAAGTTAATGCTTTAAAGTTTGTTGCATTTAAGACATAACCAAATGGCTTTTAACAACAACAATGCTAAGGCCATTTGGCTAATGAGCCAGGCCAATCAGCTAATAAAACGAAATTGTTGTCAATTTTTTGGTTGAAACAAATTATGTTAATCGCATTCGTTTCAATTACGAGCAAACGCTAATGACATTTTTGTGGGTTGCACAAAGTGAAGAAGAAGCGAATTAGAAATCAAAACAAATTGAAAATGAAAACTGAAAACTGAAATAGAAATGAAATCTTTCTTTATTCACATTTGCACGCCTAAATTGACTTATATTCTGCATTGTTGTTGTTTTATTTTTATAAGTCGCTCAACAATAGGCAAAAGAAAAAAACTTTGAAATTTAACGGTTGCACAATACACACACACACACACACACACACACACACACATGCATACTTGCATATACTAAAGCTGCGCTCACTTCCTCTCGCACCCACACAGGCACACATAAACCTTGGTTTGTCTTAAAGTTGCGCTCGCTCTCGCTCACTCGCATATTTTAGTAGTTATTGCAATTATGCTTGTGTGTGTGTGTGTGTGTGTGTGTGAGTGTATTTGTGTGTGGGAGCGAAACGAAGCTCGCAGCGCACTTCTAACTGTGCATGTGTTTGTTGTTGTCTTGCTTGGTTGCCTAGCAGCAAGCGGGGGCCGTTATTTGTTGTTTGCCTTTCTGCCTCTGTGTGTATGTGTGTGTGTGGCATTTCAATATGGCACGAAATCGCAGCCGTTGCTTATTAATAAATTAATTAATTAATATATATCTTTTTTTTTTTGTTAATTTTTGCGCAAGTTGCACCAAATAAGCAAACAGCATGAAAAATTCGCAATTTGGTGGCTGCTGCTGCTGCTGCTGCTCGCGTGTTGCACGTTTGCCAATTAACAGCAGACAGCAGACAGCAGACATGAGACATGTTGCGTATGAAATGAAATGAAATTAACTCAAACTCGTCGCTGGTCAAACGCCAATTGCCGCCGTAGCCGTCGCATTGTTTCACATGACCCTTTCGCTCCCTCTCTCTTTCCCTCTCTTCCTCTCTCGCTTGGCATGTTTGCATTTTTTGCTACACTTGCACCTTGCTGCCACCCCTAAGCAACAAAAAAAATGAAACGCGACTTGCAACAACTGTTGAGTTGAACAAACTCATTACGCGTTGTTGCACGCTGCACTTATTTCTGTTATTTTTTTTGTACTCCCTTCTCTTTCTCACACACAGTCACTCTAGCTCCCCCCTTTACTTTTTTTTCTTGTCTGCGACAATTTCTATTGCAATTTTTGTCATTAAGGTCAAACTTGGCCGTCTTCTTACCTTTATTTAGCGTATTTTCTATATGTTTTTTAATAAATATTTTCTATATTTATTTATTTATATATTTTTTTTGGTATCCAAGGGGGCGCGCCTTTAATCCAGTTAGTTCGAGTATTTTTGTTGTTGTTGAAGTTGTTCACTTTGTGTTTGTTGCTGCTTGAAAATTTTGAACTTTGTTTTAATGCTCATAAAATTCATTTTGAGCACAGAGCGAAATATTTATTATTGCTTTTCTTCTGCTTCTTTGCTTTCGCACTCTACACACACACTTGATATATTTGATTTGATTTTTCTATTTCGAATTTTTATGTGTTGTTTATCGTTTCGTTAGCCGTTAACTAAATTCGAGTCTCACGCAATTCAATTCAATTTTCCTTATTTCTTATTTATTTCTTGTTTCTTGTGACGATGCTCTCGCATTCGCGTCTCGCACGCAACTAAAGCAGCTCCAAGCATGTTGGTTCTTTAAATAGCTGGCCGCGCAACTTCTCGCATACGACTCTATGCACTTGGGGGTGGGTTGCCATCGAACAGGCAGGTGAGCCCAGAGAGCGAGCGAGAGAGAGTGGCACTGGCACAACACATCGAACCAAGCCGGTTGCAACCGTTGCATTTGCCTACTGCAAAAGAAGGTTTTTTCTTCTTCTATATATTTGACAATATTCTTATACTTGCCCAAAGCTGACTTGACAACGGGAGAGAGGGAGAGGGTGAGGGAGACTGAGAGAGCGATCGGTTCGAACTTGCTTCAAACATGTTGCATGTTGTGTTTTCGTTTTTCTGTGCACGAGAGCGTATAAGCGTATAAGAGTAGCATTCTAGCCAACTGCAACATGCATGTCCAGCAAATCCGGTCTTTTAAACTTGAATTTCATGTGTAATACAACAAACGGCCGTCTTAGTCGCATTCCATTGATACCATTCATCCATGCAGCATTTACCTGTGCAATTCCGTTGCGCTGTTGCTGCCTGCCTTTCGATTGATTATGCGTAATGTGCGCTTAGTTAATCGGCTGGCAATGCTGAGTTGAGTTGAGCAACGCATAACGGTATGATTCATAGCTGTTTTTTTGCGACTGTCATTGACTCGATCAGCCAAGCAGCTGCGTAGCTCGCGCTTGTGATGAAATCTTATGAGTTGTTCAATGTTCTAGGGAAACGTTGCCAACTTGCCAAGTTGCCAACAAACGACCTTCAGTATAAGTAAATTAAAACTTTCTTTGTTTAATTGCGAGGGAATATGGGCGTATAAGTCAGTGAATAAAGTGTTGAACGAGGGTAGTCTGAACGATTTGAAGACAGGTGTGGTCATAGTAGTGCGTAATGTTGCATCAAAGAATAAAAATAAGGAAAATATATAATTTTTATACTCTGAACTCATTTAAAATGGGAAATCATGGTTTTGTCAAAATTTAAAAAGTATGTAACAGGCGGAAGGAGGCGTGGCAAGCTGAGTCGATATAGAAATATCCGTCCGTCCGTCTGTCCGTTTAATCGTTTGGCCGTATGTATGAACACGTCGGTCTCAGAACCTATACCTGACCAAAGAGAATACCTTCAGCTAAGGTATGACTGATATAGGAATATATGTATAATATATATAATATATCAACTCAATCTCAACTTACTAAATTCTGTACCAAAGTAACTCCTTTACCTCATATCTGCTACCACTAAGCGATCGAATCGAGAAGGTATTTAATTTCACACCTTCGCTCAAGAGAAAGGTTTACTTAGATACTCGGTAGCAAAAATAAATATTTATACAAATTATTAGTGGCAGAGGATGGCTTGGGCCTTTGATCCGTAGGCAGTTTAAGCCTTCGCCAGAAAATGCCACCAAATGTTGCACAAAAGGAGTAGCAGAGTAGCTGAGTAGCTCAGCGTTGCAGGATCAGAAGAACGTGCGGTACGTGTTTTGCATGATAAGCTGGGAATTTACACAGATGCCCAACAGATAAGACAACACGCAGACTGACAGACTGAAGTCTGTTCTGCTCTCGCACTGCATGAAAAGTGAAAACGCATTTTCCAAAACATTCAGCAAGTTGAGTTGAGTTTTTCACACACACCAAATCACCCGCAACTCTTCCCAGCTGAGATTTATGATGACTTTTTAACATGTGCAACAGGTAAGCCCGCACACACACACACACACACACACACACACACACACACACAAATATAGAGTGTGTGTGTGAGAGAGCGAAAGAGATTGACCATGACCATGACCAGGCACGTCATCGTAAATCCTTTTTTCCCACGTTCCCTCAAATATCTGGGAGGCACGTCCCAGTCACCTTTTAGCCTCCACACACACTTCAGCAGACGCAAGTTGCAAGTGGCAGTCAGCGGCACAGGTACTCATAATTGCCGCCTTGGTGGGCGTGTGGGCATGTGGGCGTGGCATGGTGAGCTGCCCTCGGGGAATTCCTTGTCGCATCGTTTTTTCCCACCTCCGCAGCAGCAGCAGCAACATGTGCGTGCCACATGTGCAATTCAGGAATTTCCGCACAGGAAGATTGCTGCAGGTCCTTGTGCGGTGCGTTGTGCGTTGTCCTTGCTCCTTCCCTTGCATTGCGGATTTTCATTTGAATTGCTCAACGCGTTTTTCGCGACTTCGACTTTTGTGTTGCACTTGTCCGAAAGTTCCCACAAACTATGTGCGACTCGGTGTCTCTCTGTGTCTGTGTGTGAGTGTGTTTTTCCCGCATTAGAAGTCATGTGTCCTGCATAAGGATAACTGGTCTATAGCGCTGCCATGCAGAGGCGCGTCGCTCGACCAAGTTCCCAGAATGTAACGCAGATGCAGGCGACTAGCCAGCATTAATAATTCAATTGCTGAAACATGACGCGCTTTGAAACCTTGGCATTAATATTTGATAGGGGAATGCATAGTCAAGGGAAGTTTGGGAAGCAAAAAAAATGATTATATAGCTGCAGAGATCATTATATATTTTATTATATTTGTCGGCAAGTTAACGAAGGAGTAGAGGAATAATATATATTGAAGCTAAATCTCTATTCATATGAAAGATGTTATAAATATTGCTATATCTGCTTGGCTTTTAGGCAACTTGTTTCAATTTTGAAACTCAGCTCACATACAGCTGTGGTCACAAAAATAGTAGTGCGACTGAAATGTTGGGCAACTAAATTTGGTGATAAATATAATACTTTTTAAACATTTTTAATATATTTATATATATTTTTTTATTATAATAAAATATAAATATATATATTTTTTTAGATTAAAATATAAATAAATATATATTTTTAAATATATTAAAATATAAATAAATATATATTTTTAAATATATTAAAATATAAATAAATATAAATTTTTAAATATTGTATATTAAATTATAAATATATATATATATATTTTTTTACAAAATTTTGTTGTTCAACATTTCAGTCGCACTACTATTTTTGTGACCACAGCTGTAACTTTCAGCAGAAAATATAATTGATTCAGAAGATTTATATAAATTCAAATACTTCCCTCGCATTTCTTGATCTCACATTTTAACCATCTACAAATAACTCTATTGACCTAGGCCTGCTTTGACTCGTTGTTATAGAGTTTTCTCTATGCACTCGCCCAGTCCATTTACTTCTTCATCACATGCTTTGCCCGCTGCTCATCCTTGTTGATCTTTCAGTGTTTATGCAGCTCAGATTTTTCAAGCTGAAGATGGAAGCCAATTGATTTCTTTTATTCGGAGTGTGTTTATTCAAGTTATATGTCCGGTTCGCAGCCAATTTCAAATTTGCCTTTCGATTTGCTGCCGCTTCGATCCTTGCTCCCATTTATACTCTGCTGCTGACTTAGCCAAAGTCCTTGAATCAACAGAGTGAAACAAAAGGCGTTTGCTCTTTGCTTAAGGCTGGCGTTGAATGTCCTGGGAAACAGTGCGCCACAGAATGCTTGGCATACGAATGTCCTGCTTAACTGGCTGACTGACTGACCCGGCATGTGCATGTCCTGCATGTCCTGTGTGTCCAGTGTGTCCAGTGTGTCCAGTTGGGTTCGCTGTGGGATTAGGCTGCGCTCAATAATTCTAGCAATTACTACTTGAATGCAATGTTTATGTTCAATTATGAATGGATACTGAGGCAGGCCACGCCAGGACTTGCGAGTATCCTGTCGTTGCAGTTCATTGATTGACATTTTTATTATGCATATTCAACTCGATTTGCCTTTGCCTTGCCTTCTCGCCGTCTGCTCTGGCAGACCTTCGCTTTGACAATAACAATAAATTTCCAATTTGTCTTTGGCTTTGCCCATAATGTCCTTTACAAAGGAGCTAAATCCAATAGATAAATTTAAGCACTCTCCATCAGCAGCAGCAGACGACGAGCATCCTGAATAACTAGTTGTGTTGCGGACAGTCTCATTACTTGGCCATTATGCTGCCTCTTCTTCTGCCCCTATATATATATCTATATATATCTATATCTATATCTGTATATATAGTCTACAGCTCAATCAATTTTTTCAATTCCATTTACAATTGGCCATCGCGCGTCTGGCTTCTGCAGCTGGCAAATGACAAATTTGCATTTTTTGTAGTATTTCCACCCATTTTCCACCCATGAAATCGCTTTCAAATGTAAATTTACTTTTGCTGCAGTTTTGTGCATCGAATTAGTTTCAACTGCTTTCAATTCTGTTTGCTGCCTCAGCACATTTTCTCTTGTTAAACAATTCAGTTTCGTCTTTTTTGTTTTATATCAAATATATTTTCTATATATTGTATTTGAAACAAAGTTCGGTCCGAAATTTACTTGTAATTAAGAAATTATTGCAGCTTGAATGCGAATCGGAGCAGCAGCTCGTTCATGTGCAAGCGAATGCCAGTTTTGTTGAGCAAAATAAGTCAAGCAATGTAAATAAAGATTAAGAGCTTGGCAAAGTGCCTGAATTACTTTTCGAGTGAATTGTGAAATGTTTAGCCTTCCCTTACATACTATATGCATATACAATGAATATGTATATGAACTGTCTTAGCTGGACAAGTCAACGTACTTCAAGTAATATGCTAAGCTTTGGAGGAATAGGAAAAGAAAGGAGTCAGAATGCTTTACTAGGCTAGGGAATGCCTGACTTGGAAATACCCTGAATCCTGAACTGAAATATGAAAATAAAGGAGTAAGAGTGCCTGACTTGGCAATACCTTGAACTGAAATAGGAAACGAAAGGAGTAAGAGGGCTCCACTAGGGAGTTCCTTACTTGGCAATAGCCTGAACTGAAATAGGAAAAGAAGGGAGTAAGAATGCTTTCATAGGGAGTTTTCCACTAGGGAATGCCTGACTTGGCAATACCCTGAACTGAAATAGGAAAATAAAGGAGTAAGAATGCTTTCATAGGGAGTGACTGACTTGGCAATACCCTGGACTCTGAACTGAAATAGGAAAAGAAAGGAGTAAAAATGCTTTACTAGGGAGTGCCTGACTTGGAAATACCCTGAACTGATGCTTGACTAGACAGAAGTATATAGGAGTAAATATGCCAAATTTCAAGGCTCTAGTTTCATACTGAAAGAACGTAGTCAAGGACGGACACAAGACAGACCTCCTAAGAATTATAGATAAAACTCTCAACTCTTATACAAATTATATTATATTTGTTGTCTGAAGATAGTTAGACTTAGACTGAAGTCAATTGAGATATGGAGTATCTTTTTTTATAATTTTCCTTCAGATTTTGAACTTCTGAATGCCTCAAGTGCTGCTGCTGTATAGCTGACAAATAAAATATAATTTCCTAAATACCACATAGTTTAAGTGGAACCTATAAAACAACTTAATTTAGCTGGTCTTCATGTGTGCGCTCGCCTCGAGGACTGCGCCCACCCGCAGCTCTATAAAATTGATTGAAACAACTTTAGTTGGCTTTGTTAGCTGCCCCTTGGTCCGTGCTCCACTTGCAGCGACAATGTTGTTGGCAGCCACAAAAAACATATTAAAAACGCGGTCGCTTGGGCAGCCAACTTATGATGAGCTGCACAGTTGACCCTGGAGACGGCAGAGAGGAGAGAGGAGAGTGGAGCGAAGGGATGCTGGAAGGGTATGGAGGGTGGTGGCTTCGGCACTCGTTGCGCTAATCAGTTAAGGGGCACTTGTCCACTTTGGGATGCTTTGGTTTTAATTACGCGGCGAAAAGTTGGAATCGTGCGCTGCGCTGCTCTGCTCTCTGGTCAGCAAGCACTCAAACTGGACCGCAGCTGGGCAAGGTCCAAGCTACTACACCTCCACCACTTGGTTGGTTAAAGTGCTGCCAACACATTAAAACTGCAATTCATGCGCTGCTGCGGCCACACATGGCTGCAGCTGGAGGGGATTAGGGCGCTATGGAAGACATGAAGCTCAGCAGGAGTTGGCGCACTAATGAACATTTTATTACAAAAGTTCGGTTTCAACTGTGTGGATGAGAGTTTTGAAAACTTTTGCTTCATTCTCTCTCTCTCAGTCTCTCTCTCTCTCTCTCTCTCTCCCTCTCTCCCTCTCTCTGTGGCAATTCAGCTTTGGCTGCACTTGCTACAAACGGAAGCTGTCTGGGCCAATTTGAAATATTGTTATGCCAAGTGAACGTCCATAACTCAAGCTGCCCGCCCCTAAAGAAAGAAACTCTTACTTACTCCTTAAGCCAAATCCGTGACTGGCTGCACTTGTGTGACTTCCTCTTTGGTTGACCCCCAGCCCTCCACTGGCTAAATATCACCTACCTATCTACCCCTTCAGTGTTTGCGGCGTAGACAACTGCCAGACGTTGACACTTGAAATCCAATACGTGCTCACTGGGCAAACCCTCTGATAGACCCCAAGCAGTCCCTGCTTGCGCCCATTCAGTCAGTCAGCTTTGTAATTTACTTTTAATTTGCGCTTACGGCGTGATCCTCGCGACACGCTGACCACGCAAATGGATATCCTGTCTGCTCCTGGTAGGTAACCACCCGCACCCTTTTGACACTGCCCTGACCCACCCTCACTTGGCTCGTTAATGAACTGCGGCTTGACTTTCTGTTCGCAGCTATCAAATAATTTTAATTACGGATTTGCGCAAACATTGAAAATTATTCTAAACGAAATTCAAATAGTTTTTCCATATGAAAACCCTCAGCGAAACTGTTAGTAATCGTATCCTTTCAGTGAGTGGGTGGAAAAAAGGGTTTTACGTTTCTCATTACGAATAATTTAATTGGTTTTCATGGCAGTTTTTCTGCGTTTCGCTTTAACTGCAAATATTTTCATTACTTTATTTATTTAATTTTGCTTTTTTCTGAAAATCTTTTTATTTTTAGCTGAGTTTTTAATATTGTTAATTGAAGTTTTTGAATCAGTTTGGCTTGCTGAAGGCAAAAAAGAAGCCAATAAAGGGCGAAATATGGAAAAAGTACGATTGTGGACAGCGAATTAAAAGTTTTATATACACGAGAATTCTATGGGATATTGTTGGGGCTAAAAAATGAATATTCAATAGTTTTTATTTGTCTAAAAAATGAAATGAAATCTATGAAAATGAAGAGCTTTATATAAGGGAGAAGCCTATATATAGCTTATGTATTGAAGGAATCTGTATCAATCTGTATCTGTGTATATATCAAGATTCCTTGGGCTTAACAATATTTAGTCAGGGAATTTCATAGACGAAAGCCAAAAACTGTATTTTGATATTCACAAATTTCATTGGGTTGTGTGGCATTCTTCCCTTTTTTATACAAAAATTTCAAAATATAGTGAATTTCTTCATTATTTTCACTCATTTTTGAATAGCTGTAACTGTTTTCAACTTCTCCGAACTTTATTTATTTATTGGTTTGAAGCTTAAAATGTCTCCTTTCCAACACCATATGGTATGATACAATGTGATTGGTAGCACTGGAGATAGACGACTCCAACGACATCTATTGAAAAAATACGAAAAGACTTTTTCTACCCAATAAATATGAACGGATCTTCAATGAAACTTGAGTTGTATTGAGGAACTTAAGAAGTTTAGTATTGGTAGTTCCTTAATGCAGTTGATTAGTGAATCAAGGAACAACTTCTTTCTTCGAGGCATTGTCTACAGCTTAAGGTGTTTATCTGAAGTTATAGTAAGGAGACTTTAAGATAAGAGTTAAAAGAGGGAAAATTATATGAAGAAACTGTTTACAAATGAAGTTTTCTGTTCAGAAATTTGTCTGTAGCTAAAGTTAAGCACGTTTAAGATATTAGCTGATAACAGAAATTTGAAATTTTCCAGACTTTATACACAAATGCAATTAGCAGTTGCATTGCAGTGGTATTTGAAGCCATTGCCAAGAAAGATATCTTCTCTTAACAATTGTCAACTCTTTGCAGCATTCACATGCAGCTTGTCATGCCCACTTTCATATTTTTGCCTTTGCTCTCTCTCTTGCTCTTGCTCCCTTAAGTACCTTTTGAGTATATTTTATGTAAGACAATTTCTCATTGCACGTTGATCCCTTTGAAAGTATTTCATATTTTCACTTTTCATGCGATAAAATCCTTTAACGAATGCGATTCAGCTGCCTTGCAAGGATTTCGCTCTGTTCGCTCGCCTCGGCGACCCTCACATTAATTAACAAACATATTTTTTTATGGGCCACCTCGTTGCGTTACCTGCCATAAATATCACATGCACCTGTTGTTGGGCTGTTTGTGAAAAACCCCAGCTACCAGTTACAAGATTATCGGAGCACAAACTGGACTCGGCTGCTTCCTCCCTCTCTCTCTCTCTGTTTCTCTCTTTCTGTCTCTCGGCGGCTGCCAATGATGGATTATGCTGTCAATCTTTGGTAAATTACTCGGCTTAAAGCCGAGAGCCTGGCGCATGCTGCCCCATGCCCCAGTGTGGCACGTGCTTGCGGCAGCGACCCACTCGGCGGGCTGCTGCTGCTGCTGCCCCTGCCCACGTTTTCATCCACTCAGCTTGGAGAGCTCGAGTGAAGCCTCGACAAGTCGTCACTTGAAGCTCCAGCGTTGTTGTCGGCATTCATTACAAGAAGCAGGCGGCTAATTGAAAGCTGCATTCAACAAAAATTGACGGCGGTAAAACGTGAAAAACGTGCAGCAAACCGAAAGGAGAGAGAGCGAGAGAGGGATGGGGAAGGGCGGACAGGTGGAGCTTGGTAGGCAGCAGGTGTGGAGGCTGGCAGCTGGGCCGCGGGCAAAAGTTATGTAAAAGGGGGAGTCGGTCGGACCCCCAAAAAAATAAATGCCGAGGCAGCTGTCGATTATTGACACTGCGGTTGAGTTGAAGTACACGACGAGCCGGAGCAGGAGCAGGAGCTGGAGCAGGGCCAGTTGGAGGCACGATAAACTGCGCCGCCAGATGCTGCAGACGTCGATGGGCAATTACAACACGCGAGCCCCCTCCGACAACAGGTTGCAAGCCCCGAAAAACACAGAAGAGCCAAAGCCTCCTCGATTCGTTTTCATTGCAAACCTTTTCCTTTTTTTTTGTCGGTTTTTGCGCTTATGTTTCTCTGAATAACTTCTGCTTTTTTGTTGTTGTGGTTTATAATGAACCCAAATCGGCGCGAGGCTCGAGTCTCAGCTAAAGTAGCGCCGCGCCGCCTTCCTCCGCCTCACTGCACCCCGGACAGACCTCTCTCCAGCTCCCTGCCGGCCTGACGGGGCAGCGCGATAATTGCCGGTAAAACGCCTCGCTTGGCCTTTTAAATGCTGCCTCTCATTTTTTGTATTTTTCGGTTTTTGTTTTTATGAAATTGTATCAACATTATGAGAGCACTGAGCAGGCGGCATATTAGCTATGCCAAGGGGTTTGCGACTCGTAACTGGGATAAGCTGGAAGCAGCAGTTGGCATGGGATATAAATGTGGTTTATAGTTTAGAGCACAGAAAGTTGTCCTTCCTCGTGATGATCTATAAGGAGAAATGAATCTCCGTCTCCTGTATTCATATAGCATATCTCTAGACCTCATCCCACATACCTCCTATATATCTTTATATGTCCCATGATCTATGTGTTTAGTGTAGTATGACTAGTTCGTTTAGTTGTCCTTCCTCTTGATGATCTACTGTAGGAGTCCTCATCCCATATACCTCCTATATATCTTTATGTCTCTCATGATCTTTGTGTTTAGTGTATGACTAGTTCGTCAAGCTTAAGCTCAACTGTTGTTATTCTGGAATTGTGTTCACTTTACTTAGTTTTTTTTTGTAGTCAACCATCGACCCATCGACGTTCCGGCTGCCCTTTTTATTTTCATCTTTTTGTTTTTGCTGCAATGAGGCACAAATTGCAGCTGGCGCACGGAAGCGACAGACACGAATCCCGAGTTTAGGCAGCGGGTAAACCTGGTAAACCGGGTCGGGTAAAGCACGCGCCGCTCGCGACGATCCCGACGCCGGGTCCAAGCCATTGACCGAGTCGTTCTGCTGCTCTGGACAGGCACACTAAGTGAGAGGGAGAGAGAGAGAGGGAGAGAAAGAGAGGGAGGGAGAGAGTGTGAGTGAGTGAGTGCAACTCAATCAGGCGGCTGCAGCAATTGTTGCACCTGCCTGCAATTGCAGCATAGCAGGGGCGTAGATCAAGCACTGGGGGGAAGGCGGCACGGGGGTAATTAGTAACAGGCCGCTGCGTCAATCGCGTGCTGATAATTTCCACAAGAGCGCTAATATGAATTTATTTGGCTCTAAAGCGATGCAGCCAAACCCGGCAAACATATTGAAGGGTTGCCCACCCTAACGCCCTGCTTTCTCCCTCTGCCTCTGTCTCAACTCAATTTTGCGTAATAATTCGACAATCGCTTTAAATGCATTTGCCCATTTATGCATTTTCCCATTTACCCAAAAACCCGACCCCGATCCCGAGCTCGACCAACGCACGCTGTGCCATTGTCTATGGAAAATCTGGCTCAGGTTCAGGCTCCGCCAATTCATCGGCTCACGCGCTGCGATTTGTCATGGCCTGACCGTGACACACATTCCCAAAAGGCCGGCAATTGTGACTGGGAACCAGTCACGTTTACGCCCGAACAACGAGAGACAAATACAAAAAAAAATGGAAATTAATTCGCATTAAATTTGGGTCTCTCTATCTCTTTGCTGGCATTTGTGGCATTAGCTCTCCTGCCAAAGGACACGTTCATGCATAATGTCTGTGTGTGTTCTCTCCCCTCTCCCTCTCCCTCTCCATCTCACTCTCACTGTGTTTGTGTGTGCGAACGTGTCATCAACAAATGGAAATTGGCCCGGTTACTTAAAAATTCTCATTCATTGAATATCCTGCGGTGCAGCCACTGCGATGACAAACACAAATATATTTGGCTTTCGATTGGGAAAATAATCAACGGAACTAAATGAAAATTCGGTTACGCATTGAAGATTTGGTAAACAGACAAACTGTTGGCAGAAGATTCTCTGCGAAACTGTTGAAATTTACAGTGTTTGGTATGAGGAAAGAAATATTCCTTTTGTATGAACATGTTTGAGGTTAGATCTTACTATTGCTTCTTCTATACCGAGTGGGAAGTGATGTCTAAGGTTGTTCATTCAAAATAGAAGTAGCGTTAAGTGTGTTATCAGTTAATTTAATGAAGCTGACAGAGAAGAATATTTCTGCACCATTTGGGGACAAGTAATAGCATTGATTGAGTATTGGCGTCCTATGCGATTCTCACAATTTCAAGTCCCTTCGGCCGTTTAGTCTATCTTGCTTTGATAATAAGTATTATATTTGGGAGTTGTGTTTTGTTTCTCTCATGGTTTAACGTTCTCTCTCTCTCTCTCTCTCCTTTCTCTGGGTTTCTCGCTCTCTCTCTTTCTTTGTATCGCTCGTTTCGCGCTGTTTCGCTTTCCCTCTGTACTTCCTTAAGTCTCATATTATTCGTATATTTTCATGATTCCCTCACTCGAATCCAATCTCAAATATAAATAATTGAGGATCCTTTATTATTATAAGTCATATGTATAGAAAATACCCCTCATTTAGGTGAACGGCAAAGCCTATTAGACATATGCTAATATTCGATTAGTCACTTAATGAGAGACTGCTCTAATGAGTCAGCCTCAATTTGGGAGAATATTGTATTATGATTGGATGCTGCGCAGCAGTTCCTGGAAATCGTGTGTTCGGCACGCTCCACGATCTTGGCCATATGCTGCGTACTACAGAGAGAGAGGGAGAGAGAGGGGGAAACAGCGAGAGGTCAAGCGAATGTCCAGGACCTCAATCAAGGCAACAGTTCGAACCCCTCACACAGAGGAACAACAGCAGCCGTAGTAGACGCAGCAGCAGCAACAGCCGTCAAAACAGCGTCAAAACTAATTTTCATTTTCGTTAAGAAAACAACAAATTTGTATGCAGGCTAAGCAGAGTTGGCATCTGTTGAAAATTCTCTCAAAATTATTGAACAGCAAAACACTTTTCATTTCGGAAAAAGTGAAAATGCGGCACGGTGCGTGGCACGATGCGTGGCAAGTCAGCCAACTGTTGTGGCCAAGGCGATGCAAATCTGACGGCATCATCATTAGAGGAAAGTAAGTGCGTCGTCCTGCTACCGACTGTCTAGCTGACTGACAACTGACAGCGGAAAGGACCTTGCCTCGAGAGCTACTATTTGGCGGGCATCTTTCATAACAAATTGTGATAAGCCCGCTCCTTGGGGCGTCATCCGTTCGGCCACACTTTCGCTCCCTTTCCAAATGCCACGCGACGTTGCTTGCAACAGCTGCTCGCCTTGCCTCAGCTCTGATCCTGGCCATATGCTGCCTCTCTCTCTCTCTCTGTCTGTCTGTCTGTGTGTGTGGCGCAACATGTGATGGGTGACAGGTCAGAATCTTGGCCTTTTGTGTCAACATTTTGCAATAAATATGAATTTTTATTAAAGGAAGCAGAGAAAAGAATTTAGATGAGGTGCAGGATAAGGCAGCATAAGGAAGGATCTGCTGCTGCTAGCAACAGAAGTGGAAGCTGAAACTGAAGCTGAAGCAGAAACTGAAGCTGAAGCAGAAGCTGAAGTA
Organism: Drosophila leonis; assembly: GCA_035045365.1. Classification (NCBI taxonomy): domain Eukaryota; kingdom Metazoa; phylum Arthropoda; class Insecta; order Diptera; family Drosophilidae; genus Drosophila; species Drosophila leonis. Next base: position 464,198 of record JAWNPC010000454.1, read on the forward strand.
GAAGCTGAAGCTGAAGCAAAGCAGAAGCTGAAGCTGAAGCTGAAGCAGAAGCAGAAGCAGAAGCAGAAGCTGAAGCTGTGTATTGACATTGTTTTTTTTAGGAAGAGAGCAGAGAAACAACATATTGCAATAGGACTCGCAAGGGAGAGAGGAAGACAGAGAGAGAGGAAGCCAGAGAGAGAGAGAGAGAGAGAGCTAGAGAGAGAGAGCTAGAGAGAGAGAGCTAGAGAGAAAGAGATATAAAATAGTTGAAGCTCGCAGAGGAACTCTAATTTTATACACGTTCACAATGTGAGAAGGGCATATTGGTTTTGTGTAATGGTCTTGAAATTTGGTCATGGTCATGGGTAATTTCATCTTAACCTGAGCTTAAGATGTACCCAATACACCCCATTGGGAAATACTATATCTAGTATAACAGAAGCCCTACTCGTAAGGTAGAAGCAGCTAGAGACTTGAAATTTAGAATGTTACCTTGAACGAGTATCATGCAGTCGTTAGCGTCCAACTGCAACATTTTCGCCTGTTTATATTTTAAGTTATGAATATTAATCTAAAGGCAGGTAAAAAGTTGCTATAAAATATTTGTATTATTTAAAGAAAATTTCAAATTATTACAGAATTGATTGAAAAATCTTATTTTCTATGCAGGCCATTTCTGCAATTTCCCAATAGAGGTAAATACCTCAAAACAAGTTGGTTTCCATTGTTAACTTTTCTATGCGCCATCAATTGTAGCATATTTGCGGTTTGCTTTGCAATCAATTTCCATTTGCGCCACGTCGATTATTATTAGAGAAAGGGAGGGGGAGGGGAGTATGTGGGCATGGCTGCAGTTCGCCCATTTAATTGGCATTTAATTTCGCATAGCCAATGGGCAGCAGATTATGGAAATGCGAGTCCTGATTGCCAAATAGTCGAAAGCCGAAAATTTAATTGTCGGTTTTGGCCGAGCGAGCTGTTCATTCAAAATTAATTCAATTAGGCAGGATAATGAGGGGAATGTGCCAACTGTGCTGCAAACTGCATTCTATTTGGCTATCGCCGGCTTTAAGCTGTAAACGAGTGAGCGAGGTCCTTTAATATTCATCCTTTATACGCTACTTTGACAGAACTTCATTAATGCAACTCGTATTTGCCAATGTATTTAATGAGCTGCTGCTGCTGCTGGCCAAATGAACAGGCAAACTCTTGACACTGATATGAATGCATACTGACATGCCTCTATATATATATTGTATGTATATATATATATATATATATTCATGGATTTATCTGACCCTCTAGGTAAATAGTGAACGACGTGCAAACACTTCTGCAGCGCAGTGCTGCCGTGCAATGCATAAATCTGCAATTACATCGTTTTCCATTTAATCTTAATTTACACTCTGATTGCCAACTGTCATGTACTTGACCATGTCCTGCGTGCCATGTCCTGCTGCCTGCATTAAATGTGCTTAATGAGCATCTTTGATTATTAAAATTGCGCTTGCTTTATGGCCCAATAATGCAGTCTTAATGGACTCTTTAACAATTCATAGACTTCACTCACTCTCTCTCTCTCACTCTCTCTCCCTTTCTGTCTCCTTCACACACTCTTAAGCCTTAAGCCTGGCCTGCCTGGCTGGGCAACGCCTTTTCGCATCTGGCTAAATAAACTTATTTAGTTGGTTAACTTAAGCAAACATTGGAGGCCGTCCCCGTCAAGTACACCTACCAAAACCAGCTCTATAGCTGGGCGTGGCCGCCCTCACCTCCGCCCCAAACTCATTAGGGGAACACCTACCGAAGGACCTGCCAGGTGGGGCAACTACTAAATGGCCACGCGAATGGCGACTAATTAATGCCGAAAGAAAAACCGCGAGACAAACAAATGAATGAAATGAAATGAATACGCCTGGCAGCAGCAGCAGCAAGCCGAATAGCAAATACACTGTGGAATGGAGAAAGGAAGTTTATTAAGAAATTGGTATAACTTGAGTGAAAGTTGGAATAGTTTTAGTGGGAGATTTGGATAGCGTAACAGAGACAAGCTGAGCTGCAAATGTATTCTACAAATGTTTAAATAAAGGCAAGAATATGGGCTTTTAAGGAGGATGATGGATAACATCATACAATCAGAAATTCGACTTAAACTCGGGTAATACTTATGATTAAGCATAGCTGCCTGATTAGACTCTTGAGGAGAGTATATGAAGTTGTTAGAGCTTTGAGTACTTTAAGCTTGATGAAAAGTTCAAGGGAATTTATGATGGACAAATCTAAATCTAAATCTAGACATATTATTTTGAAAATATTCTGCTTAACACAAAATTTTGCTGTTCAACATTTGAGTCGCACTACTATTTTTCTGACCACATCTATATAACTATCACTTTTCATAGATATTCTCATATTTAATAGACATTCTTTAGTAAGTTGTCAAACCTGAACAAAAGTCAGCTATAGCCGCACCTAAGCAAGAGCATAATGATGCCAGAGATTGCGAGTGAGCAGAAACAAAAGCAGATGGACTTTGCAGTTGAAGTTGGGCTTAAGCTGCTGCGGCTGCGGCTGCTGCTGTTCCCTGTAGGTGTTGAGATGAGCTGGACACAGAGGCGGGCAGAGGATCTGTGGCTGGCGAGGCAGCACCACAGCCGCCAGAAAAACTAAAGCTGAGCAACTTTTAATTAATAAACGATGACTGCAAACCGCAAAAGACAGCAGCAGACAGAGAGGGAAAAGAGAGAGAGAGAGAGAGAGAGAGAGAGATACTCGAGGAGAACTAGGGGTATTCATGCGGCAGAGAGTTAAGATTTTGAGGCGTTGTTTTGTGGCTTTTGGCTAATCGCTGGGATTATTAATTAGGCATTGGCAGTGCGCGAGTTTGGAATGATAATTGCGGCTGTCGTTGAATGTGCGGGGAGTTGTTCGTTTTGCTTTCAAATGATTTGATTAGCCAATCAATAATGGGCGCTGTGTCTGCCTGTTGCCTGCTGCCTCCTCTGACTGCCTCCTCCTGCTGCTGCTGCTGCTGCTGCACTGTCCAAACAGGCGGCGGTGAAATGATTTTGTTGTCTCGCCGCGGGCCACAAAGGTGCCAACAACAACAACAACTGGGAGCAAGGCGCATTATGGATTTGCTGTGTTATATTCTACTCCTCAGTGTTTTTTTGTTTTTGGTTTTCCTGGAGCTCGCGTCTGCGGCTGCTCCTGTGGTGGCTGGCAAAAAACACATAACATTTATTTATGCTTTTTTGTTTTTGTTTCTTGTTGTTGTCTTCGGGATCCTCGCAACCAGATCCAGATCACTTATTATTAATTTTAGTGGTTAAGAAAATGGGAGCGAGTCGTCCATAGGATCGGGCACAGCCGCAGGCAAATGACGCAGATGAGGCATGCAGATGGGCAAAAGGTTGTTGGGCAATCGCCCAGGTACCGATCCCCACACACACACACACACACACTCACACACCCGCTCTCTTCTGTTTTGGGGCAATTTTAATTAGTTTTGCTTTGAGCCCGCTGCGACGTCTTCTTCTGCCTTGTGTCCAGCTTCTGCTCCTGCTGGTGCTGCTGCTGCTCGAGAGTCAATTTGTGCAGCATATGCGCTACTTGGAATGCGCCTTCTCTGCGAGATTGGCGGAGCTGTGAAGCGTTGGAGGAGGGAGGCTTGCTGCAATTCGCATTCGCGCACAACTCACTCATTTTCCATTCAGTTTCGGGCAACGCCCACTTTTGGGTACGCTTCGTCCAGTTGTTCATTTTCGGCTTGGGGCCCTTTTAATAGTCCGCCAGCCATTCGGCCCATACTATATACATATGTATGTGTGTGTGTGTATGTATGTGTGTGTGTATACGCTATATACGCAAATCGATTAAAATTGTGGAGCCGCTGCTAGCCAGCCAGTCGGCCAGTCAGCCAGTCAGCCAGTCGGGCAGCCAAGCACGGGACACATATTTAAATGCCAAGTGAAAAACTATAGCCAATTACTTTAAATTAGTGTAATTCCCATGGATCTCGCTCTCTCACTCACTCACTGTATTTGCCCTATCTGTCTGTCTCGCTCCCTTTTGTATTGTTCGACTGTCTGGCAACGTTTATCATTTTAGAACACAATCGAACCGCAGCAAAACTTCATATGTGGATGCTATTCAGCAGTGAGGGGGGGCTTGGACTGCGACTGGGATGGAACTTGTTGCCCGCGGGTGTAATTTTAATTTGTGCCCAGTTGTGGACGATGTACGAAGCCAGGACTATCGGCTCAGCTGTTTAGAGACGCGTAATTGGCGCTGCGGCATGCGCCTAAGCTGCACCACAAAAAATGCCAAAGCGGACTACACACACACATAAGTATATCTATAGTATAGAGTGCCCCACGCCATGCTGCATGCCATGTCACAGTGTTTGCCACACGTTGCCAACCCTTTCAAATTGCCAGTATTTAATAACTTTTTGCTAAAAATACCCTGTAAACAGCAGGCATGGGTTGGTTTGTGTTTTTATTTGTATTTTCTATTTTTCTTTAACTGCATTTGCTGACGAATCTTTAGCTTAGGAATAATTTAAGAAAGCACTAAAAAATCCCCATGTCGCCATATTAATTAAACATGGCGGCGCAGCAGCTTAAAGTGGGCTGCTCAAAAGTAGCAAGAAGAAGAAGAAAACAAACATTCACTGTAAATTGAGGTATGCCGGTGTGCAAAAGTTATGGTCACCCTTATTTGATATTCTGCAATTGAGCTGCAATTGCTGTAAGCAGAAGATAGGAGTTTGCTTCTTGTATTAAAATATGTTTTAATATTATATTTATATATCTATTATCAGATATTATTTATTATCCAATTGGGTAATATGTGCCTAAAAGCCACTTCTTAGTCAGTTAAACACAAAGTTGGCTGCGCTTGCCGAAAGCTGAGAGCAGAAGCAGACAAAAGACATTCACAGTAAATTGTTTCGTCCAAAACTCGAAGTCATTTGTGTGTTTTTACAGGGTATTTAACTGCTGTGGCTGTTGGACATGCGTTGCATTTGCACATTACTAACTGGTTCAATTCCTTGGAGGTTCTTTCACTTTTCGGGCAACGCCGCACTGTGGGAAAATATGTAGAAGCTGGCAATCAATGTCCAAAACAACGCCGCCGGCCATGACAATCCGGCTCAATTTATGAGCCATGGCCAGTTGTTGTTGGCTGGTGCTCGACTGCTGCCTGTTGCCTGCTGACTGTTGTTTGCCCGCCGCTGTTGCAGTTGCAGTTGCAGTTGCAGTTGTTTCTCATGGCATAGATCTGTGGCAATAATTGATTTCAATTTATAGAGCTCAGGTGGGCTGGTGCTGCCCGCCGGGCGAAACCGTCAAATAAAATTAGGATTTTATGTAGCTAACAAGCGCGCTTAACAAATTGTTGCAGCTAATCCTGGATGCAGTGCCCACCCTAAAAAAAACCAAAAAAAAGAAGCAAACTAGGCTTTAGCCAAGCGTAGCTAAATTTAAACAAGAAACTAGCCGTTAAATTGGCCGGCTAAGCTTTGACACTTAAAGCTCACGGCTGAGGCCAAACAACTGCGCCGTTGACCCTTTTGGCTAACCAAATTATGCGGCACTTTTTTTTGTGTTTTTTTTTTGGCTAGTTGTTAATATTCCTAATGCTGGGAAAGCTCACACAGGCCAAGTGCCAAGCTAGCCCAGCTAACATGGCTGGCCAAGCAGTAAAAGCGCTCTCTTAGCCATGTCATATTTTGGTTGGGAACTCCGGCACCCCAAAAGCAATTAAAACGCGTTTTCGCAATTAAATGACTTTGCTATTTTTTTTTATGTCTTTTGCCCTTTTTTGTATATACACTGTAAATAATGGAGGGAAGAAGAGTATATTGGTTTGGGTTTGTGGCACTTGTGGAAGTTGTGGAACTTGGTATATGAAAGAGTAGTCTGTCTTTATCTATATCTTTACCTATATATGTATATCTTTCTCTATCTCTATGTCTATCTCTATCTCTATCTCTATCTCTATCTCTATCTCTATCTCTATCTCTATCTCTATCTCTATCTCTATCTCTATCTCTATCTCTATCTCTATCTCTATCTCTATCTCTATCTCTATCTCTATCTCTATCTCTATCTCTATCTCTATCTCTATCTCTATCTCTATCTCTATCTCTATCTCTATCTCTATCTCTATCTCTATCTCTATCTCTATCTCTATCTCTATCTCTATCTCTATCTCTATCTCTATCTCTATCTCTATCTCTATCTATATCTCTATCTCTATCTCTATCTCTATCTATATCTCTATCTCTATCTCTATCTCTATCTCTATCTCTATCTCTATCTCTATCTCTATCTCTATCTCTATCTCTATCTCTATCTCTATCTCTATCTCTATCTCTATCTCTATCTCTATCTCTATCTCTATCTCTATCTCTATCTCTATCTCTATCTCTATCTCTATCTCTATCTCTATCTCTATCTCTATCTCTATCTCTATCTCTATCTCCATCTCCATCTCTATCTCTATCTCTATCTCTATCTCTATCTCTATCTCTATTTCTGTCTCTATCTCTATCTCTATCTGTCTACATATCCATATCTGTCTCATGTATTTGCAGTCTAGAGTATCTGTTAGTCGTGCACGCCCGTTTGAAATGTTCTTAGCTGTTTTATGTTAGTTTTGTAGTTCAACAAAAGTTGCTGTCAAAAAATAAAAGAAACAAAATTTGAATCCACGCCGGCGGGGCAGAGGCAGAGGCGAGAACCGACTTCTGGTAATTAGACTTCTTGGTGTGCTCGAGTTGTTGCCATAAACGGAGGACCAGGGGTGGAAGAAGGTCGCCACAGTCTTTGGGAAAATGTTTCCAATTAAGAAGAGCTGGGCCAAAATAAATACGAAATTGTAATAACTTTATATATATATATATATATATATATATATATATATATATTTATTTAGTTTGTTTTCATTGCGCAGTGCGGGTGGCAAGAGATGCGTGGCTGCTTTCTGGAGCAGAGCAGAGTAGAGCAGAGTGAAGTGTAGCTGGAGCTGGAGCTGGTGCTGGGTGTTACGGCCTTTTGTCACATGGCTCTGACATCGTTCCAGCCAAGTGATGATGACTCTGCACTTTGCTGGAGCTCATCTTTCGTCATTATCATTTCTAGAACGCGCACTGCAGACATTAGCATTAACTTTAACTCGAAGTTAAGTTCAGTTCAGTTCAGTTCAGTTGTTGCTGCTGTTGATGCAACTGCGAAGCGTAACGAACACGCTTATAACAACACGAGAGCAACAACAATTGCTAAAAACAACATCCAACATACACAAAGCATAATCATCATTAGCGCAGCTCCCCTCCACCCCTCCAAAAAAAAAAACTCATATGGCATATATTGATAAAGAGAGAACATGCCTTGAGAGCACCGACTTCAGCTCCAACTCCAACTTCAGCTCCGGAACGAGCTGCTATATAATCAAATGGCGCACTCGCTTGTTACTGGGACGCCTCGGGAGCGGCAGTGGCAGCGACAGCCTCCTGCTCGTCATGGTCACAGCTCGGCGCATGCCCAACTGCCACTTGCAACACTTGCCACACACCTGCCAAACGCACACAGACACTCATCTAATTAGCTCAGCCTTAAACAATTCTATCAATGCTCAAGCTTACGCTGCAATTGCATAAAACACCTATTAAAGAAGCTGCACGCTCGACTACCCTGGAATTGCCTGCATGTTGCGCCAGTTCCATGGAACATGGAACATGGAACAAGCTTTTCATTAACTTGAATGCTTAACTCATTTTTTCTTAATTATTTTGCTATATGCAATTTGCAACTTAAGCCGCTTCTAACAGCTGCTGAAATCGTAATTAGGGGTAGTCCTCGACTTTACTTGGCTCAAAAGTGAAGCGATTTAGATTTGATTTTGCATTGGAATTTTATTGGTAAAAAATTCTTAAAATTTAAATTTTAGCTACAAAACATGTACAAGATTTAAAATGTGATTTTGAGACTTTCCAAATTCTAATTATATTTATTTATATATTTTTTGCCTTCAAGATCTCTAGTTCTCGACTTCAAATCTAAAAAAAAACTTTGCTCAAACTGAAAATTAATTGTTTCTCTCCAATATCATTTTCCCCTTCACTCCACTTCTACATAGATTTTTCATTTCAATTTTATTATATTTTAAAATTATATGTTTTTCAAAATTTATTTGATAACTGAACTAAAAATTCTCATTTTCAAATTATAAATTTTTTCAAAATTTAAATTCTAAAAATTTCATTTTAAATTTATCTTCCGTTTCAGCAGGATTTCCAGTCTCTTTAATCTTGGGCAAATCTTTGCAGACAATTAGGCATATATCAATATGATCATAATATTTCCAGTAATTTCTCAATATAACGGTTTCTGCTTTCACTTAGACGGAGTGCTACTGTTAGAGAGAAATGTCAGTTTGATTGTCATTCGTAGAAGTAAATGGAGATGTCAAACTGTGTGATGCTAACAACGGATTAGGCGGATGAGCAAACACCGATAAGTCGTATTTAATATGCCCAAGAGAGTGACAGACAGACAGAGAGAGCGAGAGAGAGAGAGAGGGAGCGAGAAATAGTGAGAGATGATGCAAAACGGCGCTAACCCGTAAGATTTACGATGGAAAGTGTGAGAATTTGAGAAGCAAGAACAGTTATAGAAAAGAGGCTATCTAGATGCTTACGATCGCGCTGTCTCTCTCTCTCTCTGTCTCTCCCCAGGTGGACCGTGAAATATGATCAAAATATTTGTGCTAAGCCACAATTATGAAAGACTAAGAAGAAGAAAAAGACGAAACAGTAACAGAAACCGAAACAGACTCAAATCAAGGCAATTCTCTCAGTGGACAATCAGCGCTCGCTTGGACCCTCAACCAGGTTTTTTGTTACCTGTTTCGAATTTTCTTTTCTTTTCTTTTTTTTTATCTTTGGTCGTTTTTTATGACTCTATTTGGGAATTGATTTTATGGGCCGCAGCATTTCGGAAGTGCAGCCACACAAATCGCAATAAAACATTTGATTGATGCCCTTTTAGGCCAGGGCGAACGAGCCCCTGAGCTAAGTAGTTCGCCTCGGCCTCGCCCCTCGCTCCATTTGGTTATTTGGAGAGTTTCGTCGAGTGCAATTAAAAGTAGGCGACAGAAACAGAAACAGAGAATCAAAGACAAATTGCACTGGAAAACTAAAAAGTGACAGTGCAATTAATTATTTTGTCAGGGCTTTCCCTTGCACCTTGCACCTCGCACCTGAGCTGCGAGTCTTGGCAGGTGCCAAGAGACAAGTGAGAAATTAAAACTTTTTGTGCTGCTGCTGCTGCTGTTGCTGGTGTTGCTCTGGCTAAAAAGCCCTAGGGTGCCTAGGGCAGCTCAAAAAATGAAGCGCACAATTAAACAGTTCCCATGCCACGCCCACGCAATTTACGCCCAAAAAGAAGTTGGCTGCTTGGTGTGAAGACTTAATTAAGTATGAATGTGGCAGAGACGCACAAATGGAAATCAACTGGGCAAAGGCAAAGTTGGGAACATTTTCAATTTGACTAACTTGCAACATTTAAGCTTTAAGGGCCATGCCACGCCCACTCTTCGTTCTACGTGTCAAATTTGCTGCTGCAGTTGCTGCGTCGTGGTCAGCGCATTCCAAATAGAATTCTGCGGTTGCCTTTTGCGGTGGCCTTTTTGTTGCATGCCCATCGGCTGCATGCAACCAGCCAACCGCCCTCTGCCCTCTGCCTTTTGGGCTGCAATAGATTCTCTGTGTTGCAATTGTTACCTGTTACCAAATTGTGTTGTCTGGCTACCTGTTAGGGTGGCAGCAATCGATAGATAAGCGCTGAGGACTCAACACACATTCCAAATACATGCGTCATGTGCTAATACCCTGTACTGGACTTCTGTGTGTGTGTAAAGGGTATTTTGATGTGAGTGTGGTGTATGTAACAGCTGGAAAGTTGACTTGTAGAAGGATATATAGTCATGCCATAGATTTATATAACATTTAGATGAATGTGAAGGATTCTTATGATTCATTTAGTCAGTTGCTCAGTTGCCTCTTCAATAACACAAAGTTCCTGAACAGATGAGCATAAAACTTATAGTTCATGAACAGCTCAACAGGTTAGTTGAATATCTAGCTCATAGACAGCTGAATAGCTCAAGTGAACTTATTGATTCTGAACAGTTGAGCAACTGACCAAAAGTTTCGTGAACGTGAACTGAACTGTGTGGCTCTTTGATCGCTGAACAAGTTCAGTAGTTCATTATGATTGACTCGCTCAACTAAACCTAGGCTAAAAGACAACTTTGCTGTTTAGCAATAGAACTTCAAGTTCATGAGTGAAACTTTTAGCTCATAGGCAGCTGAATAGTTCAATTGAACTTCTAGTTCATGAACAGTGGAATAACTGACCACAAAGTTCATAAACTGAGCTCATCTGTGTCTTTCTTTGATCATTGAACAAGTTTAAGAGATAATCTTCTCTCTTTAAGCTCAAGCAATTGTAGTTCTTAAACAACAGCTTCTTCTCTATACAGTTTACAGGTCATTTGCTAGTTGTTCCACTTTGCCTTAGTCACTCTTCTGTTCCATTCACTCTTATCAATTGAATATGTATGAGAAACCTTTACAGTGTCTGCTCGCTAAGTTGTTCAGTCGCTTTGCAACTGATCCTCAGCTCGTGGGCGTCTGGTGGACCACCAAAGGCAGCTTCTCTGCCTCTCTCGCTCCTCTGATTTATGCATCGCTTATGGACATTTTTCCAAGACTTAATTAGTTATTAACCAAACCCAAAAAAAAAAACAAAAAAACCGAAAAGCAAAAACAAACACTCCCTTGCAGTGGGCGCGACTTGCGGAGCCTTTGGGCTAACCCCTGCCTGTGGAGGAGCTGGCACAATCGAATGGAATTGAAAACAATTAATGTGTAATTATCACAGCGAGGCTGGTCGAAGGAGCGATGCCAGGCAACTTCAATGTGTGTGGGCGTGGCCCGATCGAGTCGTCAAAAACGCCCACCGTGTGGGCGTGGGCGTGGCACAGTCGTGGTTCTTTAAAGGCCATACATCATCGTCAAGCAGACGATTGACTCGCCTCGACTAGCTGGCCATGCAATTAGCCTCTTTGGTTAGAGTTGGCTTAGAGTGTTGGCCATCTTTCAATGCAGGCGCCGCATCATTTTGTCAGTCAATTTATGCAATTATGTTGTTAGACTCTCTGAGGCCCTCCGTGCTGCAAGAGCGAAGAGTTGATCAAAGTCCATGCCGCTCAATGTGGCAGACATTGATGGGCAATTAGCAGGAGGCAGAGTAGAGCAGAGGAAGCAGTAGCTGGATAAAGCAGGAGCTGAAAGGAGTTAGAGGAAGCAGGAACTGAAGGTAGCTGAAGCTGAAGAAAGCAGGAGAGAGTTGGAGCAGCTAGAGATAGCAGGAGAAAGAATGGAGGAAGCAGGAGGAAACTGCTGAGAAGCAGTAGGAACCAGGTAAGAGGAACTAGGGTAATGGAAGCTGGAGTAGGAAGAGAACTTAGAGAAAAGGCTGGAAAAAGCATGAGAAGCTTAAGGAAGGAAAAGGAAAGAAATTAAATTGGAGGAAGCTAGGAGAAGCCTGACGAATCAAAAGGCAGAAGAAGGAACTAGCAGAAGCTACGGGAACAAAAGAGTCAATATATATATAGCAGGAAAAGTTAAAAGAACAATTAGCAGCTAGAGTCAAGACAAAGCAGGAGAAGTTGAGAAAAGCTGGGAAAGCACAAAGAACTGGAATCTAATGACAGCTGGAGGAAATAGGAAGAGGAAAAGATGGAAGATGTTGGAGTAAGCCGGAGGTAGGTGAGGGAAACAGCAAGAAACAGCCCAAAGATCGGTCACGTGTCGTTCAGCTGCCTAATCGAACTAATTATGCAAATGAGCTTAGAGCTAGGATTAGGGCTCATTAACAATGGGAATTGATGGCGCTGCAAATGTCCTTTAAGTAGCTGAGCTGCACTTCAACTCGGTTCAGCCGCTTATCAAGATTTGCATAAAGTTCTCTCTCTCTATATATATATTGTATTATATTATATATTTGATCCGGGCGTGATTCCGGGATAATCCAGACAAACGCATGCCAGAGAACAATTAAGCATATTCTCGTGCTCTAATTGTTTTCGGGGCTTGAGTACTTTGCGTGCGCCTCGCCTTAGCTGCTGGGCAAAACATTTTGCTTTGGCAATTACTTCAACCGCAACTGAACCCTGCTGCTGGCCCTCTCTCTCTCTCTCTCTCTCTCTCTCTCTCTGTGTCCTTTGATGTGCACCGAAATTATCTGACAATTTTATACTCTCGCAAAGCAAGAAGAACATTAAATATTTAGTAAAACGACTGAGGATTAGCATAGAGCTGGAACTGCACTGGACTGTGAGAACCAGTTGATCTACTTAGAGCTCTTAATGATTTAAGGAGCTCAACACAAGTGGAAGTGGAATGCAACGAGCATTCATGATCTTCTCCCATAAGCTGCTCATCTGCATACGAGTTAAGTATTCCCAGGTCTAGCAAACTATTATTCATTGTGTTTGATCTTAAAAGCTAAAGCTAAACAAGACAATCAACTACAAATTGCTGCTCCAAGAGACTTTTCTCTTGCATTCTTGATTCTCAATAAATTGTTATGAAATTCGTATAAATGTCCAAATATTTAGACAATAGCGTAACTGTTCCCATTCAACTAAAGATCGGCTGCAGCTTCTGTTGTTGTCATGGACACGTCGCCTGGGCTATTCCCACAGAGCTTTGTGGGCTCGAACCGAACCGATCGGTTGCTTTCAAGAATTTTGTTTGATCAAAAGAAATAACAAACGAATTTTCTTTTTCTATTATTTGGCTGATCTGTAAACATGGCCAGAGATGGGGTATATGCTGTTGTGGGAAAAGTATGTAGAACAAGGCAAAGGCACAGCTATATATATACTTGACCAAGGCAGTACATATATATATATATATATATATATATATGTATATACCCTGTAGAAATGGAAATTGGATGGCAGCTATGATAATGTATTTAGCAGTCAGTTGGATATTTCTTTGAGTTTTTTATATATATTCTTATATATCTATAATGATAATGATCTACTCGACATATATACCCTGTTATTAATAAAAAATGGGTATATGTGTAATTGAACAATTTTGACTCTAATTGAATTATGATTTGAGCTGATCTGATCTATCTGCAGCTCTGGATCCATTTCTATCCCTGAATCTCTCTCTATCTCTGGATATATCTCTATGTCTGTATCTATCTACTCTGTATCTATATCTCTCTCTTTCTCTCACTCTCTCTCTCGATCAATCTCTGATTGTAGTGTATAATATATAGCAATAGGAATATCAAATAGAAATATCTAGAAAATACTTTTCTGGTTATTTACAAATATTTATTTTGTTGCTGAGACAGAGGTATATCTAAAGCCTGTTAAGGGTATCTCTAGGTCTAGCACACTCTAGTACTTGTATGTTTTTCAAGGGAGCGAAGCCCTGCTCTGTCGGTCCAGCTTAAAGCGTGAGCCATGACACCTGAAAGCGATCGGCCCAGCGCCCACACGAAATTGAGACATGAGAGCAGAGCCAAATATTCACTGGAGACACATTTCCCAGCTCTCAGTCAAGTGTGTGTGCGTGTGTGTGTGCGTGTGTGTGTGTTGGTGTTGTGGGTTGTGCGTTATGTTGCACTTGCCGGATTAGTGTGGCACTTGCAGCAAGTGCTCGTAATGACTTTTGATTTGCAGCCGACGTGGGAACCACAACGATCGATGTTTGCTTGGTGACATGGGAATTTGGCTGGGACATGGCATAGCTCGGAGCACTTGGATCACTTGGATCACTTGGATCACTTGGATCAACCGCAGCTGATTTGCATATACAAAAAAAAAGAAGCAGATTCCAAAGCTGTGATTCGTTTGGTGCATTCGTGCATTAAATTGTTGTCGTCAACCGCAGAGGCCCGCACCCGGAGCTTCTCTCTCTCTCTCTCTCTCTCTCTCTCTCTATATGGAGTGGGCAACCGCAAAAGTCTTTCGGCTGCTTCAAAGTCTTCAGCAGCAACTTTGTTGTCATTCCTCTCTCTCGTCTCTCTCTCTCTGTCGTCTCTCTATTTGGGAAACATTATGCATGTTAATCCTTTAATCGCAAATGCAGTTTTAGGGCTTCACTTTAATTTCGTTTCGTTTCTTGACCATATTTTCTGCTAATTTTCTTTTGCTTTGGCAATTCTTTGTGCTCGCACAAAAGATACAATTTATGTGTGCGTGGGCCGCATATATAATAATCCCTAAGTGGACATAATCCTTTTGTTTGCCAGTGTCCAGCATAATTCCACATTTTCGCCCAGCCTCTGGCAAACAAAGCCAAAAAGAGGCAAGAACAAAAAAACCTGAGAAGATTTCCAAAATTTCACTCAAAAAAATAGATTTTTAATAACTCTTTTTGTCCGGTTTTTGCTGGGAAATGGGAAATGGTAAAAGGAGTCCGCACGGATCAGGGAATGCAGAAGCTGCAGGAACAGAAGCGTTTTGTTCCAGGGGCGGATATGGATATTTAATACTTTTGTCTACAAATGCGAGTTAAATATGGTCCAAGTCGGCGGGTTTCAAGCGACTTAAGATCGCTTGCGAACCCAATTTCGATGCTTATCGGGCAGGGCTCAACGAGCTGCAGCGGAGTTTTGGGGAGTCTCTCTTATCGCTCCATATATGACACCATATGCTCATGTTTATCACAGAAATCCTGTTAAGAATTCCATTGGCCCGCTTCACACATCTGTTATGGTCAGATCTTTCTCTCTCTCTCTCTCTTGTCTCTGGTGTCTGCCCTGAGATGTTGTGCCATGCTGGTGGTCTGCAGCACACACGCTTAATAACCGAATAAAAAATGATAACCCGAAAATAAGAAGACATCAAAGAGCAACGCGAACGACTGCAGCCAAATTGAGAGAACAACACAAGAAAAAAGTCGCAGCGATAGCTAACAAGCCACGAAGAATCAGCCAAAAGAGAAAACAACAAGAAAAACAATATCAAGTGAGACTTGTTGCACTGGGGAGTAGACGACTCTGGCATACTCTGTTAACAGTTTGTTTAACGCAAGAGAGAGAGAGAGAGAAACAGAGTGAGAATGACAATGCGCGAGTGAGAAAGAGAGAGATAGAAAGATAGATAGAGAGAGAGAGAGAGATAGAGAGATAGAAAAAGAAAGAAGAGAGAATGAGTAAGAGGGGGAGAGAGAACGACAGATGGAGAGAGGGAGAGTGAGAGTGAGAATGGGAGAGTGAGAAAGAAAGAGAGATAGAAAGAGAGAGAGAGAGAGAGAGAGAGTAAGGGTAAGCGATGTAGAGAGAGAAGAATGAGAAGTACCGTGTAGGAGAGTGAGAAAGAGAAGTCAGTAAGACAGAGAAATAGTGAAAAAGAGAGCGAGAGAGAGAGAATGGGAGTAAGACTGACAAAAAGAATGAGATGCAAAAGTATGGAAAATGAGAGAAGAACAGAGAGATAGACAGAGATGAAAGACAATTCGAATCACTCTGATGCAGTTAAGCAGTCTAACTTTCTGTCAGTCTATCAACTAATATACCCATTTTCCACTCTGTGAACAGTGCATTTATGAAAAGAACGAACAAAGGTCCATAATGATCGCTAAGTTGGGGCCTTGTGCCGTGCCGAGCCGCGTGGACCACCGCAGCCGCCTAATTTATTCACAGCAATGCGGAGAGCATTGTCCATGTCCAGGTCGCAGCTAAGCTAAACCCTTATTAATGAGACGCCCAAATGAGCGGCGAGCGCTGCCCAGTTGGTCAAGTTGGTCAAGTTGGCCAAGTGTCGCACGCAACGCGCCGATTAAGCCCAGTTAGCGTCTGCTCCTCACCTAAGGCGAGGTGCCGACCATGTCCGAGAAACGGGGTCTAAAGTGCGTTGCATTTTATCGCCTTAATGGCAACGACTTCAGAGACTCCAGCGATTCGAGAACTCAAGAAGAATCGCTCGCAGTTCCAGATGCTGTTTCAATTAAGGCTCGGCTCGCCTCGGCTCGGCTCGTAAAGTTGGCCTTATCGGCGAGCTGGTCGCTCGCTTGTCACTCGGCTCAGATTCTGTTGTTTGTGTAAATAAAGACATTAAAAGTGCCGTCATGTTTCGGCTTCGGCCAGGTTGCTTAGACTTGGATTTATTGTGGACCACCGTGGACAGGCTTAACACTTCTCCTCACATATATAGAAACATATCTCTCTTTTTCATTTCACTTGCAATCAATCTTAGCAAGAGGGAGAGAGGTGGAGAGGGGGACGAGGCGTTTGTCAAGCCTGAGAAATGTTTTCGGCCCAGAGTCAAGTCGAGTCCAGTCATAAACAATCATTAAACATGGAGCTAGTCCAGTCCGCATGTATTTGGCTACCCGGCGCTACACGGCCCGCCTGTAGGCGCGAGCGCGCGCATCCACAACAAGTTCCACAGAATCAGCTGCTGTCAAGTGTTGACAACTTCTTGTGGGGTCAACTGCAGCTGCTAACCGAGAATTTTTCGGGAATTATGTTTTGTTTATTGCGAGTTTTGTGCGATTCAAAATGCGATTGCAACGGAAAAGGCAGAGAAAGAGAGAGAGAAAGAGAGTGGGGAGTGTGAGCAAGGGAACTTCACTCACTCACTCTCTGGGCCAGCTTAGTGCTGCAGATCTCCAGCAGCATTTAAACCGATTAGCTGCTGCCTGGTGGTTGGGTGGGCAACCGACTGCACCACAATTTCACTCGACCATCTCTCTCCGAGTTCTTAAACTTTTGAGCTTCTTATGCGAGCATGAATGTGCTGAATATGCAAATGAAATCATCTGAAATATTTCTGAAGCTGAGCTATCAAAAAGTTGGACTTTAAGTGAGTTTCTCTCAGTGTATTTCATATTTAAATGTGAGCTGTGCATACAAATATAGAATGTGGCATGCAGCGGATTATAAATCATATATATTTACATGATTTTAATTTGTATATCTATCTATAGAAATCAAATTAAAATCTATATAGTAATATCTATCTATAGTAATCAAATATTATCCTTAATATAAGCTAAGAATGACATAGGATCAGATATAATACGATAACTGACATCAATGGCATCACTGGCTCTACTACTAAAAGCCTAATATATCCATGGAATCAGTTGCCTAAGAGAGCTTGTCTCCAAAGTGCTGCGGTCTACTCAGAAGATCTCAAGCATTTAGAGTGCTCTAGTCGGCAACGTTCAACTAGGAGATACCCTGAACAGCTGCACTTATGGGTTTTACTATTGGAAAGTAATAGATTTTGTTCTGGATGCACTTTCTTACAGAAATATTTCATGATCTCTTAGACGAACATGGCTAGATTGACACAGCTTGTCGCTCTCATCAAGCATATATATAATACATGGGGTATGCCTAGCCACCTTCTGCCAGTTACATAAATTTTTGAATTCTTATTTTCAATGAGCTCATGGCATACAAATTCTATTGCACAGTATTTAATAAGTAGAAGGAATTGCTATGCATTAGATATGTGTTTATTCAACTTAAAAACAAAAGAGGACTCAACTCCCAGGCTAAGATGTAGCCAGTTGCCTGTTGTTAGTTCCAGCTATAGCTTAGTTTTCCAAGGTTTTAAAGCTGCAAACTTATAGATTTGAGGGCAAATCAAACTAAAAAGCAATTTTGATATTTGATTTCTCAATCTACTTTATGAAATATATAAATTAAAATTTCAAATAAATATATTTTTCAAAATATTCTAGCAATTTTATTGTATATAGGTATATTATAATATATATTATATCTTATATTGATATTTATATATAAAGTATATATTTTTGATAGAGACGAAGGGCATTTTGATATTTTAGTTAGTGATTTAGGCTTGAACTAAGTCTATGTCAATTTTTATAGAGCTATCGAAATAAGTATGCCTCACGAGTGTATACCCTATCAATTTGGTATAAAACTAATTTGGAACTCCTAAAGTCCCTTATTACTTTATAGATTTTCTTCTGCTGCTCTTTCTTATTCAATTTATAAGCATTATTTTTATCAATAACTAAAAAGCAATAGCTCATCTCACATTTCTTCATTTATTCAATAAAAATTCATTTTCATTTTCTTTAATATCCCAATTAACGTTTCACAACAAAAACCAAAACAAAACTCGAAAAACATTTAAGCTGAAAACTTGAACGTGTCGTAATGCAGTTGACTTCTAACTACGAATACCCCTTGAATGGATATATATGAATATATATATATATATATATATATATATGTATATATATATATATATATATATATATATACATTCATATATATCTATATATATACATATATCTATATGTATATACAAAAAGCAGACTCAAAATAAATGCCAACTCTGCTGTGCAGGTTCCAATGTCCAAAGAGCAATGCTTCAGACTCGCCAAGCCACCTCTTTTTTCTCTTTTCATGAATGAATTTTTCAAATCCAATTGCTGCAGAGGGCGGCTGGAGGGAGGAGGAGGAGGAGGGAGTTGGGGCGATGGACGAGCAACCTACTCGCGCATGCAAAACACGATTTACTATAAAGGCAAAAGTTGTAGACGACTAGAAACATTGAATGAGCAGCAGCAGCAGCTGAGGAGGAAGAGAGAGAGAGAGACGGGAGAGGGAGCTGGCAGAGGCAGGGAGTAGCAACTGCGTCTGGAGCTCTGAGCTGCAGACATTCGTGTGGATCGTTTCATTCATAAAAGGCGCTGGCAATGGCTGTGGCTGTGGCTATGGCTCTGTGGCTCTGGCTCTGGCTGCTAAGCTGGGTTGGCGTTTGGCACATGTTGAGGCCGGATGAGTCATCATCGTCAGAGTCTTCGCCGTCTTCGTCTTGGTCTCTGCCTGCAGCACGTGATTGGAGGCAAACACCAACGTGTCTGGCCAAAGTCGAGGTGTGTCAATTAGCAGCCAGTTGTTGTGGCAGTCAGTCGACATTAACTTGGCCAACTTGGCCAACTTGGCAAGCCGGTCCTAACTAATTGTTAGGAGCAATTGCAGCAAAGCCAATGACTCATCGTGCATCCATTGAAGACGACGACGACGACGACGCCTTTGCCAATATTCATGAATTGGAAACAGCCAGGCAGGCAGGCAGGCAGGCAGTTAGGCAGTCAGTCAACTGGTTTTCTTTTTTGGCTGACTAGCTTCCTGCTTGGCACCCACATGACTTGGCGGCTGGGTTACATGTCCACATCCGTTGCGGCTTCAGTGTTTTGTCATTAAATGCGGAAGAAGGCGTTTTGGCCTGCCAACATTTGTATGCAGCTGCAATTGCCCAAACGCCCTCACTCCCTGCTGGCCCAAGTGCTGGCCGGGATTGGGTATTGGGGATTGGCGGCGGTGGCGGCTCGCTTTGTGGCGCCCACCGCTTGCCGCGTGCCGCTTTTGATTAATTATGCAACGCCCTCGCAGGTCTAAAATGCTCGTTACTAGCTACATATGGGTAGACATATAGACATATAGACATAAAGACATTTATATATATTGTAGTTACTCCTCTGCTTGGACACCTTGGGGCAATAGTTGCTCTGCTGCTGCTGTTGGTGTTGCTTCTGTTACCACATTTGACCCACTTAGGATTATTTGGCTGGACATGCCAAGTTGATTTTCATGTTGGTTTGTTGTCAATCGACCCATTGCCTTGGTTACAATTATTTTGGTTAATTAGCCGCGCTGCTTGTGGGCGTGAAATAGCTTCAAAAACCTCAATGAAATTGTGACAGCTGAGTGAATGTGGCACATGTGGCACAGGCTAGCAGGGGGAATGCATCAATGAGGCATGTGGAATAAATGTAACTGAAGTTGTACAGAGACAATGCAGGTTTCATTTTAATTTATATAATCAACAGATCATAGGATTTCCTCTTTAGGGAGGTTTCTAATATTGTCATAAAATATTTTAGGCATACAAAATATTATTTGATTTGCAGGTGCAGCGGAAGAGGGAGCTGTAAAGGGAGAAGGGGTTGGAAGTGGAAGGGGAAAATGCTGTGGAGCAGTAGAAGATGAAGCTGAGGAAAGGAGTTGAAGAGGAAAGTGTAGAGGGAATGAGATAATGAGTTGGAGGTGGAAACTAGAAGATGAACAGTAGAAGATGAAGCTGAGAGAAAGAGTTGAAAAGGAAACTGTAGAGGGAGAGAGAGGTGGAATGGGGGAATGGGACTGGATGTTGGAGCTGTAGGAGAAAACTTTGTGGAGCAGTTGGAGGAGGAGCTGCAGAGGAAACTGTAGAGGGAGAGAAGGACGAGGAAGATGGCGGTGGAAAAGGAAGCTAGGAGAAGCAGTTGACGAGAAGATAGAAAGGAGATGAATAGGAGCTGAAGAGGAAACTTTAGATAGAGAGAGAGAGAGGAGCTGAAGAGCAGATGGAGAGATGATAAAGAGGAAACTGAAGAGAGAGAATGGGACTGAAAGTGGAAGTGTGAGCAGAAGAGGGAACTTTGTGGAGCAGTTGAAGAGGAAGCTGGGAGAACAAGCTGCAGAGGCAACAGGAGTAACTGCTTACTGAACACGATTTGATTTGTAGGCGAAGAAGAAGCTGTATAGGACTAAGGAGCTGGAAGTGGGAGTGGAAGTGGAAGTAGAAGCTGGGAAGCAATAGGAGTTCTTCTGTCATATAAGCCCAGGTCTAAGATTACAATTGCTTACTCAAAGAAATATAGATAGAAAGGTATATTAATGATATATAATCAGATATATAGACAGATAGTAGATTAATATATAGATAAGAAGAAAGATAAGATAGTTAGATAAACAAAGAGTTCCATGCAAAATCGTTAATATTCCTCCTTTGAAAAGTATTGTAAACATGATCTAATAAGAGACACGAATTCCTAAACTTTCAAACATTTATAAACCACATTTGCTAGCTAATATGCCATTATTGCGCCCCGAAACTTTCTGCTTGATTCACTCTTTTTACAAGCCTAATCCCAAGAATGTTGCCAAACGACTTAACTAAGCAGCAAACCACATTTGAAACTAAGCCAAGTTAAGCAATCGAATTGGAGGCAAAAAACTTCTTTTGTGGCACTCGTAAAAGCAATTTTGTAAAACAAATTATCTCATTGCGTAGCTCGAGTCGAATTGGGAAGCAGAGACAAAGGGTTGGGTAGGGCTAGAACTTGGCCCAAAAAAGCCAAGCCGCATTTCCACATAACTGGCGCAAAGCGCCTCTGGCCGAGTCCTGGCTGGGAGAAACTTTATCCTTTTCAATCTTAACTTTTGCCATGATTTCTTGCGGTTTTAACTGCTTGCTGTTTGTGCCCCGTCTTGTTGCAACTAACTAAATTGAATTGAGCAACAATGCAACAAAGTTTGAATGCCTCTGCCACACGACTGCCAGCCAGCCAGCCAGCCTGCCACATTTGCCATTGTTAATCAAACTGAAACTGAAACAGAAACGGAAAGAGACCAAGGACCAGCTAGGGGCTAAGGATACGTCAATCAGTACAGTAGCTGACCCGCTGGGCAGGTGTGCCTGCTGCCCGCTGCCCGCAGCCATTCTAGTCCTTCTCATCTGCATGCGAGGTCACGTGCGTAAATGTGACGAGCGCCACATGCAGCTGGCCAAATGGACATCGGCTAATTCCCTGACCAAGACAAAAGGACCAACAGCAAAGGTCAGATTTCCAAGCCGAATGCCAGAAACATATCAAATATGGAATTGAATCGACAGCCGAAACACAAAAGGCAAACATTTTGAATATGAATAACAATTGAATGAATGAATGAATGAATGAATGGCTGGATGGCTGGCTGGATGGCTTGACCATGGCTCGAGTCCAATTACGGCTCGAAGGGGGAGCAGCTGAGTTCTCTTGATCTCGATTGATCTTTCAATCAAAGTAGCAGCAGCAGCAGCAGGAGTAAGGAGTCGGCAGCTGCTGAGCCAATTTTCATGAGCTGGGCGTCAATATTTGTGCCTGCCTTCCAGGAATGCCCGAAACGAAATGTTATCGCCAGCTTTTTATCATCGCGGAATGAGCCGCGTCATCAGCGCAGATTGAAATAATTTGTTGCCAACTTGCCAAGTCATTCAAGTGGTCAGCGGTGGCGGTGGCGGTGGCAGCGTCGGCGGTGGTGCTCTGATCTGTGTTTTTAGTGTGGTTCGTGTGGTTCCGGCGATCGCGTGCGATAAGCAACGTCAATATTTGTGTTTGGCTTTTGGGAGGCAGAGGCCGATTATTTGGTCCTTGTTAGCCTCAAACGCGACCTCAACGTAGGCGACGGCAACGGCAACGGCAACAGCGACGACGACGACGGCGTCGGCCTCTCTCTCAGATCTCT
Organism: Drosophila leonis; assembly: GCA_035045365.1. Classification (NCBI taxonomy): domain Eukaryota; kingdom Metazoa; phylum Arthropoda; class Insecta; order Diptera; family Drosophilidae; genus Drosophila; species Drosophila leonis. The sequence goes on from JAWNPC010000454.1 coordinate 486,550, forward strand.
ATGCGCTCAGTTCTTTTGAGACGCCCCGACAAGTGGCTCTGCCCAATTTGCGCTCTGTTTGTGTATCATTGCGGAGGAGCAGGGGCTGAGCTAATTGTTTGTTGTTTCGCTACCTACCTGACTGACTGACTGACTGAGGCTGTCTTGACTGACCCGACCTGTGGGAATAATGGCACTGACCAACGTAATTGGCCCTGTTGCTGGATTGAATTATCACAGGAATACACACGATTTGACAGAGCGGTGGGAAAATTCCAAATGGTCTAGCGAAACAAACTATTGACTTAACAGATCTAACAGTTATTTAAGATTAAACAAGAAACAAGGAGTGTCTATGTACATATGTTAAGTTCACTTATTGTTGCTCAAGTTGAAGTTGGAATCTGCACTAACTTGACTGTTAAGTTTTTGAGTTCTGCCTCTGAAGCTTTGTTAGATATCAGGCACCAAAAACGGTAGATCGATAAAGCAGATCAACAGCATCTTTATCTTAATATTTTGAATTTGTGACTCTAAAGCTGTTGAACATCCCGTTTTATTCGTTTTCACACGCCTCCACATGGGCGTAGATATATATTAGATATATACAGCTGTGTTCAGGAAAATATTAGTGCGTATATAATATACAGATCTGTTCATTAAAATAGTAGTGCAACTTAAATTTTGGACAGCAAATACTTATAATATATTTTGAAAGCAATTTAAATATATAGAAATTGCTATATATACAATATATTTAAATTGAAAGCAATTTAAATTTATACATATATGTATATAATATTCCTAATATTTATTTATTTATTTTACTTTATTAAAAGCAATTTAAGTATATGTAAATTTAATTTAAAATATGTAAAAATCGTAAAATTTATTTATTTATTATACTATTTTTTTTTAATGGAGCTGTATATTATATATTTTTGATCTTGAGTATATGAACATATGTCTATTCGAAATTTCAAATCTTTAATAATATAATATCATATCTGTTATATCAAATATATAATATTTACATACATATATGCTACGCCCCTAGGTGGCATATCAGGAAAAATCTTAACTTGATGAGACTAAGGTAAAAACTCATACATATATGAATGTTCCAAATTGCAAGTCTATAGCTTTAATAGCAGCACCAGATGGACGGACAACAAAGCGAACCAATATACTCTTTTCACTATGTAAACGAGTATGACAATTATTTATTTGTAAGATAATATACTCTTATTCAAGTTGATATATGTATAATATATATTAATATTTTATATATAACATATCCATTTATATATATACGAATTCCTGGAGTGCTTTTTTTCGAATTTGCCCATTTCTAGTAGCTTCTCTATGTCAATAGGCAACCATAACGACCCCATCCGAGTGACCCATATAGCCAACTCAGTCTCACTCAATCTCAACTTGAGGATACAACTCAGCACTAAGAAGCGTGCTGCCAACACGCAAACTCAATTGACTAAAGGTTCCACGACAACTCTGACCAAGCTCTTAGCCTCGCACCAACTGTACTGTAACAGTAGGAGACTCTGCTGTTAGACTGTGCTGTTAACTTCACAGTATTACGTCATATTATATGATTTAGATGACATACATATGTATGTATATATAATTTTGTTCAAAAGCTATTCACTGACTCTTTGGTAGCTCACTTGCGGAACAATTCACAAAAGACATTCACATTTTGCTGCAGTCTGGCAACGCTGTACAGCTTCGGCACGCGGCTGAACTTGTGCAAATATTGGAAACAAATTCCTAATTTATTTATTTATTGTTTTCTTGCCTATAATGAGCAGCGCTTACGATGAAATTGAAGTTGTGGAGAACGTGCAACCCGCTGAAGCTGAGAGCATGGATAATTCAAGGTAAAACATTTGGATTTATATACATATGTAAATCTGTATAGAAGTAAAAATTTCTCGAAGTGGCGGCGTCAGCGACAGCAGCAATAAGGAGAATGAGGCACCAGTGGAGGGAAATTCAAGTCAGGATTCTGTGCTGAGCTCGCGCACTTCTCTGCTCGAAAGTGTGTGCGATGGCAATCAGGAGGCCAAGGTGAGTAGTAAATGTGGCATTTTGGACTATAAGAAAAAAAGAAGAAAACTAACTTCAGTTTTGTCTCTTTCAGGACATTTGCGAAAGCTGGATAAAGCTTTATAGGCATTCGCCGGCAGCAGCTGTACAGAAGTTTATGCAGTTCATGCTCGAGGCGAGTGGCAGCCAGTATCAAATGCCTAGCGGACAGGCGCTCCCCTTCAACTACAGTGAGATCCTCATAGCGGCAACAGCGCATTTTGGCAACGTAAGAGCGAACAACTTTAGCTAATTATATAAACTTCATTTTATTTATATTCACAGAAGAGATTATCTTACCCGCTGATCATCAGAGCGGGCAAGTCTGCTGCGCGCAAAATTTGTCAGTTTGTGCAGTGTTTGATGGGCTTCTGGCATAGCGCTGGCCTCCTTTTGGATGATGTCCTTCTGAAGAATATAATTGCCTTTCTCCTGGTCTGCGTGGACTCAAAGGTGCGTGCTTTCCGGCACACCACCACGCTTATTGGTAAGTGATGAAAAATATACTAGAACTCCTATTGATCCTTTGCTTGCTTTCTTAGCTCTCAAGATGATGACGACGCTGAGCGACACGGTGAGCGTGCAGAGCGAGCAGCTCAAGGACATGTGGCTGAAGCTGTTCACGGGCGTCTTCATGGAGCGCTGCGTCGATGTGGTGGACGAGATACGCTACTTGTGCCACTTCGAGTGTGGCTTGTGGCTGGAGAAGTATCCGCAATGCTATCTGACTGCGGATGATGTGAAGCATCTGTTCCATGCACTGCAGGACAATGCGGCCAAAGTGATCGAATGCTGTTTTATGTCGCTGCTCAAACTCTACGACAATCCGCACCTGCGCGCTGTTTGCCTTGAACTGGGCTTCACGCACAGAATGACTTTGCTGGGGCTGACGATGAGCGCAGAGAGCGAACTGGGACAGATGGCCATCGAGCTACTGGGACACTTCTACAAGGCCAATCCCTTGTTGCTCGACGAGTCCATGCTGCAAGTGATTGAGCAATTGGTTTTTGCAGCCCATCGGGGCATAGCACAGGCAGCTGCACAGATGGTGCCTTATCGGTATCAGGAGGCAGCCACAGCAGAGGAGGGGATAATGATTCTGGCTAGGTTCTTCATTCGATTCGGCGAGCATGAGCATGCGGCCTACCTAGTCGATGCCTACTATGGACGTAACGATATTATCCTAGATTGGTCCAGCATGGTCTCTATGCTACTCCAGCCGAAGGCCTTGAATCCCACCGAGTGCTCGGCCATTATTGAGATTCTGACGCGTGCCGTCAAGCAGGCTGTAACCGGGGAGATTCCGCCTGGCCGCTATACCGAGGATCTGGTGCGTGAAGCCAAGCCGAATGCCAAGAAGCAGGCGACCGCAGTCCTATTGAACAAGTTGCCCCGACTTCTAAGGCAGTATCGCAGCTCCAGTCATGACCTGAGCAATCTGCTGGAGCTGCCGCAGTTCATGTCGCTGCGCTATAAACCGTTCGGCGAGCTGCTCGAGCGGATCAAGAACATCATGTTCGACCAGCAGGACAATTCGGTTCTACAAATGGGCGCCATGACCTTGGAGCATCTGTACGGCCTTAACGTGAGCCATGGCAATCATTGCAAGGAGCTGCTGAACAATGCGGTGACCAACTACATGATCGCCGCCACTGCCTGGGAGCAATCCATTGCGGGCAACTCTCGCTTGCCCTGGAAGGACAATGCCAAGCGTCTGCTTGATACGCTCGGCCTGCTGTCCACGCTCTACGCTCGCTTCGATCTCAATGATTGGCAACTGAGCGACAATGTCTTGAAGAAGCTGCAGAAAGGAGTGGACGATTGGAGCAACGGGAAACAAACTAGCGAATCCTGCCTGCCGGCTCAATCCATTTCGTTCTATTTAACAATTATGTATATTTCTTTCTCCTGGGATTTGGGACGTGTTAAGGCGGCAGCCGAGGCTAACCGGGATGTCGCCGCAGACTGTCGCACTTTGCGTCGCCGTTTGGACATCTTTCTATGCGTGAGCTTCCAGCTGATTGAGCAGAGCTCCTTGATCGAAATGGAATGCGATGTAAGTCGAGGCAATTTGGCTGGAACTCCTGCGATACGCCTATTCACACTCCTCTCTCTCTTGCAGGCCTTCACCTATACCTGCGACATTTTCGTTCTCTTTTCGAATTTGCTGCGTCGGAACGAATGCTTGCCGATCCGTGCCCTGGAGTGCAAGTCGGACATCAGCGACTACGCGCTGCTCGAGAACTTCGTACTGCGCTTTGTCTTCGATGGCGGCATCGCTGAGCTGTTGCCACCGGAGATGTTCCCCCTCCTGCAGAGCAAGCGACGCATTCTGGCCAGCTATTGCAAGCTAATCTTCCACAATGTGATGCCCGTAATGCGCGCCTGCGTTGTGCTGCAGTACTACGATAGTGTAGGTAGATATTCATACGATATTTGCTGCCTGATCATTCATTAGCTATGCCCCTATGTCCCTCTTTCCTTGCTAGTTCCATCCGCTCTTTGGCGACATTTTGAACTCGATGCTAGAGCGCTGCCTGTCCGTGAATCCCACGAATTTCGGCATGACCCTCATGCACACCTGCCTCCTGGTCTACAAGCGCATACGTCTCGCCTTTCCCGATGCTCAGCTGGCCGCTGCTTCCTCGCAGTTCGCTGATCTGCTCAAGCTGGCGAACTCGCTGGCTGAGACCTTCAATACCAAGCAGCTGGAGGTGCGCTCCGGAGTGCTTGTGCTGCATCGCGCTGGCATTCGATTTGCTGTGGAGCTTGTGTCCGCTGATGCGGTGGATCCTCCGAAAGATCTGCTCTATTTGACTGTCATACAGCAGTTTGTGCCCCAGCTGCTCGCCCAGGATATGGTAGACGTCTTAAGATCCTTGGAGTTGATCGATCATGGCACTGAGAACCGAACCAATGACTGGCAACCCCTGTTGACCTATCGCAATGCCCTTCAACTGGCTCTAATGCAGAGCTGTCGACGTCAGTTTGTCTGGGAATTGATATGCAGCTATGGTCACGAAAATAGTAGTGCGACTGAAATGCTGGATAAACATAATATTTTGAAAATAATCTGAAATGAGTATTAAAATTAACATATATATTTATTTATATATATTTATTTATATATATTTCTTTTATATATATTTATTTATATATATTTATTTATATATATTTATTTATATATATTTATTTATATATATTTATTTATATATATAAGTTTGCTGTGCAACATTTCAGTCGCACTACTATTTTTGTGACCACAGCTGTAGATATGTAAAGTACTAACTTTTGGCATTTGCAGGTGATGATCTTTATAATCTGCCTAGTTATGTGGTGGACTAAGTGTGGTGCAATAAATAGTGGACTCCTCAAATGGTATCTGTGCAATGGATGTACCTATCAAAATATACAGAAAGAAGAACAAAAACATTTAAAGATCTTTTAAACGATAGCAAATTCTTTTTGAATTGCTTTTTCGTTACTTAACTGCAGCAGACAGCGAAATCGAAATTTGAATACTGAATGAAAAGCGCAGTCGAAGCAGCATTCGATTTCGAATTCGTATTCAATTCGTCTGTTGCCTTTGCAGCTTAATGCACATATACATGTGTGCGTGTGTGTGCGTGTGTATGTGTGTGTATGTGTGTGTATGTGTGTGTATGTGTGTGTGTGTGTGCTGGGCTGTGTAACAGGGTGGCCTGGGTGCATTCAATCAGCAGCCAACAGCAGCAGCAGCAGCTGCTGCCAAATGTATCGAGTTTCCATTGCTCAACAATTTTCAATTTGGACAAATTGACTCGCAGCTTGGCGGGATTCAATGGCAGTGAGGACCTCGCTCAGCGCCTGTCAAAGGCCATACACGAGCCTAACACGGCCTTTGACACCCGCTTTAAGGTGTACGTGTGTGTGTGTGTGTGTGTGTGTGTGTGTGGGTCAAATACATATTTTTGGGCATGTAATTCAAGTGGACTCGCTGGCACTTCTGTTTTTTGGTTTTAGGTAACCATGTTCCATGTCCATTTCCTTGGCACATGCCAAGTGTCCGGCTGGCGGTGTCGCATTACGCAGCCATTGACTACACTGAAGACATTCAAGTTCTGACGTCATAAAATGTCATCCACACAATGTGGATGCAGCGGTCAACTAACAGCAGATTTCGTTTAAATTGTGCTCACAGCTGGTCAGAGTTGCCAGCTCGTTAGTGAGCGCCACATCAATTAGTGGGTAGAGTTGCCAGCTTGTTAACCATTGCCACATCAAGCAGCAGGCATAGCCAACAGCTGGGCAGCTGGGCAAATTGGAATGGATCTCCGATCTGGCAGGTAGTTTCCCCCCACCCTTCCGCCACATCACACACACACACACATCAATTTCGCGTAACGGGCCACCGCTAGAGAGGAGTCCTTGCATTTCACGCTCAGCAAACGGGAACAGCCAGCGGCACAGATGGGCTGATGCGATTCGAATCAGCGGCAACGGTTGCGGTTTAACGAGATGCGTTGCCGCCTCCAACACACGCACACACACACACACACACACACAGTTAGACTCTCTCTCACACACACACACACACGCCTTCGCTGATGTCTGCTCGCGATAAACGATAAACGCGCCTCGCTACGGCGATTAGTTTCTCGTTCTTGTGTGTGTTCTTTTTTTTTGGCCAAGTTAAAACGTGAAAGTGTAACAGAACATTTTTTTTGGGCACGCGCATCTGTCGTGCTAGCATATATAGGGGCAGCAGCAGCGTTCCCTAAATTTCGCAGGGGCGACACGTGGCACTTGATTCATATCAAATTTCTGGCCACAAATTGTGTTGCACAACTATTTGGGAGTTCACATTTCGAGGAAGGGTTTGCTGGTCTCCTTTTTGTTGCTCGCTGCCAACTGTCAACCCATTCGACCATATTTATGGGCACTTGCTGGCGGCTATCCAGTTAAGGCAGGGCATTGCAACTGTTATTAACACAAATTTATTGCTCTATTTTATTTTGTTTTTTTTTCTGTTTTCAGTTCGTGCAATTGGGGGTACTTGCACGCGTTAAAAAACGCGTGGAAATCGCTTCCAGAATTGCCATTCACTAGGATCAGTTGTAAGCTGTCGTTGCCAGCTTGTTTTTTTCTTTTGTGTTCGGCCAATTTCAGCTTATTGGAAAGGTCACAAATTTTACACAACTGCGAGGGGCTTAAAAAAACAAAATAAAACAAAGTGTAAAACCCCAGGGCATTAGTCATTTAATGGAAACACTTTTTAAAGAGGCTTTCATTAGCTCTGGATAGACATGTGCCCCACACAAGTCTGCAAAAAAGCCCCCAAAGCGCGTCGTTTTCCGCGCAATTGCAACAACCTTTGCTGTGATTAATCGCATAAATTATTAATGCGTCCAAATGTTTGCGCGATCAACAACAATATTTCCGAGCGTAATTCACACTGCAATGTTCATATGTTTGTGTGTGAATCGGTTTAATCGGCTGGCGCTTCACTTCAATTGTGTAATCCCATCGCTATTGTTGTTGCTGGTGTTGGTGTTGTGTTTGTCAGTCAGCACGTGTTTTCTCTACGCGTTGTTTGCGCGGCGGGCGGTCTGCAGTGTGCGTTTCGCAAGTTAAATTGTTTATTGTTCGACATTCATTAATTGCATATGTAAAAAGTGTTAAAAACATTCGTTAGTGCACATGTGAAGTGTGAAAACATGATGTACAAGTGCTGCAAGGCAATAATAAAGCAATAAAGAAAATTAAATGAAAGTTGCATAAGAATATAGACATAGTGTGACCGTATCAAAAGTTTTGCAAAATACCTGTGGCCAGCGTCTTGTTGATGTGAGTGGCGCAAGTAGAATCTAAATTGTAAATAAGTTTTAAAGCGCTTATAAGAAAGTGCAATAAGTAAATTTTAGATTTGTAAAAGTGATGTATATTTATATAATGTGTTAATGCATATGTGAAATATAGAAAAATGATGTAAAGTTATTGATGGCGCTGCCAGCGAGCAGAAAGTTTCATCAGCTTATGATCGTAGTGTGACCGTAGTGAAAGTGTTGTAAAATATCAATAAAAGGCGCTTTTGTGGATTACAATAGGGTAAGTGGAACTTATTTGTATGTATATATTTGAAAATGCTTAGAATTAATTGCATTCATTAGGCTTTACATGTGTAGCTATTTATTATATATGCCCATAGACACATTTACACACATTCAAATTGAAACTCATGTTTGCGGCGCGTCTGCTTGCGTGTAAAAACATCAATCGCTCAATTCATCAACATTTTCCCTTTGGCTGTCGCGGTGTTGTACCTTGACATGTGTCCTTTTCATTGATAAATGCACAAATTTGTAGATTGTCAATCAGGTTTGTGATCTCAGTCCGTCTGAGTGACAGCAAACACACAGAGTGTGGCAAAGGATCTGTCAAGGACATGCCGGCACATGCATTGTTCGCAATCTGTTTGCTGTCCTTGTTATTGTTTGTGTGTGTCTCTTTCTCTCCCTCTCTCTCTGTTTCTTTCTCCTTGTGTGTGTGTGTGCAAATAAGGCGCGCCGTGTGTTTGGCTCCTGCGCCGGTAGTCCTGCAACTAAATCATTCGCCTGTTTACAAATGTGTCGCCAGCGCGTAATTCAATCCTTGCGCGCAGGATATGCCAAGGCAGCCGTCGCCAGCGCTTGGCAAACCAATAAATACCACTTAGATGCAGCCATGCAGGGACTCTCGTGCTCCTGCTCCTGCTCCTTGCTGCTTGTGTCAACAAAAGTCATGTGTCGGCATGTCGCCGTCTGTGCATATGCCATGTCCTTTGACACACAAAGAGGGCGAGACTGAGACTGGCTGCAGCTGAGACTGCGCAGGACACGCATAAATTAACGCGCAGCTCCATTGATCCTTGCTCTGCACCTTTGCTCCCCATTAGCACGCGTCCACTTGGGACGCACGCGCAGCATCCACTTGAAAGGATGTGCTACATAAGGAGCATATGTGTGTGAGTAAGAGAGAGAGAGAGCGTGGCACAAGCTGCACAAAGAATCAGTTCAGCTCAAGTGCAGCCGGAATTGTGGCCGGGTTGAAATTAGTTAAGCCCTGTCAGCAAATCTGATTTAGTGCCAGCTGCTCACAAAAGGATGCTCAAACAATCTGCGCATTATCCTTTGCACTCAGTCAGGCACAAATTATAACTTTAGTGGCAATTTAATTAAGCAATTACAAGGGGTTCTCTCTCCTCTCTTCTGCTTTCTCAAGTGTTGATTTATTAACAGATGCTCAGATTCGTATTGAAAAGAGAGCGCATTCGTTCTAGAGAGAGGAAACATATGTCCGTTCCTATGGCATGTTGTTTCATGGATCTTTGCTTTATTTATTTATATTTTTAGGATAATTCTGAGTTGCCAAGATATCTACAGAGAAGTCTTAGTTTACCTAGGCTTTAGATTCTTCTCTCTTTTTTTTAACATTTGTCTGGATTCCTCTTTAAATTCTTATAATATCTTTATATTAATTTAAGGCGGTTTCCTTTAGAGATTCACTCAAGCCATTTGATTTTTATTCTTCCCTTGTGATTTTTCCTAAGGATCTCCAACATTTTTAGATGTCTTGACCTTGTTTGATGTCCTTTTTTTCAGGTTTTTTTTAATTTTTTGTCCATCATTTCAGACGCAGTACTATTTTTCTGACCACAGTTGTATATAAGTTCCTCACTCAAGTTTCTTTTTATTTGATACAGAAATTTTGACATTTGCCGTATTTCTTCTCGAACATTTGCTTTAAAGATTCTTTCTTTTTCGTATGCTATTATTTTCTAATAACAGTCTTTTGTTAAATAATTTATATATATGTTGTTTTATTTCTCATGCTCAATCGATGCTCTTTTTTATATAGTTTTTATAGACTTCTATGCCTCACTAGATATGCTTTGTAGTCCATATAGTTGATAATATATGAAGGTCGCTGGGGTTTATTGGGTTAGGTCAAGCGTTCGACATCTAGGGACAGTTCAATTAAATGCTATATTTATATCAAACTGACACGGACCACAAATTGGAAAATTAGTTGAGCAGTTGACCAGTTGACCACCAGGCAGACCGACCGACCGACCGAGCGACCGACAGCTGGCCAAAAGGGCGAGTTTGTGCGAGCAAGTGCAACAGATGGAGATGTGGACAGAAATTAATAACGTGGCAAAGGCGAAAGAAGAATGTGCATAAAATATTCAAGTAATGTTTTGGGCTTTGGGGCAAGTGACAAGTGGTTTCTTGGTTTGTTGGTTGACTTCAAACAGCTGACTTCGAGTATCCCCAATACATAGAAGAATCCCCCAATGTCTGTGTCTGCACAATTAATCATGTGCGTCGTTTTGTGATTTTTAACGACTGCGACTGCTGTCAACGCATCCTGCGGCCCATTGCCCATGGCCCATTGGCCATAAAACTGGGATGCGCCCTGATAAATGTGACTCTCAAGCAAAAGGCAACAGCAGCCCATCAAATAGATTTATTATTGAAAATATTTTTGTGTGCCCTTTTGATTGTTATGGGTCTCTCACTCTCTGTCTGTCTGTCTGTCTGTCTCTCTTCAGCAGTCCATGCCAAATGTTGTGACAGGAGCTGAGCCCAGAGGCTGAGGCCGAGAACAAATGTTGTGTTAAATTTATTTCATTACATTGGCATTTTATGATGACTTGGCGCGTTCTCTTTCATTTTCTCCTCTCTATATATGTTGTTTATATATTTTAGAGGCGTTCGATTTCAGGGCAATAAAAGTGAAAATGGGTCCTTAACACAGGAGCAACATCAGTGGCAGCAGCAGCAGCAGCAGCAGCCTCATCTTCAGCATCAGCTGTCGCTTTTGTGCATGGGTCTTTGAACTTTGTCCAGTGACAGCAGCTGACTTCGACAGCTATCAAATGAAAGCGAAGACAAGTTGGGGAACAAGTGGATTCTTAAGCTTGAGACATACAAAAACTTTGCCAAGACTGAAAAAATGATAAATATAATAAATAAGTTTTAGTGTCTCATACAGCCAGAGGGATGAAAAGAATGATCAAAAGGCTATTAAATATAAAATTGCTTTAGTTGTAGGTAAACTTGAGGAGCAGAGTAATGAAAAGTTTTTGCCTACATATAATACTCAAGATATGATTAATGATGGTTAAAAAGAAATGAAAACTAAAGAACTTTAATATTTATAGTCAAAATTCCAACGAGAATACAGCGAAATGAAAGGACTTTCAAGGAGAGGGATTGAATATCATCAAAGACGGGAATTCATTTCGTTCCAGGAGTTAAGTTTAAAAACTTTTATCATATGATTTGATAGAGATACTCCTATATATCTTAACTAGGATATCTTCAGTAGGAGCTACTTGTATACGCAAAAATACAGTAGCATCCATCAATGGGTTAAGCAGAAGTTGAGAAATCCAAAAACTAATTACCCCCCTGTTTGGAGGAAGGAGTGAGAGGTGGGGGACACGCACAACACCTTAACACATAATTAGAGGCCTGTTGACTGCGGCGACAATGAATGGGGGATATGAATGGTAAACAAGCAGCAGCAGCAGCGGCGGCGGTAAGAGTCGGTTACCAACCATGTCCAGCTTGTCGGCCATTCATTAATCCACAATCCACAGTCAAGTGCAGGCACAGAGACAGAGTGAGAGAGAGAAAGAGATTCCATGACAGCAAGCAAGCAAGCTAAGCTGAGCTGAGCTACGTGCAACGCGCAACGCGCCTTGCAACGTGCAAACGGCGGCACAACAACAAAGCCGCAAGAGCCTATTAGCCACAATAAAGAGGCATCTCTCTACTCTGAAGTCTTCAGTCGCAGTCTCGAGTCCCAATTCTATTATGCTGCTATGCAGATGAATGGGAATTGGAATTGGAATGGGAATGGGAATGGGAGTGTGTGTGTTTGCTCGCCAGATGCCATTACAATGTAAATACAAGAAAAGTTCAATCGGCAACTTGATGCGGGTCTCCCTCACTCTAAAAGCGAAGTGAGTCGAGTGAGGGAAGAGAGAGGGAGGGAGAGAGAAGGCCGGCACACGTAGAAAGCCATTTCATTAGGCACAGACAGAGACACAGCCACAGCCACAACCACAGCCGCAGACAGAGCTCCAGCCTGAAGCTCTCATCTCCATTTGAGTGGCCCCGACTCTCTGTTGAACAATTGATCAAATATCATAATTTATCAAATGACAATGCGACAAGGCGGCAGCCTCTGTGAGGCAACGGCCCCGATCTTTGTGCCCAGTCGAACTTGTTTGCTTGCCCCAATCCCCACACCCAGACACTATCCGATGTCTGTGTCTTCTCCTCTCCTCTGCTCTGCCCTTCTCTCCTCTACTTTTTTTGAAAGCTACAACTTAATTTATTTGAACAATTTAGTCTGACACAACAACAGTGCCCAGAATCTAAACAGACCCATTTGGCTTGTCTTGTTCTTATTTATACGTATGGCCCTGCCCAATGAAGCTATCAAAGCATCTATTTAGCATAATTGCAGTCGAGCCCCGTGGCTCGGCGTTTGTTCTTTGCCAGCGGCTCGTGGTGGTCTATGATAAAAACTATTTATATATACAGCGAGAGAGAGAGAGAGAGAGAGGGTACAGTGGAACAGATTGACATACTTCTCGGCACAATATATAGAAAAGTTTTGATCAAGTTTTCATTTAGAAAATATAATTTCCCATTAGTTTATCCCTTTGCTTTAGCATCGAATATAGTTGTAATTTTTGATGGAGCAGCACTTGAGCATTTACTACAAAATTATTTGAAAAGCTTTGATCAAGTTTTCATTTAGAAAATATAATTTCCCATTAGTTTATCCCTTTGCTTTAGCATCGAATATAGTTGTAAATTTTGATGGAGCAGCACTTGAGCATTTACTACAAAATTATTTGTTAAAATCCATTTCGAAGACATTTAATATGGCAAAGCAGGATTCGGTGGTCGCAAACACCGACTTGGATACGAAGCCGACCTGCTGCTGCAATTGCAAACGGAAAATCGATCCCTATCAGCTGTTCGACGACAATGTCGAGGACGTGGCTAAATGTCTGGCCCAGATCATGGTTATCTGTGGCATTAATACGACCAAGGCCTGCAATGCCAAATCGATCATAAAGCGTGCATTTATCTATCACGAAAAGCTGAGAACCCGTTGCCCCCCCTCTCCTCCGGTTGGCACCCATTTGCATCGGGACGATATGCTGCAGGCGCTGCGCATCAAGTGCGAAATGGAGAGTGTGGAGGCAATGCTGACGTATGCGATTATTAAGCGTGCTTTCAAGGCATTTTTTCACGGCAAGCCGGACAGGACGATCAGTAATCCCATACAGGATGCCATGGTCATACATACTCAGAAATCGGCTTGGTTGCATGCCGCATACAGAACGGCGAGGATCTTTGACAACTATAAGGCGGCCTTCTTTTGGGCTCACAAGGCGTATGAGAAGCAGATCACAATTGTCTATCGATCGCTGTTCGATCGGATGAGTGCGCGTGCCAATCCCTTGACAGTGCCCACCTGCAGCTGTCGCAATTGTGGCAACATGGAGGTGCCTGGATATCCGAAGCCAGAGGCGAAGGTGCGAGGCGAGAAGTTTAAGTTGGCGGATTGCGGCGATTTGCCAATGGCCTGCATTCTGTGCGGCCTGCAGGTGCCCAAGATTGAGACAGATATCAAGGTGAAGCGACCACGCCCCATTATCAATCACGAACTGAAGCTGCCGCGTTGCACGAAGTGCGATTCGCCGATGCTGATTTGTGAGTGCAACATTGATCAACTGACGGGCGAGCTGTACGGCGAGTGCGGCCAGGACTCGTATAAGGTGAAATGGTATCGCCTGGAGGACGATAAAGATAAGGATCCCGCTACCAGCTTTGAAGATGCCCAGGAGCCCGGAACTGATTGGGAGAATCATCATTGTCCGATCGACTGCAAGCACAGTATTTGTAGTGAAACGTCGAACGTGTGCCATGAGGATCACAACACCAGCCTCACCGCTGAGGAGAGTAGCTCCTCATTTACCACCTGCTCCGGCTCCGAGGATCCTGTCGAGAAGCTCGAACAGTATCTCAACCAGCTGTGGAACGAGGAAATCGCCGCCAAAAAGAATCCTCATACATACAAACCACAAACTGTGTTCCCACCACGTGCGCCATGTCAAGCATGTCACCGGGACTAACTACTCACTCTGCTCTCCATATTCTTTACTTATTTTCGCAATATGTTAACTGACCTGTGGTCTATAGCCAACAATCATCACATATTGTTTATATATATATATCGTCTCCATGTTCTAATTGGTATATATTGTTTGTTAAATAATAAAAATAGGGAATCATGTTTCGTAAAGCGGGGCTGAGTAGCGTTTTAGTTACTGCCATCAATAGTTGGGTTGGTTAGATTAGCTCAGTGAATCATAAGTCGTTTGCATATCGATTTGTCTTTAATTGGAATACCAAGCTCGGAGTTCTCTGGTTATAGCTAGTGTTGTCCCTATCGAATCGCAAAGCCTTTGTATTACTCTGTAGCTCTACGACCAATAGAGTTGCCCGCTCTAGACTCTTTGGAGCTCGTTACTAACTCGTACTTTCCGCATCACTCTATTTCTGCATTACTTTTGAACTACTTTTTAGTGAATACTTCGCCTATTGTGATAGTTCTTTTAAATAGCATTTCTAGCGCCATCTCATATTGTTTCCCTTTAGCACCTAGTTGCTTGTGGCTGCTGCTGCAGCAGGCGACAATCCTGCGATCGCCCACATGCTGTGTGAACATTGGGAGAGGAGGCATCGTTTATCGGACACCCGCAGATCGCGCCCCTGACAATGGCCACTTAAATGCCATTGCCAGTTGTAATCTTTGCTAAATTGCTGCCTCGGCTACTGTTGTCAACACCCGCCGGCGCATCCGCTCCCCCCTTTTCCTTGGTTTGCAGCTCGTTCGCTCCGGAGGTTCCACATAAATCGCTCGCATTATCTGCGCACTTGCATCGCAGCCACAGGACTGGAATGGGAACAGTGCCAGTATGGCACGGGTTTTCAGACTGCCTCTCGTGCTGCTCCCATCGTCGTCGTCGTCGTCGTTCTCGCCTGCTTATCAATCTCGGCTCATCTGCACGCAGCCACTGAACAGAACATCTTCTGCGAAAAATAATTCCGCAACTTGTCACATTTTGTAAACGCGGAGACGCCTCTGCGCCAGTTGTCGACTGCCAGTTGTCGGTTGCCGGTTGCCAATGGTAATGGCCAGGCTTTGCTGCCTGCCTTGCCTTGAGTCCTTGACTGTCACCTAGACTATTTTTGGCAAGCCTTGCAAAAGTGCAACTGCAACTGCAACTGCCACAGCAGTTTCCATTGCATCGTATCTCCCCAGTAAAGCCTGACTTATGCTTGCATTCTTGACTTCTCTTGTTTTGCCTGTTGTTCACTTAGGGCCGCATTTGCATATAGATTTATTTTTATGGCCATCACAATGGATTGGCGACGTTTAAGTCTTTTGGTATTTATGTGTGAGCCTCACTACATTTTGAATAACTAGAAGCTGTGCTATAGGTGTAATGTGATATGGCTAGTCCAGTGCTGCGAGCTCTTTAAATAGTGGAAGATCTGCTTGAGCAGATTGATAATGATTGCATGTAGCAAGAGCTTCTTTCTATAGCCTACAGTTAGATGAAATGGTTTCGTTGATCTGCTAATTCGAACATCCAATAATTTAAAAGAATAGAAATTGAGAAACAATTTCTCATCTCACTTATCAAATATGAAATCTTGCATCGTTCTCACTTTGCTGCAGAACAAAGCCCCCACTTGAGTGTTGAGAATCGAGTAAACAGTGAGAATTGAGTAAAAGCTCGCGCAGTTAATTGTCGAGCACAACTGGTGGAACCATTGAACTTTTAAAAAGCAATCAAATTTGCGCCTAATGCGATCTCTTTGAGGCGGTTGCAAGTGCTGATCCACTTGATTGTTGGCATTGTGCGGCTGAAACTTAATAGTCTTTTTATAGCTGCACTTTTTCAACTTCAATTAATGAAGTGTCGAGTTGTTAACACTAAAAACACCCGAGCGGTACTAGCTGCGCCCATCAGGACGGCCCTAGAGTCAACTCCAGCACCAGCACCAGTCGCTGCCTCCAGCACTACGCTTCTATTTCCAAACATTTTGCCCACCAACAACAAAATGAGCCCCGAGACATGCTGGGAAAAGCCGAGCAGCACCTCTTGCTTGGAAAATGTAAACAAACAAATTAAAACGAGTCGAATGGCAGCAGCAGCAGCAGCAGCGGCAGCTCCCGACTTTCGTCTCGGCGTGGCCACCAGGTGAGAAATCGACTGGGAAGTCTCTGGGAAGCCAGCAAAGCAAATACAAACAGACAGAAGCAGCCACAGCCACAGCCGCAGCCGCAGCCGCTGCCGCAGCCACAGCCGAAACTCTTTAATCTTCAGCTGTTGAGTGTTGGAAATGTTTCAAAGTTATCTCCCAGACGAATTGAGTTATTAATGGGCGTATTTTTTGGAGACAACTAGTCGTGATCTGCCAGTTAACTGAGCTTTAATTGCTCATCAGGCAGTACGAAACGAGACTGTGACGAAAGTGAAAACTGAAACAGGCCAATTAATCCAGAGTTGATCAAGAAATCGTGCAGTCGTAAGAGGATTATTAGGAAATATATTTTTGTCTATTTCAAGAGATTGAAACACTTATAAAGTGAGAGTGATGTTAACATATAGAAGAAGATTTGATTTGGATTTAGTTAAAGGACTAACGCTTAAGAGAATGAGAGAGTGAGAAATCTATAAACTTCAGGCACTTGACTTAGTCTTGGGCAAATTCGCAAAAGACAATCACTATATATTCCATATATTTGATGAGTGAGCCCATGGTTGTGTAGCTTTAGAACGTCTTCTGGGTGTCAGTTGAATGGTTAGCCTGACCGAAAATGACTGTGGGAAAAAACAGTTGGAGCGTCAAATGATAAACCTGTTTGTCAATTAAACAAAAATATTGTAATAGTTGATAACAGAATGGGCAAACAGAGCCCTGAGCCCTACAGCGTCAGCAGATGCCGTTGATGAGAACTTCCCAGAACCAGAATGCGCTGCAGTGAATGTATGAATACCAGAACAAGAATACAACAACCTGTCAACCCAGCCAAGAACGGCTGGGGCCCAAAGGCTGGTGCTGGTTCACTCTGGTTCGATGTGCTTGACGCCCGTCCGTTTCATTATCGCCTTCGACTTCAGCTTGGGGCTGGGGCCGAGGCTGAGGATGAGGCGGAGGCCGAGGCTTGGATTGTGTCTCCATCCACCTTCGCCTGCCTTGGCTTATTGTTTAGTGAAGCATTTAACTTATAAATATTGTGTGTGGCAAAGAAGAAAAGTGTTTTGTGTATGTGATACCGTTTTGAAATGTGCCAGCAACAGAGACAACAGAGAGACAGCAGCCGACTGACTATCCATTCAGCCAGCCAGTCAAAGTGGAGATGTTGAGGACGTCGGGGGTCTTCTCACTCAGAGACGCAACGCCATGAAATATTTCCCATGACAATTCTGTTTGTTTTTCGTGTATTGTCTGACTGACTGCCATGGTCTTGGCACCTAAGCGTCGCCAGCGTTCACATCGTCGCCCACTCGTTGTCCAGAGCACACTCAGTTCACACACAGTTGGCCAGGTTCACAATGCGCCTGTGAGTGCACTCTCTATTTGCTTTATCTATGCCCAGGCTCTGTATCTATTCTGTATCTTACTGTCGTGCAACATTTCCCAGCCAGAGACTTGTTGAGAAAAAAGCCCTTCAGCTCCATCCCGAAATGGGCCCCAAAGAACCAGGCCTTGCTAAATGGTCAACCTAATGGCCTTATGCCGGCAATTTTGGCAGCCGTCTAGCACGAGTTGGCATCCCAAATATTCCAAGAACCAGTTGCAAAATGCTCACGACAAAGCATTAGCACAACTTTTCAATGCCCTTTCTTTGAGCATTAGCCAAACGTTAACATTAACAGTGATAGCTTAACAGCAAAGTTAACATAATTTGAAATTTTCTTATGCAAAGGTATTTATTTTATTTTGCCGTCTTAGAAAAGTATGAATTATTTGCAGTCGTTAAACCGAGACTGTAATTTTCAGCTGTATGCACATGCCACATGACAAATTTGATATAAAAGGCGTTTCGAAAGGGTAGACTTATTAGCTTCACAAGTGCCGCCGAAATTCTGTGAAATAAAAATGTTCAACGGGCCCAGTGCGATTGATAATTAAAATCGTTTCGGAATTGGGCCGGTTTTTCATTGCTGGTCAGGTCAACATTTGTGCGCTTGGGACACTGGTATCCAGTCCACCAGTTGAGGAACTTATCTGGTTGGCTGCGCTGTTGCGGATTACGCATTTGCCGGCATAGGGCGCAATAGGGATGTCGGTTCTTATGGATTCGATATTTGGCATGCCAATCGAAGAAGCGCTCATACAGCAGGGGGTTAGCTGACAACTTATCCAGATACATAGCCAGGATTTCCGGTGTTTCAAAGTCAACGCTGTTAATGTAGGAGCCAGGCGGCAGCAAATCTGAAAAATTACCACGGCCAATGATGACTGGCACCACATAGTGGGCTAATGCTTTATAGATTTGCGGATGTACAAAGTCCGGACATGCACTTGGCTCAAAGATCAGCATGAATTTATATTGACCGCAACTGGAGAGAAATGAGATTGGGAATCAACTAGAGCAAAGAGACAAGACAAATTAGAACACCTACTCGTCGTCTCCATGGCAGGATAAGAAGGCATCCAGATCCAGGTGATAGCGCAACTTCTGCAGATAGAGACTTTCGGGCAAAGAAAACTCGTTGACTTCGTACATCATGTAAAACACCAGACGCTCCTTCTTTCGCAAGCGCATTTTGAGCTCAGAGGTTAATTCGTTTGAGTGCGAGTTCATATCCAAATCGGCGTTTACCTGACGATTTTGATCTATCGCCGTAAAATAGTAATCGGTCCACAGTACGTTCGAATCACGACGATAAGTCATGGTAAAGTTAAAAACCGATTCACCATGCTCCAGCAGTGGGTCGTGCGCCAAGCTTAATGGGTTTCTGGCCGCAAAGACCGCCAAAAAGTTCGGACTGCGATTTATCCGATCCAGGCCCTTGAGTGAGAAAGCTCCATCAGCATTGAACACAACGGCATGTATGGGCCCAGCGGCATAGTCGCGATTGTTGGTCAAAATGCAGCCACACTGCTGATATTCAAACATGATCGGGTTGTGCTCGCCATTCCAAAGCAATATAGCCTTGCCGTGGGGCCGCCGTGCCATGACGCTTGTCCGTGTACTATTGTAGCACACGAAACGCATTATCAACAAAATAACCGTAATGCAGACAATGCTCTTCAAAATGGCTAAGTACAAAAACAATTTCTGGCGATCTTTATCGTGCTGTTTCACGATCACTGAGTCATTTGATAGTTTCGACTCCTCGGAGTCCAGTTGCAAGGGCTTGTTCTTGACCATTCTGATGGTTTGCACATTGAGCAGCTGTGAATGCATTTTGGATTTATACAGTTTGGTATTAATTTTGTCGGCTGGCATTTTTATGAATTTTTCGCTTGACTACTTAAATGTAAAATGGCATGTTTAAAAGCAACTTATAAAATTTCTCAAATAGAAGCTTTAGTAGCAGCGTCAATGCCAACTCGGATGGGGGTAATTGAACTATGTGTAGAAAGCTGATTGACTGATTGGCATATCAAATGGTTGACTTACTCACGAAATATTAGGCCTTGTCCTGTATGATTGACTGGCTGATCAGTGATCAAAACACAGCCTTAACTGTGTCACTGATAGATTTTCCTTTAGGCTGATTCAGTCATTGGGGATCAACGCATAGTTGGGTTTAAAATATATTCTCTTCACACTAGACATAGTAATTGTAACTATTATATTCATTAGTTATACAATTGAATATACAGTTTATTTGGTATATAAAACAAATTCATTAGTTGCGATGTCGTAGAGTTTCGATTAGTTTGTTAGCACCACATTTAGTTGGTCTTTTCAAAAAGAAAGTCCTAGGGATCAGGACACATGTAAACTGTCCACCATTGAAGGAAATCAATAGAAAAGCGCTCTTGTCGCGGCCGTCGAAGCTGATGGCAAAGTGCGCAATAGGGCTGCTTGTCATAGCTGATGACGTACTTGGAATGCCACCAGAAGAACTGCTCGTACAGCAGCGGCTGTGAGGAGATCATTAGCAGGTGTTGTGCCAGTTCGTGGGGTGAATGAAAATCCTCGTTGTTTATGTAGGAAGCCGGTGGTACCAGGTGGCTGACATTGCCGCCTCCAATCAGCACAGGCACTACAAAGTTGGCCAGCGCTATGTAGAAGTTCGGATGCACATAGTCCGGGCAGCGGCTGGTCTCAAATATCAGCATAAACTTGTAGGGCACACAACTAAAAAAGGAAGGAAGGATGAGCATTTAGGCTAGAGTCAAGACTAGTTTTAACTAGAACTACCTATTGGTTTCGTGACAGCTCTCAATGTAGCTCAGCTTCATGTGCTCGTGCAGTTGCATCAGGTAACGGCTCTGTTTGGTGCTGGCCTGCATCTCATTGCTTTGCATGTACATGGCTAGATACTGTTTAAGGCGCAAGTTAGAGCGTAGATGGGTTGCCAGTTTTGACGGCAAACGGTTCATGAAGCTAATGACGGGTACTGTGAAGTTGACCACGCGCTCAGCTGGTTTTTTTACCTTTGAGAAGTAATACTCTGTCCAGATCAGATCCGAGTCCAAGCGATAGGTCATAGAGTAGTTAAAGACGGATTGCCCATGGATGTTTAAAGGATTCTTGGCCAGATTGAGTGGATTTAAACTAGCAAAAACTACAAAATAATTGGGAGTGTGTGTGATTTGATCGAGGCCTTCCACTGAGTAGGGTTGATCTGCATTGATAACGACGGCATCTATGGGCATGTTGCTGTACTTCCGATTACTGGTTATGACACAGTTGCACTGATAACTGTTTTTTGCGGTGGAGCTCGCATCATTCCACAGAAGTATGGCCGTATCCAGTTTGAATTCGAAATCTTTGTTAATATTTCGCGGTACGAAGTGCAGCAATATGAATATTCCCGACACACATATAATCCATTTTAAAATCATATTGCGATTGCTCGACAGTTGACGGGATATACGTGAGCTACGCGACGGAGGAGGGATCCCAATAAAGTAATCTGAGTCATCATTGGGTGAACTATGCTCCACATCACCTTCATCCGCTCTCCTTCGCTGTGGCTGTTGTCGACCGCTAAGAATTTTGTCAATAGGCATGGGACGAATTCTATCGATAGGCATTGTAAATAAATGAAAGTCAAGATATTGTATATATATTTATATAATATTTGTCTTTTTCTCTTAATTTTTACTCAAAAGATCAGTCTTACTTCAATGGCAACTATGTTTTCTACACTTTTCTCAAAGTAAACTAGTCTGGGAGTTCAAACTCCAAAGAGACAGAGATAGATGATAAAATGTAAGTTACTTCATTTGTATATATGTATATTGACAGTGAGAGAGAGAGAGTGGGAGAGCGAGAGAAAGGCGCTGAAACATTTGTAATCAATCATCTTATTTTCAAATTTGCAATTGCAGAATTTTCCAAAAAAAAAAAATGAAAAACTGTTGTCATTTATTGTGTCGATAGAAAAGTGTTGCAAGTTCCTGAAATTTAGCATAAAAATCACTTTCCCCTGGCTGCTTCCGTTTGAGTGCCCCGTCGGCCTGCCTGGCGTTCAGTCAAACAGGAACCAAGTAATCAATCATTTTGGCTAAGCCATCAGCAACATGACAAATCTAGCCACAAACTTTGCGTAGCTCGCACCGGTGTCAGAAATTGAGGAAATATTGTGCTCCTCGTCTCCGTCTCCGTGTCCAACAGCGACTCTGTCTGGTAATCCATTGATGATATATCACTGCAATTTGGAATATTCATTTGCCAACTTTTGTCGCTGCTCATTTGAAATGCGGCACACAAACCCGCCAAGGATGTGGCTGGAGTTGGCCATTGGGCTGGTTAAGAACGTGCCGATGGCTCTGACTGACTGTCAAAGATTTGAACCTGGCATGGCTTGAGTGGCAAACAGTCAGATTTTTCCAATTGACAAGCACTTAAGTGCAACAAAGACATAGACAGGAAGAGAACGAGAGAGGCAGAGAGTGAGAAAGAGAGAGAGAGAGAGAGAGTGAGGGGGATGAGAGTAAGGATTCGCTTGGGCACGTAGCAACAGTTGCCATGCAAATTGCCAGCGCCAGCTTTATAAATATTGCCTCGTTTATGTGCGAAAGTGAAATTGGAATCGCAGACGAGCCACAACCACAGAGAAACGAATTAAGAGAGCAGCGGAGGAGGAGCAGTCGGACTGCTGGTGGTGTAACTGCAACAGAAGGCCAACCACATTAGAAGTTGGGGGTGAAGCGGCGACTAAGCGCAAACGAAACACATATAAATTTTAATTATTCCAGCGAATCGAATTATCCTCAGCCAAGGCTGAGGCTGACTCCAAAAGGCAGCACAAACAGCACAAAGCGTGGCTAAACAAAAGATGCGATACGATTGCATTTGGTGGAGGCTGTGAGACGTCGGACCTGTGGGACCTGTGGACCTGGCCCTGGCCCTGACTGTTGCTCCTTGCTGTTTGTTGCTTGGCAAGTCGCAAACTTGGAGAATGGAATTGAAATTCCATTGTGAATTTTGGGGGCGTTGCCGCGTCGAAAAATGCAATAAATATGCATATGAGAGAGCGTTTCGCTGAGAATTATGGCTCACAGCGTACAGTAAAGATTTGAATAATTTGGTTCCCACACTCCTAAAGTTAGCTCCAGTTCCAAATCTTTAAGGGGCCACCACAAATATGATGTGAATGCGAAAAAGTCGCCATCTACACAGACTTCGACTCACTCATAATTTTAATTAAAGTTATTAATAGGCCACGTCAAGAACTTCAATGTGATTTACCTGACTCTCTCTCACACACTCTCTGTGTCTATCGTCTGACTCAGCTGCTGAGGTGTCCTTAAGCCTTGGCTCAATTAAATGCCGCACACATTGTGTTGGCAACTGCTTAATTATCGAGAGCCGGCTCCGAGAACCCAGTTCAAACGTATCAAACAACATGCAACAATAACAAAAGGACGCCGGCGGCAAAGTCGCCACCTCAGAGACGCCGCACGAAATTGGACTTGATTGCGCCGCTGTTGTTGTCTTCGTAGCCCCGATATATATTGCTAGGAATTAACATGTAATTATCTCAGCTTGGTCAAACTCAAGACTCGAGACTCGAGTCTCGAAATGAAACGCAACGAATCGCCGGCGACACCCAAACCAAAAACAAACTGCGTCTTGTTACCACAGCCAGGACGCCTTAGCGTTGTATGCGTGGCCTAGGCCACAGCTGCCTACAGCTGCGGGGCGTGTCTTAGTCGGACTTGGTTCGATTCTAAATTCCTTAACTGTTCGACTGCTCGACTGTTCGACTGTTTGACTCCTCGTTTCTTTGACCACCCGCGCTTGTGGCGCTAAAGTTGTCAGTTTGACCCTAATTAGGTGTTATCTAAGTGACCCGACTATTGGTTAACTGTGTGGTTATTGATGTGCCGACACGTTTTCACTTCTTCGTCTCTCTGTCTCTTTGTTTCACTTTCACTGGCCTCTGCCATTTCCTGGCTGTGCGTTCTTGTCTCGCCATGATTCACCATGCCCCACGCTTTATTTGGCGCCACTCGTCGCCTCAATCGACTGCTGACCCACAAAGCAACACTCAAACATCATCAAATCTCAGTGATTATCACTGCCCGGCACCGGACCATTGTCCGAGTAGCTATTGTCATTATCAATATAAATAAATCCCCTTAACCGAATTACCCCCGAGGCTGTCTGGCATTCGCGTAAACAGTTTGATGATGGCAATCAAGTAAAGTTGGCCCCGTTGGGCCAATTGCTTGCCCGGCTCTTATTGTCACGATCAACGCGAATACAGCGAACGCATTCGACGCTGGCCTCCGCCCGGTGGCCCCCACTGGATGACACATACGCCTCTATAGCCCGGATGCAGGCACTTGCTGTCCGCTGATTGATGCGCAGGCGGTAGCCGCAGCCGTTACTGCTGCTGCTGCTCATTGCTCAGCTTTCCACTTGTCGTCGCTGTTGAAATACGGAAAAGTGATGTAAACCAGGAATTCCGCTCGGCATCTTACGAAATTTTAAATCAACAACAACAATCGTTCTTTCCTTAAATGTTTCTTAATTAGTTCGTTTCTTTAAGTAATCAGAATTCAGCGTACTGAATTATTCTTGGAAATACAGCAAGAAACTTGGATAAGTTTATGTGAACTAGAAGTCGAAGTTTACTTTAAATGAATTGGAAGTAGAACTGAAAAGCTTAACTTGAAAAGAAGTAGAAGTGAAAGATTTACGCTAGAAAGAAGTTTAAGTGAAGATTTAGATGTGAGCTAAATAGCAGCAGAAGAAACTGAGCAAGTAGAAGTGAGAAACTTAACTTAAAACGTAGAAGTAGAAGTAAGAGACTGAAGAGGTGAAGAGATAAAAAAGATATAGATGTGAGTTAAGTTAAGTTTACTTAAAATGAAGTAGAAGAAGTTTCGCTCTTCTACTATTTCTCAAATGAAATCTGATTAGCTTTGACTTCTTCTAAACTCATCTTAGTTCATTGCTTTGTTTAACTGCATCTATTGCACTTTTTTACAAACTTCATAAGATATGGAATTTCTCTTGTTTCGCATTCATTCCTTCTCTCTGCTTTTACTTATCTCTTTTGCAAAAAAAAATTTACTTTTCTCCCATAGGAACTTTGAAAACTTCTTAAAAAACAGTTCCTTAATTAACTTTACTTCTCTCTTTGCCTAAGTTCATCTGCTTCAGCTTCTTCCTGTTTCGCTCTTTCTCTCTCCTTTTATACAGTTTTTATTTACTAAACTCATAATCTAAGTTCCTGTTTACTTTTAGTTCGTATTTGGTGTTTCTATTACTATTCTGTTTGCGCTACGTAATTTCTTGGCAGTCTGTTTTCACTTCCTCTTCTGTCATTCATCTTCTCCGTTCTTCGTTCTCCTTTCCGCGTGCCTTTCAACAGTCATGCATATTTCATAGTCCTTTTGTCTCCCCTTAAGTTCCACCCACATTTTGCTGCACTCCCTGGGGGGCGCTACCGTGACGACGAGACATGGACAATTATGTAAATATACGGAGGCGCCTGTTCTCTGGCGTAGACGCCGGGGAATACAATGGGACAACCGCAATTATTGCCGACCATTTGGCAAATGAATGCGTGACAAAACGCAGAGAAAACATTGAGAGGAATAAAAGACAGAGACACACAGACAGTGAGACACTGAGGCGCAAGGACATTGCCGAGGTCAGGACAATAGACGGCGCAGCGGGAGTGGCAGCGAGGTCAAAGGTCAGCCGCGCTAATGTTGTGCTAATTGCGATTGGAACGCGGCCCAAACAACAAATAACAAACAACAAGCGACACGAGACATTCGGCGCTTAGCCTAATTGAAGTGTTGGCCTTGTCCACAACAAGATTTACGACAATTACTGAAGGAGGTAGCAAACGCTATTGAAAGCAGCCGACCACCCAGCAGGACAACGAGAAAGCGACCTGATGCTTCACTCTCTGTCTGTCTGCAGCATCCTGGCTGGCGGTCCACAGCCCAAACCCAGCTCCAATGTCGTTCGACTTGCTGTGTGGGGCCGCGTCGCATGCGCCTCGTAACTTGATCCTGCGCACGCGTGGCCCAAGCAGTCAGCCTGCCCGTACTTCGGCGTCCTTCGGCGCTTGTCGGGCCAACGGCTGTGATCTTTAACTTTTTTTCGCTTTCGCTCAATTGGCAGCAGTTATTGACCGATCTGGCCAGGCCTGGCCAGGCCAGGCCAGGCCAGGTGTGATGTTTGTCGATAGCAATAAGAAAAAAAAACTGTAACTGGATCTGCAGCAGGTCGGTTTCAGCAAGAGTCCTTGCCCAGGTCCAGATCGTATGCAAAGTAGACCACCAATTGCTTAAACGGCTGCTGTTGCCTGGAGGGGCCAACAACATTGTCTGCTCTTTCGAGCTACTCTAACTGTTGCTGAGGCTCTTATGATTGAGTGAGGGCTTTTGGTTTTATAAGTTTTAAAAGGTGAAGGATACTTAAAGAGAAGGCAATTGCTTTAAATGAGTTTGAATTTATTGAGAGACGTTTCATAAGATTTGTGAAAAAGGGTTTTTTGGAGTTTATGAATGCAAATCAAAGAGAAAATTCTAAACGGACAAGAAGAACATAGTATATTAAAGCTCCAAGGCATGAAAAGGAAGCAGAAGAGCTTGAAAAACGAATTCTTTCAGCTTTGCATTTATTACGTTTAAGAATGAAACATAAATGAGAAATATGCCAAGAGAGAACATTATACAATATATTGTATATAAAGAAGATGAGTAAAGAACTGAAATTCAAGAAAACTTATTAAACACGACAAGTGGGAGATTTAAGAGTAAAGCAGAAGCAGAAAGAAAGAAACAGCAAAAGGTAAACAAAATATCAAAATTGTACAGAAAAAAGTAATTGATATGAAAGTGTATTTGGAATTCGTATTGCCTAAATAGTTTCTTCTGCTTTTTGCTTTGCTGCTTGCTGACCACCAAAGTTGATTGAAATTTTGGCAATGACCCCAGAAATTGTTGTTGGGCAGCTGCTGCCGCTGCTGCTGCTGTTTGAGTGAATGTGGCAGCTGCTGCCGTTGCTGCTGCTGCCTGGCATCAGCTTCACCCACTGAGCAGGTCGAGGAGCGACCGACGGAGCGTTAAAACGCACACGTTGACAGCTTTTTCATTTTATAAGTTTCTTTTGCCTTTTTTTTTGTCTTTTTGTGGCAGTTGTTGTCGGCCTTTTGCAGTTGCATTCGCAACTCGCTTAATGTGCGATTTTTATCTGCAAGATATAAATTGTAATTATTGCATTGTCTCGCTCACAGAGAGGGGCCAAGTTCTTATCAGTAGCCAGCGCTGACGAACATTAGCGAAACACAACAAAAACTCAAATAATTGCAAATGAGTGTCGAAATAAAAGTGCAAAACACACAGCCGCCCACACGCTGCTGTACAGGTAAGCGTGGGGCGTGGCAGGTGAAGAGAGGGGAGGGAGGTGTGCTTTTTTTTGTGTCTTTACAGCTGTTGCGACTGCGCATTGTGTTTTTGGCTTGGCTGGGAAAACACGCTGGAAAGACAAAGCGTAACAAATTGCTCAATGTTAATGTTGCTGTTGCTGTTGTTGTTGCTGTTGCTTTTCGCGCTTTAACACTCTAGTACATTTTTTTTTTGGTTGCTCAGAAAATTGATGATGTTGACGTCGACGAGGACGTTGAGTTATGGCCAGTGCAGAGCTGTGACAGCTGCCAGCTGTCAGAAAGAGAAGGTCACAAGGGCAGCCAGAGACAGAGCAAGCGAGACGGTGGATAGAATTCAACAGCTGACTGACCACCCAATAGCCACAGCAGCAGCAGCAATCGCTGCACATTAGGCACTATCAAAGGAAAATACATTTTAATTACCAGGCAATGTGATGAAAATCGCTGCAGGCCACAGCGAGGGGAGCCCTTCGAGCCTGGTTTGTGTTGCGTTAATCAAGTGCTGGGGCGCACATACACATTTTTCTTATTTCTTTTGGGGTGGATGGGGAGCGACATCCAACGGTGCGTATGAAATTGAAAATCAACCAAATGCTGCGACCACACAAGGCTGCTGCGGCGCCGCCCAACCCAGCCCAGCACAGCCCAACACGAAAAAACCTCGCCGCTCCGCTCCGCTCCACACTTGACGTTGATGGAGCTGTCGATGATGCGTTACACTCGCGCTGCTCACATTTTGTTAGTTGTTATTAACTGATTTGTGTTGCTGTGGCTCTGGCTGCAGCGGCTCTGATTGATGCCCCCAACAACGAACAGACGCCAGGCGAGGCAGGGCCACAGCAACAGTCAGGGCCAGGGCCAGTGCCAGTGCCAGGGCCAACAGCAGCGCCTTCTGAATCGCCTTCGTTGCGGTCATGGCCTGATAATTGATATATGTTTCGATCATTGTCTCTCTTTCTCTTTCTCACTCTCCTCTCTCTCTCGCTCGGCAGATCAAAGTGCGAGCAGTCATCATGATGATTTGATTAATTTGAATTGAGTTCTTTTTGGAGTGTTGATGGCCTAACTCTAATTAAAACATATAAATTCAGACCCTAATCGTAGTCAACTAATTTCAAACTTTTCTTTTATAATAAGTGTGCAACGTGTGTGTGCCTGTGTGTGTGTGTGTGTGTGTGTGTGTGTGTGTGTGTGTGTGTGTGTGTGTGCGTGTGTGTTTATATGTGGAAAGTGCGCAAGTTTTTGACAACTGGTTCTCAGCGGCGTTGACAACAAAATACGTGGAAAATAAAACATTAAACAATCATAAATACAATTTTCCCACAGCGCCACACACACAGTGAAAGCGTGTGTACAAAATGATAGACTACCAAATGACCTGTAAACGTTGGAGATAGATTGAAGAGATTTGATTGAGAGTGCGAATTAGTTGATCAAAATAAAAGCAAACTCTATTGAAGCTTTGAGTAGAGCATATGTATTGGGTTGTATTATACTTGTATATAAACATTTATACATATTTGGAAGAGGTCTTTGAAGTAGAAAATCCATTTCCAATTATCCATGATTCAAATCGAAAACTTTTCTTTAAGATTTTTTTAGACTGAAGCAAAAATTTAAGTATTGCGTCGGCCTTCTAGGAATTGTCTACATTGATTGATTATATACATAAATATTTATCATTTAATAATATTATAGATATATTATTTATTATATGTAAAATGAAAATGTAGATCGCGTGCCTAAATATTAATGTACATGTCTTATATAAATTATATTATATAAAACAATTTTCAAGACTTTTCACACTATAGACACTCTAAATATAAAAAATCATTTCCACACTATATATACCCCTTCACATTGGCAATTTCTTGCAGGGTATAATGAAAACGAGCAGCGGTCGAGAAACTTTTGTAGTACATGAAAATGTCATTCGCATAACACAGCCAAAGCGACAACAAAATGTTGTTGTTGTTGCTGCTGACAACAACGAAACGACGCACAAAAGTTTCAATCTTTCTTGTGGCTATCAGCCATGCCCCCTCCGCCCTCCGCTCGTTAAGCGCCCGCCCTTTTCAGCTGTAGACCAAGTTGGTGGCACCTTTGCGGTTGACTTTTATTATTGTTGTTTTGTTATTTCAAGATAACAGCTAACAACAGCAACAACAACAGCGACAGCAGAAAATGTTTGATGTACTTCAAAACTGAATGTTTTGCTTTAATTTGCTTATGCGACTTGACCTTTTTATTCACATCTTTTTTAATCGTCGCACTTGCCAATTAAGTCTTAGCCGGATTTGTTTGGTTGCGCCCTGAACTTTTGACCCGTTCGCACGCTCAACTTTAGCTGGAGTTGTTGCTGTGCTGCCTCTTTGTTAGGGCAATTACACTTAACACAGGTGCACACTTTTGCTTTCAGTGTATGCTCCAAAGTGTGTGTGTCTGAGTCTGAGTGTGTGCGACAAGCCCTCGGTTATCATCAGAACTTTTAGCCGCCTCATTGCAGACAAGACCGAAATATGAAATTGTTTTCCCACGCAAATTAACACTCGACTTTGTTTTCATATTTGCACAAGATGACTTCATTTTCTTTGCCTGTTTTTTATTGCTGTTGACTTGGCTTACAGCGACTGGGCCAGCTTGCACTGCTCGGACTCCAAAATACACCACACACAGTTGCTGCTGTCTCATTGTTGTGGGTGCCGCGTTGTCATTGTTTCAAAATAGTGTGTGTGTGTGTGTGTGTGTGTGTGCCACAATTTACAGTCACATGCATTGTCGATGACTCGTCAACGCGTCGACTTTGAAAGTTGAGGTTACAAAATGTTGCCAGGAATTTGTTGACACATAACTGAATAGATCGAAATTTTGGTATTTTGGTATTTGCTATATGAGCTAATCATATAGAGCTAGGTGAGTTACATCATATGGGTATAAATATATGTAGATAATTGGCAATATTTGCGAAATTTAGTCTAGCAGAGAGAATGAGAGAAGCCGGATTGGAATCTTTGTTTTTCTTGTCTTATCTTAGCTAAAGGTCATATGTAGCTGTCAATGCAGTCTAAGAGTTTACAACTGTAAACAACAACTGATGTATAGCTCATAGTTATAAACTTCAATGTCAATAGCTCTGACAACTATCACTTTAACATCAGACACTTGCTTGGAACTGGAACGAGGTTTTGTTTCTGGCACCCAGCTCCAAATACTATTAATAGTTTTTTATGCCCAACCCATTTCTATAGCTCAGCTGGGACAGTCATCTACATATTTCTCCTGTATTCAAGCCATGGCAGATCCGTGTTGGAGACACAGATTTGGTCAATTTAGTCATATTGCAAAAGCTATTTGAGTTTTTAATTGATTTGTGAACCTAAGTAGTTCAACTCTCATGTCAAGCTAGAGCACTTCTCAGACGAATATTTCAAAAAAAGAAAATGCATAAGAGAAATGCAATAGTTTTTTGTGAGAGGCAGTCGAAAGCAAAAGGCCAAGCAAAAACTTGTGCTTGACTAACTCGAGGCAAATAAATTCAAAGTTCTTGAGCCAGGACTGCTCCCACTTAAAGTCGCTTGACTTAGCATGTGTGTGTGTGTGTGTGTGTGTGTGAGTGTGAATGTGTGTGTATGGGGGGAACAATAAAATTGCTTTCTCGGCAAGTTTTACTTATTTGCCTGGTCTCGGACTTGAGTCGAGATGGCGATATGATAGCTGTGGATGACACTCGTATCATGTGCCGGCCCAGCCTTAAGCACAAGGATCAACTTATAGTCTGTCTCTGGTGCTGGCGCTGGCTCTGGCTCTGGCTTTGTTTGCCTCTTGAGTAGTTTTTGCCAGCTGCGCTGCAATTGGATTGGTTTGTGGAGAGCTTGAAGAACCTGCAGAGATTTAGCTGCAAATTAGCTTCATTAATGGATAGTAGGGATTTTGCCTTGACTTTTGCCCAGGCATATTCCATTTCCCATTTTCCATTGTGCTGCAAGATTTTCCGCATTTGCCTGCATTTTCATTTTCCTGCTTTTTCGTTTTGCATGCAATTTTCTTTTTCTCCGAGCTCGCATTTCGCTCAATCAGCGCTGAAATTTATTGTGCTCCATAATCATTTGTCATCTTTCCATAGCATTTTCCATTTTTCCCATTTCCATTTGGCGCCCGCAGCGAGCGCATTAAAATTTTTCGCAACATTTTTCACGCATTCAGCAAAATGGCGACTCGCAGCGGAAAAATCCCCCCTGGCTCGGAACTCAGGACACCCAAAAACTAGCAGAGAGCAGCAGCAGCAGAACGGAGTGCATAGGTCATAAATATTCCGGAATATTGTTAAGAATATAACAATTACTCTACTTCTCACTATATCTCTCCCTCTCATATACATATATATATATATATATATATATATATATATATAAATATATCTACTATACATATATGTATATATATACTATATATGTATATATTTGTATATTTATTTATATTTATATTTATTATGCTGCGTTTTTATGGATGTCCAAAAGCTGCCAACGCAGTGACAAATAAACGAACGCCCTCTGGCGTTGGAAGTGTGCACTGTCAGGGGTTTTTATAAAATGGCAAGATTAAGCGTACATATGTTTCATTTCATACCATTAAGCACACAATGCAAGTATGTCATATGCAGCTGGTTCACAATTTCTGGCCAAATTCTTAATATATAAATTAAAACCTATTAAAGGCCTATAAAATACTAGATATTGTGTATTAGAGAAAAATAAATCTAAATTTGTATACGCTGAAGTCATTTAAGATGGGAATTCAGAGCATAATGATAGAAACAGGCGTGGCAGACGCCCTAAACCTGAGTCGTTCAAGCCATATCTGTTGTAGTAGAAGTCGTACTGCGAAGCGTATCATAATTGAAATATCTTGCAGGTTTCAGGGTATTTCGTAGTTGATCACTCCCAACAAGTGCAGTCCAACTTGCTTTTTTATTCAAATCTCATTTCACAAAACATTCATTTATAAGTGAAAGCTAAACATGATAGCAGAATTATCTTAACTCATTCTCAATGCTTTCGTCATGCTTATCAATATTATCTTATTTTTCTAGTTTCTATTCTCTTAGCATATCCCTTGCAACATCATAAATCATTTCGTAGCTATTCAATTTATAATCCTTGCAAATCATATAACATATATCTCTCTCACAACTATCCACTGATATATGGCACAAGCGCAAGCATAACATATTTTTGTTTTCGTTATATAAACCCCAGAAAAAGTAGAAAGAAAATAACAGTGTTCAATAAATTTTCAAGAAAATTCAACAACAATAACAAATTTTTCTCGCATAATTTTCTTTGGCGTTCGATTTCGTTTTTTCTTCTTTTTTGGGGGTTGGTGGGTTCTTTTGTATGCATGCCCGAGCGCATTCCATAAGGAAATATCCATAATTCATGCATTCGCAAATAAAAATATAAAAAGCAATGAAAAACATTAACAACAACAAATAAAAGAGAAGAAGCAGAAAAATATATAAAAATATGAGTGGGAGAATGTAAATCGCTTTCCATAATTCATCGAGTCGTTCGGCCTTCCAGCGAAGGGTCATAAAACGGCGACAACTAAATACATACATACATACATAGGTATATACCCAAAGCAAGTCTAAGTCGGACTTGTGAGTCCGTGTCCATGTCCATGTCCATGCCGTTAAGGTGCGTGCCCATCCTCTTGATAATTCTTTATGGTCGCATATCGTAAAACTAATGAAATTTCAATTCGTGTGACGCGCCAGCTAACTGAGTTTTTCGTTTTACACGAACAAATTCCACGAAATATTCGCGCACTTGCCCACACAGACTGAAGAAGAAGCTGAAGAGGCAGTGGCAGTGGCAGTGACAGTGGCAGAGCTAGTGGCATAAGGACACAGGCGGAAGCAGGTCCGGTCCAGGATGAACTGGCAACGACAGGTGAATTTATGATGAAGTGAGTTGTCAGCGTCTTTTGTCCTAACGTTCCCAGTCTACGCAGCTCGCGTGTAAATTATATTAAATAAAATTCCAAAAACAACAAGACAAACAAGAAGGAGGCGATAAAAACGAAAGTAATTCAAAATCTGCGCGTGTGCGGAGGTTTCTAAATTGTTACAACTCACGCCCACGCACACAGAAAAAGAGAGAGTGAGTGAGAGTGAGAGAGAGACACACACTCTCACAGATTTATATCGTTAGATTTATGATCCTGTTAGCGCCACTGCACTTGGTTATCCTTATCTCGAGCGTAACATCAGCACAAGGCTGCAGCTAACTTGTTTATGGGCTGCCAGTTGGAATAACTAAATTGTAATCTCTTCATTGTCGTCCTCTGTTTTTACCTGCTATTCACCTTTCTTGTTGATTTGTTTTGATTTAGCGACTGTGCAGGGGGAATCCCTGGAAACTGCAAATGTATGCGAGACAGAGTTCAATTCAGTTTTTACTGTTTTCTCAATCTAACTGTTAGTCTCTTATTCTCTCTCTCTCTCTCTCTCTCTCTCTGTCTCGCTCCTCAGTTCTCTTTCTCTTTGTTTGCCTCTTTTATTCTTTCGCCCTTTAGTTTTCACGTGACAAATTTGAGGTTATGTGTTGAACATAACCCCACTTTTGAACGCAAATTGCATTCTATCTCTCATTTCGCTATGCAAATGGATGACATTAATTTAAGTAATGTCTGTCTGTCAGTTTATTCAATTTTGAAATGAAACTTTAATCACATGTTCCCCATATTGTCACGTCACGTCACGCCACGCCCACATGTGGGCACGTGTCAACGGTAATTGACGCCATTTTGTTGCACGCGACGCCATTGCAGAACTGCTGCTTGCCAATACACTCGCCCCGAAGAATTTCCGAGTTTAATTTGTTTATGCATTTCGCTCAATCAAATTGCACTTTGCCCTGCTCATTAGGTGTGGCTGGGGGGAGTGAAAAATTAGCCAACGGAAATGTCCTCAGCACGCGATACGGTGATCAACTGGAGTCCAACTGGAATCCAACTGGACAAGGCAATGGTGTAACCAAATATCCATAAGATATGCAAGCATATATACAGAGTATATCAATATTTGCATCGCGGCAGGCGCATGTTTAACCTTAACTGTATAATCATCTCATCTATCTGGTGGCCTGGGTCTGGGTGTGGGTGTGGGCGTGGGCGTGGTATGCACACAGCTGCAATTAGGCCTTGTTGGTTCCGTGGTGGTCGTGGTCCGTGCTTCGAGATGCGAACGCTTAAACGTGGCCGTGGCTGCAGCGTTTGCTCTGCTGTGGTTTGTAAACCCGAGCTTCTTCAATTGAACAAAGTGCCAAGCGCAAGGGCAGAGGCTGAAGGGTGAAGGCGTGGGTTGATGCAACGTGTAATATTAATAATAATAGCGGATGTCATATTACACTCGAAAAAAAGCATTTATTCAAATTAAAGTATAATCATATTCAATGATTGTACCTATGTTAGATGGAGATATATTTTAGACAAGACTGGATTTCTATACTCGTTTAGATTTTATGCAACAGACTTACATAAACTGTTTTTCCTATCAGAATGAAAGCCATTTTTGCCAAAGCTTGTATGTGACTTGTTTTAATACAAAATTACAAAAATGTATCAATTTTTTTATGAATGATTTCAGGAACCAATTTTCGTTAAATGATACAAGATAATTATGTGTGACTTATTAAAAATTAAAGACTAATAGGAAATAGACATCTATACGAATCAGAAAAGTTACAGTTTTAGCAAATCGGATTGAATTTGATCGATTTATAGACATTCGAACTTCTAGGATAGCTGATTTGGCAATCGAACCTTATGTCATTTTTCCAAAAAATTGTCAAAAATTAAAAAAAAAAATTATAAGTATGCCAAACGATAAATTTCATTCGTGCGAGCTTAAAAATTTTGTTATTCAAAGATCTCACATTACTTAGCCAAGTTTTATCATTTTTTGGTTTAAAGTCAGATTTTTGTTCAGTGTATATATACTTTAACTCAATAATGTCTTCTACATCCACCTGTAATCACACTTGTTTAGTGATATTGAAGTTTCGATTGTTAACAATTCTATTCCAGCTATGCCTAACTCTTACCATAAAGGACTTGAGCTGAAAAGTAATTTCTAGCTGAAATTCACACTACTATGCATTCCCTCTCTCTCTCTCTCTCGCTGTCCCCCTTTGGCGGCTCAGTCTGCGGTCTGCAGCGTTTTGTTCTCACCTCGGCGCACACATTTCACGCGTATCGGCGCTTCGTATCTTTAACAAAATTGCGAAACCGCAGCCAACGCAGCTACAAAGGCGAGAGCAGGTGGCGGATGGCGGGTGGATGTGGATGTGGATAGCGGGGGTAATACGATACTACGATACTAGGTCCGATAGGCGACGTCTGTTGAAGCCCAGCCGCAAACCGCAAACTCAAAATGCTCAAAAGGGAATTCTTGGCCAATTGAAATGGAAATTTCGATTGTTCAAATATTTGCTTGGATTCGTTCTGTCTGCATTTGCATTTGGCACGCTCTCATTTGGCGAATTATTTTCATACAATTTTCCGCACAATTAGACATGGAAATGCAAATCCCCGAGAGATTTTCTTTTCCACTGACAAGCAGCCCTTTTTTGGCTTCAACTCCACAGTCAAATGCACTCGAAAGTTGAGTCTGACTCAGTTGCAGAGCATTTGTGCTGGAGCTTTAGCTTCAGCTTCAGCTTGAGATACATTTGTATCTGCAGCTTAAGTGGCTCGACAGTTGGCTTGGCCCTTTTGTAGATACAAATGTATTTCACTTTGCCTTAACTTGCGGAAGATGTGTGTGAAAACTTGCTGCCGAATTTTTACGTATTTATCTGCCGCTCTCACTTTGCCTATCATGGGTGGGCGTGGCGTGGTGGGCGTGCTTGAGTAGTTGTTATTATCATAGAGCGAACGGCAGGCAACTGGCAAAAGTTTTTCAATTTTTGCTACAACTTGGCACAGCTCCTGCCTGAGCTTCTGCTCCTGCTCCTCCTCCTGCTCCTGCTCCTGCTCCTCTGCCTGCCCTGGATATCATTGACGTAGGTGTAGCTACGGGCCAAGTTGTGTAAACATTTGTAGTTTACTTTCAGTTTAGGCAGGCTCGTAAAATCTGTCCGTTTCGTTTCGTTTCGGTTTTGTATCTTTGGCCCAGTTTTCGGCTCGCTTGTTGTGCCCTTTTATATTGTGAGCCTCAATTGAATTAGAAAATTATCCCAAAAGTTATACGGGCTTAAATAATGGCATACTAACGGAGGGTTTCTCCTTGAGGAACTGCGGTAATAGGGTAGAAAATTACATTTTTATTTTACGCTTAGATTGCATGCCAACGAAATAAAAGACCATTTCTTGCTCAACCTTCCTTTTTGGCAAACAAGAAAAAAATGTAATATATTTATTTGACAACAAAAAAGTTGGTGGGGGGAGAGCGAGAGGGAGAGAGAGAGAAGTTTCGCATGCCGGGAATTGAAACCGGGGCTTCCGGGCGAGAGCCGGATATTCTAACCAATATGCGACTTGAAATTGTTGACTAACTAATTTCCTACTTCAACATGGACAGCTTTTGACTTTGTTTGAGTAATCCCAAACCAATTATAAAACAAGTGAGAATGTTGCAGTCGGGCGCCACCGACTGCCTAATACTCGTCTAGGGTCCACAACAAGTTAAATGATTTTTGGTTTGAGTATCTAGCTCCAAAGCTCTCTTAGTCATATAAACAGACGGTTGGATGGATAGCAAGACGGACATTATACAAAGCCAATATACTCTGTTCATTTCGGTAACGAGTATACAAATTTATAAAGAACTTCTGTGTTAACACATCAATCTTAACCAATGCCTGGAAGGCAAAGAAAATTGTTGATGTTGGATTCATAAAGAGATATATATGTATATATATATATATATATATATATATATATATATATATATATATATATATATATATATATATATATATATATATATATATATTTAAATATTCCTTCTTCCCATAAATAAATTGAAATTCTGAAGTAATATATAAAAGCAAAAACCAGATGTATTTGGCTTTAAGAGCAGCTTAAATATCTAGTCTCTCTCTCTGGTTTTGTTTATAGCCTGGCTTAACTATTACAGCGGGTCAACTTGATTTGACCTTTTTGTTATACAAAAATTTAATTAAAAAGCATTCAGCGGCCGTCGAGTCGCATTCGTTATGCATTTGGCTGCAATTTGCAGCTGTGAATAAAACACATAATCATCAATTATTCGCACAATTACCGCAAACAAATAAATATTCTTAATTTATTGTGTTTTTCGAATCGCCCACAATGAAGCCATGGGAATTCGGATTTGGTGAGGGCGAGGGGCGAGAGGCGAGAGTCGAGAGACTCGACTCGACTCGCTACGAAAAATATTAAAAATAAATTTTCAACCCAGCATAGCAAACGCAGACAAATTTTTGGGAAACTTGGGAGTGGGAGTGGGAGCATTGTCGTAGTTCTAAAGATTGAGATTAATGTTCGTTAAATGAATTTCTTCGTGTCGTTGCGATAAATTTCATAGAAGCATTTGGTAATTTCAATTTGTTTCTCGATCCAAAGTCGACACCTATTATATGGCAGGTTTATTGACTGCCGTGCTCCGATATTCCAAGTCCTATTTTCGGATTGCCTCGTGGGATGTGAACACAAATGTTGCTGCCCATCAGCCTATCATCAAAAGGGGAGGCAAACGCCAAAGCTTTTAAGCAAGGGCGGAAATGTACTCATAGAGCCAGTCATATATATATTAGGTATTTTGGGGGATCACACGAAAATCCATAAAATTGCAAGTCTATGGCGTCGTTGGAATGAAAATGTGACTTGCATTAATAAATTATTGTCGTCGTTGTCGTCGTCTTAAGTCTTCCTCCATTTGAACAAATTTCTATACCTTTTGGCTCGAGTTCATAAATCAAATTCAGTTCGATTGTCAAAATTGTTGCGACACTTTTGTCGGCTCTTTTGTTGCGTTGCGGAAGCTGCGACTTTACTGAGATTATTCTTCATATTTTTTTTTCTTTTCGTTGGGTTAGTCGCACTGGCGCCATCATCAATTTTCGGCCCGCAGGTTCTAATCCTAAACATTTGCGCACAGCTCCGCGCTCCATCATAATTAATAAACCACCCAGGCCAGGCCAGGCCACAAAACTGGGCCTGTTTCAACGGTGTCGTGTTTTATTTCAACATCAATTTTACGCTACATTCTATGGACTTGAAGAGCAAGGAGCGGGGGAGGGGAGAAGGGGGAAGGTTGTCTCTTACTGTGTAGACGGGGGGTCTGTGTCACATGTACGACCCATAAAAACAACGTTATTTGTTTCGCCTAGCGATGTCATCAGTCGCTCGCTTTGGCCACGTCTGCATAGTTTGTTGTTCTTAATACCCTACGAAAGGATCATTTGGATTTTGTTATGCTGTTTGTAATGTTTAGTGAGAAACGAGTATATATAGAGTATATAGTATAATATAGTACTCTACATATATGTGAAATCAACAAAGAAGTTGATAAAGCAATAGTGTATTAATCTTCTTCATTGATGTTCAACCCAGGGAATTTAAGGTATAATGATTTTGTGATACTGTATGTAACAGGCATAAGAAGGCATG
The DNA here is from genome assembly GCA_035045365.1 of Drosophila leonis. NCBI lineage: Eukaryota > Metazoa > Arthropoda > Insecta > Diptera > Drosophilidae > Drosophila > Drosophila leonis. Next base: position 525,470 of record JAWNPC010000454.1, read on the forward strand.
CCAGACTCCATAAAATATATATATTCTTAATAAAGACTTCAAGCCGAGTCGATTTGTCCGTCCGTCCGTCCATCCGAAGGTATCCACCGTCTAAGCTCTCTGTCTACAAGTATATATACGTTTCGGTCTTATCCATAAAGACCTTCTTCATTATTGTTCTTGTTCTTTATTGTTGTTGTTCTGTCTTCAGCTTCATAATCGGCGTTTAGAGCCATTTTCGCTGCTTGGGTGTCCGAATTGGTTGCGGGTCCCCAACCCGGGGTCAGCCGAGGATGGTGAGAAAATTGCGCTTACCGTTTGCCCGCGCTCCCTGCCGCTCGAGCTGACAAAGTGTTTGGCCCGAAGCTTAATTTAGTTGTCACCGACAACAGTTTTTTGGACAGCGGCAACAGGAGGGGGAGGCGGTGCGGTATTGAGAGGGGGGGTTCATTGCAGCGCGCCGCATTTCCTGAAAATTTCCAGCCGTAAAAAATCTGAAATGCTGCTTAACGTTTTTCATTTCTTTGGCATTTCAAATTTGACGTCTCATTTATGTTGCGTAGCCAGACCCGGCCCCAACCTCCCCACCCCAACCCACTTGCTGACCCTTCCTCCCTCCTCCCTGCGCCCGTCCAGTCTGCTGCCCATAACGGGGCCAACTGCCATTTCAACTTGCTTCATTTACTTTCGGGCTTCATTTCTTTTCATTAGCCGCTCTCCATCTATGGCCTGTTCGACTAAAGTCATAAAATGTAACTGGTTACGAACGCCAACTACGTCGCGTTAATGTTCTCATATATATCTCTCATGTACAGCGCGTATCACCGTGCCGCCTCTCCCCCTCTCGTGACCCCTTGCAATATGTGTTACTGTGCTACACACTCTTTGAGAGAATGGAGACCACCGGGCAATGCCGCGTTTTATTAATGAAAAATGCAAAAGTTTTTTTGATTTTCTGTTTAGAGCATTTTTTTGTGTGTGTAATTCTACGTGCTTTTGGCCCATATTAGTTGTGAGCAGCTAAGGGGATTGGCAAGGGGAAGTGTGTGGCAAAGTGAGCGGTTACAACGCAAGTTTATTAACTACGCAAGCTTAAGCGCAGATTTGTTAAAGATTTAAGATGGTAGACTAGATAGGTCTCATTCAGCGGTTCCGGTTTGCTTGACCTCTTAAACGAGCTGAAATATATTTAAGAGACCTACAAATCTACATAAAAAGAGAGATTCTACTATATTTAAATTTTGAGTATTGTTAAACAGTTTTAGCATTTGGATTATTGTTATAATTTACATTTAAATAATATTATTATTGATATCATTGTCATTGTCATTATATTGACAAGCATTACCATTGTTGTTGTCATTGTCATTGTCATTATCATTATTATTGTCATTGGAATTAGCATTTTCATTATAATTGTCATTGTCATTCCCATTATAATGACAAACATTGCCATTGATGTTGTCATTGTCATTATTATTAGCATTGTTATTGCTATTATCATTATTGTTGTCATTGGCATTATAATTTTCATTATAATTGTCATTGTCATTAGTCAAACCAATATGATAATCATTATCATTATCATTGTTATTACAATATAGTTCTCATTCTCATTATCTTTATCTTGCTCATGGGCATTGACTTTCTCAATATCATTTTATTTATAGTTAGCCATTGCAGCAAATACTCGCAATATTCTAATTTAGTTTGAAGCAATTCAAAACTTTCAAAACTAAATTTTTACCATAAATAAATTTATTTAAGCAACATAGAAAATATTTCGAATTTCCACTAAATTGTTGCCACAGTTCGCTGCAGGCAGAAGCTGCTGCCCCTCGCCGCGGCCAGAGCTCAGTATTTGTTTTGTTTGGCAACAAACTATGTACCTATTTATGTAGCTACATAGATACATATGTAGCGCTGTTAGCTATGTGTGTAGTACATACATATATATATATAGATAGCCCTACTTAGTAGCTGAACATAATAAAACAACTGCACAAATCATAAAAAATCTCTCACACTCACAAAATTCTCTGTGGGTAGCTGTTGCCGCTGCCGCTGCCGCTGCGAGGGGCTTCCCAGCTTCTCTTATAGAGTGCAATGGAACTCAATGCTGGATACGAAATAATAAAAAATAAAAAACTCAAAATGAAATTAAATCTTGACACCCACGAGAGTTATGTAGTTTTTTCAAGTTTTTGTTTTGTTTTTGATTATTTTGCTGCTGCTGCTGCTGCTGCTGCTGCTTCTACTCTTTGCTGGCATTCGCTGTCGCATGTTAATTATGCGACTACCTATGCTCAGCTGCCACGCCTCGTCCCGTTCTGTCAGATGTGGGCCGCGCGTCCGAGCTGCGAAAGACCTTGACTCTTTGAAGATCTCTTGATACGATTTATACAATTTTTGATTCATGATGTCTGCCCCACTCACTGCCCGACCTCCTGCTCCAACGAGCCACTGTGCCAACGCTCATTCCGTAGGCAAGCCATGTCTCCATATTTGTCGCCCCATAGAACCGGGCATCAAGAATTTCAAATTTGCATACGATTTCTGCAGCTACAGCTCTACTCCCGGGTTCAGTTGCTTATAAGGCGGGATTAGCCAGCAGCAGCCCAGAGCTCAAGAGTTTGAGGCCGTTAACCGAGCCAAGTGTCGCGCCTAATGGGACAGCCTGATTGACAAACTAACTTAGTGGCTTAGCTGACTGGCTGATTGAATAGAACTGCGTGTGGGCGTGGCGTTGATTGACGGCCAATAGATAGACCAAATAGGGCCAGGCTATCTATATATACCTATATATATGCATATATTTATATATTGTATACATGAATGTGGCCACGGATTGCAGCAAACATTTCTATTATTTGTGTTGTTTTATTTGCAAATTGTCTCGTTTGATTTCACATTTCGCTTGTGCCGCGCGGGCCAACTAAAAATACATGACAGATCACACAGATCACACTGTCTGTGAAAGATCGTACGATTTTGTGTATATAAAACAAGATGCCAAAGTCAAGTACAAACATCATGAAGCACGAATACTCTTGGATTAGTTTGAGAAACTGAATGGGGCGTGTGTAGAGGATATATTATTGAAATAAATAGATCAAAATCAAATCAATAAAAAATTAATAGATAAATAAGAATAATTTTTATATAAAATATTTATTTTGTTTTTTTTATGAATTTTAGTCAGAAGTTATATTTACTAAAATTTTAAATAATTCTTGAATAGTTTTGAATCAAATCTTGTAATGTTTATATAAACCCTTTAAATTGTTTATAGTTGATTTAATTATAATTATTTATTTAATATATAATATATCTTGAAACATTATTTCTTTTCTTTTTATCAAAACTTTGATTTGGCTTTAAACTTAAGTGAATCAAATTTATATTGGAATATATGATTTAGACTAAAGACTAAAGTCTTATGTATGTATATATGAGTATGTATTATAATGTGATATATGATGATGATATATGAAATATATTTATAATTTATATTACATTCATTTATTACTTTTCAGTACTCTTTGTTCAGCTGTTTGAATATACTTTTATATATCTTTATACTTGAATATTTCTGCATTTGCTTAAGAGTAACCACACTCTACTACATCTACAACGACTTACATTATGCCTCTGTCTCTCTCTCTCTCTCTATCTCTCTCTTTCTAGTGCAAATCCACTTTTAATAAACTATTCTTACATTTAGCAAACATTACTCTCTAATGAATACACCGTATATTTGAGTCTTAGCTTCAGATAAGAAGAATCATTATATAATACAAGATTCTACTATATTCCACAACAAATCTCTGTCATTCGGAATCCAGATCTGCCCTTATTTCTGTATTAGCTTCAGATAAACTAAACTCTCTCTAGAGAGAGCTAATCCGGTTTCGATTGACAAATATGTGATATGTGCTACATCATATCTCTATCATTCGAAACCCAGAGTTCAACTCTTTCTCTACTCCAAGCCCATTTTTAATCGATTCAAATTCAATTTCTTTTCAGTCAACAAATCTGTCAAGCTAGCTTATCTACTCTTAACTCGGCTAAGAGTATAATTTCTATTATAAATAACAGCAACTGGTGCTACATCTATTTTGAGTGCTATTCGCTCGCCACAGTGGGCTGATCGCCGTCTTGTCGCATATTTTTGCTAAATTTAAATTGACCAAACATTCATAACGACATTCACCACTTTGTTTTCACTGCCTCGACGCACACCTACCTCCATTACACCTCCGCACCTCTCCGCGGCCACCATCGAGTTGTGTTTGAAATTTCGACCAAAAGTTTGTATTAATTTTTTGTTTTATTAATTTTCTTGCATTAGTCTTTAATGCGTCGTCGCTATAATTAAAGTGGCCATAAAGCTGACAATATTTTAAGGCAATTCGCAAAGTGCGACAAATTAATGAATTTATGTGACACGACTACAAAAGACCACAGACCACACCTCCGCTTGGCTGCCTCTGTGCCCCTGGCGGTTGCTGTTGTTGCTGTTGTTGCTGCTGCTGTTCTTTGGGGCAGCCACCTGTCTGGGCGATTGAACAGTTTATCGCTTAAATTGTTTCAAATGTCGCCAGGCGCCGTTCGGCCCCCACACACGCCACTCCCTTGCCCCCAGCTTCTCATCAAAGGCAGCCCGGCGTGGGCGACCCAACGACAAGATTTTCAATTTGCTTTTTCGCCCCGAAACTTAAAGAGCAGCCATATATTCTTTTAAAAAAGAAACAAACACACTCACACGTAGCTCTTGTGGATATTTATGAGTGTTTATGTGTGTGTGTGTGTTTAGGGGGAAGGGCAGCAAAAGGGGGGGTTAACGGACTTCGCGTAGAACAAAGATTGTTGCACGTTTCTTGGAAATTTTGTTAATACAGTTTTTTATTTTTATACATTGCCGAATAGATAGATTCGCGCAGATTGCGCGACTCGAGGTGTTTGCTGTTTCGCTGTCCACACGCTGACTGCATGATAGCCCAGAACCAGAACAGATCCTGAAACGTGGCAGCTATGTGCGTGGCGTCGACTGCAGCCCACGTGGATGCTTCATGCATCGAAAGCGAATTCCATGCCATGACATCCTGGGAAACTGTGTGGGCGTTTAGCAACAGACTGAGACTTCGACTCCAACTTCAACTCCAACTCCGACTCAGACTAAGCTCTAACTAAATCAAATTGAGAACCGGCTCAGCTGTAAGCCAGCTCGTTGAACTCGTTTCGAGGCGCCACTTTGATACTGACTGCAGCAGAGCGGCGGGGCGTGGCAAGATGCTGGGCAGATGTCTTTCGTGGCTGCAGCTAAAAAGGGAAACTTAATTGAGTTCAAATTTAGGCATCGTTTTGCACTCGCTGCTGTTGTTGTGCTTATGAATCTTCTTCTTCTTACTGTTGCTGTTGTTGTTGTTGTTGGCCGCACGCGTTTCTGTAAACAAACAACAACAAAAAAAACACCCACACAGAAACTTGGCAACAAACAAAACGCAACGCGTGGCAGCCACAGCCGCCGCCGCCGCCGCCGACCTGGTCTGCAGCAACTCTCAGTATTTTTTTTGCTATTTGTTTTCCAAACAAGACTCTTTGCAGCGGGCCAGACAGAGAGGCTGTGGCAGTTGCAGTTGCAGTTGCAGTTCGCGCGTTCAAGTGCGTTCAATTTTCAATAAATCCATAAAATTTGTTGTTGAAGAAGATTCCAGCAGTGTGGCTAAACCGCAGCCGCTGCCACAGACACCGCAGCAACAGTTGCTGCAGCAGCAGCAGCAGTTGCTCCAACTGTTGCCCCATCTTCTTGACTGCATCTCGATTTTCATGCTGCCTGCTGCTCGGTGGTCGTTGCTTGGCAAACGCTTCGCTGGCGATGGCGATGGCTGCGCGGACTCCGGGACTCCAGACACGGGACGCCCAATCGACTCAATTTTTGTTTTGGTCTGCGCTAAGTAAACAATGCAACAACCAACAACAACAACAACAGCAATAAAAGCAACAAATATTGTCGACAGGGGCTGCAGCAGCAATAGCAGATGCGATGCTCGCTTGTTAATGATTCACTGTGCACAGTGGTGCAAGATATAGTGAAATGTATGTAGAGCATATTTGTGCTATTATGATAAACTTAACTGAGAGGATTAATGTTATCAGAGCATAGTATATCAGGAGAAAGAATGAGGCCTAGGTAAGAAGTGAGGTCAGTAGAGTTGCCATTAGAAGACCTACAGCTGTGGTCACGAAAATAGTAGTGCGGTTGAAATGTTGAATAGCAATACAATAATAACTCATAGAATTAGACACATTTAAAATGGGGATTTACTTAGGTCAGTTCTCTAATAAGAAACTTTATAAGATATCTAAATTTGTGGCACCAGCTGAACAGAAGAGTAACAAATTTCATATCCCATAGATTTTCATTCAATTTTGCGGAGCTTTGCACCACTGTGATCAGCTTACTTGAAGTAAATATGCGCTGGAGTGTTGCCGGAATACAGTGGAGCTTGGCACTGCTGTCTGCTGAAGTTGTGATATTGTTGCTGATGCCACAAACGTGGCTGAATATTTTGCATCTGCTGCCGCTGCTGCTGCAGTCACATCTGTAACTTATCATTTGTGAAATATTGCTCTTTTGCATACCTGAAACTTGGGCAGTTGCTGCCGCTGCTGTTGCCACTTGGCTAACAGAACTTAATTCCACTTTATCAGAGACGCGATTTCAATCAACTTGGCGGGCAGTCGACGCCAGCGACGCCACCGCAGACATAATTTATGGCCACTTTTCGCAACGATTTTCAATTTTTGCGCATTGATGTTTTCTTTAGCTGAGTTTTTTTGTTGTTATCTTGCTGGATTTTCCTTTAGCTCAGACATGTTCTGATATTTCGAAATGGGCAATGGGCCAAGCAGCAGCAGCAGACAGAGACATACATTCAGCCTCGCTCGAGCGTTACAAATTGATGGGCCAAGTTAATTGGCCCAGCCAGACAGTGTGTGAGGCAGACAGACAGAGAAACAGCGAAACAGAGAGACAGATAGAATCCTGGTCAGGTACTTGTTTAAGTGTTTAATTAATGCAACTGGCATTAGATGCGCGCTGCTTGAACCACGAGCCCAATTCTAGCAGCAGGCCGCAGACCACTTAATCTGCACAGAAAAAAGCAAAAGGAAGAAGAGCGAGAAAACATTGGAACTGCTCGACAAGCTAAATGCCTGCTTGGGTTACTTGGCCCGTTGGGTGCGGGTGAACGCTGTCAAATGTTGTGCAATTCTCGCCTTTGCCTGGGTGTGGACACGAGCTGGCGATAGCAGGCGTTGCGGTTAGTGCAGCAGTGGGGAATATTAACTAGGAGCAGCAGTTGGTAACAGGAAGTAATACGAAGATCTAGGAGTCAGCACATGCCAGTTGGCGTGGTAAGAATTTGGCTGACTAAAAGTTGGTGTATGTAATTACTAGTGCGGGCAGAGGCTATATTGACTAAAGCAAGCAAATCTTGGCTAGTGAACTAGTTAAAGTCCATTCGCTCGTCAGCTAGTTGGACTGCTCTAGATGCATGAGCATAACAAGGATTAGCAGTGCTAGTGTAGGGTATATTAGCTACAGCAAGCTGTTGGTAACAAGCTAAAGATAAGTGTAATATGAGAAGTTACTAAAAGATCTGGAATAGCCAACTCGTATAACTTCATTCCATAGTTCGAGTTGAGTTAGTGTAAGAGAATTATAATGGTTGTCAGAGCTAGAATGAAGCAATGCTTAATAAAGTTAGATACGTATTATACGTATTAGCTGAGACCTAAGTTGAGTTTCATTCTAAACTCCTAAATAAATGGAATTTCAATTAGCAAAACTCCAACTTCTTATGAGCTTCTATTCTCATTGAGTTGTAATACTTAGAGTATTCCATATTCGCTATAGTCGTCTACGCAGCTCTAGGCGTGGGTTGTCTACTGGGTGCTGCTGTTGCGTCTGTCCGTTGTCTGACTTTGTGGTGGGTGCAGCCAGCAGAATCGAGTCAGTTTTGTGGATTATCCTTTGTTACGCATCGACAAGCAGCCAGCGAGGAACATGAAACGCTTCTTGTTCCAGCAATTCCTGACTTCGTGCTGCTCCTGTTGTTGTTGCCGTTGCTGTTGTTGTTCAGTAGAAGCCACGCACTTTGCCGAAAATTGAGGCTTAATTGCAAACATTTGCTGTTCAAGTGAAGTCTGATTGCTGCTCCTGCTGATGCACTCTCTCAGCTGCTGCTGCTGCTGCTGCCGCGTTAATTGGGCTGGCGAACATTTGCGCCCTGGCACTTTGATGCCTTGCCGATGATACTCCATGCCCCAACACACACACACACACAGACACACATACATACAGCGACGACATGCAACTGCCGCAGACAGCAACTGTGGGGCAGGCAACACCGAAAATTTGCATTTCAAGCAGGCCGCGATTTATGACCAGGACCACAAGAGCGCCTGTGACGAATCCAATTATGAGGCGCAGCCAGCTGCCAACTGTCCAATGAGCCATGTGTCGAGTGTCTGCCGCTGAATGCTGAACACTGAATGCCGAGTGCCATGTGCCTGATCCGATAATGTGCCATCAAATGGCCATAAATAAAACTCACAATACGGATTAAGCGTTTTGTTAACAGATTTATATTGAGCTGAGTTATGGAGCCCACCAAGCTCCGAGCCCCAAATATCGAAAAGACGAGACAAGCTGCCAGCTTTAATGAGATACATGGATGGCTAATTGCTAATTGCTAATTGGTAACTGGTAATTGGTAATTAGTAATTGGTGATCAATGAAATAAGTTAAGCTGAGGTCATCTGACAGCAATGTCAATGAACGTTGAGGTACTGGAGATAAATACCATTTAAGTAATATAGGAATGTAGGACGAATGAAAAGTATTTAGAGAGAAGCAGGGTTTTGAGCGGGGAATAGTCAATAGGATATTGCATAATGCATATACGAAATATCGCTCTCCTACGCGATTCTCATGAATTTAAGTGAGTCCCGCTGCGTTTCATGTCTCTGTTTGCCTGTCGCTATTTCTTGTTCTATCGCTCTCTCTCTCTCCCTCTCTCTCTCTCTCTTCTCTCTCTCTCTCTCTCTCTCTCTCTCTCTCTCTCTGGATTTGCCTCTAGCTCTCCTTCTGACACTCTATTTATATTTCAATCTCTCTCCTTCTCTATATTTCTCTTCGCTCGCTCCGTTCCATTTAACATTCATCTGAATATAGCAAATAGTTTCATAATTCCATAAGGGAATTACAGTTAATGGAAAAACCTATTGCGTAATTTATCCAAAACAAAATTCCAGATAAGCAAAATGAAGCAATGTGAAAAAGTGTTCCAAAATTCCATTTGCTCGTTCTATTCCATCTCCATCTGTTTTCCAATCGAGTATTTGGCAATTATTAAAAGAGTTGTCCCTGAAATAGTTTTTGTGCTGTGAATTCCGAGAGTCGGCAGAGTTATTGACTTGATGTCGGAGGGGTGTGCTCTCATAATGTCTGATCGGAAATTACAGCCACCGAAAAATGCGGCAAGTGCAGCCATGTGATAAAAACTTAACTTGCAGTTGCCCGCGGGCGAGTCCAAAGCCCAAATTGAGGCAGCGCTGCTGAAGAAGCACTCAAGGATCATCCTGAACGTGTCGATCGTCAGCGACAGCAGCATAAAAAGGGCTACCAAACAAATTGACGAGTGGCAGCCGCGTGCTGAGCGCCCATTACGTGGCTCCAGACCCAGATCCAGCCCCCAAAACCCTGGGCTGTGCGTCGAATTAAGCAAATTACGGTGCTCGGCGATCGACGATCGAAGATCGGTGATCGTTGATCATTGATCGTTGATCGGTGATCGTAGCCCCTCTGAACTTCAAAGTTCATTGCTTGAACAAGAGATGAGGGCGGGGTGGGTCAGGGAGCAGCTGCCGCAGCAATTTGCCTTAATGCCAAGGATTAAGATGGCTCCAAATGAGCCCGGATGCCAAACTGCCAACTGCCAACTGCAAACTGCAAACTGTTGACTCTTTTCTTTTCTTTTCTTTTTTTTTGTCCACCCAGCGACTGTTTAAATTTGCGCATGTAAATTTCAGTGCCTCGACCATAAAAGTGCCGTCTGTTGATTGGGGCATTTGAGCAGCAGCATCAGAAGAGAGAAGCGCGTAGGATAAGTTACTTAAGAGAGAATCGTTGGGATAAGGATTGAATTGATAACTTAGATCTAAAGCAAACGGAACTATTATAGATATAGATGAATACATTGAGCTACTAACTAAGAGATCATAGAAATAATAAACATAATATTATTTATTATAAAAATATCCTTAATATCCTTTAAGGGTTGTCTTTGAGTTTATGATACTCCATCTGCTCACTTCTTTTCTCTCTCATTTGTATATCTTTTTGGTAAGGGTATCTGTTAGTCAGTTAATTCCTGCTTATGTAAGCAGCCGCTCGGTTTTTGCTGGCTTCTCACATTTGTGCGCCTTGTGAAATATTTTTTGAATGCAGATTTTTCACTTAAAATTATTTCAATTACGCGAAGTGCAGCGAGCCCAAGTCCAAGTCCAAGACCAAGAGGCCGAAACGAGACGCCAGATGAAAGCCAAGTGCAAGACGAAGACTAACAGCCAGGCCAAGAGCAAGAGCAAGTCCAATGCTGATTCGTAGCATTTTTGTTTGCTGTTTTTGTCGTCATTTGGCAGCTGGTGCCGCCGCTGCAGTTGTCGTTGTCATCCGCGGTCGCTCGGCCTGCTGCAAGTAGATTAAATGCCACAACGCTTTTCGTCTGGCTACCCAGAACCGCAAACAGACAAACTTGGTCAATTATTTTCAACGGCGAACACAAATTATTGATGCAGCAGCCAGTGAAAGCAATCAGAGGGAGCTGGAGAGGTAGCAGGCAGCAGGCAACAGGCAGCAGGAGGGGAGAGTCGAGGTTGAGCCTGGCCCTGGCATATGTGGTCTACACCGAGCTCATCAATCTGAAGACGATGTCGAGACAATGGCCAGGACGCGCCACCACAAAGGTCTTCATTAAATTAGTGAAATGAGCACGTAGCTGCAGTTGCAATCCAGAATGGGGATGAGCCAAGATGTGGCATGGCTCTGCTTGTGCCTGTGGATGTGAATGTGGATGTGGATGTGGATGTGGCTGCCACAGCATTTAATGTCACAAATATTTTGTTGTCAAATGTCGCCACTGGTCGTGGCTGTCAAGCGTAGCAGAACCAGCTCACCTGGTGATGACTTAACGAGGATTTAAACGTGCCCAGTCAGCTACTGATGCGATCCAATCCGATACGATTCGATGCGATGCGATGCGATTCGCTTCGATCCTCCGCCTCTGCTGTGTGTTGCAAGCTGCAAGCTGCAAGTTGCAAGCTGCACAGGTTGCATATAAAAATCGCATTCAGTTTGCTAAATTGGCTCCGCTTGCTGGTGGGTCGATTGGGGATTGAACCATCAATGTCTCGTCAAAGCTGCTGCTCCTTGTGGGCTGTGGGCGGCAGGGGCGGTGGCGGTCGCAGTTGATATCGTTGTTGCAGCAGCAGCAGAAATCGAATGCGCCACCAAATTGCAGCAACGAGTTATTAAATTTCAGCGCAAATACGGTCAGAGAAGCGTTTACAATTTCGGTATCTGAGCTGGAATACCCTGTAATATAATGGCGAGTGGTTGCTTAAGAGTTGGATGTATTAGGTATCAAAATAATTTATAATAAATATAAAATATATGCCAAAACTGTGAGTTCATTGTGAATAGCACTTTCAGCACTCTTTATAATATGTTCTATATATAACTCAATTTATTAGATATATTTGACATTCATTTGTTTCCACTTCATAAATTTTAGTGCTTAGAATTCACAGGGTAACTAACAACAGATATATGCCAATTTCTGCAGGGTATCTACTCATATCATACATTCTTAAATGCCAAATATTTATACTATCTTCATATCACTCACTCTTTCTATATGGCCTCCAGCATTCGTTCTTCTTTCTTGCTACATTTCTATAGGGTATCTATCACACTAGCATTCTCACTCTTTCTATAGGGTATCAGCGCTTTGAGTACTCTCTAAGTATTCTGTTTTGACTTGGCAAACTGCGACACGAAACCGAAAACCAAAACAAAAGCCAACCGCTGCCGCTACCTCGCATCCGCCCCTGCTAACCCCCCCTGCGAATTGAGCTAAGGCCCTGGTGCCTAATTAGGCCAATTCTCGATGAGGCAATGCCAACAAACAAAATCGAGCGGCTAATTTTTTGTTTGTTATTTACTTTTCGTTTGCCAATTGTGAATTGCATTTTGTTCTCGACGTTGTTGTTGTTGCTGTTACCGCTGGCACATGCTGAATACCACACACACAGACACACACACACACACACACACACATGCATGTGTATGCATTCATATTGAACTCATAAATTGGCCAACAGAAGTCATGCAGTCGTCAAATTTTGCAGCTGATTTGCTTGAGTTCTCATTAGACGATCGATAATCAAGTGGAATTGTGGACTTGTGGAATATATGTATATATACATACATAAATAGTTAACATATATTTTCATAATTGGTATATATTATATCATAAAAATATGATAATATATCATATGAGGAATATTTAATATGAATTAATGTAAATATTTTCACTTGGTTTTCAACTTTAACTTACTCACTCATTTTCCACTTAGGCGAGTGATTCTGCAAAATTTATACAGATATTTTCCAAGAAGTTTTTTGAATCTTTGCAATTTGGGAATTTCTTAAAATCATTGCAATAAATTTTTACATAGACCTTAGAGATCTTCAGGTAATTATAAGTAATTTCAATGCCCAGTTCATCTATAGCAAGTCTTTAAAGCTGATAAATGCTCAAGCAGAATTTATTGTAAATATTTTTTTTTGTTTTTGTTTAATGTTTAGACAAAAATCTTATTTGAGTAAGAGAAAACAGATATTTTGCCATGTTTGTGTAAACGAGGGCAGTCTGAGAAGTGTTGAAGCTAACAACAAATATTTAATTATTTATATAAATGGTAATGATTTTGTGAAAATGTATATAACAGGCAGAAGAAGGCGTGACAGAACCCATAAAGTATATATATTCTGGAACAGAACGTCGAGTCAAGTCGATCTACCACTGGCTGTGTGTACGTATGTATAAATGAACGCGTCGAGCTCAGAACCTATAAGAGCTAGAGACTTTGTGTTGGTTTCACTAGAGATCAAGCGTAGATCAAGTTCAATAATCGATAATGTCTTTCAGTGCAGTCCATTAATTCAATCAGAAGTCTTAGAGCTATAATCTCCAAAGATCATGCCGACTCATAGATCATTTATCCCAACCGTATAAAAACTCTTTAAAATTTCATTTATTGTAGATATATTTTGGATTTATTTTGAAACTTTCATTTGCATATGGAATTTGTAGTTAGTTGTAGCCTAGCTAAAACTTATTCGACAGCTCATTCGCAGTAAGATAAATACTTGATTTGATATTTCAATATATTATCTGATAAATATAGTTTATATATATATATATATGTATAGGATGCATAGCACTAGGATCTTGTCTTAAGCGGCATTGTTTGAAGTCTCTGAATTGAGCCTCGCTCGATTAGCAATTGAGAGTTTCCTTCCCTAAACTCCTTTTTGGCATTTACATAAGATAATTGATAGCATTTCTGTCGATTCTTCTTCGCCTTTGAGCGCACTTAGAGATTTATAGATGTGTATATTCTTTGAGCACGTTGTCCTGGAATGCCTTATGAGCTAATGACTAGTCTATTATTCAGATATGAGTATAGTTCGAGGCTTGACTGGGTTCAGTCTTTGGATGTGGCTCTCAGCGTTCCATGCCCAGATCGTGCAGCAGATGCTGCTTGAGCACCTCGCCCTCCTCCTCGGCCAGCAGCTGAGCCGTGACTGTATTGATCAGATTGAAGGCCAAGGCGAAGCCACTGAAAGTTGTCCACACACCCAGTGCCAGCCAGCGCAGCAGCCGCGGACGCAAAGTTCCATCCAGCTGCCGCAGCAGACAGAGGCCGACGCTGAGGCCGGCCAGGGCTCCCGTCATGTGGGCTATATAGGAGACGGAGATGTTGGTCGCAAGCTCTGTCAGAGCCAACTGTCGGCGGTAGAGCGTGTAGGCCAGATCGCAGGAGACTGCATAGGAGCACGAATGAAGCTAAATCGGGGCTTAGGCAGCGGAAAGAGAAACTTACCAAAGATAAGCACAGCCAGCAGCTGAGCGAAGCCCTGGCGCATGTGGCCGAAGTTGAGCAGGAGATTGGCTAACTGGGCAGCTAGCAGAGCATAAACACCGCCACTGGCGCCCACCAGATACACCGTGGAGTCCACGACGCTGGTGCCCAACGATCCAGCCAGCACGCCAGCCAAATAGATCACAGCCGTGCGTCCCGAGCCATGGAGCAGCTCCAGCGGCAGGCCATAGACCAGCTGGGTGAGTACGTTGAAGCCCAGATGCAGCCAGCTGGCATGCAGCAGGGCGTAGGAGACGAAGCGCCACAGTTGCAAACGGCGATCCGGACGATAGATGAGCAGCGAATCCTCCGGCGGAGCAGCGCCAACGTACACAAAGACAAGTATCTGCTGGAGTGAAGTTGATTAAGATATTGCTTAAAGGTTCGATTCGAAGGGCTTAGTTTGGCAGCTAAGTCTAGTCGAGGGTGACAGCCATAAAGCCATCACAATGTAAGCCATTTTTTATGTCGACCCCGCACGGCGCCAGGAAGAGCCAAAGCAAAAGGAAAAGCCAGGCAAAGCAACCCTCGGGCCATGTATGATGCAGCCGAGGCGAACGAGACTGGCAGCAGACAGCGGCGAGACGTCGCCAATGCCAGGGCAAATTTCATGTGCCATTCGCCAAATGCTCCGTCTCTTGCTCTATCTCTTTCTCTTGCTCGCTGCCTTGTGTATGCTTCTTGTGGCAGGCGGCGTCCAGTCTGCAGAGCCAGACACTAATACAGACGCAAAAAGTGTTTGGATTTTCGCACGCACTCCCCAAATGTTGGTCTCCTGTTTCTGTTGATATATCCTTGCCCAGCCCGGAAGCCAAATGCCATTTGCAAATGCCGCTTGCCACTCGCTTTGCGGCCAGCCGGGCAATTTATGTGCCACACAACTCGACTCAGTCTCAGTCCAGCACTCACACACACATGTGGCATTAAAAATGGAATTGCAAACAGCAAATGGGAGGTGGGAAGTGGGGAGAGTGGGGCAACGGGGCAATGGATTGGGCACGCAACCCAAACGGGGGCTGAAATATGATCAGGAGAGCTGTTATTGCTTGGCTCCGGGACACCCACATGGATCCGCTAGAGCAACAACCCCAGCAGCAATAACTTGAGATGTTGGCCAAATAAAGGGCACGCAGCACAAGAAGCTAGGGCTAGAGGGCCACTCACTCAAGCCAACAACAGCTGCTATGCCAGCTACGGGGTCAGAGGTCACTGAGTGTGGCATGGAAGTGGCAAAAGAAGAGGTAAAGGCTACTGATTACATATGCTATATATATTGCTATATATTCGATATATATCGGTCAACTTTTGATAAAGCTACTGAGTTCCTCGTCTAACTTAAAAGAGCTCAGCAGAAACTCTAGTGAAATAATCGATACGGAAAGCAGATATAATGAATAGAAGCAGCTAAATACAAACTGATTCAATTTAAGTTAACAAACAAATTCTAGGAGTCTCCCACTCAGAATTTGCTTTGAGTTAATGTCGAAAGGATTTTCATTTATTGCGCATCTGGCTGCACTTGTGACAGCAATTAAGTGCGCCCCCAAGTAGAGTTTTGTGTTCTGTGTTGTGTGCACGCCGTCATGGCAACGCGGTGCTTTTATTGAATCCACCCTTGGGTCGGGACGGAGGGCATTTGCATTAGAAATGGTCAGCCCGGTCCGGTCAACCTACCTCCAGCAGCGAGACTAACACAATGAAGCAAGGCGCTTGTCTGGCTGCCAACTGCGGCTGCTTCGATATCTTTTGCTCTGCCTCTGTCTTGTCTGGCAACTTCTTGGGTTGGGACTGCTGCATCAGCTGGTCGAGACAGACGCCCAGCACCAGGCCGGTGCTGCTGCTGCTGCGTGGCTGTGACGGCGGCATCTGCAACACTGTGGCAGAGGAGAGGAGCATTTCCGATGTGTTGCCGGCGTTGCGGCGTCTATTTTTGGGGCGTCTGCCTTGTGACGGTGCCCCACTTAGCGGCTGTCATGTTGTTGCCGGCGCGAGGAATTTCTTCTGGCCCGCTGTCGGCCCCTGCAAAGAGACAGCGAAACAAAGAGAGTGAGTCACACATGTAAGAGAAAGAGAGAGAGAGAGAGGGAAGATTGTAATAGCCTAGTCAAATTAGCTCAAGGTTGTCTGTCCAACAATTTCCACGTTCCTTTTTCTGGCCGCTGCGACAACTGCAGCGCCATTTCTTTTGACTTGATTTGGCGCCAGCCAACTCAATGAGCCACGCCTACCGCCCCCCACCACCACCTTGGCGCTAGTCCTCGAAATATCGCTTGTAATGTCACCAGACGGCAATAAAATAGTCGGAATTTATTTCTCTCGCCTAGACAGCGCATTTTTCGACAAACAAATTTATTTCCGCTGCTAAATTCGAACTGCCAAAGCCAGCGAGCGAAACTCCATAGCGAACCAGCAAACCTATACCAAATATATTTTCTTTTGCTAAGTCATCTTGCTAGACGTTTCATGGAAGTCTAACAAATGTTTATTCTGCTGCATAAATCAGTGGACAATCAGCTCCCAGCATTGAGGGTAGAGGGTATAAAGTATAGGGTACATGGTATAGGGTAGAGGGTATAGGGCATAGGGTATAGGGTATAAAGTATATGGGTAGAGGGTATAGAGTACAGGGTATATGGTATAGATAAAGTAGTAGAGGGATCCATCGGGACGCACCTCAGAGAGACAGTAACTTATCTCTAACTATGCATTGAAGAGTTAACATAG
Organism: Drosophila leonis; assembly: GCA_035045365.1. NCBI lineage: Eukaryota > Metazoa > Arthropoda > Insecta > Diptera > Drosophilidae > Drosophila > Drosophila leonis. The sequence continues at coordinate 542,453 of JAWNPC010000454.1, forward strand.
AAAATCGCTAAAAATTAGTCCATTCGTAAAGCCAAGATAGAAAATTAAAGTTTACCTGCCGCAGGTGGAAGGACACAAAGTGGAAGTTGTTGCTGTTGCTTGTTTTCATTTGTATTTCAACTGAATTCAGTTTGTATTTGCTGATTGCGAATTGCAATCGTAATCGCAGTCCTGGCCAAGGCGGTTTATAGTTGGTCTGTGGCCAGCTTTAGTGTCCTGAGTCGTATTGGCCATGGCGTGTTGCCCTTGGTAATGAGTTTTAATGGTGATTACCTTTTGGAGCTGTTTGCGACACACAGCAAAACAAAAGTCAAGCCAGGGCAGGGGCAGTGGCAGGGGCGGGGCAAGGGCAGTACACATGTCGAACGGTAAGCTCTGGGGCGCCTCGGCCAACTGGCAAGCTGAGGCAGGACACTTTCAAGCAAACGAGTTTTGCCAAACGGAAATGCTGCGTTTCCCATCTTCGATCAGGATGCAATGCCACAAACCGGTTGACCAGAGCATAGGGGAGGAAGGGAGGGGGAAGCAGGACGACTTTCTGAACTAACAATAATGAACGCACGCCAAAAACTGTACAAATATCGACAGGTGTGGGCATGTCCTTAATGTCCTTAAACATAATTTCTTGTTTCGTAAGCGTTTCAGCTTTTGTTGTTCTTTGCTGTTTCGTTGTCGCTGGTGTTGTTCGTGTTGTTTGGCCTTCGCACGCAAGTTATGCGCCGCTGTGCCCATTCAGGACACGCACATATCCTTGAACCAACTCAAACGTGAGCTGGCTGCGGCTCGAGGCTCGAGACTCGAGACTCAACACTCGAGTCTCGCATCGACTCGCGACTCGTCTCGGTGCCAAGAATCGAACTTTCTGGCGTCTCTGTGTAATGTATGCATATGTATGTATGAGTGGATTATGCAAGCACTCGGACTCACAGGACGACCTCCTTAAAAGTGCCGGCTGCCACTCCACCTCCCCCTTTTTACGCCCCACTGCGGCGACACTTGATTCGGCTTTGAGTTTGTATTTGTGTTTGTATTTGCATTAGCAAATATTTAATTTGCATAATGTTGATTCTCAGTGTGTGTGTGTGTGTGCATGTGTGGGTGTGTGTGTTGTGTGTGTGTGGATGTGTGTGTGTGTTGTGTTTGCATTATTTCCATTTGTATTTATCAAATATGCGTGCTTTACACTTTTTTTTTACCATATTCAATTTATTGATTCATGGGTAAATAAATAAATTGATTAAACAAAATAAATAGTCTACGAGCATTTGGAACTGTTTCCATAGATAGTTTATTAAAGCGGCTATTATTCATTATTTATCAATAGTGAAAAATAAACTGACCATAATTAAATTAAATTGTAATTTATAAATAAATAAGGCCAAGTTATTCAACAAAAAACAGTCCCATGACCTTATCATATTTTTATTTAAATAATTTAATTTTAAAGGCAATTTGTGGCAGATGTTTAATATTTATTTACTGAATTTTTGATAAATATAGCAAAAGGAATTCTGATTGATATCCAATATTGGAGTCGAACTATGATTTATCCTAGTTCCTAGTTATGCTTGTGAAGTGAAGTGAAGAGAGTATATTGATTTTGTTTGTGTTTGCATTGATGTCCGCCTGAAGACTTGAAAGTTTGATCAGAAAAACTATATCTTCAAATGCTTTAAAGCTATAGGTCCAAAATTAGACAGTTAAGTTACGATTGAGATTTTCCAAAAATGATTTTATTGTTTTTGCAGCATGAGAGAGTATTATGCAGTCAGTGCAGCCCGACTGCTGGCCCGACTGCAACATTCCTACTTGTTTGATTAGTTATGCTGTACAACAGTCTTTGCAGTTCCTTAACAGTTCGCCCTAGCTCCTACGCTAACATTGTTATGCTATAACACTTAACAGCGTGCCTATTAACATTTCTTCAACTGTTATGACTTTGCAGAAGTTTTGCATGGCCCAAAACTTTGGTCATATGTATTTGACATACATGAAAGAAAAAAGTTACTTCAGGATAAGTTTTTGCATGTGCAGCAAATGTGAATGGCTTTTAAATATTTGATGAAAAGAAAATATAACTATATAAAAGAGTGAAAGAGAGAGGGAGAGGGAGTAAGGGGGAAAGGGAAAGAAAATGTATTCAAGTGAAATGTGTTAAATAAAATTTTAATTACCAGCACTGCGGGTAAGCCAAGCAAGAGGAGTTGTTGAGAAGTGAGAGAGAAGGGTAGAGAGAGGAGCGAGGCAAGTTAAACAAAGAAATTTTGTGAGAGTGAGAAAGAGAAATGTGCACATTAATAATTATGACTGGGCTTAAATGTTAGTTATGAGAAACTTGTGAAAAGTGAAGAAAAAATGTAGATAAAAAAAAAGTGGAAAATAAAATAAAAGCAAGTTGGCAGCACTCGAAACGACCTTGGCTGTGTGGGTGGGTGGCTGGTGGGCTGGGTGTGAGCACAATGAAAGTTGCAGCAACAGCAACTGGAAACACATTAACAACAATGACGAGAAAATTGTTAAGAAAAACTATATAATTGAAAAGAAAAACATGCATGCATATGCGAGAGGCTCAAAGAGAAAGAAAACAGAGTTTTGCTGCCGCTGGTAGTTTTCACTTTTTATGGCCCACACACACACCACACACGCACGCAGAGAGACAGCATTAACATTAACATTAACAATAACATTAACATTAAATTTGCAAGTTATTTTCTTTGGCGTTCGCAATTAAAAAATAGTGTTGGGCAACGTTAGGCGAGCGTTAGGGTAAAAAGTTATGAAACGAACTGCGAGACAGTTGGAGTTGGAGCTTTCGTTTGTTAAGGGGATGAGCTGACTGACTGTGCACTTCAGTTTGCTTCACAAAGAAAGTCGCGCGGTAGGGCGAGCAAGTGAAGAAGAGAAAAGATGAGGGAGAGAGAGAAAGAGGGGGGGTCGGTGGAGGGCTCAGCGCCCAAAGTCTTTGCTCATTTCACAATAAAATTCCGGCAATTGAAACGAATGCGATTAAAAGCCGCATGTCATGCGACAGAGAGAGAGCGAGAGAGAGAGAGAGGGCAGCAAGTGCGCAACTGAAGCTGGACAGAGGGCGAGAGCGAGAGGTAAGCGGCTGTGGCGCAAATGGAGCATCGCGATAGAGGCCTCCGCTAGCAGCTGAAAAGAGGCGAGAGGGCAGCAAGCTGGGGTTTTAGGAAATGGGGCTCAACTGCAGCGGCCCACGCGAGTTCATTTCCATTTAGGTTGCATGCCACGCCAACGTCTCGCAAATGAAGTGTGTGTGTGTGTGTATGTGTGTGTGTGCGGGGGGGCAAAGCAAACTCGAATCTCGACTTTTGCCTGCTTTCAATTTAATTGTAATTTCTTTTGTGTTTATTGCGTTTGCTGCTGCTGCTTACGTTTTAATTTCATTAACTTGTGTTTACTGTGTGAAACACTTGCCCAGCCACAAGCCCTTACCCAGACTGCCTACCTCCCTCCCTCCCTCTCTCTCTCTCTCTCTCTCTTTGTTGGCTAGCCATAAAATTTTGTTTTTGGACATTAAACTTAACCCACATGCAAGCAAAGCGCTTGCAAGTTGTGTATCTGTGCCAGCGATTTCAACAGAAGCTGTTCTTGCTCTTGCTCTTGATGAACCTCAGATACTCGCACTTGCAACGGAACCAGATGCCCGTCCGTCCACTGGCCCACATTGGGCAATCGAGTGGTCCAGAAATGTGCCGCAGTTCCGCAGTTGATAGTCAAAATTCAACTCGTAAAGTAAATGTAAAAGACCAATTAAAAATGTTTCCGTCTTGGCCGTGAGTCGAACCTGAGGACTTATCATAAGAAAATGTAAAAGAAGTAGATAAGTTTCGCCATCAAATATCAAAGTTTGTATCCTACTAGGGATTTAATAAGTAACATTTAAAATGTGAATTTAAAAGAACAAAAGCTACCCATGTCGGAAAAGGAACAAGGAATCCTGTCGCATGACTATCCATGTTAATAGTCGCTTATCCTCTAAGCTAACTCAATTAATAAATAACAAGTAAAATAGTTTTCCATGACAGGCATTGAACCCATGTCCTTGTGTTTGACTCACTGACTGTTCAATAATTTAAAATTAATTTATGCACCGAAAAATGTAAACAAAAAAGTTTTCCGCAGCGACAAAGAAAGCCAAGTCCTTAGGCATGGCTATCGACTAATGCCACTTATCGATTCAGACTAACTTTACTAATAATTTCCATTAAAATAATATAAAGAAACAGTTTTCCCATACCGGGAATTGAACCCGGGCCTTCCGGGTGAGAGCCGGATATCCTAACCACTAGACAATATGGGACTTGCGTCCATAGCTAGCAAATGCTGAAAGTTCAACTTGCGTGAGCGAAAAACTAAATATAAGTATATAAATAAATAAAATCTAAAAATATCAAAAGATTCATATGAAATTTTAAATTTAGCTTCTCGTAGTTGCTTTATAGAAAGAACGAACGAACTCAAGTCAAATAATACACGTATTTATGTTGAATATTTCTACGACTTCGCGTCAATGCACAAATCAGTTAGCGTCCGGCAGCAGGCAGTTGTCGAGACATAATAACTGGCAGCCCAGAAGGTGGAAGCAGAGGTAGCAACAACAACAACAGCAACAGCAACACAGACAAGCGACATCGACACCTGACCACGCGACGCTGATTGTTGTTGTTGCTGTTGTTGGTGGTTGGTTGGTTGGCGGGTTGGTTAGTTGGTTAGTTGGTGTTACCTAAACAAGTGCAGCGCGTATCCATGTTTATTTTACGGTTCAACGATTATTGCCAGTTATTGTCTAATGGCAACGTAAAAGGGGGACGACTGTCAGACAAGCAGACAGGCAGCCACGCAGCCAGGCAGCTAGCCAAACTGCCGCAGCAGTGTAAAAAGCAAAGCAAAATCGCCAAAAGCAACAGACTGAAAGGGGCAGAGGGACAAAGTGAGAGAGAGAAAGGGGGATAGACAGAGTGGGCAATGCAGCTGGAGGCAGAGGCAGAGGCAGAGGCATTTGGTCAGGCAAGCACAGCGCTAGGTGTTACTAGACTCTTGATTGTTGTTGTTGTTGTTGTTGTTGTTGTTGTTGTTGCAACCACCGCATTGCTGAGTGTATTTGTGTTGGCTGTTGTTGTGGTCTCTGGTCTCTGGTCTCTGCACTCGCTATCAATATTTCAAACACGTTCCAAAACTTTTGCCTTTTTTTCCAGGCAGCGCTCAGCTGCTGCTCCTCTGTCGCTGCCAACAAAAACGGAAGTTCACACGGAAATATATAGGGAACAACAACAGATATATTTATATATATATATATATCTATAAAATGAAATGAGAAAACGACACCCAAACGAAAATAAAACAACACCAAAGAATACAAACATCATGTTTATAGGAAAACAAAAAATAAATAACAACAAATATGAAAATGAATCACGCTACATCAGATAGAAAACAGCCAAATGGGGCGGTGGAGCGGGGAGGCGTGGCAGTGGGCAGCTGTAGGGGAAATGCAAATGGAACTTTCGGTTAAATTAAAACTAAACATTTCGATTATGCCATAAATCGATGGCAGCCACTGAATACTGAGAGTATATATGACGAAATAGTCGGAAGAGATAGCAACAGTAGCAGAAATATGCAGAGAATGTGTACACTGAGCGAAAGAGTTGACTAGCAAGCGTTGGCTGAATAATTTTCATACACTAAGAGGAATTTGAATTGTAGATTAAATAGATTAAATAGTCTAAGACTTGTATTAAGGTATTTGGATAAGAAGAAACGAGTAAGAGTGCTCTTGTGGGGAATGCCCGACTAGGATATACCCTGAATTCAAATCTAAAGTGCCTAAAATATGATTTTATGAACTTTGACAGAGTTTAACTTGAATTAGATCCACGCACATTTGTCGTAAGGCCACGAGGCGGAGCAACAACATGCCCCAAGGCGAAACAAAGCACAGTGGGTGGGCGGGGTAGTTGGAAGGGGGGGGGGGGGGTGGACTATAGAGGGCCACTTTGACATATCAATAAATTTAGCACGCAAACGATTAATGTGCACACATATAATATATTTATATATGTAATTGGCATATGTATAACAGTTCCAGCATGGAGAGGAGAGGAGGACGACGTCTTGGACTAGATTCTGGGTCTGTTGTATGGCACGCAGATGGCACTGAAATCGACTTGATCTGGTGGGCACAGTTGATTTATGGGCTGGCTCGGCTGCTGGGCAAGTGCTCGCTAAACTGGATTATATGAAATTTCTCTGGACTGATCTAATAAAGCTTAAGAAATTGCGGCACGAACATGAACTTGATAATTAACTTCAAAACGCGACTGCATGCAAAAGATACAAATGCACAGCTACAGATACAGATACGCTGATTGACAGATACGTTTGCCTAGGCGCGCTAGGCAGGCAGGCAGGCAGGCAAGCGAATGTGCGCCAATTGCCGCTGATTGTCGAGCGTGGCAATTTAAAGCAAAAGCCATCAATTAACCCGCTTTCCAAGCAGCCACAAGCAGCAGCAGCAGATGCAGATGCAAAAGTATCTCAGATGAGTTGGCATCGAACGGTTAACAAGATGCAACGATTTGCACGTAGTTCCGTTAGCTAATTGGTCTATAAGTGCAAGCTCCTCTCTCTCTCTCTCTCTCTCTGTCTCTCTCACCACTCACATGAAGCATTTTAGGAAGCATTCGACGGAAGCCACGCAATGAGGAAACTGCAAGTTAAACGTGACTCTGAGAGGCGGCAGGCAGTTGGTTGGTTCCTGCGGAGCGCCATGAATAATTAATTTCATAATTTTTCTCATTGTAAATCATAACAATTAATGTTTAACTTGAAGTGCGCAGCGACCAGTCGCAGTCGCAGAGGCCTGACTTGAGCAGGCGGCAAATGTGAAGCTGACCAACACAACAGAACCAACATCAAAAGGCAATTATGCGACCAGGTCGGTACAAAGCAGAATTTACTATAAAAAACAACTAAAAAATGTTAAAGAAAACAACAAGACGGGGAAAAATGCAAGCAGCTAGAACAATTCGCACGATAATGGAAATGAAAATGGCATGAAAAGGCTTTTGTCTGCCCTCAAAAGAACAAGGGACAAGACTCACAGCAAAGCAGATGCGAGCAGGAAAAGCTCAGGGGACAACAGGGGAAAGAGCTAGTTAAACAAGTGCGAGCGAGCGCTGGAATGCGTGAATTATTTGTGGGTAAAAAGTTCAGGCAGAAATTTCAGTTGAGCCTCAATTGATAGATGCCAAGGGAATATTTGCCTAGAGCTGACTAGACTGAAGACCTCAAGGCCTTAAACATATTGAAGAACTACACTTAGAGAAGAATCTGACTGCCTTTTGTGTAGAAACCAATAAAACTTCAGCTTCAGTAAGATCTGATTCATACATATAGAAAGTATCTCAGACCAAGATCATCGAGGCAATTGATAGATGCAAAGGAAACTATTTGCCTAGAGTTGACTAGACTGAAGACCTCAAGGCCTTCAACATATTGAAGAACTACACTCAGAGCAGATTCTAACTGCCTTTTGAGCAGAAGCCAATAAAACTAAAGCTTCAACAAGATCACATATAGAAAGTATCTCAGACCAAGATCGTCGAGGCAGTTGGTTGATGCCAAGGGAGCTATTTGCCTAGAGTTGACTAGACTGAAGACCTGAAGGCCTTGAGCATATTGAAGAACTACACTTAGAGAAGAATCTGACTGCCTTTTGAGCAGAAACCAATAAAACTTCAGCTTCAATAAGATCTGATTCACACATATAGAAAGTATCACAGATCAAGATCATCAAGGCAATTGGCAATTGGGCGTTCAGTTGGCTGCGACTTTCATTTGGCTGGGAAAATGGTTGGCTTAGAAAAGCAAATGGGTTCATTAATGGGTTCAATAGCTGCAAAATGTGTGTAAATGTATCTCAATCCAGTCTCGACCAGAGCTGGCACATTGAACCGATATTGGAGCTGCTGGCCGTAGCTGTAGCCGTTGCTGTTGCCGTCGTTCGATTATCACATTTTTGCCAGAGCACATTAGCAACGCTGGCGCTGGAGCCACCCAACTTGGCTTGGCCAGTGGGGCCGGCCAGCAGCTCGATGCCCATTCACTGGGCTAACTATTTTTAGTCAAAGCTTTGACTGAGCCGCCTCAACTGGCCCTAACACCACTGCACCACTCTCCACCTTGCCCCTCCGCTTGGACTTGGCGTGGTAATTATTCGCGCTCAGCTGACTGCGCGAGTCTGCAAAGCGTAACTTGTAGCTTGTAGATACATTCACGTAAATATCTGTATCCGTATCTGTATCTGTATCTGTGTCTGTATCTCAAGGCACGCATCTACATATATGGAAAGCTTCACTGTAGATTGCTGTGGCCAAGAGTTAATCACCGTTGCCGTTTAGCTTAGTCGAGCTCTTGTTGCTGTTGCTGTGGATGTTGCTGTGGATGTTGCTGGTGTTGGGGCTCGCATAGTTTACATTTTATAAGTTAATTGAGTTAACTGTGAAACGCTTTTTTCTGCTTTTTCTTCTTCTTCTAGTTTCTTTCTCTTTGCTGCGCTCATTTGCTAATGCAAATTTGATGAACGCGCGTAACAATCAGAGCTGCAATATCCATGCGTATCTACAATAAGTTGCAAATGACCCAAGCCAATATAGCAAATGCCCAAAAAGGGGGCGTGGCACTTGCACCTAACATAACATATCCAAACATAACCAATCTCTCGCTCTCTCTCTCCCTCTCTGTCTGTCTCTCGCTTATAAAATATTTACAGTTTTGTTGTATTGTTTTGATGCATTTTTTATGGCTGTTGTTAAAATTGGTAGAAAAAACATTTGTTGCTGTGGCCAAGCGAGCAATAGAAATAGAAATATAAATAAAATTGTTGCATGTTGCATTGCAGTCGCTTGTCGCTTTTAATTGCCAAAATATTTCATTTCATTTCGCATATTTGCACAAACATCCAATTTCTTTTCGCATTTGGAATTTGCATTTTGCATTTTTAGTTTTAAATAATCGCTGGATAATAGAAAAGATATATCCACAGAGAGAGAGAGAGAGAGAGAGAGAGAGAGAGAGAGAGAGAGAGAGAGAGAAAGAGAGAGGGAGGGCGAGATTAACTCACATAACTCAGTGGGGAGCCAGCATTTGGGCACATATCACAAATATTTCGCTCTATTTGCAACTATTTGTGATTCGCTATTATTTTTGATCGATGCAAACTGGTTTATGGCCCAGATTAAATGACCAGTTCGTCTGTTTATATAGAAAGTGTAATTGTTATTTAATGCTAAGCAAATATAAACAAATGTTGAGCTATAATAAATGTGATGGGTAAATATTTGCATAAAATAGATATAACAAAACAACATTAGAGATACCCTATAATTGGGCAGTTTGATGAAGAGCTGGGCAATCTGTCATAAATGTGGCTAGGAACTTTAAGACTCGATTGAATTGATATTCTTAATATGAAATTTATTTTAATTTAAAAAAGAAATTTTTCTTCCTAAACTTAGACGGCGGCAGCCTTTCTCTCTGTCTCTTTTTTGTCTCATTTTGTCCCATTTTGTCTCACTGCAATTCTCTTTTTCTTTCTGTCTAGATGGAGACATCATTCTTTCTCTCTCTCTATCTCTAACTCTGTGTCTTTCTATATTTTCCTCTATCACTGTTCTTTCTCTATCTCTATTCAATTCTCTATATATAATATTTCTAAATTTTTCTCTCTGTGTTTTTCCCTCTCTCTCTCTTTCCTTTTCTCTATTTTTCTCTCTCTCTGTCTTTCATTCTTTCCCTTTTATATTCTCTCTCTCTCTCTCTCTCTCTCTCTCTTTCAGTATATTTCTCTATTTGTCTCTCTCTGTCTTTCATTCTTTCCCTTTTATATTCTTTCTCTGTTTTTATCTAGTTTCAGACTCGCATACCTTTTGATTAGATCATAGATTGATATATAGAAGTCACTTTCTCTCGCTTTTTGTTTCTATCTCTCACTGTATATCTTTCTCTCACCTATGAGTCTTTCACTCTTTAGGCAAATCAGTTTTAATCTAGTTTTAAGCATCGCATTTCTTTAGATTAGATCTCCGATAGATGTCATCTTCTATAGAAATTCAACTTGAATAAATTCCAATGCAAATTCTTTTAATTTTCTTCCGATAGTGTATCTTATCTTTCGGCACTCACACAGCATTATCCTCACCCGATTGTCATCTATTTGAAATGACATTTAATATAGTTATTTGGTTGATTAGCCGAGCTAAGAGTGCTAATAGATTATTGAATGATTATTTAGTTCTTTGATTAGGCTTTGGTCCGATCACCTTCCAGTTCCAACTCCAAACAAAAACATTCATCACATGACGCGAATGACTTTATGATTCAAATGAAATTAGATAATAGTTAGACAAATAGAAACCTCGTCACGAGACGAGGCGAGGCGAGAGGGAGTTGCGACCTGCTGACACTCATAAAGCATAATTTGCATTCGCAGAGAGCCTGAACTGAGTAAGGCAAGGTGTCATGTTTGTTATAACAGTTTGTCACAGCTCTGACGTCAAATGGTTTCGAATTGGACTCGATGCTGGTCTAGTCGTATGTCCAATTGGATTCCAATCTGAGGGGTTTTGCCCACGCGCCGCATTTGACGCCGTGGGAAAAACTTGTTTTTTTGGGTCGATAAGTCGGATGCGGATTTCAGTGGCGAGCCAATGCGTGGGCCTGACTCAGCCAGTTCGACATTCTGTATATATATATAGAGAGAGGCAGAAAGAGAGAGAGATACATTGTCGGCCCTGAGTCTGGGTTCCGTTTCACTTTTCAAAAAGTTTTCGACAGCTTTGCTAATTTGCTGCTAGCTGCTTTGCTCTTTGCGTTTGTCTTCAAGAATTTCAGCTATGCAGTTTAGTGTCGTTTCACACGTAGCTACGCAGCTCGCAGATACTTAGATACAATTGTATCTGCCATCTGCAACTGCATCTGTATGCTTGCATCTCTGTCGCTCTGTTTGTTTGCTCTTGTGCTTTGTTTATCTCGCGCCTCTTGAGTTTGCGCTTTTGTTTTTGGTCGCGCGCACGAAATTTTCACCGCGCTATCGATGAATGAATGTTGCAAAGGGGATGGGGAGCGGGAGGGGGTTGGGGAAGGTGTGTGTGTGTGTGTGTGTGAAGGGGGCACTGCATTGCGATAAGCGATGAGTGTGCGGAGTTCCCTTGGCGCATTCTTAACTGTTGTTGTTGCCGTTTGTGATTCACAGCTCGCATTTGCAGTTCGCATTTCGCATTTGCAAATTGCGCTGGTTAGGCATTCTTGCTATTGCTGCTGCAGTCACTGCCTCAGTCGACGCTGACGTTTGGGTGTCGTAATTTGCCGCTCGCTTTGTGTTTTGTGTGAAATATTCACGTGCAGACAACAACGAACGAAGTCGTCTTGCTTTTGCAGCCTAGCTAAGCATGAACATCTACAAGCTGTACTCAAATGTATCTACACGGAGAGAAAAAATGCAGTAGACATCCTGTAGGCTGAGGCACTTGGCTGGGCAGATATGAGTCTAAGACTATGACGAGTTTAAGTAAATAGAAATTAGCCATGAATAAAACTTGTTTAAAGTTGGGCAAGTGGAAAAAATGAAGGCTTGACTTAAGCAAGAAAATAGTTAAGTCAAAAAGTTGTTCAATTAAAATATGTCTAAATCTTTATAAAGCATTCTTGAAATTGAAATATGCCTAAGACTGCTCTTTGAAGGCATTTATAGAACAATTCTATAGGAAAGTATTGGATAATCTGTATAGAGTATCCATCAGCTGTCCTAGATCAATATGATCTAGCATATTGAGCCTTGGCTCATGCATAAGAGTTTTCATTTCCAATTCCACTCCAATTTGAGTTCTTATAGAATTGAAATAAAAAATCAAATGAAAACTTTTTCTTCTCAAGTTTTAGTTTTAAATATATTGAACTCTTTCTTATTCAAATAACTAGTATGCGCAATTTAAGCTACGTTTTTCGCTCAGTGCATTTACTGAAAACATTTGCCTTGCGAAAAAAAAGAAAAATAAGCAAAAATGAAAACACTTTTCCTGCTTTGCCTTTTTTACCCACATTTATTTCGTGTGCTGCACTTCCGCAGCCGCTCACCTGCTCTCCCCTCCCGCCTCTCCATCTCTGCCACCTGCGATAAGCAGTTAAAAGGAAAGAAATTTGCCGCGTTCTATGCCGCGGCTGCTTTCGCTTCACTTTTGGCATCAACATTTCCTAAACTTTTATCTAATTCAAGCAAACTGCATTTCGTAAGATTCCCAAGACACATTTTCCACATTTTCCGAGCCATTGTTGTTGTTCTTCCTCTTCTGCTGCTTCTGCTTCAGCTTTTGTTTCTTTCGTATTGCAACTTTTCACATCGTTTCTCTTCGGGTTTCTTTATCTATTTTGATATTTTCACGCTTCTCTTCTTCTCCATCGTCTTCTTGGTTGGCTTTGATTTGGCTTTGTTTTGGTTTGTTACCAAACGCTGACACAGACTCGCAGGCGGCGACGTTTTTCTCTTATGCAACAGCTTTAGGTAAATTTATTAAATTTCCTAAGCATAAAGTGCGCTAATTTATTAGCTCCTCAAAGAGCTGAAGCAGTGGCTGATAAGCACTGCTTAAGCTATTTTATATTCTTCTCAAGGTCTTTAACTATGCAAATTAGTTGAGCTAAAGTTAGAAGCTATTAACTCGCTTCGCTAGTTCTTCCAAATATAGAATATATATACAATATATATATATCATTTAAAAGGGGGTCAGCCTAGGTCTCTCTCTCTTCTACAAGTAGCTCTAGTTTTTTCTTTTTTTCGGCACTTGAAATGGGTTTTCTTTTCACACCTCACTGTAAGAAAAAATCAGTTTTCGTTTAAAAAAAAAGCAAACTTGACATAATTACAAAAAAAATAAACAAATACATAAATATATTTACAAAAATAAATGTGCAGATGGAAAAAGAAAATGCAGTGCGTACAATTTTTAAAAAAGTAGCAAACGCTTGAAGTTTTATGGGTTTTTTATTTTTCGCATAAGCAACTGAGGCCCCCAGAGATAAACGCCAGCTCTTCAGGTCTCGCGCCTATCTCTCTCTCTCCGTCTCTCTTTTAGCCTAGTCTTAGCCAGGCCGTGGAAATTCAAGGCAACGCGTCGATCATCGTCGTGTGTCGTCTCGACGGCATTCAGCAGCTTCGCCCCCCACCATCCCGTCGCTGCCTCAGCTGCCCAGCTGGTCTGGTCTTGTCTGCTCTGCTCTGCTCTGCTCTGCTCTTGCTCTGATGTCATGGGTGCTTATAAGCATGATATATGGTTTTTATAGCTGTTGTTATTGTTGCTGTTGTAGCTCAGCTGCCGTCGCACGCAAAATTTGCATGCACTTTTAGCAGACAGTTGGGGAAACAAAGCGGCGTTAAGACCAGGCGCTTGCCACGCCTACGCCACGCACACGCCCGCCAAGGCAGTTAAACCTTGTAAATGAATGAAACAATAATTTAATGAAAAAAAAATAACAATAACAATATCAGCAGCTACAACAACAACAACAGCAACGTTAAACGGCAGCAAGTCAATAAAAAATACTTTAGTGAATGAATAAATAAATCAATAAACCAAAATGTAAACAAATTAAACAGTAAAACAAAAACATAAATACTTATGTTGAATACATTTTTTCTTCTTTATTTTGAGCAATTGTTGGACAAACATCAATGTCGAAATCAACTACAAAGAGTACATAAAAGGGTAGAGTTGTATATGTAATAATAATAATGGAAATTTATGTAAATGCGTTGAAGGAATTATAAAGGAACGAACAAAAATATGAAATTCATATGTTGTAGAAGGTGCAGCTGAGCTTGGAAAAGGGATCAACCTGGAGAGACTACTACAGAGGGATTTTTAGGCTGAGATATGAGACTAGACTACGGATATAGTAGAGTTGAAGGCAGAGATCATGTCTATATTATATTTATATGAATAATGACAATGATAATGATAATGATAATGAAAACTACTGTGGCAATGATATGATAATGAAAGTGACAATAACAATGGCAATGGCAATGGCAGTGACAGTGACAATGATAATGATAATGATAATGAAAGTGACAATGACAATGATAGTGACAATGACAATGGCAGTGACAATGACAACGACAATGATAATCAAAATGCCAGTGACAATGAGAATGATAATGATCATGATAAGGATTTTATTAGTAATGATAATGAAAATGGTAAGACCATTGTTAATGTTAAAGGAAATAACGAGAATCATACTGATGATGAGAAGAATGCTAATGCAATGATGCAATAACAAGAATAATGAAAATTATGATTCTAATAGAAATTATAATAGCAATATCAAAAATGCTGTCAGTGCTAGGAATAGTCATGAATAATACTCATTAAATATAATACTCATTAATGCCGAAATGAATGCTTGCAAATGCTAGTAATTATAATGATAAAAGTATATCGATAAAATGACTGGCAATGACAATACTCATGCTTATCAGTGGGATAGCAATGCTAAAGCTAATGCTAATAATAATGAATAAGTAAATAATTGCAATATTAATAATAACTACCATAATATCATTGCTCATTGTATGCTCATTTCTTTCTAACGAACACATTTTATTTGTTAACTTGCCCATTTCTACATTTTCAATAATTGAACTGTGAATGATTATTGCTTTGTGGCTTGGCCTAGGATCTCGTCTAGCTGTGATTTTATCTGCGAGCTCTTGCAACGTTTTTGGCTACGTGCCGCTGCGTGCGTCTGCCCACGCATCCCATTCAAGAAATTGGTATTCAAAGCCAGATTCCGAGGAGGGAGGGGAAGGCAGGGAGCAGCCTCCGTCGCTGTCGCCGGTCCTTCCTACACACAGAAATGAGATGTGTGTGCGGCCAAAAGCTTTTTGAATTCAAATTTAGGCTGCCAAAAGAGTTGAATGAAACAAAACAAAAGAAAAAGAAATCCAAATCGAACTCGAAACCGAACTCGAAAATCCCAATCCAAAGCAAAGCAAAGCAAAGCAAATGGAAATGGAAATGGCAAACGCAGCCACAAATTGGCCAAGTAGCACTTGGCCTCACAGATACAAGATACAGATACAGAAACTACGAGCATTTAACTGCCGTGGCGCAGCACTAAAACGAAATTAGATCAGCAGCCCACATTAATAATTCAATAAATAAATACAAATCGAAGGCAAATGAACTGCGTGCCTGAGATGTTATCGCGGGTCGAGTCAGCCGCGGGTCGAGCCAGTTAGATTCATTCATAAAACAAAACACACTCAGGCAATTTTCGGGGCAGCTGGCAGTAAAAACAGAACGAGAAACAGCCATGAAATGCAGCAGAGCAGAGCAAATGCAAACAGCGCATAGAGAAACAGGCTGCGCTGTTTACGTTGCGTATACGCAATGTGTCGCACAGGATGTAAGTTGCAGAGGATGTTGTAGCATGCGCCCAGCTACACAGAGCAGTGAGCGAAAAAACGAATTGATTTGGGTTTTACTTGAAATGGAGATATATACATATAATGTATACATATATTTAATTAAATATATGTGAAGTTAGAAACTGAGTAGAAAGTTCCTCTGCACAGAACCCATTTCTCATAGTCTTTATTTTGCCTAAATGCCAGATTCAATTTGCTTTTCAGTTAGTAAATCTGATTACTAAATATGCATAGGTTAAGTCAGGCTTGTTATGCGACATAAGAGTTAAGAGCTTCAAGAAAATCAGGTCTTTAGCCAGCTCAGCCTAAAAGATTCTTAAGCCAAAACCAAATTCTCTTTTTTAAATCATTTTGCTTAGGTAAAAAGACAGTAAAATGTCCTAGATTAAGCACTTGAAACTTGTTGCAAGAATTTGTATCTTAAAGTTCAATCTTGATATTTCTTGTAGAAAATTTAAGTTATATTTGATTTTTGAGTTTTATCTGTCTATCTATAAATAGATCTCAAATTTATAGATATCTACAGATAAGACTCAGAACAAAATTCGAAGCATTATTTAAAGATTTTCTTTTATTCTTATTGAGTTTTCTAGAAATTTTGTTCTAGACAAATATTTATTTGTGGTTTATTTTTCACAATAATTCCTACAATTCAAAACATCATAAAATAATTTTCTTGGGCAAATTTTCATTGCTTGCGATCTAGTAATAGGTAGATAGATTAATTAATAAAGTTAAAATTGTCTTTTAGAAACTTGGGTTTTTGTCTAGCTGTTGAAATAGATAGATAGATAGATATATAGATATATAGATAGATAGATATACAGATATATAGATAGATAGATAGACAGATATATACACACATAGACAGATATATAGAGAAACCAAAAAATACATTGATAGATTGAGAAAACTCTGTCTTTATCAAAGAGCATTCAAGTTCTATCTACAATATCTATCTTTTTATCGTTTTTATTTCCTATTAATTTAATTTTATTTCCTCTTAATTCTCACTTAATTTAGGCATATTTAACTCTCTCCAAAAAACTTAAAACTTGAAATATATTACTATATAATATATAATTATATAGTTCAGCTTAGTCCTTAGCACATGCTAAGTACAATTTCGTACTAAAGTCTTCCGCTCAGTGAGCTGTGGATCAATTTACAGCTACAACTGTAATTTTTTGGGTCCGCAGCTGTTCAATGCCGACGCAGATACAAAGGCGCACACTAAGCTGATGGATTTGTGTGTGCTCAAATGTGAGTGTGTGTGTGTGTGGGTGTGTGTGTGTGGGTGGGTGCGGGTGGTTGTTGACACTCACCAATGATGCTGACAAGTTACTGCTGACTGCTTCCACAGTTCGCACTGCTTAATGCTGACGCTGCAGTTGAGATGGCCGCAGCCAGAGCCGCTCAGAGTATCTTGTATCTGAGGGATACGCGCGATTCATTGCCCGTTGCCTGGACACATTAAGCACTTGCAGCGCGTCCTTTTCGGCTAAAGTTGCGTTGGCTTTGCTCTTTGTTTTTCGAACCGTTAAGCGTCGCCGTTTGCCGTTAGCCGCTGCCCGTTGCAAAGTGCCGTTCACTACTGAGCTCGTTTTTTATGCGCTCCGATACTTTTATAGATTCGCAATGTGCCTAGAGCGGCGAGGGGCGAGGGGCGTGTAGGGGGGGCGCTGTTAGCCAGGAGTGACTGTAGCTCAGGGTAGCGCAGTTTGTTAGTGTTTTTTGCTGTTGCCTTGCACCCCTTTTTTTTAGCCGGCCGGTCAGCCAGCCAGCCAGTGAGCCAGTCAGGCAGCCAGGCAGCCAGGCAGTGAGCAACCACCCAAAAGCTCACCTTGCAACCCCTACTACGCCCCCTTTGGGCAACCGCTGACGAACTTGTTCGATGTGGTTTGAAGCGCGTTGCCAGGTTGTCAGGTTGTTTTGGCCAACACAACGGTAAATGCAAAGAGCAAGAGAGAGAGGAGAAGAGAGGGAGATGGAGACAGTGAGCCAGGAGCCGGTTTCGGTGGCAGGTGCACTTGCTACGTCCAGCTGATGAGCAGCAGCAGCAGCAGCCGCCACACAATTAACGAGTCTCATTACTCAGCGACCTGCAGCTGACGCTGACGCTGCCGCTAGCCACGCTCACACACTGCTCCACACACACACACACACACACACACACACAGACACCCTCTAAGCCTCATGCATTGGGGTCAGCCGCTTGTCGCTCATTTAACGATTAATAACAATAATCAGCAGCAGCAACAGCAGCAACACCAACAACATTTATCGCGATTATCAACAGATTTTCGAAATGGAAAATTGTTGACGCTTTCCCAGGCTCGCGCTTTGGGCAGCTGGCAGCCGGCAGCCGAGTAAAATTAGCCAACATAAGCGCCATCATTGAAATTGAATTGAATTCAATTCAATTGAATTTGATTCTCTTGCTATGCGGTTTGGCAGTCATCCCTCATCGAGCTAATAAGCAAAATGAAACTCAGGCAGCCTCAGCCCGCCCCTGTCCCTACCTATAGCTGGCACTTAATGCTGCACTCAAATCTCAAATCAAATCTATTGTAAAACAGCAAACAACATCATTGAAAGAGAGAGGGAGAGGAAAGTCGCACTAGTCGTTCCTCCCCTACCTCATCTCTAGAGGCCCTCATCAGCTGTCAGCATCAAAGTTGATGTTGCTTTCGATTGTTGCTGTTGTCGCTTGTGGCATTCGGCAGCAGGCGAAACATATCAAATTATGTGCGATTTGTGTTAACAAGACGCGTCGATTTAATCAGCCCGATAACCCACATAAAGTATCTGCCAGATACAAAGCAGCCAAATGCTCATAGATACTTTTTTGCTGTTGCTGTTGTTATTGTGGGAAAAAGGTCAAAGGACAAGGCGAAGCATGAATGCTGTATGCAAGTTGAAAGAGTTTTATAGTTTTATGAATGATGTGATGATCACAGTGGATCAAGTTGCGAAGCGAAGTATTGGGAATATATAAATAAAGGAATAAATATTGGAAATATTTAGCTAAAGCGAAATAAAATTAAACAAATTTTAAATTTACTAATTTTAAATGTAATATAGATGAATATAAAGAAATAGTAACTAAATATATAATATAATATATATCAATATAACATTAGTAATTATATATAAGAGGGAAGAGTCTGTGAAATTGATGTAAAGATAAAAGAAATTTTAAAAAAATGGAGAAAATTCAATTAAAATTAATAAATATTTGTCGACAGTTTGGAAATATTGTGAACTCCCTCTTGCATACACCACGCGTCATCAGCGTAGTGCAGCCTTCACGCTGTTCTTTTAAATTTAATATTTTCCATGTCATTCGAGCTTTAGTCTGACAACTTTTTTCCTATCGCATATACTTAATATATATATTTTTATACCCTGAACCCATTGAAAATGGGAAATCAGGGTATAATGGTCTTGTTAAATGTATATAACAGGCAGAAGGAGGCGTGGCAGACCCCATAAAGTATATATATTCTTGATCAGGGAGACGAACTGAGTCGATTTAGCCCTGTCCGTCTGTCTGTCTGTCCGTCCGTCCGTCCGTCCGTCCGTCCGTCCGTCCGTCTGTCCGTATGTATGAACGCGTCGATCTCAGAACCTATAAGAGCTAGAGACTTGAATTTTTTTTTGGAGGTCCTTGTATAGCAGGCGCAGATCAAGTTTGTTTCAAAGAATCGATAACTTATACCGTTTTAATGTTATCGATTAAAAACCTTATCGAAATGCAGTTTTTTAATTCTATCTCGTACATATTTGGAGCTAGAGTCTCCAAATTTTGCAATTAGTTTCATTTATATTTTATACAATTTCTGTTTTTGTTATATTTTGGATATTGGTTCAAAATTTTTCAAAAATTTTCAAATTGAGTTTTAGTTGCAAATGTAGCTAAAATGTGAATGATTTTGCGATTTTAGGCAATTGACAAATATTCAATATAATATGTAGATCATATGCTGAAAATTTCATTGAAATCCATTAAGTATCACAGAATTAATTAAACAAAACGTTTTGTAAATTGCAACATGTGACCAGAAACCCACCCCGTTTTGATTTTTTCTATACATGTGACATTTTCTATTGAGACATTCGAATGCGAGCATTCTTGTCTGTTCTAAGAATCACAACAATAACAGCTGACTGCTTGAATTTGGTTATAATTCTTAGCTGCCTTTAGTCTCAAATTTGCTACTGCTTGTCTAAGCAGTGCAGTGGCGGTGTTGTTAGATCTGGGATCGAGCGCAGATCGACATCGGCGTCATATATTTTTATGTCGTATTTTCTTATTTTTTTTATATTTTTTCTTTTATTAAATTATTATTACTCTTTAAAAATTATATTAAATTCTTTTTAAAAAAACATGCTATTTGATTGTGAAAGTGCAAGATTAGCAATTTAATTAAATTTTGTATAAGTTTGTAATATATACAAGATACGGAATATATTTAAAAACGCAGATCGGACGGGGTTCAGGGGATCTCCT
This sequence comes from Drosophila leonis, assembly GCA_035045365.1. Classification (NCBI taxonomy): domain Eukaryota; kingdom Metazoa; phylum Arthropoda; class Insecta; order Diptera; family Drosophilidae; genus Drosophila; species Drosophila leonis. The sequence goes on from JAWNPC010000454.1 coordinate 562,477, forward strand.
AGTCGGGTACCCCCGACTAGAGTTTTCTTACTTGTTCTATATATATTTTATTTCTATATTTATATTATTTCCATATTTATATTATTTCTATATTTTTGTTATTTATATTTTGTATTTATATTATTTCTATATTTCTATAATTTATATATTTCTTATATAACTATCTATCTCTCTATCAAAGACAATCACAAATCTCTCTTCAAAATCAATTAAATATCTAAATTAGGCGCTAATTGCTATAAACGTATCTCAAATGAAGACAAACTATGCGCATAATTTTGTTAAGCACTCTCGCCAACAGTTGCTTACAAGAGTATTTTACACCAAAGACAATTAAAGTTTTTTTTACTCTTACTTTTGAATTCAACAACGAAAAATCGAAAGAAAAAAGAAAAGACGAGAGAAAAAACGATAATAAAAAAAGCGAAAAGCGAAAAGCCAAAAGCGTTTTATGCCCAAGGAGGGGGCGAGGGGGCGTGGCTGGCGATTAGACGATTTTGACGCACAAAATATCCGCAACATAAAAGAATCCAATAAAAAGTGATTACGTGCGGATGGCGCAGACTGTGGGTGGACTGGAGGGGTGGGGGCGGAGTGAGGCAGGGAGACAGGTGTGGTTGAGGCAGACGTCTGCGGCTTGCAAATCAAAACAGATGTGCGACACGCCAAACAGACAACAGCAACAACAACAGCAGCAGCAAAAGTTTGCAGCAGATACAAGATACAAAGATACAAAAGATACAAAGATACAAGATGCAAAGATAGAGGCGAAACCGAAATGAGATACGAGCTGTGAGCCGTTTGTTGTTGTTGTTGTTGTGGTTGCTGCCTGCTCGTGCCACACGACCAACAGCAGTCGACGGCTGGCAAAAGTAACTGTGCCACAATTTGCCGCATATCCTGCAGGAAAGGCTGCCCGAACGGGAATTGTGCAAGGATTTGCAGCAACCGAAAAACGAAGCAGAAGAAGAAGCAGAAGAGGCAGAAGCAGAAGCAGGCGAACTCAAACTGGTTGGCCGCATCGCTCACCTGCCGCATGTTCAACTAAACTGCGTCCCTGCCACATGCCGCATGACTCAAATTACGCTTCCTTTTTTTGTTGTTTTTGTTGCTGTTTTTTTTTTTGGTGGGCGCAGCGCTTCAGCTTAGAATAATTATGGAAGCTTCCCTTGCCACAGCGCTAGCTGCTTCCGCTCAGAAGGAGGGACTAAGGGAGTGGGAGAAAGAGAGAGAGAGAGCGGGAGAGTACACTTGGAGAAATAACCAAGTACTTTAGACTGAGTTGTTGACGAAATGCAAAATAACTTAAGGTAAGAATAAAGTAAGACTTGAAACTTGAATACTTTAAGCCAGGTGTATTTGAGAGAAATCTAATAAGAAAATATGCTTGAGGTTCGATTAAGGTTTGATTTATCATATTATACTAATTTCATTCAAGTTTTATTATTATTATTTTTTTTTAATTCGTATCAATTCATATTCAAAAAATGTAATAAGAAAATATGCTTGTATTTAGATTGTTTATTTATATTTTATATTTTGTTTTTTATATTATTTTATTTTTATTTTTTATTTGTTTTTGTTTATTGTTTATCTAATTTTTTATCTATTTTTTATTTATTTTTTATTTAATTTGTATTTGTTTTTATTTAATTTTTTTATTAATTTTTTATTTAGTTTTTTTTTTTTAAATTTATTTTGAAGTTCTTTTAACAATTTGAAACATGTTTTGTCTTGCAGTGTAGTAGCTGGCAACCACGACCACAGTCAAGACCACGACAATAGTGCAGCACACGCTGCAGCAGCAGCAGCAGCAGCAGCAGCGACAGCGACAGGACACAGCTGCAAATATCGCCAATGTCAATGTGCGATTCGTCGTCAGACGCCGCTGCACGTTGGGCATACAAAGCAGCGACGGCGACGGCGACGACACGAAAAACGGAAAGTGCTGTAAGTTTTATTGAGAAATCCAACACACACACACACAGTCACACACACACACATACAGTCACACTCACAATCAACACACACACACACAGACAGAGAGCAGCGAGCCCAAAGGAAGCGGCTAAAAGAGCCACAAAAACCAAAGAATGCGACGCTTGGCGCATAACAATGCCGGCTAGGTCCCAATGTGCTGTGCACAGTGGAACCGTTGCAGTCGTCAACCAATTGGCCCTCTTGCTAACTTGGTCAACAAAGTGGCCAGGCAAAGACAAAGCACAACTAATCACAACAATACAACAAATAATACAAAGAGAGAACAGACGCTGCCTCTCTCGCTCTCTCTCACTCTGTCAAACACATGTGCGAACATGTTGGCAGTGAACTCTTATACGCTGCAGCAGCGAACAGCTGTTCGAACCAGCGAACAAGTTGCGTATAAGAGAGCTAAAGAGACACGACGAGTCGAAGAGAGCGCGCGCATACAAGTTGCGTAGAAGAGATGTTTGTTTGTTGTTGGTTTGATGGAATTTCGTGATCGCACCAAATTGAGCTGCAGCTGAAAAAGAGGAAGATAAACACATAACTGTTTATGCTGAAAAGTACTTTTAAGGGCAATTATATGAAATTTCTCATTGAAGTCATGTAATTCGCAGACTGTTAAAGCTTTAAAGGCATGAGGACTTTGAGGTATTTATTATATTTCTTTTTTATATTTTTATAATCAATAAGAAAAAAGATTAATTTATAGCCACTAAATCCAATAAGATTTTTAAACAAATCTAGTTACATACACTTTAAGTTCTCAGCTGCATTTTCAATAAAACTAGCTTAAAGCTCTTTTAATCGAGCAGCTCAGCTCGCCTCTGTCTCGCCTTGGCCTCTGGCAGAGTAATTCAATGTAAACCATTCAAAATGAAATCCATTAGAGTTTATATTTCAGTCACAAAACGTTTGGGAACCAAACACACGCACACGCACACTAAAGCCCTAGGCTCAATTTGAAACCAGTACAGCTCCACACACACACAGAGAGAGGGAATGGAGCTCACACTTGGTCAGTGCCATTTGGGCCCGGCTTATCCAAAAATATTTGCATAAGATTCAAACTGCATGCAAGAAGCCCTGCCACGCAGCCACACCCTGCTTAGTAAAATATTACAAAATGTGAAGTGCTCTCTCTCTCCCTACCCCTCTCTCTCTCTCCCCCTCTCTCTGGGCAGTCAAAGTTTTCTAGCAAGTTTTGCCAAGTGGAGTTCATATTTGAGTTGAGTTGAGTTGAGTTGGGCCTTTGCCTAATTGTATGAAAATAGTTTGTCCTTTAGTTTTGGCTGTGTGTGTGTTGGAGGTTGTTGCAACAGTGGGGCAAAGACACGCTTGTGCCCACCTGAACGCTGCCAGCTGGAGTCCAAGGTGTCAGCGCGAGTGCAGTGAAGCGTTTTGGCCTTTGGCCTCAGCATGAGCTGCATTTAATATGTCTTCATCTTTGCCACAAGCTGCATGCCACACTGCCCGCTCGTTTTCTCACTCACTCGGACTCATCTTTGATCAAATGGCCGCATGATGCTGGCCTGTGGGCGTGGCCTGCTTGGCCAAGATCAACGCAATGGCGGCAGCAGCCACTGACTCAAGTTACGAAACCCGTTTTGAGTCGTGTTGCCTTTGCTGTGATTGGAAGTGGCAAGAGCAGCGCGCGAGCTACTTGCTACCTGCTGAGGCAGGTTCCACTCGAAGGTCCGATCCGAGTCCTTGCGTCATTAAGCCACAAACCGAGACCATTAATAAGGGTTAGAAGCTGTCCTAATGGTTAACACGACGGCGCTAATGAGCCGCAACTACAGTTGCTGTCCCAGTGGCTGCCCCAGCCCCTTGCCACAGGCCTGATTAATTTGTGGGAAACTCTGCGGTAGCCAGGGTCAGTGCCAGCCACACATGCTCACATGCCTCAGTCGATTGTGTCCGAGAGTGACAGAGTGACAGAGAGAGACAGCTGGCTATTCATTACGCTTATCTCCCAGACCTGCCACCCCCCCACGAACTGCTCTGCCACAGGCTGTGGCATGCGAATCGCTGCTAAGCGGCTTATGAAAGTTGCTGTCGCTCTGTTGGCACCTTCTGCTTTGTTTAGCCCAAGCAGGCTGGGCGGCGGCATAAAGTGCTCAATTTAATGCGAGTCTTCATCTCTTTCGCTTTTCCCATAAAATACAATTTTCGATTTCCCAACAAATGGAAAATGCACCTGCAACAAATCGCAGCCAGATCGAAGCGCACGGAACTTCAAAGTGCAGAGCAGTTCACTTTCCAAACATACTTAGCGTAATCTGCGTCGACTTCTCGATAGACAACAACCAAAGACACTTGTCGAACAGCAACAACAACAACAACAAACAAACAACAACTTATGCTAATGGCGCGTACCAAAATAAAAATAAAAATAAAAAAGGAAACACTCGTGAGTCGAGGAAAATGCCAAGCGGAAAATGCACGCGGCGAACAATTCATAAAAAATTTACATACATTAAAGCCGAGTGTTAGGGTTCAGAGCGCGGGATCGAAGAGCCCCAATCAAAATTAGAGTGCTGCAAGCCGACATCGAGTAGGGAAAGTCGGAAGAGTCGGAAAAGTGGAAACGGAACTACCCCCAAAGAGCAGAAGTCAACTCAGCTCTGACTCCAGTTGCAGTTGCCCATAGATCATGACAGACTCCGGCGAGGCGTGTTGAGCTCATAAATCATTGATCGCATAATTGTTGCCAGTGGAAGCCGAGGGAACACCCACTAGTCGAACTGACTACATTATGCAAATGATCTATTATGTTTAGGTGAATGGAAGTGCTATAATTGCGGCTGTTGATCCTGTTGATGGTAGCTGCTGAGAGCAAACGAAAATAGTTACGAAACGAAAGAAAATTGTGGTAAATATAATTTATGTAGCAGCCTTTGCATCTACAGCTGAGAATTTTAAATGGATTTGAGGTGTATTCTACAATATATAGATAGAGAGATTAAATATGAGAATAGTTTTTGAGAGTGAAACTATGATTGGAAATAATTATGGGTATATCCACTGATAAGTGAAGAGAAGAGCAAGGCTGAATTAAGAATGAGAAATGCAGTATGGAATGACCTAAATGAGGAGGTAAAAGATGAATTTGGGCAGTAAGAATTAGCTAACAAATGGAAATTTAAATATTCTAATAGAAATCAATTTATGAATAACAAATGAATGAGTTATAAGTGAAGAGAAATGGATTTTGAAATGAATAAATGAATTTTGACAAGTAAGAGCGCTTTAGCTGGGAGTGCCTGACTAAGCAATACCTTGACGGCTGCAGAGAGCGCATTTTGCTTACTGCTTGGACTTTTCTGTATGACATTTATAATTTTTTAATGTTTGTTCTAGTTTCACTTACTTAAAGAATATAATAAATAATAATAATAATAACAAAATGAATATAATAATGACATATTAATGTGTGTAATTGCCTAAGCACAAGTCTCTAGTATGTGAAATACGTTTCTTTACTCAAATATGAGGGGCAAAGGAAGACTCTACTTTCTATGGTTGGCTGAGATAGCTGCGTTCGTGCGGACAAACGGACAGCCAGCCGGACAGACAGCCAGATGAGCATGGCTATATCGACACAGCTCATTATGCTGATCCGGATTTCCTTGTACCTTTTTAGGATGTTATGAAAAAGTTAGTTAAGCAAGTTAAAGGCAACGTAAAATAGAGCTAAGTTACGCCAAGATGAAATCCTGCAATGAATATGAATGTCTTGAAGCTGAAAACTGCGCAAGACCCCACCCTGGAATTGATGACATTGCGGTCAGAAAACCTAAAGTTCTCAATCGGGTTACGAACTGAAAGCTTCAATTACCCCATGGAGACAACCACGATGTATACTTTACGGGCTCTGCCACGCCTCCTTCTCTCTATTACCTACAATTTCAACAATCCATTATACCTAGAAATCTCATTTCCATTTGGGTTTAGATTATAAAACGAAACAGCAATATAAAAATATAAAACAAATAAAAGTACAAAAATTATATTTAATTCATACTAAATAGTAGATAAAACAACATTGATAAAAACTTTTCCTGTTTGGCCAACCCAATTCTTTATTCTATATATATCTGAAATGCGTCCTCTTCTTCGTCCAAAAATAGCTCTCAGCTAATCTGTTCAATCTGCACTAAACTTGTACTTTTGATGTATGCATAAACAAATGAGTTTAGGAATAGGAGAAATGATGAGTTTCTAAAAAGCATTTTCCGTTTTTCACTTTTCATTCATGACCTGCATATTGCAGGTCTCTCTCGCTCCCTCTTTCTCTCTCTCTGTCTCTCGCTCAGTTTCTGTCTGTGTCTGTGCGAGCAATTTATTACCTGCCATTTACCGTTGCTCATTATTAATTGCATGCAATTAATCAGCTTTACTTGCGTCCAACGGGCCGTATACGCAATCCCCGCCCATTCACACTATGCCCGCCCTCTGGCCCGCTGGCGCCCGCAGCTCTTGTTGATCTAAAATTCTTGAATGAATTCAATTGCAAATTGTAAATAAACATTGGAAAATTTGGCTCAACGCTTTAAGGCAGCCAATTTGAGTGTGAAATCGGAAATGTTTTTCCCCCACACAACGAGGGAAAGGGAAAGGGGCTGGGACAGGAGCATATCTCAGATCACTTCCGTTGGCTGGGCTGCCCACTGTCAGCTGGTCTCGCCCAGTGCCGCAGGACGTGGCAATAAAACGCATCGTCAGCTGCAGTTCCACTTGCTCCGCGCCTGCACACAAATGTCTCGTGTTATTTTCGTATTACAGAAAAAGCTCTCTATTTATATATATCTATATATATATATATATTTTATTTCAAGTTTGACATGGCTTACACTGCACTAGCCTCACTTGTCTCTCTCTCTTCTCGTTTGTCTTTTACTCAATAAAACTTTTTGATTTCCGCTCGAATGGACAAAACTTTTTAATGCGAATCTTCCGGCTGAGTCGCAGTCGCAGTCGCATCGAAATAAAAGCGAAAACGATAGAAAGAAATCAAATCAAATTAAATTGAATCGAGTCAAGGCAAAACACATTCAAATGTCGAATTGGGCAACAGACAGAGAGAGAGAGCGAGAGGGCAACACCTGCCCTGCACTGACCATGCCAATGGCAATTCCTGATGCAAATACCACTTTAATTCAATTGGATTAGGTGTCCATTGCAATACACGCGAAACTGCAACAGCAACAATAACAGAGACAACAACAAGAGAAACAAACAGCTGGACTTGGCTTGGCTTGGCTTTGGGGCATTCGCAGAGACTCAGCTTGGTTAGGTGTTTGCATATCGTGGGGCTTCCGCGGCGGCATTTGACTTAATACGATATTAATGCAACCTGCATTAGCAGCCACGCCCACACGCCCCTACACACACACAGAGCTCGGTGCAGCTATTCAGCACAGAACAACAAAACAACTCAGCGAATGTCGATGAATGAGCGCAATGAATAAGTGAAATAACTTAATGAACGAATGAATGTGAATACGTGAGTGAGTGGATGAATAAGTGAGTGAGTGGGTGAGTGAGTGAGTGAATGAATGCGCGGCATGCTTAGAGTGCAAGAATAATGCATTAGCGTAATTAACTGGCAAAAGGACAGCCAAGGCTGAAGCAAATGTGGGGCAAAGCGACAGAGCTGACGTCCTTGCTTAAGCTAAGAGACGCTGCACTTCAGTTAAGACTATACTTTAGTTAACTAAAAGCCAGTTATGTGGAAAGTGAAGTGAATCTAAGCTCGATAGAGTGTGACTCCATCAATAGCTTACCCATAGGATATCATCTGTCAATGGATCTCTAAACCATAACAAGACAGATTCCTAGGAAAGTTTCTTAAAGTACTAAAGCTGAGCTCGAACTAATTAAGGCAGCCATAAAGCATTTGCAGTATCGTTAACAATTAAAAGGGATTCATTTAAGTGGGGCCAAGATGGAGTAATGGGATGTGAGTGGGATTAAAGAGGAGCTCGTGACCGATGACAGCGAAAGGGAAGCTGAGCTCGTGCCAAAGCGTTGCGCAAAGCAAACTTCAAATTGCGTTTGGGGGAAGTTGCAATGAAACTGAAACCAAGACAGAGCGAGAGGGGGAGAGAGAGAGAGGGAGGGAGATAGAGGGCATGGACCGGAAGAAATACGCAGAGCATTAAAGCAAAGCGTCGCATCGCAGCGAGCAGCTGCTGGAATCTGATAGGAAGCGCAAGTAGCGCTAAGGAGCTCATCATCTCCAGCCATATCCGGCTGGCAGGAGGACGGCGCTTAGAAGCGGGCAATAAGCGATATACGATGCGATAACGAGTTGAAGTTGATGTGTCGAGACGAGAGCTAAATGGAAAGTGTAGAGAGAGAGGGAGAGAGAGAGAGAGAGAGCTGGGATGAGGCGTGCGCATCTTTGGATTGAGCTGATTGCAGGCAGGCAGGCATCGGGCTTGGCATCAGGCTGCACTTGCAGGATACGGCATGAACGTAACCAGCCGAATTACAAGAGCCAAGTGCTATTCGTGCTGTTGTCGTCGCACTGTCTTAAGTTGTTTTGTTGCATGTGCTAATGGCTGCCAGCTGCCACACAGCGACGCTGTGGCACGTACAACTGGCTCGAGCTGTTTGCCCGCACTTTGTCAGCGAGCGTGTTAACAAAACTGATTGAGTGCCGCTGTCACTGCTGTTTGCCCACCCAAGCAGCAGTTGCCAATTACAGCGATTCAGATTCAGACCTACTGCAATGGGAGCTGTTGCTTCAATTAACTGAAAATGATTTGGGCTTAAACTAATCTCTTGAATATTGATCAACTTTATTTTTAATATTTATGTTTCATATTACTTCAGGACTTCAGGTTATAAAGGCTTTGTGAAAATTGATATATCAGGCAGCAGCAGGCGTGGTCGACATCATAAAGTCTCAGCATCATATTGATGTTTAACATTTTAGTCGCACTACTATTTTACTGAACACAGCTGTATATAGCTGATGAAGTCAAACTAGGCATGTCCATCTGTCCGTCTGTCCATCTGTCCGTCCGGATGTACGCAGTTATCTCTTCAGCCACAAAAGCTAGCAGAAGCGTAGAATGCTTGGAATGGCTAGGAGTAGCTAGTTCAGGGTATCTACTAGTCGTACACTTCCACCTAGAGCACTCTTACTTGTTGTTTTTCTGTCTTTCTATCATATTTAATATCTTAACTGTCATTGCTACCTCTACTCTAGCCTCGTTTATGATTATAGAACAGACAACCATCAAGAGGTTTTTTGGGCTTGACTTATCTTAAGCAAAAGCAAGCTTTAAACAAGTTCATTGTTAACTTGTTGCTTTCTTTTGTGTCTATTTTTCAATATTTCGTAACTTTTCAGATTTATTCTCTCACATGATTAAGCCTAACTCAGACAGCAGTCATAATCACAGTCTGCTTTAAGCATATTCTGTGGTTCCTTTTCTGTTGTTTTACTTTTCGCTTCAGCTGTAATTTGAGCATAAGAAATTCCAATTTGAGCAAACTTTATTCAGTTCAACTTCGTGGCACGCCGAGCAGTTTTCAAATCGAATTTGTTTTCCTTAACATCTTAACATTCCTGTTGTCTCCTTCTAGAATTTATGGTATTCCTTTGTCAATGCCTCGCATCCTTTTACTTTTTATTACAATTTGACAATTGGACTCGCACACGCATCAAATGCACGTGCAAAATGTTCTTAGTTTTATTGAATGTGGTTTGTTTGCCCCGCTCTGCCTCTGCTTCTGCCTCTACCCCTTACTCCTCTCAGTCCTCCAGCAAAAGTAGTGCAAAAGTGTGCATATTCCGAGGATAAACTGTGGCATCTGCTGCAGCGCAGCACGCGCATCCTTTGTGCAAACACACAAACAAAGAAACGAGCTCGTGTGTGTGTGTGTGTGTGTGTGTTGTGTGTGTGTATGTGTGTGTGTGTGTGTGTTTGTGTGTGCACACATGTTGCCCCGGCAGGAAGCGCACTGATTGAGGAGCAATCGCTCGTTGCCGGGACAGATGTTTTTCTACATTAAACAGCCGCTCGCTCGCCTTCAGCTCCTTCTGCTTCTGCTCCTGTCCCCTACGACATCGAGGCGCGTGCGCAGCGACCAAAAAGGAAAAACAAGAAGAAGAAGAAGAAGTGGAGGAGAGAGAAAAATATGCCAAATCGGAAGTGCTGCTCGGGGGCCCACACAATGGGAGCGAGCGACCTTTGTGCAGCGACAGACGCCGAGGTTAAATGTCTGCGAGTTTTCGGGATTTATTGTTCTGTTCGCTTGGAATACGATCGTTGTTTTATATCAATTATGTCGGCTAAGGAGCACATCCTTGACAAGTGCCAGAGCGCAGGAATGTGGTGCAAGTTGAGTAGAGTTTAACCTTAATTGCACAGTGAGAGAAAGTTCAAGATTTAGCTGAATTTATATTATTTTAAATTTGCATTTACTATTTCCAGATTACATTCAAGTCCATCGCACGTTAACTATAGAAGGTTTGATTCGTATCGAGCATCTTCTAGTATTTCCAAAATACATTCAATTCGTTCTTTGGTCTTTAGCTCTGGCATTGTCTGGAAACTGTCGTCATCTGTATTATCTTCAAAGTCATCAAGTTTTATTGTAAATTTCATTGGATTCTAGAACAACTTCTAGGCATCGCTTATTTCTTTAGGCTCTAGCACTGGACTCACTTCTCTACTCTTTTCTTCTGGTTAAGTCTCACCCACAGTCTCATCTTCTGCAAGATTCTCTATGCTCCTCATAGCTCTGTCTATGACTTGATTACGAACATGTCTATGACTTGATTGCGCTCACCAGTCTGCTTAGCAGAGTCGTCTAAAATCTTTGTTCTGTGCATGGGCTGTGCTACGGATATAGTTTTCTATAAGTGTGTGCCGTAGGTTCAATTTTGGGTGATGAAATATTTTATCTGATAACAGTTTGCACTTCCCTCTTAGGAAGCTGCAAACTGCTGTGTCTAGGGTCAAACCCAGCCTCTTGGCTGATACATAGGAGGCAACATCATTTCCATTAATATGAAACTCTAAACAGTTTCCATTCCTTGTTGAATTAGATATTTCCTTTGCTACACTGAGACTAGCCTCGCCTCTAACTTTCAATTTAAGTTAAGCCAACTTAGTTCTATAGCCCGCTACTAAAGTCTATATTAAATTAGATCCAAACCAGTTTTGAATCTACTTTGTAGATTGTGCGCAATTTTAATTTTAATTGCAACACAAAATATTTGTTTGTTGAATCTTTATTTTCATTTATATTTGGCAAATTTTCATTAGCTGCAGTTGCAGTTGCAATCTGTGGCGACTGGCGAGTGGCAACTAGCGGGCAGTGGACTGTTAACACCTAGATAAGTCCACACGGTGGCCAGGTAATTAGATTTTAGTGCCAAGCTCGGCAGTTTGTATGGCCAGGTAAACACACAGGTTTCTTTCTTTGCTTCTTTTTGGGTTTCTCATTAGGGGGGCAACACACAAAATATGAGCCTGGCCACAGCGCTATCGGCCACATAACAAGCTGCCAGCCAGCGAGCTGACCTCATAAATTCTCAACCAGCCAGGCGAAGCCGAAGGATAGCTCAGGACGACGGTCAGAGCGGGGTCAGACAGCCAACGAGTTTCAATTAAATTTTCAACTTACAAATCAATAAACCAACCTTTCATATGAGGCACACACACCGAGGCACACATGGGGCAGCTGCTGGTGTGAAGGAAACAGCGAATGGTGCCTCGGCGAGCGGGCAGGAGACGTGGCATTGAAGCCTTCGCCGTGTGCAACTCGACACCGGAACAAGTGGCAGACGCAGGACTAGGAGGAGTAGGAGGAGGGGTCAGGGGGCAAGCAGTGCACGTGGTTTGCTTTTGTTGTGTGGCATTTGTGCAGGCCAAATGAAGCGGCGTGTATAAATGTGTTTAAAAAACATTTGCTGGCATTAACGGGTCAGAGGCACGCGCAGGAGTCGCTGCGGCAGCATTGGCAGGATACGGAAGCAGGAGGAGGAGTAGGAGCTGGAGCAGGAGCAACATAACAACAAGTCAGCAATATGGACAATGAGCGCAACATCCTGTGCCGGTGCGCGGCATTAATTGGTTCAGTGATTCCCAACGACCAGCGACAACAACAGCGGAATTAAGGACACGCAGCGCCAGTTGAACCTGTCCACCGCAGAGTCGGAGCTTAAGCCAGAGCCAGAGCCAGAGCTGTAGAGAGAGAGAGAAGTGAGTGCAATGAAGCGCACTTGCCATGCTGAGTTGATAGTCACATTCGTGGAGCAGGACGAGACGCAGACTAACTGGCGGAAAATGATATTAGGGCGCATAACTCGTGCCAGCTAAGAACAAGGGCGAGCCAGGATGCAGGCGGCAGGCGGCAGGCTGCAGGCTGCAGGCTGCCTGCAGTGGCAGATGAAAGCGGGCAAATCTCATTAAAAACTGAATCGAAATGGTAATTTGAGTTGTTCACAAACAGCGTTAGATACTTGGCAAACAGAAACGCAGCGATTGCGATTGCGATTGAGATTGCGTTTGAGCAGATAGCAAAAGGAGTCGCCTCCGTGTGTGAGTGTGTGTCAAGGATTTTGTTTGCCAAGTTGTCTACAAATAGCAGCCGCCAGCTAGAGGCCAAAAGATGCTGCCACAGCAGCAGCAGCCAGCGGAGGGGATCACAAACAGGACGCAAGGTGTGATTTTTCTTCTTCTTCATCTTCTTCTGTTCGTCTCGTTGTTTTTGTTTGAAGGTTTCAAATTGTGGGCAGGTGGTTTCACTCTACACGTGTGTGTGTGTGGGGTTGAACGGCGGCGCATGATTCTGATTCTGATTTTGATTTTAATCAGCAATCAACTGCAGCGCGCGTAGGGGGATTTCATTATAATCTGGCATTAGATGGATTATGTTAAATAGATTATGAAAAATTGCATCTAAATGAACTCGAATATTAATTGAACTGAACTGAGTGGGCGTGTGTACGTATGTGTGTGTGTATTGACACGGCACTGATGCATTGATTGATTGATGTTGCGCTGCAATCAATTTAATTTAAATGCAACATTTGTTCAATTAGCGAAATGCAATGAAAACATGTGAGGGAAATGCCATAAATAACTGTAGTCCAATTGTGAATACATATAGCTATAATTAAAATAATTGATATTCAGTTCGCTAAACTTTAAGTTCATTTTTTGCAGGAAAATTCAGAATTCGGATTAGTCTATTAACAGAGAACAGCTGCAAGAGTAGCAGAGAACAGTTCGATAAGTAGCAAAGCTAACAGAGAACAGACTCAACATGTAGCAAAGTTTGGCATTGACTACATTTAGAACAGCTTCATAAGTTACAAAGCATAGCATAGAACAGCGCCCATGCAGAGAACAGCTTAATGAGTAACAGACTGCAGCAAAGCTAAGATGAGACAGTCTGGCAATGCATTGAATAGCAAATCATAGCAAAGTTAATAGAGAACAGGAGTAGCAAAGCTTAGCAATGGCATCATAGCATAGCTTAAAGAGTAGCAAAGTTAACATAGAACAGCTCAATGAGTAACAAAGATTGCATGCAACAGCTTGCCTGCATAGAACAATTCAATACGTAGCAAAGCTAGCATAGAACAGTTATCATGCAGAGAACAGTTCGATGAGTAGCAATGCTTGCAGAGAACGAATAGCTTGATGAGCAGCAAAGTTAGAATAGAACAGTTTGAGATGTCAGTAAGATTAGCAATGCTTGTATAGAATGAACAGCTTGATGAGTAGCAAAGTTAGGGTACATCAGCTCGGCTACACAGTGTACGTCAGTTTATAGCAGATCATAGCAGTGGTTGCATAGCATATCTTGATGATTAGCAAAGTTAGCATAGAACAGCTTGCGTGCAACGAATAAGTAGAACGCATTGCTATTACAGAACAGCTCACAGCTCACAGCTCATACATATGTACATAGCCTAGCTTGATAAGTAGCAAAGTTAACAGAGAACAGTTCAGTTGCAAGGAACACCTCGATGAGTAGCAATGCCTACTACATAGGAGCAACTCAATATGTAGCAAAGTGAGAACAGCTGCGGCTACGCAGTGCACTTCCCATATGTAGCATGTTTGATCATGTTTGCACAGGAACAGCTGTTTCTTTGTTTACAAAGCCGCATGGAGTGCTGCCAAGTATGCAATATATATTTGCCAAAGGCAAATGGCAGCACTGCACGTCGCCTAGGTTGTTTGCCAACTCTCTAAGCTACAGAAGCTGATGAAATATTTGAAATTTCATTTGAATTGCGCTGCAATTAATTTGCATAAGCATAACTGTTGTTAAATATGCGTTTGATATTTGAACAAATTTTAATTAATTTTCATTTCGCCTGCAATTCGCCCAAGCGTCATTTCAATTTACAACTGTCAACAAAACAAAGCAGAAAAAAACAAAACGAGTTGAGCTTGCAGCACTTGCAACGTATGCGTATGTAAATGTATTTCTGCAACAGGATGTGGCAATTACATTGTTTGTGGCAACAGCAGCAACAGCAGCAGCAGCAGCAATAATAATGTTTTTTCATTCTGTGGGTTTTGTTTGATAGATGTTTACAATGATTTTTGTGTTACGCTTTTGTTAGCTAATGTTGGCTTTGTATCAAATTTTTGTGAGATTAAATTTTGTTGTCTGTTGTTGTTTGTTACATGATATTTGGTGTAATTACATATAATTTATATTTGATATTTTGTAAAGTTAGCTGTCTAACTACATATGTTGGCTTGTGTTTTAGAGTTGCAGGCAAACTGTTCTCACTCTAACTCGAAGTGTTTATTCTTTATTATATACAGAGCTGTGTTCAGGAAAATAATAGTGCGACTAAATATTGGGCTTCAAAATTTAGTGATAAATATATTTTTATAAAATATTTATATAAGTGTATTTAAATTGCTATAGGCAAACTGTTCTCACTCTAACTCTAAGTGTTGTTTATTATATCTAGCTGTGTTCGGGAAAATAGTAGTGCAACTGAAATGTTTGACAGTAAAATTCTGTGATAAACCGCATATTTGAAACGAGTATTAAAATGAGCATAAGTATTTATATAAATATATTTAAATTGTTTTAAAAATAAATAATGTTTATCAGTCGCACTACTATTTTTCTGACCACAGCACCCTCCACTTTAATGCTTTAAAAGCTAATTTGTTCTTCTTCTTCTTCTTCTTCTTGAATTTCTAACTCTATTCCAAGTTAAAACCCAATCAATATTTGCATTCTGGCGCATTATTCAAATGAGTTTCAGAACTAATTTTTTTGTTTTGCAACTGCCTCGAGCTAATGTGAAGACTTCGCGCTGTTGAGACTTCTGTAAGCTGCTTGTAATTGCCTTCCATTAGGCAGCTAATTCTGTTGGCAGTAATTAGTATGCTTCTTCTTCTTCTTGTTCTGCAACACAGGTGAATTACTTGTACTTAGCATAAACAACATTTCCCCTTCTTCGTCTGCTTCTGCTTGTTGCTGTTGTTCTGGCTGCTTACTCAAAATTGATTTTGACACCAAAAAGTTTGCGCGAAAAGTTTTGGCAACTTGTAAAAGAGCTGGAAAACTTGAAGCGAAATGGACGCCATTACAAGGCAATGCAAATGCACATAAACTAAAAGAGAAAGACAGAGAGGGGAAGAGCAAAAGAAAATAAATAAGAAGCAGAGAGCATTAAACATGAAGAGCTGCCTGCAAATGTAACCAACATGGGGCAGGAGGAGGAGGAGGAGGCGCACTGGGTGAGGCACGCCCCCAACAAGAAATGGCAAACTTTTGTGCAGATTACATGCGCATTACCAAGTCCAAGTGGCAGCACGAAGACCGTGCGGAATTATGCGAGTACAGATGCCAAAAGGTCGCACCGTACAGGTAGCACCACACACAGACAGAGACAGAGAAAGAGAGAGACATAGAGAGCTTGAAGTGTGCCAAGTGGTCGCGACCTGTGCAACATGGCGAATGCACTTTGAAATTGATGTTGATGTTGATGTTCATGTTGATGGGCAGACGCCAGCAGGTGGACAGCAACAGCTGCAGTCAGCCGGACAGACGGACGGACAGGCAGACTGAATGCCTGCTTGCCTGCTAGCCGCAAATTGATGGCCAAGACAAGCGATGGGCAAACGTGGCCAAGCGACGTATGCGCAACGTTTGCAGTTTTATTCGGAAAAGAAAGCAGAAAAAACTTGACTAATTTATGGAAGCAGCAACTGCGTGTTGTGGCAGCCTCTATGCACCGAGCAGCATGCAGCATGCGCCATGTGAGGCAGCAATCAATTGCCGTACAAAATGTCAATAAACAATTCGAGGAAAATGAACTGCGACGCAGGCAGCGTTAAAGGGAAAAACAGAGCGAAAAAAACAGGCGGAAAATCGTTGCGAAAAGGACACTTAAAACGCAATTCCGTTAAACGCAAAAAGGGGCAAGCATTTAGGGCGTGGCCTGAGCGAGGGGAGGGGAAGAGGAGGGGGTGGGCTGACATTACGGTAATTGAAGTATACGCATTAATTCATTTGCCTCTGTGTGCGTGTGTGTGTGTGTGTGTGTCGAAGCAATTTGGCATTTTGAATGGATTGAATTGGATTGCGTCTAATGCGGCTTATCCCATGCACAGTGGGTGATATTTACGAGCCAGCGACATCCTGCGGTGGGCAAACTGAGCGCAAATCCATAGAGATGAACCACAATGTTCATCAAGTGAACTAATACAACGCAATGAACTAATGAATCACTTTATAGACCTAGCTCATTTGTGTTTCATTTAGTGTGTTTAGTGTTAGTTCCTTTAAATCTATAGAGAATCAATTGAACCTGTTTCCCACTTTGATTCAATTGAACTAGTACTATGAATGAACTACTATAGTTAATTTGTGTATAATTATATTTGAGTAGTTGAAGAGTGATACAGTATTTATTAGTTCATTTGAATCCAAAGAGATACTCATTTTGATTCAATTGCACCTTTTTCCCAATTTGATTCAATTGAACTAGTACTACTAAATGAATGAGCTCCTATACTACTATAGTTCATTTGTGTTTTATTATCTTTAAGTATTTCATGTGTACAATAGTTCATTTGAATCTATGGAGATTCTAATTGTGATTCAATAGAACCAATATATTCTTATGAAATAATCTATTACTCTAGCTATATTGTTCAGTTGTTCATTTGAATCTATGAATATTCCCATTCTGATTCAATTGAACTACTATGCCAAATGATCTAATGAGCTACTTATCTGTTAATATTGAATTAGATCTAATTTCTATAGCCTGAGATTAGTTCATGTCTGTTATATTGTTCAGTAGTTCATTTGGAACTAGTGATAAACCCAATAGTTGCCCATACTGATTCAATTGAACTATAATGTGAGATTATAACTGGGATTCATCTTTCATTATTCCCACTTTCTTTGCTTCACAATATTCTATCTAGAGTTCCAGTTTCGTCGGTTCATTTGAGTCACATCGAAAGTTCAATGAAAATCGTTCACTGTGCAATCAAATCAAATTCCCTGCACTGAATTCAACTCGAATAAAAGACTAAACGCCTTTTAGCTCAAATAAAAGACAAGTTCTTTCAGCTATTGAGCTACGCAACCAATTCAATGAGCCATGGAACTAGTAAGAACAACTCTAACGACTCGTCGCAGTCCCCTGCCCAGTGGACAGCGCACAAAGCCAAAAATCAAACAGATGTACAAGGAGCTGAGCAGAGTCTGTGCCGAGATCCTTTGGCCTCGCTTAATGGCGCTGTAATCAAAAGTCATTATGTCGGGCATTGCCATCAAGGACGAACGCACGGAGAGGTCCTTTGCTGCTTCTGGTGAGGGTGCTGCTCGGTCGTGCTGCCTGCCATTTGCTTACAAAGGCAAAATTACGCGTATTATGACCAGGCAAACTGGCTAACGGCGGGGGTAACACATCAGACCAGACCACAACAGCCCAGCCCAGTCCGGATCAGCCTAGCCCTGTGCCCCGCCCTGATCAGCCCTCGTTTTCTTATTAATTTGTTTGTCAAAGCCGAAAGCAAGCAGGAAACAACAATACGCCGCATCATGTCCAACAAGGGCCACAGACAGCAACAGTTTCCGCCTCTATCAGGCTTTGACTTCAGTTCCAGCTACAGCTCCAGCTCCAGCTCCAGCTCCGCATGTCCCTGTGTCTGGGCAGGATAAACGACTAAAACGCGGATTAGGCGCAACTGCACGCACATCGTGAGGTTGCAAGTTGAAGTCGAAAGCAAGAGCAGCAGGGGCAAGGGCAAAGGCAAGGGCTGTGCCACAGTTTAGTGAAAGGAAATCTGACGGCGAATGGAAATGGAAATGGAAAGGGACAGGGAAGAGGCAGGGGCAAGGAGAGGGGGATTGAGAATGGGTGACCAAGTGTAGATCCCATGCTAGCATGCAAGGACACGTGCTGCTCCTGTCTCTGCCGTGCTTCGTGTTTCGGTTGGGCTCAGCGAAATGTCAAATTTC
This sequence comes from Drosophila leonis, assembly GCA_035045365.1. Classification (NCBI taxonomy): domain Eukaryota; kingdom Metazoa; phylum Arthropoda; class Insecta; order Diptera; family Drosophilidae; genus Drosophila; species Drosophila leonis. The sequence goes on from JAWNPC010000454.1 coordinate 580,951, forward strand.
TTGGCAAAGGAATTTCGTGATGGAGAAGCTGTCGGCGACAGTTGGGATGCGAGTGACTCATGACTCAACTCAACCATTCGATGGCCATTAAAGCAAACTGAAGAGTTCAAAAGAGTCTGTTGTAGGACTCTATTTTAGTGGAATCTCAACTAGAAAACAGTTGAAGTGAAAGCAAGACTAAAGCAAGCGCTGAATGGATTAGACTGAAGAAAGTCTATAAAGAGCATTCTGAATAGATGATGAAGAAGGTAATAGAAGATGGAAGATGGAAGATGGAAGATGGAAGATAGAAGATATAAGATATAAGATGCAATTCCCATTGATTATAGCAGAATATCAAGGCTAAGACCAATCATTAGTCGATATGGAAGTTTAGCGCTGATAGAACTGGATGATTCTTGAAATATCTATACTTCAAATAGATTCGTCTTCCTATTGCAGCCAACTAAGACGTAAAGATGCTCACTAAATCATACAGCAGACATAGGCAGCAGCCTTCCAATAGAAGTTCATGCGTAAGCGAATTAAAAAGAAATGATACAAAAGTATTTTCCCTGAATTTAATGTTTAGATTCATTTCGATTCATTTAGTTAGTGTGTAAAACATTTTAATTAAAATAGAAATTTCAAACTAATTTGGCCTGATAGATACTTAATTTGAAATAGCTGACCTATGTTGGAATCCAATATATGTACATATATATCATATACATCTTTCATACAGATCATATATATCATTTATACGCTATCTTCCAAATCAGCTAAATTCGACTTCTGAAATCGTAAGTCGTTTCTGTTTGTTCTGTCTGTTATCTTATAGCCCACCTCCATTATAGATCACCTTAACAATTCCTTTGGAATCTCATTTATAGATCACCTAAAGAATTCCTTAAGAACATGTTTCAAGCAAATCATTCTGCCAGCATATCTGGAGTTCCCAGAATCAGACGCAAGTTCACCTCATTCAGTCAACAATATCTTTCGCCAATTGTTGATTCGCGCGAAGTACGTACGACCCAGACAGTTGGCTCTTCACGTTAGCCAACTAATTGCCCATCATTTAGCAATATTGATTAATATCGACATTTGAGTCTTCGGAAGCATGTGAAGAACCCAGCTGAAGCCCTGCGTGCCACACACACGCACACAGAAACATATCAGTCTATATGGGATATTTATAGAGTGTGTGAGTGAGTGTAGGACTCTCGTCATAGTAACAACAATAGCATATTATTAAGTGAGCTGTTCTATACACTTGTTCAATTCACATTCGCATTTGTGTTTTTGTTTTTGTCTTTGTTTGTTTATCTTCAATATAGAAACTCGTGCAATCGGACGAGAATAGAATCCGATTTTCTCAGAGCTGGCGAAAAGTATCGAAGTGCAAATAAAATGAAAGATGAGGGGAAAGACCATATAGCCGAAGATTGTATACTCTGGCAGGTGAGTGAGCTAATGAATGGGATTGTTGCGGTTACAGCTAGGAGTAGTTCCAGAGTAGTTAGCGTAGATCATGTCAACAGGAATTGATAGGCATCATAAGGAGAGTAAAGAGAGAGGGCGTACTCCCTTGTCAAAACAGATCAGGAATAACTGCCAAAGGAAACTGCATTGATATACATAGATGTTTGATTCCAGAGTGGATGATTAGTAATAAGTAAGATAGTAATAGGAACTGATTGTGTAGTGAATTGACTTTGCATACAGAAGAACTTCGCCTCTTACAGATCAAGAATTGCTATCCAGGATATATTTTCATATAACTATAAGATATAATTGACATAGATGGGATACTTCCAAGAGTAGTTCCAGAGCATCTAGGCTTGATCAATCCAATTAGAATTGATGGGATGTACGACAAAGGAACTTGGGCAACATAAACTCCTTTGTCAACAGAGATCGACAATTATCAATCAAATCTATCTCAGCACGCCACATCTTTCGTCTGTATCATAATACCCGCAGGTAGCTATAAATAACTCGATCTGGACGGGGCTGCACACGTTGCTGGCTGTGATGATGATGCTGCGACTGTGACGTCACGTGGGGCAGTCACAGTCAGAGCTCGTGGCACGTCATCGGAGACGATGCTTTCTTTATTTATGTTGAACTTTCTGCGTACTTTGCAATGCGGTGGACGCAGCACTGCATCATCATCGATTGGCACATGACGTAGATCCTTTGCAGATCCCCACCACGCCCCTTGCTACTCTGCATCGTATTGATCTGCGGGTGGTCGACAGCAGCTGCTGCGGCTGCTGCTGGCCATTTCAAGTGCAAAGCGCTAAAAGTAGCTGCCACGGGGGCAATCGGCGGCTGTTGCTTGATTGACTGGCCAAAGGGAGAGAGTGAGGAAGAGGGAGGGAGCAGCGCCATGGGCGGGGAGGGGGCTGGAATAGGCAACTTTATTGTGTTCTGTCTGGCAGCTTATTTATTCGCCTGTATTTAGCGTGAATTGCGTGAATTGCGCCTTGTTTTTTCATACACGCCCACGCGCAAGTTAAAGCAACTACCAAACAGCAGAAACTGACAAACTGTGCGCAGATAAATTGCGTCGCCTCCTCCCCCGCCCCTGCCTAATATAAACTGCTGCATGGCAATCAATAAGCCATGTTGTAGTTTATGCCAAATTAACAGCGAATGCCCCCAAACTTATCTAGAAACTAGTCGATATTATGCTCAAGAATCCAATGTGCTGCAGGTGTTGATTTACCTGCTCAGCACTCAGCTCGGGCCCATCGATGGGCTGCGTTTGTTTTGCTTTTGGCTTTCATTGATGCCTTGCGAAAAACAACATCGTGCTGAAATCTGTAATGTTTTCTATGCTATTATTGCCATGTAAATAAATCTCTCGAAACAAATTTCGATTATGTTTTTAAGCTTCAACAAATTCTCCACTCCCACTCCGCCCCTCTCTGTCTGTCTGTCTGTCTGCCTATCTGTGTTTGTCTTTTGCCTTTGGCAACAAATTTGAATTTTTGGCAATTTGTTTAATGGGCAGTTGGAAATTTCAACAACTTCATAAAATTTTACGCCTATCAGGTGTTGGCATCTCTGTCCGACTATTGTTTGTTTTCATAAACATATTATTCAACATATATACATTTTGAATTATTCGGTTTTGGCACTTCTGTGACGCAAAAGTAGTAAATTCTCCAACTCAAGTGCGAAAAAGCGATTCCACATGCAGCCGAAAGCGAAAATCTATTGGGATAGGAACAAGGGAAAGGGAGGCTGAGCAGAGGCAGAGGCAGAGGCAGAGACTGAGCAATCGCCTCATCAGCTGACTGAATGGAGGAATAGCAGGTGAGCCAATCAAATTCAATTGGAATGATTATTAAAATACAATTGCAATTGCCAATATAATTTAGCCGCCGTTCGGCATAGCCACAGGATACATTCGGGCCACAAACAAATTAATCAGCCATGCAGAATAACAAGTTGTTAGTTTAGTTATACTAAAAATAAGCACACTTTGTGTACACTTGGATATTTATTTGGCATTCGCTTAAGTTTGCATAACACCAAATTTTATTCAAAAAGAAAATACAGGAAAAACTCTTTAGCAGAACATAAACCAAACGTCTTCATGGCGCTAAAGATTATAGCCATGCACTGCACGATTCAATATGCCAACTCAAATGATTCCATTCTATGCCATTTCCATATATATTATTATAATATATCCCTATTAAAACTGATATAAATATATATATATATTTTTTACAAATGTGACATCCTTAGGAAGCGTCATCTGTTGTTCGTTACGCTAAGCTTAAATGGCTATGCTACTTGAATTGTACAGCGTCATCTAGTGTTCATTTGAAATAAAATTGTATTGCATACTTATAAACGCTTGGCGCTCGCTTATGTCTAGCGCCAGCTAGTGTTCATTTTCAGCATATCAATATGCAAAGAACGAATTTAAATACTCTGTTTTCAGTGTCTTAGCTAAAGCAGGCAATTTAGACAACAAAGAATAGGTCAAGGTATTTTTGCTGATCAGATTTATATTATCTTATCAGCTAACCAAGTGTTAAAAAAAAACATCAGCCATTCAAATAATATAGCGCCTAACAAAACCAATCAAAATTGAACAAAAACTGCCGCAATAAACAGCAAACTTCGCTGATATGAAGTGACAAATTATTGCTGATACAGCACAAGAGTGCAATGAACAATAGCAAAATAAGCGATAAAATCGTTATACCCTACACAAGTGTACATATATTCATATGCATATGTATTTTATGAATTGCAATTTAAAACAGAACATTTGCACTGCAGTAATTGAAAGGGAGAGAGTGAGAACGCACACAACAGCTGAGTGCACAAGAACGCTAACTTCTGCCGTCGCTTCTGCTCGCTCTCTTCGTCTTCTATTATATTGTATATGTAACAAAGCAGAACGTTTGCACTGCAGTAATACCACCCACTTGAATGATAAAGAGAGTGAGAGAGCGCGAGCAACAGCTGAGTGCACAAGAACGCTAACTTCTGCCGTCGCTTCTGCTCGCTCTCTTCGTCTTCTATTATATTGTATATGTATCAAAGCAGAACGTTTGCACTGCAGTAATACTACCTACCCACTTGAATGATAAAGAGAGTGACAGAGCGCCAGCAACAGCTGAGTCCAAAAGAACGTTAGCTTCGTGCTGTCGCTTCTGCTCGCGCTCTTCGACGCTGATTGGCGGCCGCAAAGAGAGCGCACAGTGAGCGCATTTTAAGAAGCAAGTCCGCTTCGCATTGGAGTTCAGTTTGTTGTCGTTCGCCAGACGCATCGCATTGGGAGTTAATTTGAGTTCCGTTAGCTACAGTTCCGGCGGCTGTTCGAAAACAAAAACAAAAACAAACGGAAATTGTGCGTGTAACTGTGACTGTGACTGCTGTTGCTTTGTATAATTGTTGTAATTAGCCCGGCCCAGATGAGGGTCAACTGAAGTTGAATAGCAAAATACCAAATAATTGCGCTTGAAATATGCAACAGGCTGCCCAAATCGACAGCAACAACAACAACAACAACAACAAAACATACGCAAGCGTAGAAAGTTTTTATTGTTATTTTATTTAAGCCAACAACAGCCAAAAATCAAGCCAAAAAGCGAAAAAAGCGAAATAACGACGCATCATCAAAAAAAAGATAACGAAATTCGAGTTCGCGCGCGTGAGTGTGTGTATGTGTGTGTGAGTGTGTGTGTGTGTGTGCATAACATATTAAATTGGCAATAATTTAACAGTTTTTGGTTAAATAAATCAGATATAAAATGTCTGGTCCACTGCCCGAAATCAGCGCCGAGCAGCGCAAAACATTGGATCAGGTGAGTGAGCGTAACGCATCTTCACACACTCTCTCTCTCTCTCTCTCACTCTTATACTTACACGCTCTCTAACTGTATATGTATAAGTGTGTAGTAGTAGTAGAGTTTACATTGGTGCAGAACTTCGGCTTCTGAGTGGGCGTCAACTGTGATAATGCGCACAATAAATATTGCATTTTAGTTCAAATAACTAAGCTATTAACCGGTTTTTACCGTTTCATTTGCATTGCGAAATAAACACATTTACATGCATGCGCACACATATTTATACACATATGTATATCGTGTTTTATCATGTCTTCCTTGGGTTTCTTTGGCCTTGCCAATATGATAAATTGCGCATTTAAATGCGCTTAGAGCTTTGAGTCAACACGAGCTAATCAATGGAGCGTGACAACATACAGACATATGTGTATATATATATATGTATATAGCCTATAGCCTGCAGCCATATCCAATGTCCACTTTTGCATGCACTGTGGCCCACTGTGCGACGAGTGGCCGGCAACATGCGCAGCTGTTGCGCTTTGTTGACGTTTGCTCTCGGCTGCAACGGGGCAACAAATCTGCACAGCCAGCCCCTGACACGCCCACACATGGCTGGTGAGCAAATAAACCGAAAATGGTTAAACATTTAATCAAATAAAACAAAAATAAAGTGTGACCCATACAATGAGTTAATGCATCAATTCGACTGCATTCTTGGCAGATGTTTATTAGCACTCGAGATCCCCCCACTCCACACCTGCAATCTACCTATAAATATTTGTTTACTTAGCTTAGAGTGCGACAATTAGAGAAACCAGTTCAAGGCAGAGCGAGCGCAATTATAAATTGTCATTAACTTATCTGAGAGCAGCGTGAAGCGATCTCTGATTGCGACCCTTTGGCCAAGTACGAAGCAATCAGCATAACTGGATGATTATATATACAAATATATATATATACTATATATGGATGTATTTATACTTATATGTGTCTGTATATGTATGTATGTGCTCGCAGCATGCTAATGAGTTCTGCTTTTGATATACCCTGTAAGCAGTGCAAACGAAATGAGGTATATTGATGACAGCTCTATGTATACTATCTTCTTTTGCTAATGCCAAATTTGGCTTAAAACGAACTTAGCTTGGCTAACACAGGCTAATACTGCATTAGAAGCAATGCAGTCAGTTTAAAATGGTATCTCTTAGTCGTTCACACTCACATCTACGCGCTTTCAACAACTGGTTTGCTTAGCATGGAAAGTCCCGAATGAGCCAAAATACTTTCAATATTTGATTAAGCGCCAAGCCATGCGAATGGCTAAAAGGCCAACCAAGTCAAGGGCTTTGCGTTGCCGTTAAGTTCGCAGTTGCAGACAAATAGCTAAGTTAGAGCAGCTGCATTTGGCGAGTGATTGACTGCAAGATACTCTGTAGGCAGAAAGAGAGAAAGAATGTAATAAATGTATCTTGAAATTGCTTCAAGCTCAAAATCTTATTAGAATATGAAAGTTGATCTTATAAGAAGAACAAGATTTCAATACATAAATTAAACTGTCAGTTGGATAAGCATCTGTTTAAGTCTAAATAAATGCGCTACTGTTAAAGATTATTGAACTTTCGGAGACATTAGCTTAGTCATGTTATTGTAGAATACTAAATGGGGAATGCTTCGCCAAAGATACCCTGTAAAGAGTTTAAGAGTTGAAATGGAAACCAAATCTCTATAACTCCTGGATTTATCTATGTATATGTATATATATACTTTATATAGATTGGTCTTATGTGCAAGTTAGTCCAATCCATTATAAAATGGAATGAAATGAATGAGTAGTAAGAAATGAATGAAAGTAAGAATGAGTAGTAAGAAATCTAGTAAGAATTCAATTAGAACTCAAATTAGATTTGATTGGCTCTATTCCTTACTCTTTATACTAATTTAAATTCCCATATACTTATAAATCTTTACCAACTGTAATTGTAATTATCTGTACATTCTTATTGGATTTCTCACTTAGTCATTTCAATGATTTTTCCATTCAATCTCAATTCCAATTAGACCTTAAATGCTGCTGCGATCGGCAGAGTCAACAATCAACACCTCTGCTAGCAGCTGCCAAAAAGTCTTTTAAAGATTTCTTAGCCTTGTTTTTTGTGTTTGGTTTTTTTTGTTTTTTACAACTAACTTGTTTTATTTGGCTGCAAACTGTTAACAAACTTGACCAAGTTTGCGGCTTTGGTAGAAAAACAAGAACAAAGCAAAGCGAGCAATAGGCAGCTGCAAGGCAGCTGAGTTATGAGGAAGTTGGCCAAAACTGCTTAACGCTAATGAAAACTTAGCCAAATGACTGTCGCCCCTCTAGCCCCTCTAGCCACTGCCCCTACCCCTGCCCCTGCGCCTCGCCCTTGCATTGAAATGAAAATCATGTTTCGACGTCAAGAAGCAACCGCTCCGCTTGGCCTGCAGTTCAAGCCCAAAAAGCACTTTAAAAAAAAGCTGGCATTTGGCCTCGTTATTGAATTTCAAGTGTGGTCTAAACGCAACTTAGCCAAGTTAAGCGAGCTGTAAGCCAAATGTGAGTGACTGCCAAGTGAACAGCCTTTAGCCAAGCTGCGCTGTTTTGGCAGCTCGTTACAACGCTCACTTAATCAGTCAAAACACGTTGCCTCAAGCCAATTACACCTCACAGCTGAAATCTTGAGCAATTGCAATTGCAATTGCAATCGCAACAAAATTTGATTAACACCCAGAAATTTTATTGAAAATTGAAAACTTTTGCACTTTGTTTTGTGGCATTTTTTGTTTTCACTGCTTCAATTCAATGCGTAACTTTTCGATTGAACTTGAATCGCATAAAAATATAATAAAAATCAATAAATCAAAACCTTGACGAGGCGACCTTTTGGGAGAGTGAAACATGAACAGTTGAACGACTAGCAAATGCCCTGTAAATATGTGCAATATAAGAAAATGAAATGAATCGACTAAACACACTTGAAGATGGAGCAAAATAGAGGCAGAGAGAGTTAGAGATGATCACAGCAGTCAGCAATATACCCCACTCTATCATTATACAGGGTATTCTCATTGGCATTCACACAAATATGAAATAATATGAAATTTGCCATTGATTCAGCTCCAAATTAACAGTTATCAAGGCCAGGCTAAGACTGCGATTGTGACTTGATTGATATGCAGAGCTACGCCCCGCTGCAGTCACATGATTAGAGTTTAACACCTGCAGACCGAGAGGAAAGTGTGCGGAAGGCAGCAGTTAAAGGAAAAGATGTATTTATTTAGTGCACTCAAGCATCAAAGTAGTTTATTCACTTAAAATCCTAGTCTTATGTACCTAACATGAGTATCATTGGCAGCAAAGGACATGTGCCTCAGTCTAGGCTCATATTGCATTCTTATTAGAGTAATGCTTATTGGATAGATTAGCTGATCTTATGCATTATTCATACTTGACTACATTGTCAACAGTTATTGGCTTAAGTAAAGGTTGTCTCTGCTTATCATATTAATGAATTGATTTGTTGCACCTGTTGCAGTTCCGCAAGCTGATGAGCTCCGAGCTGAACGAGACGCATGATGATTATTTTCTACTGCGCTGGCTGCGAGGTGAGTTACAGGTGTGAAAGATAATCAGCTGTAAGCTAACTCTCTCCTCTCCCTCTCTCTCTCTCACAGCTCGCAAATGGAATTTGGATGCTGCAGAGAAAATGCTCAAAGCGGTAGGTATCTTTGCTATATACTTGCCGATCTGCTGGATATATAATTGATCTACTGATCTACTATATATATATGCTGATCTACTACATATATATACTGATCACTGATCTATGTATCTTCATCTATATGTATTGAGCAATGATCCTCATTTCCAAATATTCCCGCACAGTGCCTCAAAACACGCGCCATGTGGAACGTGGACAACATAGAGAAATGGGAAGCTCCGCAGGCGCTGCGTGAATATCTGCCCTATGGCATCATGGGCTACGACAAGGAGGGATCGCCAGGTACTTGAAAGAGAGCTCTTATTAATACAGCAGTGACTCAGCTCTCTCCCTTCTCTCCCTCCTCGCTTCTCGCTCTCCCTCCCTGTGCAGTGATCGTTTGTCCGTTCTACAACTTTGACATTTGGGGCATGATGCACTGCGTCACACGCTTCGAGTTTCAAAAGTATTTGGTGCTGCTGCTGGAGCGCTTCATGAAGCTCGCATACGAGCAGAGTCTGCAGCATGGCTGGAAGGCGCGTCAGCTGGTCGTCTTCCTTGACTGCGAGTCGATGAACCTGAAGCAGTACGCCTGGCGGCCAGCAGCCGAGTGCGTCATCTCGTCCGTGAAGCAGTACGAGGCCAACTTCCCAGAGCTGCTCAAAATGTGCTACATCATCAATGCCCCAAAGCTCTTCTCGGTGGCCTTTAACATAGTGAAAAAGTTCCTGGATGAGAACACCACCAGCAAGATTCACATCTACAAGTCCGGCGTGGACAAGTGGCAGGAATCGCTGTTCTCCCTCGTTGAGCCCAAGAACTTTCCCAAGAGCTGGGGCGGCCAGCTGGTGGACAAACTGGGTGATCCGCAGTGCAAGTCCATGATGGTGTGGGGCGGCAAGCTGCCGGAGGAGCTCTTCATCGACCAGAGCAGCCAGCAGAGCGACAAGAGCTTCACGGACACCCAAGTGCCAAAGGGAGACAAGCTGAAGTTGAACTTCAAGGTGAATGGGCAGCAGAAAGAGCAGCTGCTCTCCTGGAACTTCCGCACCTTCGACTACGACATCAAGTTTGGCATTTACAGCGTGGACGAGAAGACGGGTGAAAAGCGCAGCGAGGTGCCGCTGGGCACCGTCTACTCCAATGAAATGGACGAGGCGGGTTTCATCTCCACAAGACCAAATACCACATGTGAGTGAACTCTATATATATATTATCTATTATAGGTGCTAAATGTTTTCTCTCTCTCTCTCTCTGTTTAGACACCGTTGTGTTTGACAACTCGGCCAGCTATTTGCGCAACAAGCGTCTGCGCTACTGGGTCGATCTCATCTCAGAGGAGGAGGAGGGCATTGCCGAGCTGACCAGCCAAATGGACAGCACGCAAATCGTGGCGCAGCAGTGAATTGCAATAGCTGGGAGCGCCGCAGATGCTGCAGCGGCAATCAAGCCAAAAAAAACGCAAAAAGCAAAGCAGATTGAAGTGTGGCTAAATTCGGCTTAGCTGAATTTCGTATACCCTTGCTTAAAGACAAGAGCCTATCACAGAGTAGTTCTGCTAACATTAAGAAAAAATATCGCTTTAACTTTTTTTTTTTACTCTAACTTTCCATCCGTTTTCTGTTGTGAATTCTATAAAATTATGCTGACTATTGACTAATGTTCAATCAGTTGTCAATTCTAACAAAGATCTGTAGATCATACAAGTTATTCCACCTACTTTCCGCTTGATTCGTGAATTCAGTTTCCATACGGCTCTATCTCAGCAAGGGTACACAAGGTACCATAAAGCAAACAACCATATTTACTAACCTCGGTGCAAGCACTCACAGAATCGCTCGACGGCCAACCCATGTGATAAACGATATAAGCAAAACAAAAAAAAAACAATCAGGCAATCAGCAAGAGCTCTTACGATTAGAGTAGTTAGCTTTACAGTTAGTTAATGATTTATTATATGTACTTAGTGCATTCCTTTTGTACAATAATTGCGTATGTTGGATACTAGATTTTTATATAGCTCAATCTGGATCTGGATTTGATCTTGACTCTCGTCTCATGTCGATGCAAGTGAATATTTTGGAAACTTGTCTCGTATTTTGAACAATAAATAAATGAATGATAATTGGGAATTTGATGTGTTTGTGTGTGTGTATGTTGGTCGCAATTGCGCCTTGGATTCCGCCTCACGGCTGTTGCGAGGAGGCGCGGCGCTTGCGCCTTCATCACTGCGGGCCACCCGGATTCGGGCCAAGCTGTGGCCCATGTCCGACCTGTGGCTGCAACTGCTGCATGGGCATCATTGTGTTTGGGCTAGCGCCGACCACGCCCACGCCCACACCCACGCCGACGCCTACACCCACAACGCCACCAAGGCCCACAGGTGCGCCGATGGCCTGGTTGGGTGGTGGCGCCGGCTGATCCACGGCCAGATTGGTCAGCAACTCCGTAATGGCCGGAAAAAGCGAGCACCGGTTCTGCTGCACTCCATAGTCAGCGAAGCCACGCAGCAAGGTGCTAGCCGCAGCCATCAGAGGGGATTGCACCTGTTCGCGTCTCTCGGCCACTTGCGTTAGATTTGTGGCGATGTCATGAACAATGGGCAGCACCAGCGAGGCGCTATCCTTCCAGTCCTTGCCGTTGTACGGTATGCGTGTGATGTGCAAGAAGAACAGGATCTTCATGCGACCCAGGACAACGCAGGCACTGCCAATAGGCACAATCGGCATGGCCGACGGCGACATGCGCATGCACATCTGCACGGTCCACTTCAGTTGATCGCCTCCCAGTTCGGGTTTCAGCTCCAGTCGCATGATCTGCACGAAATCCTTAAGCACATGACCGGGCAGATTCAATAGTCGGCAAATGCTGTGCAGTGCATTGGGTCGATAAGGCGGCGCGGCCACTCGTGTGTCGAAGTACTGCTCGATGACCAGCAGATCGTCGGGACTGAGCTGGAAAGTAGGCTTGTCTGGCATGGGCGGCAGCTGGGTGACCTTCAGATGCAGCGATTGCATGTGCAGCTGATTGAGCATCACTTGGCACTGCAAGCCATCCACCTTGAAGAGCACTACGCCCGGCTCCGTAGAGTTCAGCGCCGTCAATGTCTCCTCGCTCTGGATGTTGCGGTGCAGCTGGCGGCGCATGTAAACGCAGCCTAAGAACCGCTCAATGGGACTCATATCAGCCACATTGATATCCTTATTGGGATGCGGACTGGGTCTGCACAGCGTCTCTAGTGCCTCATGAGTCAGCAACGTGGGCACAGCCCCGGCCCATGGCCGATTGAGAGTGCCGCGCGTGCCGCTGCGATCGGCACCACTGACGCCCACACCTGGGCCGCCACCACCTGTGCTCTTGTGCTCTGGACTCTGTCCGGGTCGGGGCGAGGGACGTGGCATGCTTGGCGATCCGGGCCAATTGTTATTTGCCGGCGACATGGCTGTGAAAGGCGAATCCTGATGGCTTTGCATATACAAAGTATTGGGTCCCGGACTGTGCACCATGTGCGGACTGGGCTGTGGATTCAGCGGCGATGAGGGCATCAAACCACCCGGCGACGGATGCGGCATATGCGGTGCTGGTGGCGATGTCAAATTGAAATTCGCATGGCTCTGAGCTCCACTGGCACCGCCGCCGCTAGAGCTGGGGTGTGGACTCGCTGGTGTGTGCGGATTGGAGCTGGAAGGCGGTGTATGTGGTGCTGGAAAGCGAAGACCACTATCTCGTGGCGACTGTGGACCACGCATGCCGGCGCCCAGAAAAGGCGAAGAGCCTCCTGCGCTCACTCCCGCCACGCTGTTCGGTCCGCCAAAGTTATCCTCCATGCCCATGGGGGATAGCGGATTGTCGTCGTCATGTGGTGCACGGCCTCTATACACAGCCGACTCATCGACGTACTTGGAGAGGAACGCCTTGAGGCCCTGTATAGGCGTAAACTCCTCGATGACATTACGCTCAAAGCGACTGCTGGCGCCATCGCGAATGGATACAAGTCGATTGGCACGGAAGCGCAGCTCCAGGCAATAAACAGCCTGATAGGTCAGACGCATCAAGCAAGGCGACTGGGGCAGCATGCAGAACGATAGCACGGGCACCTGGGGGCGCTGTAAATACAAAAAGTGTTATAAATCGGAATATATATTCACTTATAAATATGGCTAACCGGAATGCCCAGCAGCGGCAGCACAGGCAGCTTGGCTATGGAACTCATCGGATTGTAGGTCTCATGCAGTATATGAGCGATGGTCGTGAGACTGTGCTGTTGATTTAGATGCTGTACCAGTTGGTCACGCATCATGGAATGAGCATTCACCGCTGAAATGCCGCCCACGAAGGTCAATCGAAAGCCATGCGACTGCACAGACCAATAAATATTGCAGGTGACCTCCTTCTTGGGTCCATAGCCAATCAGCAAGTTAGCATAGGTGTAGGACTTGACCACCAGCATGTCGCCCAGACTCAGACGCTCTGTGGAAATATATAATAAGATATAAGTAACTATATAATAACCAACTTTAGATATCTATACTTACTGTTACGTAGCTGCTCCGCAAAGTCATAAACGAGCGTGTAGAGGTAAACGATTTTGGACCAATCGTTAAGTAGTTCCTCGACTGTCTTGGAGAAATCATGATTAGCCTGCTCGTAGCTTAGATTGACAGTGCGTCGACTGCCGAGCTCCTTCTGGTGGGTACTCTGCAGCGGCGTGCTATAGAACACAAACTCGACCACCCAGATGCGCACCTGACTGTTCTTGTTGGTCTGGGAGCGCACCGAAATGGACAGGACTCGCCGCATAAGATCATCCCAGACATATGATTCTATCTTGGGCAACGCCGACCAAGTACTGGGCTGCGGTGTTGGCTTCTGTTCGCCAGCTGCTCCCGGTGCCTGATTGGAGCTGGGCTTGGGCAGTGCCAGAATTTTCAGCACCAGCGAAGTAGCATTCGCTTCCACTTGCAATCCGCTATGCGGTATGCGGTATTTAGAGAGCGTTTGGGCTAGATTGAGGAATGGTATCTTCTCATCGCACATGGCCACCACATGCGCAAGTTCCGGTATAAAATATGCTGGGAAAATTGTCTTCTGCTGCTTGGCGGGAGGTGCCAGAATATCGCCATTCGACTTGCGCTTATGCGGTGACACCTCTGCTAAAGATATATCAAAACAATTATAACTATTCAGGCATACGAAGCAAGCAGAACTCACCATCGACCTCGGTGCCGGGTCCATGGGTGGCTACAAAGGTATCAAACTCAATTAATCGCATTAGCTTTGTATACAATTTGGGTATATCTGATGGCGGTTGCGCTACAATAGAAACCAGCTGCTTGGCCGAGTCGTCCACAACATCGTTCTCGTCCTTTTGAAAGACCACAAAGCCCAGATGGAACGTATACTCCATTTCATTGGGCATAGCTGACTTCTCTTTTAGTTGCACAACCTGTAAATAATACATGATATTAAGGAACTTCCGTTTAGAGATTGATGTTGTTTTCTTACTAGAATAATATTGGGATGGCGATGTAGCTTGACATAGATCTTGTGACGGCCCGGCTGTAACAGTTCCTGTTCGGGTTGGGTAAGAAAAGGCAAAGTTTCGGTGGCCGTAGCAGGTAGATGTTGCAACGTTTTCTCGCATCGCCGATGAGTAATCCAGTAGCGTAGCTCCGACAGCAAAGCTGGCAGTTTGCTGCGATCCGTATTCAAGGATTCCTGCATCTCATCCGTAATCGGACAATCCAAATGCTTGGGTACATGACAGCGGAACATGCCAGTGTGCGTGTCAATGGTTATATGAATCTGTTCAGCTCGCAAACAAGGCGACAGTACAGGCACCGTCAAAATTGCGGGTGTGCCTTGCAAGTTAACTGAAAGTAGATGATACATTAGCAAGAACCGCAAGTCATAGCTAAAGAAACTGCGAACATTTACACTCACAATCAACGTCTTTGAGGAAAGCCTGAAACTCGAGCTTGAGATCGCTTAAGCGAGATACGGATCGAATGTAAACGGTGTGCACTATCAAACGCTCCATTGAGAGATGCTCCGAACGCACAGCTCGATCAGCCACATCGGAAGACTCCTTGGCACCCAAAGAGGGCACATGGACAACGACCAGAGGTCTACCAATTTCACTGGGATCCGATTGAACAGTAAGGCGGTAGCCCAGCTCCGACTTGAGATCACGCCAATAGGACACCGTTAGCCTAACGCCCGGCACATACTCCTCCACATTGATGTTGTTGTCATCGAGTCGCTCATAGTTCAAGCGCAGCGTCTGCGTATAGAGCACCTCCAGCTGCAGCGACTGGCAGAAGTAGTGCAAGCAATTGTACACCTCGCTCAACGCATTCGGATTCTCTACGAGACGCGCCTGTATCAGTTGGTGTATGTAGTTGACCTGCAGCGGATGCACCAACGATTTGCCATCTACAAAGAAAGTAACGAGATTTAGATGATTATATAATTTGGTTGGGTTCGTCAGTTACCGCCTGTCTCCTTGTCTTCCACAAGCACATCGATGTCCAAGAGACGCCAGGGCACAGTCGGACTGTCACCCATGACGGTGAGGGCCACACTAAACTCATGCTTCACCTCGAAGGTGACGCGTCCGTTGCGTATGCGAAATTCGCGCATTTGTGGCAACAGTTTTCCTGTAACTAAACGATGCTGCATGACCTGATTGAGACGCAGCAACGTCTGCTTCTTCTCAGCCGGCGTGATCGCATCCGGTGGAACAATACGTTCTCGTATGCATGTTGGCAGACGATTGTAGGTGCCTGTGGTCAGAACCTCGACAGCGGCGGGTATGTGGAAGTTAGGCAGACGTGCCCGCACCAACGTCTCTCGCGACATTCGAGCCAGCATATCGGCCGTCTCTACAAAAAGCATATTCTGCTTATCCAGGAAGCTCATTATCTGCGAACTTTTGTCCACTTTCGATACCGAATTGCCCCACTTGACGAGCGCATTGAGACGTGTGAATAAATGTCGTGTTCGTGCAGCATACGCATAAATTTCCACTTTTCGCTCCATGTCCGTCTTGCGTGGCAGTCTGTAGAAAAAAATTATCAAGCCAGTTGCAGGATGTGCACGAATGCAATCTACTCACAACTCAGCTAAAACCATTAGCTCGTGATAGGTGCGCTGTATGATGAAATCGATCAACACCGACATGGACATAGTGTTTATGCGTGGTCCTCCTTCCTGACCGGCTGGCAGATAACCCGCATTCGCGGCGGGCATTTGCTCCAGTGGCAGCGGTGTGGGCGCCATGTTTTTTGTTAGCAATTGGTATTTGCAATATATGCGATTCAATTGCTATGGAATAACTTTGCAAACTGTTTGCGTGAACTTTTACAAGTGCCTTTCAACACCAACAATACGAATTCATAGTTTTTCGCAGTTCAATATGCGAAAATTTCGAGAATTTGCAGAATGTTTAGCACGAACATGACATTGTTGCCGACGACTTTGCGATAACTGAAAGTATCGCACGCTCACAGCCGATAGGCCTTAAGTATCGATAGCTTAACATGACTCTGTTAACAGCTAACATTGTTAACATTGCCATAGACAACAAATTCGCGCAATTTTTTAAATTTAAGCAGGTTTGTAAGGCAGCGTGCTATGCAAAATACAATAGATAAGAACAAAACAAAATCAAATATTTCATCTACGAGCTGAAAATACATCATAAATATTAATTATTTCACAGCCATAAGTATCTATGAATTACATGATAAACTGTATGCAAAGGATATATTTCGAGGCGATCAAAAGTAAAGTTACTGATCAGTAATGTTTTATCAGTATATTCAAAAAATAAATAAATAAATATGAAATCACATTACCAATAATGTTAATTTCATAAGGTAATTGTAAAATAATTATAATTTAATAAATATTTGAATATTTTTTTAAGTATTGAAAAACTTATGGTAATTTGAATAATTGTTGTAACAATGTTAAGTGGAGATGACTCTGTTAAGTCTTAGGCAGAGCTGTTATTAAATTGGTAGCCTTGTTGAAAACTGCAAAAGAATGAAAATAAGATTCGAATAGTAGAAAATATTACCATTAACAAAATACGAAAAGTTCAATGACCAAAAGATTTTAATTGTCATATAAAAGCATCCAGCAGCGATTATGATGATGTGCTTGATGTTTTGTGTTAGTTTATTTCTTGTTGTTGTTGCTGTTAAAAATAAAAAGGAAAACAACATTTCCGCTTTTGTTTCTTTGAATTTTAACACTGTAGCTGAATGAATGTATATGGATATATGTATGTATGTATATGTTCGTATGTGTATGTACATGTCTGCTATACGTATCTTTAAGCATGCTGCAGGTTGCCCGCTGCATGTTGTAGATGCATTGCATTGCAGTGTCTTTCCGTTCGCCTCTCTCCTTCCCTCTGTCACTACCTCTCCCTTTTTCACTTCAAGTGGCGGCACACGCCAAGCGCTTGCAACCACGCCGCTCCCCTTTCCCCCTCTCCTACGCCCAGCGCAAAGTGGCAGCCACCTTTGGAATCGTTGGCCGCTTCACTTGCACTTCAAAATTCAAATATAGCTAGGGATTCGAACCCCGCTGCAGCTTCGCCCACTCCGCCCGTCGCCTCCTCTGTCAGTCGTCAACTCCCCCTAATTTGAATCGCCTGTCGTATATTAAAAATAGAACTTTATGATGTTTTGTTTTTTTTCCTCTTTGAAATTCGACTTCGAATGCAGGAATTACAGGCATATCCGGCTCTGCTCCGAGGGTCGACCACTTTACAGATCCGACACACAGCAATCCGTTTTTCCAGATCCAAACAAATGTTTTGACTAATTGTTCAATAATTTAAACAATGCCAACAACTACGGTAAACAGGACGCAGTAATCAATAAAAAAAAAACACCAAATTGGGTGACGAATTACAGCTCCTTTAGCAGCTTCTCTTAAAAAATATGATTCAACTAAAAGAATATATGTGTATGCAAGACTATTATTAGTTTTGGCCATATACTTATGTATATAACATTTGTTCACATATATATGTACATACTTCGAACAAAAATCGGAAATTATAGCCGCAGGGCCAATTGCACTGTGGAGCACATACATAAATTATATTTTGTCCCCAATATTTTCTCAAATCTCAAATTTAGCAAAGTTGCTTTCAATATATTTAGCTGTGCCTAAACAGTAGAAATTTGAAATCATTAAAAACCATAATATTATTTTAACATTGTAGTCTAATTTATTTTTATTTTTTACTCAACTTATATCTATTTGTTAAAAATCTGCTTTCTTTATCATAGATTTATTGGAATGAAATAAACTATTTTTAAAAAAAAATTTTGCTTAGTCTGCCCTCAGTCTTGGAGCTCATAACAAGTTCTGCGAAGGCAATCCTATCGAAAATGGAATTTGTTTTTATTTTTTACCCACTGCAATGGGCTGCAAACGAACTCTGAGCAATTCGAAAGAGATTAACAAGATAATTTATGGAACCGCAAGCTAAAGACTCTTTCATTTGAAATCGATTATAAAATTATTTACACAAAACAAAAAAAAGAAAGAAATGAATAAGAAACAAAATGCGAAATATTTTTGTTGTTGTTATTTTCATTTTGTCTGCCTGTTGAATTTCACATTAAGGCGATTTCGCTTTATTTATCTGTGTAAATAATTGGAAAAGCTGCGCTGCGCTGCCTCTGCTCTCCTCAACTCTGCTCTGCACTGCTCTGGCTTTGTTGTTATGTGGAATTTATGGAAGCATCTTCAACTGCATTTTACCTACGCAAAGAAAGGCTGGAGTTAAAAATAAGAAGAGTCTTCGGCATCGACATCGGCATCGGCATCGGCAAATGCAATTGCGCAGCAAGTGAGGCCCCTGGCCTTTGCGAGTGTCGAGAGCAGTGGGAGATTGGCTGAGGAATCAGGACCAAAATAGATTTATGGCCGCCAGTCCCGTTTCAGTTTTCCAGAAACTCAGCGCTCCGGGTGATGCAGTGCAACTTTCAGCTCATTGT